>CAWUFW010009672.1:0-600000 GCA_963921515.1 Calotriton arnoldi
GTATGATTATCCTTTGGTTGCTGTGGATTTGCTAAGGGTGCATGGTTTGACTGTCCCCTTGACAGTGATGTGTGTGTATTGCCACACAATATTGTGTATATTAGTTGTGTACTCACCAGGCTCTGGGATGTCTGTTAGTCCATATACGCTCACTGGTGGTAGGATGGCCTGCACCTTCTCCTCCCAGGGCCTGAGGTATAGTGGTTTTGCAGGAGGGCCACTGCCGGTGTGCTGGCTCAGGAGGTAATCCTACTTGAGTAGGTCTCTGACCCTCCTGCGCACATCATACCACCTGTTCTGGATGTCTTCCTTTGTGCGCAAACATGGTGATTATGCGTTCACCCTGTCGACGATCCTCGCCCACATCTTGGTTTTCTGCGACATGGGGGTCTGTTGGACCAATGTGCCAAACAACTGTGGCTCTACCCTCAGGATCTCGTCTACCATGACTTCCAATTCACTATCTAGGAACTTTGGATTCTTCTTTAGGGGCATGGTGATGGGTGGTGGTGGTGATTGATGTGTGTGTGTGTGTGCAAGTGAGGGTGTGTGAGTGTAGGTTTTGCTGTGTGTGTGTGAGGGTGCTATTTGTTGAGGTGCTAATGGTGTGTGTCTTTTGTGTTGGATGAGCTGTATGTGTGTCTGTGTTTGCTGTGTGATGGTGTTGTGTGCTGGCAGGTCAGTGGAATTTGCAAAGGATTATGGTAGGGATTTGTGGGCTTTATGTAGGTGGAGTTGGGGGTGTGTCCTTGTTCCATTTTTTTCTCCCCCTGTATTTATTGGCTTTGTCATTGCTTGTCTGGCCCTTTTTTTTTGTATTTTTTCATTAGTGATTATTGTGCATGTAGGAGTCGTTCTTCTGACCGAGTAGGACGTTGCAGTTGTCTCGTGCGCGCCTGTCCGAGTCATTCCCGCTCTGTTTCAGCTCCGTTTCATATGCGGCGTACGCGTCATTCGCGGGGTATTGTGTTTGTTCGGCTGGCTTTTGTATGCGTGTCGGTCGTACGGCTTGGGCTCCGTGCGAGTCGGTCTGATTTTGCACCCATTGCATCGTACTGCGCGGGTCGGAGTTCGAGGGTACGTTTCGTTCGGGTTGCTTCCTGGTGCGTGTCGGTCGGTGCGATTCGCGTGGTTTCCCGGCGGGATAGCTTGTTTCCGGCCGGGTCGGTCGTTCGCCTTGAGTTCCGTGCGAGTCGGTCATGATTTCCATGCATTTCATCGTACTTCCCAGGTCGGGCAACGCCGGTCGGACTATAATCCCGTACCGAGTCGGTCGGTATTTTTTCCGTCCCGAATCGGAATCGGCCCCATAATATATATATTTTACTATTTTAACAACCTCACCATTTCCCCCTAATAACCCAACATCCCAGTACTAAAACAAACATATAATTTCCATTTTAAATTAACTTTATTTCTTAAAATTAATTTCAATTTTCTAAATTTTAATTTAATAAGTACCCTTATACCCTAATAACACAACATCACACTCCTAAAAAAACCAATTTAATTTCTTTTTTAAATTTCACTTTCTAATTTTTTTAAAATTGGAATTTTAAATTTTTAATTAAATATATCAATTCATATAATTATTTTTAAAACACTCCCCACCCTTCTCCCCTAATAACGCAATATCCCACTATAAAAACAAAATTTTAATTTCGAATTTTAAATTTAAATTTCTTATTTTAAATTATTTAGAAAATTCGAAATTTTAATTTAATATGTAAATTTTATACTAATATTTTTAAAACACTACCCACCCTTATCCCCTAATAACCCAACATCCCTCTCCTAAAACAAAACTTATATTTTATATTTTTAATATAAATTTCTGTTTTTTTAAATATCTTCTCATTTAAAAAAAAAAATGTATATGTAAATTTATACTAATATTTTTAAAATACTCACCACCCTTATCCCCTAATAACCCAACATCCCGCTCCTAAAACAAAACATATATTTTATATTTTTAATTTAAAAATCATTTTTTTAAATAATTTCTAATTTCCCAAAAATGTATTTAATATGTAAATTTATACTAATATTTTTAAAATACTCCCCACCCTTATCCCCTAATAACCCAACATCCCGCTCCTAAAACATATCTTACAAATTTTTTTTTATACAATTTCAAAAAAATATTCAAACAATTAAACTAATAAAAAATTAATAACAATACAGAATATTTAAATATTTTGAAAAAAATATATTTTACACTTTCTATATATTTTTTTCGATATTTTTTACAACACTAACAAATCAAAATTATCTACTAACGATATTACTTATTCGATATTTTATACTTCGATATTTTTTAATTTAAAAAAAAATCGATATTTTTAACTACGATATTCATGACTTCGATATTATAAAACATTCGATATTACAACTTCGATATAACTGCAATTCGATATTTAGAATTCGATATTATGTCCATTTACCGCCCTACACTAATCAATCAGCATGTTAGACACTTTAGCAAATCTTTATGTTCTGCTGCATTACAAGTGTGGCTACAGTGATTCACATGTCATATTGGACAGAGTACTTTATAGCTCACACTCCCATGATGTGCACCAAATACATTGTTTGTGAGGAACCTCACAACTGTGAGTGACTACTTCACAGATCACCCCCCTAGGTTTGGACACAGTCCCAGGGGATCAGTGTGTTAACATAGGTTACATCCACACATAATCACTGCTTTATTGGACTGTGTTTTAGAAAGTGCATTGAGTGAAGTTATTTTGAGTGAATCCACAGTATCTGAGTCTTGAACAACGCAGACACTCCATTGTTGATGTTGTTAATGATATTTATCTGAGACATCAACTTGTATTTGGCATGTGAGTTGCTGTTGTGTCTTTGTGTCACAGACATACATGTATGCTTGTAAAGATGTGCTACACAACATGAATGTTTTGTGTATGTGATAGTACATGTATGTCAGACATGACATCATGACAGTGTCCACACTATGACAGTGGTATGCATGGTGACACGCTGTCTGTATCTAGTGTTCCACCTAGGTGGCATTACATGATCCATGTCTGTGTACCTTTCCACCATGTTATAGTTGTTACAAACATCTATCTTTGATACTTTATTAGGTGTGTGTTTAGTATGTAATGTTTGATCACATGGACTGTGACAGACACCAGTGATTAGTCACAGCACAGCATTGTAATTGTGGACAAACCGTTATAAAATGAAATGTTTGGTAAGGGTCACATAGCTGCCCTTTGTGTTGAGGCTCAACATTACACATCTGACTTAATTGAGTCTTGCTTTGATGTAGTATATGAGTTTTTGCATGGTCCTTACCACATTGGAAAGTGTTTTAATAATGTTTTGATTTGTTACCTATGTACCGCAGGAGACCAGCTGTCCACAGACCCTTCCCCGGCCTACAGACCATGGTAGAACGTGACAGCATCAGACGTTACCGCTTCACCAGACCACTCATTGAGGAGTTGGCAGAGCAGTTGGCCCCACATTTGCTACCTGGACGCCCATACCCATTTGCACTGACCCCCAAGGTGAAGGTGATGGCAGCCCTACATTTCTTTGCCACGGGAACCTTCCAGTATACTGTGGCTACTGCTGGTGGGATGTCACAGACAATGTTTAGCCGTGTGCTTTGTGATTTTTTGGAGGCAATGTTACATTTTCTGAACCTGTACATCAAGTTCCCAACACCAGGACAGTTTGCCGACATGAAGAGTGACTTTTATGCTTTGGGCAGAATGCCACATGTCATTGGCTCCATTGATGGTACACATGTGGCTTTGGTCCCACCACAAGCCAATGAACAAACATACAGGATTCGTAAACATTACCACTTCATAAATGCCCTGGTGGTATGTCTGCCTGACATGATGATCTCACAAGTCTGTGCGCGTTTCCCAGGATCAGCACACGACGCCTACATTATGAGAAACAGTAGGATCCCACAGATGATGTCTCAGCTGCCAAATCAGCGTGCCTGGCTTGTTGGTGGGTAATGTTGTCTGTTTATGTTGTGTGTTGCTTGTATGTCATGTTGTACCCTGTTTTCAGACACATGAAGTCTTTTCTGTTTAAATTTAGGAGACTCTGGATACCCCAACATGCCATGGTTGCTGACACCACTCAGGAACCCTGTCACCCCTGCTGAGTTTAGTTTTAATGAGGCACATGGGTGGACCAGGCGAATGATTGAGCGGACATTTGGTCTACTGCTTCACAACCTGGCAGTGAGGAATGAGCTACCTCTCATCCAAGATAACGGGGACCAGCAGCCTCCAGCAGGGGAGGATCCAGGCCTGGGGCATGTAGCCAGTGATGATGAGGAGGAGGATGTTCGGAGACAGCTCATCAACAACTTTTTCTCATGATTGTAAGTATGCAATGATGAGTTGACAAAGCACTTTCTTTGCATGATATGTGTCTGTTGTACAATATCTCTGTATACGTGTGGGTGCATGCTACTTAACATGATCCTTGGAGTTGTTTGGTGTCCATTGAGTTAGTATGGTCACCAGTACTGTGTTGACATGGCTCCTAGCTAGTGTTCACAATTTAAACATTTTAAGTAGGAAATGTCTCTTGGAGATGTATGCAGAAATGTTGGTATTTCAAGACTGTTCTATGTCTCTCCTTCACAGGGTCCTTTGGCTGGTGTATGGAGACATGTGACCTCCCAGACACACAATGCAGTTACAGAGTGCACCTTTTCGCGGGATCAGGAATCTGTGCCACACACTCAATTCTGAAATTTTTCAAACGTCTTGGTTAATTTGTGCTTATTGTCACAGTGTGATTTGATTTCATTTGTTGTGGAGGCAACATGTTGTACCTGTGTAATAAACCTGTGCTCCACATTGAGGTGTGCCTCGTCTGTATACACACATCCAACATTCATTTACATACTGTATATGTGCCCTGATGTTCAGTTTGTCTAACAATGATTAGTGTTTGTGCATTGAAATGTGGTTTCAGTTTACAACAGTGGAGGCAATGAGGATGTATGCCATATACTATTTGTGTTGTGTTGAGCTTGTTGTGTGTATCTCTTATATGTGTCATGTTACATTTACTCACAAGACAGTAGGTAAATTGCTGTACTTGTTTTTCAGTCAAATAATTTTTTTTTACGACATCATCTCTATATTACAAACAGTGCTTAATTCACAACAGAAGCAAATATTGTGTGAATAAAGATTTATTGCAGTGCATCTGTGAAATTTTACAAGAAAGTGATAGTGATGTACCAATTTTGGGAAACCAAAGTTCACAGAGGAGTTGTTGGTGGTAGTAGATTAAATTTTCAGAGCCAAGCCCACAGTCATTTGAGTCATTGATCCAACTTAGACCCTCCATCCCATGTGGGGGAGTTCAGTGAAAGTCAACAAAGTGAACGCTTCGCACACAATGGAGGATATCAGGAGCAGGTTATCACTTCCTGGGGGGATGCATAGCCATCTGTCTCTCATTTGTCCCTCTTCGGACGACCCCTCTTACATTTTTCTGGGGGACCCTCAGTTACAGGCTGCTGCGGTGCAGGGGACTCTCCGCCAGAGTCCTCATCCCTCACTGTGACAGTTGCAGATGTAGTGGTAACAGGTGTAGTGGGCACACAGGGAGGTGGGGTCATGTTGTCAGCAATCTGGAGGAGGCAGGTAAGTATGTCCCTGTGCACCGCAGTCTGGTCATCAATTTTATCCATTTTGGACTCCATTCTGGACATGTGTGAGTCCATTCTGGACATGTGTGAGTCAATTTTGGCATAATGGGCAGCCTGCTGCTGTTGCATGTCCTTGAGGATCCCAACCACCTGGCCAAAGTCTCCAGTGCATTCTCGATATGCATATTGAATGCGTGCCAACTGTGGGTCTGCTTGATCATCAGCACCAGTTGCCTCACGGGACCTCTCCCCACGGCCCCTCTCACCACCCCTACCCACACGAGCAAGACCTGTTGTTGCAGGCACAGACAACACTGAGCCTCCTTCATCGTTGACACTGGTGTTGTTGTCCCCCAACTCCAGAGTGCCCTGTGTTGCTGTGCTCTCGTTGTTTTGTTGCCTTGGTGTGTCTGTGTTGGTAGAGGTCATCTGGGGGTTGACAGATGTTGCGGGAGTGGTCACAGGGGGTGGTGGTGTTTGAGCTGCTAGTGCTGCATGCTGGCCCACACCGGAGGGGCCAGGTAGTTCATCGTCATCCGTTGAGGGCTGAGAGACATCCACGTCGGAGAGCTCAGGGTCAACCAGAGTCTGGGACTGGGATTCCTGTTCTGTTCCTGCAGTGTCCCCAGCAGGCCCTGTGGGTAGATGAGAGACACAATGTTTGTGGTGTTTTTGCACAGGTCATCGTATCATACACATTACATTTGCTATTGTACATTATGATGAGTGTAGGTACATTAAATAGTCCTCTATATTCACAGACCCAGGCCTATTTTTTCAGCGAACATTGTGATTTTAACAAGAAGTGTTTTGCTGTGCATGTCCAGCTCTGTGCATAAATAGGCATGTTTTGTTCATTTAACTGTACATAGGTATTGACTGGCAAGTGACACCCTGTGCATGACACAGGTGTGTTGGTATTTCCCACATCTGTGCTTTTCCAATTATATACGTACTCTTCCTCTTAAGATATGTTTCAAGATTTGTGAATGTGTGCTGGCATTTGTGCATGTCGTTTGCAGTCAAATTGGTGTGGCTACCTACACACTCACAGTCTGGAATGTATGTGGCATTTTGTTTATGGTATTTTGATGAATGTGTTCCTAGTTCTCAACTCATTGTACACATGTGAATAGCTGTCAGTAGCAAATAGTGTTACTGCTTTGCTTTGTGCCTGATCACATCATGTATATTGTCCTTGTCCTCCATGGACAGATGAGTTAACCAAGGCTGCTTTCCTGCTTTTTCGGGCTCAGAGCTGTGAGGTACAGAGGTTTGTGTGCTTGTGTTATGCTGCTGGAAGTTGTACCCCTCCTCCCACCCAGTCCAGCTTACTCCTCGTGGACAAAGTATCAATGACAGTGAGGGGAGTGTAGTGGCAAGGATGCTGACAATGCTGCATGATGTAGGAGTTGAATGCAACTCCCAACAGTGCTTTGTGCACATGAAACCATGCAACACTGTCAGCCATCTTGCTGTGGTCCTTCCATTCACTGTCAGGTATCCCTTGTCACTGATGGACAGGTTGCTTTGTGTGTGGATAGTGATGTGTGCTATGACTGCAACTCACACCATGTCCTGTACTCCACACACCTTCCCAGCCAGCCCAGGGAGCACACCCGGGACAATGCATCCCCAAACAGTGAGTGGAAATGTACAGTGAAGATGGCTGAGAGTGGGGACTGGTGTGAGAGGCCCAGGGCCTAGGTGTGACTTGTGGCCAATTCATACATAAGGCCCATGTGTCAGCCATCTTACCGGTACATTTCCACTCCCTGTGAGATGAGCATGGTTCAAGGTGGGCTTGTTGGGCCATGTGGGAGGAGTACTGTTGGCTGTGACTATGACTCCCATCATGCTTTTAGCTACACCCACCTTCCCAGCAATCCCAACCTTCCTTCCTGTGACTCATCTTCCCTGTGAGTGAGTGAAACAGTGCTGGCAAGATGGCTGACAGTGGTGGTTGCTGTTTTGAGCAGAACGCCTTGCTGTGTTTTTTAGTAAGTTGGTACATATCATGAAATAGTTACACATTACTCTGAGATTGCAGGTATTTAGTTTGTCAAACTGGCATACACATCACAGGCTCATTTGCTGAATGTTGTTATGGCTTTGCTGACAGATTTGTATCGCTGTGTCCTTGACAGTGATGTCTGTGGTTGTGTATTTTCTATCAATATTGGCTATTTGAGTATGTACTCACCAGGCTCTGGTACTCCTGATATTCCATGGACGCCCTCAGGTGGAAGGATGGCCCGCACCTTCTCCTCCCAGGAAGTGAAGTGCACAGGTGTTCCAGGAGGGCCACCGCCAGTCCGCTGACTCAGTTCATGCTCTTTGTTAATGAGCTTCTTGACCTTCCTTCGCACATCATAGTACCTGTTCCTGATATCTTCCGTTGTGCACAGGCAAGGTGCTTGAGCGTTCACCTTGTTGACAATCCTCTCCCACATCTTGGTTCTCTTGGACAGGGGGGTCTGTTGGACCAAGGTGCCAAATAACTGTGGCTCTATTCTGAGAATTTCATTTACCATGACTTCCAACTCACTGTCTGTGAACTTTGGATTCTTCTTTGGGGGCATGGTGATGGGTGTTGGTGGAGATGGATGTGTGGGTGAGTGTGAAGGTGAGGGTGAGTGAGTATGAGTAAAGGTTTGTGAGTGTGGTATTTGACAGGTGCTAGTAGTGTACAGGTTGTGTGGCGGGTGGGTTGTGAGTGTATGTATCAGTGCAGTGTAGTAGTAGTATCTGCTGGCAGGTTTGTTGAATTTGCAAAGGATCATGGTGAGGAATTTGGCCCTTTATATAGGTGTAGTTGTGGGTGTGTCTTCAGTTTTGTTTTTTTGCCTTTGACAATGCTTGTTTGGACTTTTTCTGTCTGTTTCTAGTGTATTTTGTTGAGCATGACGGCGACGTTCCGTTGACTGCAATGTTACATGTATTGGCTTGGTGATCCGAGTCTGTCCCATTCACGCTAAGCTATGTTGCAGCGTTCGCGTACGAGTCGGTCGCGTCGGGCTCTTTTCCGGACACTTCGCTCGGACGGATTGATTTCCGTACGTGTTGGTCATCGGTATTATGCTCCGTGCGAGTCGTTTGTATTTGACACCCGTTGCATCGTACTACGTCGGTCGGACAGCGCGTGTACGTGTCGGTCGGAAGCCATTCCAGATCCGTGTCGGTAGAAAGGCTTTCCGAGCGAGATCGGAATTGGGCCCTTAATGTTAAAAAATTACATTTTTAACAGTAACTTTCCTATTTTTGTTTCAGTTATTTGTCAAGCATAGAGTCAAACATTTTTATTTTATTTTAATTTCTCAACAGATTACACCATAAAAACCAGCAAGATTAGAGAAACACATTCCTCAATCCAAATAAATTCAAAAGTCAATCACCACTGGAGAAGCCAAAGTATACAAGGTAAAAAATATTCAAAGACAACATTATGCTTTTTTTTTTGCAGGTTTCAAGTACAGAATCAATTTATTTTAAAAAGTATCTTTGCAGTAAAAATGGCAGCCTCATAAACAACAGCAAAATGACTTTTTTTCAACGTCAAAAGCACTAATTAATTTCTTTGCAGGATAATTGCAAAACAAAAAAAATCCAAATAACAAACTGTAAAAATTTCTCCACTTTTTACAGAACCAAAGAATCCAAACCACCAAACAAAACATAGTGAAGAACTGCAACAAAAATCTCGAGTAAACCAGTAAATACACCAGGCCTTTTCAGCAAGACAACAGAAAAACCTTAAAAAAGGTAACCTTTACCATTCTGTAAAATCTAACCAAAATTAACCTTTTTTTTTCATCCAAGGAACAAACGCAGGAAACAATTCCAACAAGACATTATCAAAGCAATGCAATTTAATCCTGGTACAAATTTTGCAAAAAGTTAAAGCTGTCAAATAAACAATGTGTACTAACTTTTCACTTACAGGCAAATTAGTTTTTAAAACAACCACACTAAAACAATCCTTTTCTCTTTTTCTTGTTTCTACAGAGAATGGCAGCAAGAAAAGAAGCCAAATATATACAATCAAGCCGTGGGAATAGACTGTTAAGTCACAGTGGCTACGTTTGTTGTAAGGAGAGAATAACTGAGCCCAGGTGTCATTGGAGGTGTGTGCATTATTACTCATCCCATTGCACAGGCAGAGCGGTTACTCTTGGTGACACTGTTGAAAGGACCACTGAGCATAACCTCTCTGCCTCTGCAATGGAGATAGAAGTAAGAGAGAATATAAATGAAATTAAAGCCCTGGCATCCACCTCCAATGAACCCTCTGGCTCAGTTTTGAGGGAGGTGTCTCAAAACATTCCAACACATGTAGCAAGTTGTATGCCCACAATCCCCAACCTACTCAGAATTATTCAGCGTAAAAAACAGGCAAGTAACCCCCTACGTGTAACACCCCAAACCTTTTCTGACATTAACATTCCACCTGAACTTTCTGTAACCGTTACTAATGAACCCTTTCTTTTGCATGACAACAAAAACCCTCTTAAAAGAATACTAATCTTTAGCACACCCCATAATCTTGTTAAGCTGGAGAGTAGTGATATTTGGATGATGGATGGGAAGTTTAAATCCACACCCCATCCATTCACCCAAATATACACTATTTATGCCTACATTAATCAAACAGTAGTGCCCTTAGTGTACAGTTTACTCCCTGATAAACAATCCTCAACATACAATGAATTTTTATCAGTGATAAAAGCTAAAACCATGAACAAAAGTCCTAGAAAAGTGTTAATTGACTTTAAATTACCTATGATTAACACAATTACCAAAATGTACACGGATACCCAAATTCAAGGATGTTTTTTTCACAGGCATATTGGCGAAAATTCAAAAAACATCCTTAGTTGAGGATTATATATCAGACAGCAAACTACAATTTGAATTAAAGAAACTAACTGCACTTTGCTTTGTTCCTACTGACAGTGTAGATGAATACTACACATCTATTACTGAATCTGACTACTTTACTGCAAACGAAGACAAATTGGCACCCTTTCTAAATTACTTTGAAGACACATGGATTGGCCATCTAAGCAGGCGAGGCTGCAGGAGGAAACCACGTTTCCATGTGAAGTGGTGGAACTGCTACTCGACCTGCTTAGAGGGAGGAGCAAAAACAAATAATGCCATAGAGGGATGGCACAACTCCTTCAACAAATCTATCGCTAAACCACATCCTAACTTCTAATATTTCTTGGAAATTTTGAAGGAGCAATGTTTCCAAGAAATGAAAATTGCGCAATCATTAACTGGGAGTCTGAACCCACAAATCTCTAAAAGAACAAAAGAAATGTCCGAGAGACTATTGGGTGCAATTCAACAATTTATGTTGATGGTGACTTCAGATTACCTAGATAATATTGCACACATCCTACATTTCTAATCTACACTAACTCCTAAACCATTTTACTTGCCTGTTTTGACAAAGAATTACCCTAATTAAATTAGCATTTTTCCCCAAAAATTTAAATTATTAAAAAAATGTCGGGTTTCTTACCTTCAGTTGTCTTCTTTTTTCAACTCTTGGACTTATGTACAATCCAGCCTTTCACCAAGAGTCTTGAGCAGTCCTTTAATCCATTGCAAATAATCCATAATCTGTGAAATAATCCATGACCTGAGTTAAACTAACCAAAAGGGCACAGTTCGGCAAAGCCATATTTTAACAGCAAAAAATTGAGCTGTAAACTATACTGTGCACACCTACAAAAAACGCACCCAAAAAGAAATCCCGAAAAAGAATTATTGTTTGGCAAAAAACGCAACAAGATTCCATCGATGCAATCCTCTCTCGCTCGAATTCAAGTTAAATAAACCATAAAAAAGTAATAAAGTTTAAAAAAAAATCACAACCCAAAAATCCATAGTTGAAATCCTCTCTCGACCAAAGTCCAGCAGAAGTCCCAAAATCCATATAGCAATAGTTTAAAAATGGCCCAAAAAGTTTTTTTCCAACCCAAGAAGTCTTTCTCCATGTTCCTTCGTCCTATCCAGAAAACCGCGACGACGCAATTACAAAATTACTAAAAACTCGTTGCAACAAAAAAATGTACCAAATAAGATTACTTTCATAACACTATTGTTTAATAGAAAAAATAATCAATCTTTTTAAAAGTAATCCTATTAAACAAAAAGTGTTACGAAAGCAATCCACCCGACGTGGGCCTACAACTGCTACCTGTTTTGGAAAAGATTTTTAAGTTAAAACACACAATAACATCAAAATACAACTTTAATAGTTCTTACTACCTCCCTCCTCTCTCCTTACAATAAACTTTACCACCCTTAATCTATTTTTAATAATTTAAATTTGCCTTACCTGAACGCAGCTCTCCCTTGCTTCTGATCTGGACCGCGACGAACCTCGCAATGATGAAACTTACGTACACGCGGCAGCGTCATCTCTTTCCATAAAAAGGAAAAAAGGACAATTTCCCCCCTTGACTTCAATGGGAAACCGTGGGAAAACCTACAAAGAAATTAAAAAATATATGTTACAATACATACAAAAATCTATGTTTATTTAAAAAAATAATGCTACTAATAAAATATTTTTACAATTTTTTTGCATATTTATTTATTCTGTTTTATATTTCTAACAAATACAATAAAACATTTTATAATACTATTAATGTGTCTATTGATTGTTTTATGAAATATTAATTTTAATTAATTACATTTTTACTTCTACAGATTTTATATGTCTATTTATGCATACTTATGTTGTACATTTATGCTCTATTAACTTTTATAAATATCCTAATTAAATTAAGTAAAATTATTAACGAATTTCAAAATTATAAATCATATTTTTTCCTTTACATCAAATCACCCCCCTACCCAAAATCTGCCTGAATTTTTCTGCACATTATTACTTAAAATATTTAATTTAAAAGTTAAACAATTAAAAAACGTATAAAATAAGTAATAAATAATACTCGAGTATTAAAATTAATACCTGGGTATTAATACACCCCCATCCACCCAATACGCATGTTTCCCTTGCATCTGGTTCCAGAGAATAGGTGCAAATGCCTTTTTAAATATTATTAGTTAATTTTTTTATAATTAACTATCAGTAAATCAAAATATCAATTAATACTCTAGAATTTTAAAAACCTTACCTGAGTATTAAAACACTCCCCACCCAAAACACCTAATTCCCATACATCTCATCCCAGAGGATATGTGCCAAAGAATTTTTAATCATTTATAAAAAAAATAATTTTTTAAAAATGTATATGACTAAAACTAAATATTAAATTCTCAAGCATTAAAATTAATACCTGAGTGTAAATACACTCCCCACCCAAAACCCCTATTTCCCATACATCCCGTCCCAGGGGGAAAAAAGCAAAGCACATTTAATATATTTTAATTTATTAAATTAAATTATAGATTTTTATTATTTTTTTAAATAAACTAATATAATAATTTAATAAAACTCAAATATTTTTTTTAAACCTCAGTATTAATACATTACCCAACACAAACCTATACAATTTAAAAACATTATGTGAAATACATTTTTTCAAACTATTTGAAAATATTTTTTTAAACTATTAAAAAAATTGTAAAATAATACTATTACTATTAACTATAAAAAATAATCAAAAATAACAATTACAACCATTACTTACCTTACAATGCGTTGTAATGGCATGCGATGTAATGGCATGCATTGTAATGGCACATGCGTTGGAAAGGCATGCGATGTAATGTCACCTGCGTTGTAAAAGTTGTGTTGTAAAGGCATTACGATGTAATGCCTGCGCTGTAATGGACGTTTCCCCTTCTGGGCCTTTTTGAGCCCTGTGAGCGAGCATAGGAGAAAACATGCAACTCTGCATGTGCATGTATGTGTGCTTGCATGTCTCGAGCACCACATGAAGATGCTGGATATGTTGTACCTTAAGGCATTAGTGAGTGGGTGCATGAGCTGTGCACCTCATTGTGTGTCTGTCTCCTTTCAGCTGTGGGAACAAAAAAGGATACCCCAAAATTGAGAAACCCCAAATTTACCTTAGTCAGATTTCTCACAATTTACAAGATTGGCGATGATGTTAACCTAAATTTCATGATGAAATGTATCTCGCGCTAAGGCACCTCCCAAAAACATCAATATTAAGCAAAATACAATTCATTCATTAAGATTGAATAGAAATCTAGTAGCCCCAACTAATAACCGAGTTCAGTGGTACAGAATAAATGCCATGAAGCCTGTCAAATCAGAAAATATTCTGAATCCCAATGGGCAGCAAAATTAGAAATGAAATCGGACAGCATCCCTAGAAGAACAGAAATGTTTTCTCCAAATCACTGGCTCACCCCCAAAATCAAAGACTTTTTATACATAATTCTTGTATAGAAGATGAGACCTTAGCAGAATAATCTTGGTGTGAGCCTATGTATCATTTCTTCGGCAAATCAGAGGACATTAAAAATAAACATCACATGACTTTAACACCTAAGCTCTAACCCACTGCATGTATAACTATTCAGGACCCTCTAAGCTAATATCGTCTGGAGATGTTCGAACTAACAAGATACAATTACAGTGTCACCAGCAGCACCCTGTGCAGGTAAGCGGGGGGAGGTGAGGCGGGGCGGGGCGGGGTACTGTGGGGGGATGTCAACAGACGACAGAATAGGGGTTCTTTATTTATTTAATTTACCCTATTCCGTCATCTGTCCACATCTGCCCTGCCCCACCGCGCTTACCTGCACCGGCCGCTGGTGAGTGTCACATTATTTGAATGAATAGGTCTCAGTGAAGAAACAGAAATTTGGTAACTTGCTGCAAATTACATCGCAGCAAGCGAAAGTTCATCATGAGCAGAACAAAAATAACAATGGAACTATCCTAATATATTTCATCTTGACTGTGTGCTGCAGAGCTTGTGGGAGAGGAGAGCGCAAAGGGTGAAAACACTGAATACGTCCAGAGATGACTTCCATTTTAGTCAAAATGGTGTTTTACACAGAAAGGTGGCCTTTTTCGTATTAGTTATCATCGCAATGAGTAGGACTGGGAGCTCCTCAGGTTGTCAGCATGCACATGAGAATATGTGCTGCTACAATGTTTCACTCCACTAAAAAGTGACTATGGGGCTGATTACGATGGCGGTCGTTGGCCCCTCCGCGGTGCTGGCGGAAAACGTCCATTTAGTTACTCCTGAGGCGGTCATCGCGACCGCAATATTACAATGGGCAAAGATAGCACATTTTCTATCCGTCGTGGAGTTTCCGGGTCCGCCAGATTTTTCGTTCCGCAACGATGCCGGAGGGAGCCAATAGAGAAAGACCGCCGTGCGGAATGACGTTCCGGCCACCGGACAAATCACGATGCGTCAACCAGCCCATCAGAACGCAGCGTAGAAACCAGCTATTCGGAGATGGCGGAAGCACAACTGCGGAGATAGAGACTCAAGTCCGAGACACCTCCACACGTTCCTGGCCGCCATGGATCCTGCTCTACAAGCCCTTCCGCTGCTGTACCTGATCCACTACCAGCAGATAAGACGCCATCGCGGTCAACACCGCAGGTATGTCAAAAACATATCCCCACATACAACCCCTGCACAACACACAACTGTCGCTGTGAAATACATGTCTTGTCTACAACATGCACCCTGGTGGAGACAGGAACATATCCCATAGTCCAATTACACATGTCTTGCACGTAACAAATTGTCACCTCTGCTTCGGGGTCACCCATTCCCATAGAAATTATTGCAACTAGCCCAGTCGTGCCGGACATGTCACCGCATCAGTGAATCGGCAGTAAAACCTGCCCACCATGTAGTAGGAGTCCAGGACATTGTCCCAGACAAGCAAGACCAACATCACAACATCCACACCACATGTATCATAAAAGAAGCCCCACTCAGCACAACATATCTGCAGCGAGAAGTCATGTGCAGGGACGCTGTCTATAGTGACATCTCATTAGGATCATCAACAATTGTATAGTAACATGAGTGTGAGTTGAGGCAAGAGTCCCTCCAAAATGACAATAGTCATCATTGCACCCAAATAAGGGTCAGTCCAAATACAATGTGGAACAGAGGAGTGCAGATTAAGTAGGGTGTGTATGTGTTTTTCACAGTAGTCCAACAAGGTGTTGGAATGAATCAGTGAGCCAAGGTAGATGAAACATCATATGAGACACCACTGCCACATAATCACAGATCACCACAACCCCCAAGCAGACATTGATAGGCTCATCACATACAATGGCAAACCATATCACACAATGACAGCCCATACCATGCAACACAGTAAGAAATTCCTGACTCAAACAACAAACTCAAAGTAAGCACCACTGTGCATTTGACTCACAGGTGTACTGCTGCAATAAATGACACCATGTGAGTATGTCCATTACATCAACAACACTGACTACACTGCCAACTCACAGAACAACTACACACCATTACTCCACCTCAACAAAGGTAGCACCAACTACAAAGTAGTGAATGAATGCCAAAGTATCAGGAAGAGTCCATCTTGACAGCAGGAAACTCTGACCAGAGACTCATGACAACCCTCCTCCTCCTCACACCTGCTTTCCACTCATGTGAATTAAAGTGATTAATTGAAGAAATGAAGAGTCACTGTGCGGATTAACAACCTTGGAACTGTTCACACTGCATGTCAAGTCCTTCAGACAGTTCACACACTTAAACTTAGCCTCATACACATACCATAAGTCTGCAGCATTGTATCATAATAAGTAAACAAGCCTAAAGTGGAGTGCACAGTGCAGGAAAAGCATGTATAAACTACTGTTACCATTTCTACATGACATGCAAGAGGTACCACATATCACACTACACTTAGGCCATCAAATTGAAATGAAATTGAACGAAAGTATTATCTGTGCAATATCCCTGTGATACAGCAATGCAAGCAATGCATTGGCCCAGAATGATATGAACTGTCATAAGCCATACAGTGACCAGCCCCTCATCTGTGTCAACTATCTTGACATTTGTATGCCACCAGCACAACACTCATGGCTCACGGTGACACTCCCTGACTGTCAAACCCAAGTATGACCTTGACACATACCCCTCATCTACCCATTTCCCACCTTCACTACTCCACACCTGAGAGAAGCACAGATAAAGGTGAAAATAAGGTCCTGTGAGTTCCCTGATAACCAATGCCACACCCTGGTGTGTATCTACAAATGTCTGAATCCCACTCAGGGATGTCTGAACCAATGCTGATCCCAAACCAATTGCCAAACACATGTATCACAAACCACATCAAAAGAAGTCCAACAAGCTTAGCCATGTGCAGCCAAACAGTGAATAGGCAATGTGATCCTTGACAGGACCGGAATAGATAACATTTCTACTCTGGCCACCTGCACAGACACCATCATCCAAACCAATCAAAAAATACATGAACAAATGTCAATCATAAACACAAACTGTGTGCAACCAGACAAATCTGCAAACACAGACATAGACACTCCACCAGTTACAAAGTGAGCATGGTGTCAATGTGTAGCACAAGCATTCACATGCACAATCCTGACAAGTGACTGTTCAAATATAGGAGGCCATAGCACAATTTTGCACTCAAAACAAGCTAATGAACAAGACTCCACATTGCTGCATGTGACATTCACACAAGAAATGCACACTACAAATTCAATACACATCTGAATGCATTCAAATACACAAACTCCTCACACACAATGTCATGCTAAAAAAACATTACACACACATGGACCTGTCAGTAGAAAGAGCCAACACAGGATAAAGACTGCATCCCTCAACAACAAATACATAACATGTGCACATACAAAAACATAACCTAACAAACTCAGCTGGATATCAGGGGGACTCACACCTGGCAAGGACAATGCAACATCCACTGACAGCAGTGCATGCACAGTAAGCAGTGTGTGAACACCCCCAAAACCAGTATCACACATATCTGAGTGCTCCACCATGAACTTCAACATCACAAATCATCACAGCACACAGATCACATCACACTCAGGATGGGAAGCAGTACCTCATCAAACAGATACACACTTTAGCTATCACCTACTGCTGCACAACTCAGGAAAACACAGATGCATGGAACATGACTAGATGACTGTGCTGGAAAATCATCTGCGCTGTACATGAGCAACCATGACTGCAATCAAGTAGAAGAAATTAGCACATAACAAATTGTGAGACAGTCTTGAGGGGCACATTGGTTCTGGACACAGATCATCCTCACACAGTATAGTGTCACACTATGAAGTGGTGGGGAGGGTCAAACACTGGCAAGGCATGGGGTGGGAGATATTAGACTGAAGTGGTGTGTACATTAGTATTGGACAGGTGAGGAGTGTACAGAGCAAAAACACATAGGGGCCGATTCCGATCTCGGCCAATAGGGCTCCGAATCGGATTCGGCTTTACCGGATCCGATTCGGAGCCCTGTTTCCCGACCGATTCGTACGTGCGTCCGGGCGAGTGAGTACGATGCGAAAACTCCGACCGACTCGTTCGCGAGACCCAACCGCACCGACCGACTCGTACGCGAAAGCCGACCGCTCCGACCGACTCGCTCGGACACGCCTCGCACCGCGCAATGGAGACGTTCCCCGGCCGGGCAAGTACGATGCGCGCCGCGAGCAGTCCGACCGACTCGCGCCGTCCGGCTCGAAGGAGCAGTCGGAGCCGTACTTTGGGGGTCCGTGTCGGACTCCCTGTACGCGTAGCCACGCGAGTCGCACACAGGGGGGACCCATGGGTCCCCCTACCTGTGCGTGTACGGCGCGAGTCGCTCGCCGCGTACACGCTGTAGGGGGCGCCCCTGTTCGCCTCGCACCCATTGGGACAATGGGAGCCCGCGTACGCGTTGTACGTCCGGCTCCCATTGACTTCAATGGGAGTCTGACCGAATCGAGTCCGATGGCATACGTGCGCATCGTACTCGTTCGGTCGGGCTGCTAGGGTCCGATTCGGTTGGAAATCTCTCCGAGTCCGGCTCGGTCGGAGAGATTTCCGGCCCGAATCGGAATCGGCCCCATAGAGGAGTAACTCACAATGTGTAGGCATCAAAAGCTCCTCTTGGGGCTGGTATGACACTGAATACCACATAGTGGTCAAAATAAAGTGTAAAATGACATCAATGTATGTGAAAAGTCACTTACAATGTTTTTTTGCCTGAGCCAGTCAGCACAGTGAGCACAAACGTAAGCAAGAGCCATGGCTGATCATAAAACAACAACACAGACATTGCAGGGACACATCCTGCATACTCACAAATGACGTAGACAACAAGTAGGTGTACCCCAGGACTGCAAGGTCATACCGACACACTGCACATTGCTCAACAAATAACTCCTACATGTGCCCACAATCTACAGCAGGTGTCTGATCATGTAAACAAACAGGCACTCATCAACTGGATCATACATGTGTGTAAGTGTCATGTTCAAGGACACATACAGATCAACACTTCTGCTAATGACAGGACAATCACGCTGTATGACTACTTAAGTGCACACATTTTAATGTACCCATGTGACTATGAAGCCAGGCCTAAACAAGATGACGACACATCTACACTGCTGGGTACACATCAAGATAGATTCCACAGATATGACGGACCCTGTCCACCCCGCAAGTTATCATGTGAATAGAATTCTCTGCTGTTGTGGTACAGCATCCAAATATGACATGTGTACAAAACTAGAGACCCAACAATAGAATGATTAGGACAAGAGTAGACCATCACAGACAAGCATCATTGCACCCTCAAGCCTCTGAGTCAAGAAGCACAAAAGTGGCTGGAACCTCTGGCAACCTCTGCAAAAGAAAATCAAGCCGATGCCAATGTGAATGTGGCATACAGAGCATGTAACAGATGAACATATACACATACATTGCACTGCATCATTAGCAAGGGCAGCAACAAAGCTCAGAACATGAGTAACAGTCTTTATTACATAAACTCTGCATTGGCATAAAAAGTGCAAAACTTCAAGGCCATTGGCCAGTCCAAATTTCAAGTCCGCACATGTGTGCATGAAAACTTTCAGAACAAATATGTAACAGAGTCCACTGCCATGGGAATTACCACAGGATAGGGGCCTCGAATGGGCAGTCCAGGCACCGCTCAGGGAGGAATGGGGTGGGAAGGGGGACTTGGCTTCAAAATTGGGTGGAAGTTGAACTGTGAGGGGGCTGATTGTCTGGGCTAGTCGGAGGACTGGACCTGGGAGAGAGAGAACTGGCTGACGTAGAGGGATCCGTGGATGTGGGAGCCTGAGGGCTGCTTGGACTGGGTGGAGTGGTGGCACGGGGAGGTGGAGACATGCTGTGTGGAGGCTAAGTGGCTGATGGTGAATGTGGAGGGCTGGGTCTCAATTGTTTTGGGATCCGATATCCCACAAGTGTCTTGCCACAAGTGATAAGTGAGGTGGCCCAAACAGCCTCCCTCTTCCCCGAAAGTGTAGCAGGTGGTGGTGGATATTCCCATGGGGATTTGCTGGACCTGGTGGTACGCTGGGGGCGGGGTTGCTTTTTCCCCTGCATCCCCTGTTGTGGAGGTACACTCCCCACTTTGTTCTCTTGTCCACACAAGGGTGTGGGTGGGAGTCGAAGTTTTGGGTGAAACTGCATTCTCAATGTGTTTGGGCTTAGTTGTGGCAGGCACCAGGTTCACTGCAGACAGGGCAAGTATTTGTGTGTCTTTGGGATCAAGTGTGGGATGGGAGTGCCCTTGGATGGTGATGAATCGGAGGAATGTAATGTGGATGCATGCTTTTTTGCCTTATGTCCCTGGGTGTCCTGTGATGGGCTTTTTGTTTTGCGGTCATGTGTGCTCTTTGTGTGCTGTGGTGATGGTGTCTGGTTTGCTTAGAGTGCTGGTGTTGTGTGATGCGTGTGGATGATTGGGTGTCTGGGGACTCTGGTGTGTGTGTACTCTGGTCAGGTGGGGGCAATGGGAGTGTGGTTTCGGAAGGGACAGGAGCTGGACTGAGAGCTTGGGACTGCTGAATGGCTGCCATCACTGTGGAGGACAAAGACTGGACAGTTCGGTGTAGGCCACCCACGTCCGAATGAATGTCCTCCACGAACGCAACAACCTGTGACAACTTGTTGCCATGATCCTGGAGGGCATTTAGGAGAGCAGTCTGACCCACACACAGCTGCCACAAAATGTCTATGGCCTCCACACTGAGGGCAGCAGGGGAGACAGGGGCAGGGGCAGCGGTGCCTGGGTGAAGGAGACTCTACCCTTCTTAGGGCTGCAGGCACGGATAGCACTTTGGGGAGCATCCTGGAGGGTGGACACAGGACGAGGTGTGGCGGAAGAAGATGCAGATCTTGAACTTCCTGTGCCCGCCAACATCGAGGAGTCACCGCTGGACTGGGAAGATGTGGAGGTTGGTGTTTCCGGGCGGGAATCCTCCAGGGCACTCCTGTCCCCCTCCGAGGCGCTAGTCCCCTCAGTGTCACTGAACTCCTGTGTACCAGTCGTGCCAGTAGCTTCCCCAACGGTGTCGGGCCCCTGTCCTTCCCTGCCCTCAGTAGATGCTGCAAGAGACAGAGACATAGGTTCAGTATAGTGCCATACTCACAAACATTATATGCAATACAAACACAAATACTTTGAGTGAAACTCCCACATTTAACTACTCCATGTACTTTCAGCATATGCCAAATTTGTGCAATCATCAGCTGATGCATGGAAACATGCTTAGTTGATAGTCATGCTCCATGTTGCGTTGACACAGCCAAATAGCTGTGCATGTACTTACATTTAAACATCACATACAATTGTCTGTAGGCACACCTACGTGCCTGTAGGTAAGATAGCTACACATCCAAATATGTTGTCTCAGTCACATTTGAAATATATTTCACTGAACACCACAGATACAAAGTAAAATATATCCATTTGCAAGTGATATTACCTCTTTAAATCCACTATGTTTGGTACTGAAGCACAACTACAGTTGTACATTGGTGTCAGCTGTGTAGATGTACCAATTTCTTTGAAGTGCACAGCACACATCTAGGAATGCACACTATCATAATGCTCACTGCTGTTCACTGCCAGTTGATGTCTCTGACACTCACACTGCAGCATATGTCACATGGACACATCTTTTTGGGTAAAGAAGTGCAAATAAGCTCCATGTTACAATGTAGTCACATAGACAATGCACAATAGCATGAGAATGGCAATGTAATGCAAGGCCTTCATGTGTTGTGACATGTCACATACCAACATGTTTACAATTGCCTGACAGGCCGTCATTGATCCAAGGTATGAGAGTGCCTTCTGTAGATGAAGTTGTGTGTGGCCTCCATTAGGACAGCTAATGTGTGACAATACCTAGGGTCTGGCATATGACACCCCTAAGTTGTGCTGACTGATGACATTGATGACACATCTATGTGCCAAAAAATCAATCACTGGTTAAAGGCAGTAGCCACAACTTCACCATGCACTGATGCACATGGACACCCCTCCACAATGCACACATACTGATGACTGACACTCTGGGTAACATTTGCTTCTGTTCATGTATCAAATTACAGTACAACACCTCGGTCACATCACAATTTGGCTTACCCACTGATCACATCCAACCATGTTAAGCCCTAGTGCCCAATCTCACAATAGCCTGGTTCTGCAACATTGCATTTAAATTCCAGCGTCTAACCATCCCAGTCATGTTGCCATGTACACAATTGGCAAATGCAAATCAGCTAATGCATCACTGCAATCATCACCACCTACCCCTTCAGCACCTGAGTGCACTTGTTGTCACTGTGGCAGGAATTCACATCTTGTGATGCCATGCTGCTGATATTTGGCTAATCTTTTTTGCAATGATGCTGTCATCTCAATCATTGTGAAAAACACAACCCATGGGACAGGTGTGACCTCTACCAACTCACTGCTCCCTGAGTCCACATTTGTTCATTGATGTAGCCACTTACACATCATCACATGAGCACACTATTGTGGTAGCCACACAGCACACACAAGCCTGACAAGTCTACTGGGCTACACACTTCACACAAAGATTTTTCCTGTGTAGGAAGGTATCATTTCAGACAACATTCACAAAATGTGAGATGAAAACAACGTTCATGGATTTACCCCATGAGCAACTAAATGTTGGACACATGCAGACCCTCTGCACTCAACACTGAGGATACTTTGGAGCCATTGCATCACACCAGAGACATCACAGAGCTCCGCACTTGCTCTGGTCTGGGATTCAGGCAGTCACTCATGCGCAAAGTCACACTTAGCACAATACTCACCCCCAACTTGCTGCTGGTGGGCCCTTAAACGTCCATCCAGCTCTGGCTGTGTTACTGCCAGGATGCGGGCCATTAGTGGTGTCATGCTCCTGCGTGCCAACCTGCCACTTCAAGGGACCAGCCCCAGCGTCATTTCAGCGATGTTTTTGCTGAGCCGGCAGATGTCATCCCACCTCTTGTGGCAGTGTGTATGGCATCGGTTTGAGACACCCAGGGACCGCACCTTGTGGGCAATGGCCCTCCATATGGCCTTACGTTGATGGACCTTGAGCTGTACGCATGGGAGACAAGAAGAGGAATATTTGTAACACTGTGTTGTGTAACACTGTGTGACAGGACAGGAGCATGTAAACACATAACACACAGATACATCAATGGACAGCAGAGCCCATACACCATGTCACATAGTACACTTTGAGCAAGCCATATCATTGCAATGTATACATATATGATGATGAACATACTACATGCCCATCTCATACACATGCAGAGTGCCAGCACAGAAAGCAACTGGAAAATGTGCCTCATCTGTGATGCACTATGCGAGTGAGCATGACATACGCTACACTGTGAATGATGGGTAGTGGTCAGACTCACTGTGTCTTACACTACACACCGCTTAATGTCCTTGAACATTGCATATCTACACGTGTCATGGAGGTCATAATTAGGTAACTGATCTTACATTCACACACTCTTGTCACAAGGTGTAGGCCAGTCTTGTGTACTCCTCAGGCCTATAATATCTCCTTCAAAAATAGGATGGTGGACAACACATATGTTTACCAAAGTCATTTTAGTGACGGGGCCTTGAAACATTGTGCATTCACTGGGCAGGCCTGAGGGCTTATCACTGCAGAAACACGTGAACCATCCCAGAAATCACATGCATGTACAATCATAATGGCGGAACAGTGCATAGACATGCAAGACTCTACACATTATGGAATCAAAAGAAGGATGACATGTCCATCGTACATTTGGAAGATGTGTCCGAGGTGATTTAGCACAATTAGTGATAGATCCAGGCCTTGTACTCCTGTGCAGGATATCCACTTCTCCATATGGTGATTTTGAAATCAGAACACACATTATTCACTACCCTCTGGCCAATCTACATTGTACATGTCACAAATGGGCATATGAACACTTAATGAACTATGACATTACATGGCACAGGGAATGTGTGTTCAGAGTTTGAGTGTCTCAAATCAGCAGTGTAACTGTATAACTGTTAAACCACAGTATGTCCTTTACATCATTGCATGCAGTCAGGGATCTGTGGAAATAAGGCTATACACCCCATTGACGTGAAGTCATCATGCTAAGCAGTGTCTCACACATTTACATTACCCAGCCTCAGAACAACATGTGTGATTTTTGGCTTCAAATGGGCTGCACCAGTGTCTATGTTGCCATCCTCCCTACATACACAAGTGCAATAAGTTCTAGGTCATGTATGGACCATGCTGTTGTCAAAATATTAATGCATGAACATTGGCTTGCACTCACAGGCACATACTACTGTACAGTAACATCATGTGAGCATTCTGAGCACTCTCAAACTTTTACTCATACACTTACCAGTACCTCTGGAGCACCATATAGCCGCCCGTACTGGCCAAAGACCTCTTCCACCAGGACCTCCAGCTCCTCTGTGGTGAAGGGACGGGCCATGATGGTCTCTGTTCGAGCCATGGCTGGGTCCAGAGTAGAGGTACAGCGGCAGTTGGTGTAGATTAATTGCAGGCAGCAGTGTCTGAATGCAAGTGACAGGTGTGGCTATCTCCCAGACATTTATAGGCCCCTAGGGTTGTTTCAGTGGTACTCTGCTGATGCAATTGGTCTGCCTGGTTTGCATCTTTCAATTGTGTCCAATGCCTGTGACCGCAGTGGTGGTGCACGGCTACCGCGAGTTTCAAATATGTATTGCACTACCGCGATGGCGGCACCCATTGGCTGCGATGACATTCGCATAGGCGGTGTCACACTGCGGGGGCCAGGTGGTGTCTACCGCAATCTGGCATCTTTCAATCGTGGCCAATGCCTGTGACCGCAGTGGCGGTGCACGCCTACCACGAGTTTCAAATATGTATTGCACTACCGCAATGGCGGCACCCATTGGCTGCGATGACATTCGCATAGGCGGTGTCACACAGTGGGGGCCAGGTGGTGTCTACCGCAATTCGGCATCTTTCAATCGTGGCCAATGCCTGTGACCGCAGTGGCGGTGCACGCCTTCCACAAGTTTCAAATATGTATTGCACTACCGCGATGGCGGCTCCCATTGGCTGCAATGACATTCGCATAGGCGGTGTCACACCGCGGGGGCCAGGTGGTGTCTACCGCAATCCAGCATCTTTCAATCGTGGCCAATGTCTGTGACCGCAGTGGTGGTGCACGCCTCCCGCGAGTTTCAAATATGTATTGCACTACCGGGATGGCGGCTCCCATTGGCTGCAAGGACATTCGCATAGACGGTGTCACACCGCGGGGCCAGTGGTCACTACTGCAATCCGGCATCTTTCAATTGTGTACAATGCCTGCGACCGCAGTGGCGGAGCACGCCTACCACGAGTTTCAAATATGTATTGCAGTACCGCGATGGCGACTCCCATTGGCTGCAATGACATTCGCATAGGCGGTGTCACACCGCGTGGGCCAGGTGGTCTCTACCGCAATCTGGCATCTTTCAATCATGGCCAATGCCTGTGACCGCAGTGGCAGTGCACAGCTACCGCACCTATGGACACATTGTGATATAGCATTGTCACTGTGCAAATTGCATCACTGATCACTATACATTTACAATATATTCTTGCACCTGGTTGTAAAGTGAAATGAGAGTGTGACATTTAACTCTATGATGCCCACACATGTCATGTCAGTACACATGATTAAATGAATTGGTATGTACTTACTCACATGTCAAATGTTATCTTTGTGGGCATGTATACAGATTTGAGGTGTAATTGAGTCTCACTTTTTGTCAACATGCCAATGTGTGAAATGGCAACTCATCCCATAGTCATGATGGACTGACCACATAATGTGCCCATATCACTGTATACAGTGCTGTATTTATATTGATAGTTGTCCAGCTTACACTCACTGTGCTAATTTTGTAATGATGTTGTGCTTAGTGAGACTTAAGCAAGAAGGTTGTGCACTGACAGCAGCTACGTTCAACTCAGCATTGTTGCTGTTTGCCACATGTGCTGTGTCTGCTACACACAGGGCTGGTGGCACAAGATGTAGGAGTGTACCATATACCATTCACATAGTCTGATTCTGATTTGACAGTAGTTAGTATGTACATCCTGCCCACATGAATGACTACAGTAGATCAAGGTGTCTGTGCATGTGACTTGTGCATAAAGCTGATTTCACGGTCCTGTCAATGTTGGGGCTGTGTTATTCAATATGTAAGATGTTTGCCACATCTCATCTGTGACTCATATTTACATGTGTCCTCTTTCTGAATACGTAGGAGACGACCAACTGTGCATCGGCCTTTCCCAGTGCCGGGGAACATGGAGGATGAGGACATCATAAGGAAATTCCGTCTGAATCGCCTTACCCTTCAAGAGCTATGTGCTCAGTTGGAGACCCATTTGAGGCCTCACAGAACATATCCAACAGCTTTGACACCAACAGTAAAGGTGATGCCCGCACTGCATTTCTTTGCCACTGGTTCGTTTCAGTACACGGTGGCAATCGCCGGTGGGATGTCTCAACCTATGTTCAGCATGGTCCGCATTGTTGACCTACAAGGACCGCTACATCCATTTTCCAAGGAGACATGAATTGGCAGATGTGAAGGGGGAATTTTATGACCTTGGTCACATACCTAATGTTGTTGGAGCCATCGACTGCACACACGTTGGGCTAGTTCCACCACAGGCACGTGAGCACATCTACCGTAACAGGAAGCATTACCATTCCATTAATGTGCAAGTAGTATGCCAAGCGGATATGATTATCTCCCATGTATGTACTAAATATCCGGGTTCTGCACATGGCTCCTACATACTGCGTAACAGCATCTTCCCACAATTGATGGAAAATCTGCATCTGGAGCGTGCATGGCTTGTTGGTGAGTAAGCTGTGTCAAGTAGTGTGCAGTATGTGTGACATGCTGTTCTCCTCAACTCTTTGTATGACAAACTTGGTCTGTGTTTCTCAAAACTAGGTGACTGTGCGTATCCCAACCGGCCTTGGTTGCTGAGCCCACTGAGGAATCCAAGGACCCCAGGGGACGTCCGCTTCAATGATGCCCATGGGAGGACACGTCGTGTAGTGGAGCGTGCTTTTGGACTTCTGAAGGCTAGATTATGGTCCTATTTATCAAAAGAGGGTGACTCTAGGAGCTATTCTAAAAGGTCCGGAGACCCGTGCTCCCGAAATTAAACTTATACCAAAGGGAGTCACTGTTCCTGAGTGGAGATGGAGAGGAGGGAAGTAGGGGTACTCTTGTCGTGTGCTACTCTGCTTGTGGGAGGCAGGGTGTCCTCATCTTGATGCCCTCACACACCCCGAAGGATGTCATGCTTCATCATTGGGCTTTTGCTCCTCGTCGGGCCGGCGCTGCAATGCCCTACGGGTCCCCGAAGGGTCTCTTTTCGGAGATCTTTTGATGAAGCCGTATGGGTGCGTGGGTGTAAGTGGCAGTGAAGTCCTAGAAAGTGTATTAAAAAATGGCTGGAGGGAGAGTGATTAATTTTTAATAGAGTGATCCCTCTGTCATTATTAAAACAAAGTGTATGGAGCTGCTTTAAGGGGTATTATGTCCCTTGGACCGGCGGAGACAGCAAGAGGCACACAGGTGACACAGCCCAGATGCACCGAGAGAACCCTCTCAAGTGACCCTCCCTGATCTCATGGGATCTTACCCTACCTACTAAGGGTCGTTTCAGAATCTCTACTCCTTTCATTTATCCGGGGGCACCGAAATTTTCGGGCCACTGTAGATATAAATTTCTTATTCGGTCCTGACGAAGCGCCCTGGATCTCCCCCTGAGACCACTGAAGCGCGAAACATGTTGACCATAACATATGCCCACTAGGGACATATAATCCCCCAGCTACCAAGGGACATAATACCCCTTAAAGCAGCTCCATACACTTTGTTTTAATAATGACAGAGGGATCACTCTATTAAAAATTAATCACTCTCCCTCCAGCCATTTTTTAATACACTTTCTAGGACTTCACTGCCACTTACACCCACGCACCCATACAGCTTCATCAAAAGATCTCCAAAAAAGAGACCCTTCGGGGGACCCGTAGGGCATTGCAGCGCTGGCCCGACGAGGAGCAAAAGCCCAATGATGAAGCATGACATCCTTCGGGGTGTGTGAGGGCATCAAGATGAGGACACCCTGCCTCCCACAAGCAGAGTAGCACACGACAAGAGTACCCCCTTCTTCCCTCCTCTCCATCTCCACTCAGGAACGGTGACTCCCTTTGGTATAAGGCTAGATTACGGTGTCTGGACAAGAGCGGTGGTGCACTACTCTACTCTCCCAAAAAGGTGCGTCAGATCATAGATGCATGCTGCATGCTCCACAACCTGGCCTTGCGCAAAGAGATCCCCCTGATTCTGGACTATGATGAGCAGCAGATGCCCCCGCTGCAAATCCACACTTGCCCAATGACGATGATAGTGGAGAAGAGGAAGGTGTTGACCTGCGTCAACAGCTCATCGACAACTACTTCCCTTGAGTGTAAGTTAACATTGAACAACTATGACATTGTCTGCTGGCTTTGCTGTTAGTGGTGAAGCATAGATGAGGTGTTTGGATGCTGGCTGTTGTTGGCTCACTGCTAATGGCTGATGTGTGTGGCACAGTGTATTGGTTTCCACTTACCTCATGTCTATGGTGATGGTGTTGGTCATTGTTATGTGTGATGAATCTTGTACGGTGTTGACTAGTGGTGTCTTGTTGCTGTAATGGCATCACCTGACAACTCAATGTCATCCTCTTGTGTCTTTCTAGGTTCCTTCGCCCCAGCAATGTCTCGTCACAATCAGAGCTTGTGGTACATTGGAATCAGAGTTGACATTGTACATACTGTGATAAACATGGAACTGAAACAAAGGCATAGGTGTGTAAATAGTGTTTATTTTCTATTAGATTGTGTTAAAAATTAAAGTGGATGTAAGGTAATTTGTGCAAAGTGAGTGTATGAGTTGTCAGTGATGGTAAAGGAGACAAATAGAGTAGTCCCCACATTAATGGAATTACACAGTCCAACAAACTCCTGCCATCAACATGGCAATGTGTGATTGGATAATCAACAAAGTCAATGTTCAGTGCAACACATGTGCCATCATGGCTGGCTCAGCAACTTGGCTTTGGTTAGTGCTTTGCCACGTGATCTTCCCGTGGTATTTCTCGGATGTCCCCTCTTGCGTTTGGCAGGGGGGCCTCTGCTGCAGGCTCAGAGGTGTCTGAGGAGTCATTGTCTTGCAACTCACCCATCTCTGTGGCCGCAGCTGAGGTGGTGTGTGTTTCAGCAGGCTGGCCACTGGAGGGGGTTGGAGCCATCATTTGAGCAGCATGCATGTACCTCAGAACACCCACAAGCTGGCCCATGAGATCCACAAGTTGTCCCATTCGTGTGTCCATGGATCTCTGCAGCAGGCGGAGCTCATGCAGTTCTTCTACAACCTGGCCCATCTGTCCCTGGTTCTGTTGATATGCACCAAGGACTCTTGCGAAAGTGGCCAGGGCTTCTGTCTCAGTGTCCTCATGTGATTGTCCCCCAGTTGCCCTCCCACCTGCCCTGCTGACACGGATCTGTGGCATTGGCTGTCGACGCACCCGCACACTATCTCCGGCATCCTCAGCTTGTGTGGTGGTGTTGGTAACCACTGAGCCAGGGACAGTGTTGCAGGCAGCAGTGATGATGGTGGAGGTGGCTGCAGCACAGGTCATTGTAGCTGGGGTCAGCGTAGTGGTTGTCGCTGGTGTGTTGATAGTTGTGGTGGTGGTGGTGGTGGTGGTGACAATGAGGCCCTGAGACGGAATGCACCCTGGCAGTCCTGAGGGGCCAGGTTGTTGCTCCTCATCCGACAAACTTAGAGAATCTGCATCAGAGAGTTCACGTTCCGGGGGGCAGACTGGCTCTGCTGGTTGGTGGTGTTTTCACCAGCTGATGCTTGGGGATCTCCTGTTGAACAGCGGTTAGATTATCAGTCACTACACAACCTTGGTGTCACACTTTTGGATGTTACATTTGATACACCAAACATTTTATATTGCAATCACTTGGTATTGGTAAAAGATTATCAGCATCATGACATGATGTTGAGGTACATACATTACTTGTCATTAGTGTGACATGTAAATAACAACCATTTGACATGTACAGATAGTGTGTTTACAAGGACGTGTCATCATCTACCAACTTGGTGCACATCAACTTTGGTTTATGTGTGGATTTAGTTGACTTTTCAGAGAATCTGTTTCAACTATGCCAAAACTTAAAATTTTATTATTTATATGTTCTTTCAAATCATGTGGTTTTGTTTGTTTGACAGATTGACCGTGCATGTGTTGTGTTCATATGAGCCTTCATGCTTTGAAACCATGGCACTTACACATTGCATTCTGTGCTTTGCATGATTGGGCCCTGAATTTATTTTGCATGTGACTTGGTGAGTCAAAGTGTAATTTCTGTGACAGTTACATGCGCTTAGCTGTGTGCACACTGGATGTGACATTTGGATCTATACAGAGTTGGCTAACATGTGAGGGATGTGGTGGTCATATGGCTCAATGCATTTTGAGAAGGATGACAGGGTGCATGCACTGTCTACCTACCTGTTAGGTAGCACAGTAGAGGGAAATGGCTGCCACATGGTTCTGGGTGGGGGAGTGTTCCATCCTGCTCAGGGGTGATGCAAGTGAGCATCAGAAGGCTACCTACCTGTCAGGTGAAGGAGGGCAATGAAATGGCTGCCAGATGGTTCTGGGTGGGGAGTGTTCCATCCTGCTCAGGGGTGATGCAAGTGAGCATGAGAAGGCTATCTACCTGTAAGGTGAAGGAGAGCAATGAAATGGCTGCCACATGGTTCTGGGTAGGGGAGTGTTCCATCCTGCTCAGGGGTGAGACAAGAGTACCTGATGGAAGTTGTAGTGCTGGCTACCTAGCCACAAACCTCCCTCCCTGTTGAGATGGCTACCTACCTGTAAGGTGAAAGAGAGCAATGAAATGGCGGCCACATGTTTCTGTGAGGGGGGGTGTTCCATCCTGCTCAGGGGTGATGCAAGTGAGCATGAGAAGGCTATCTACCTGTGAAGTGGAGCAGAGGAAGGGAATAGGTTACACATGGCTCTTGGGTGGGGGGAGTGTTCCATCTTGTTCAGCTGTGGGACAAGGGTGCCTGGTGGGAGTTGTAGTGCTGGCTGCCTGTAGCCACACCCCTCCCTGTTGAGAAGGCTACCTCCCTGTGAAGTGGAGCAGAGGAAGGGAATAGGTTACACATGGCTCTTGGGTGAGAGGAGTGTTCCATCTTGCTCAGCTGTGACTCAAGGGTACCTGGTGGGAGTTATAGTGCTGGCTGCCTGTACACACACACCCTCCCTGTTGAGAAGGCTACCTCTCTGTGAAATGGAGCAGAGGAAGGGAGTAGGTTACACAGGGCTCTTGGGTGGGGGGAGTGTTCCATCTGGCTCAGCTGTGGGACAAGGGTGCCTGGTGGGAGTTGTAGTGCTAGCTGCCTGTACACACACACCCCTCCCTGTTGAGAAGGCTACCTCCCTGTGAAGTGGAGCAGAGCAAGAGAATAGGTTACACATGGCTCCTGGGTGGGGAGAGTGTTCCATCTTGCTCAGCTGTGGGTCAAGGATGCCTGGTGGGAGTTGTAGTGCTGACTGCCTGTACACACACACCCCTCCCTGTTGAGAAAGGCTACCTCCCTGTGAAGTGGAGCAGAGGAAGGGAATAGGTTACACATGGCTCTTGGGTGGGGGAGTGTTCCATCCTGCTCAGGGGTGATGCAAGTGAGCATGAGAAGGCTACCTACCTGTCAGGTGAAGGAGGGCAATGAAATGGCTGCCACATGGTTCTGGGTGGGGGGAGTGTTCCATCCTGCTCAGGGGTGATGCAAGTGAGCATGAGAAGGCTACCTACCTGTAAGGTGAAGGAGAGCAATGAAATGGCTGCCACGTGGTTCTGGGTGGGGGGAGTGTTCCATCTTGCTCGGGGGTGAGACAAGAATGCCTGATGGAAGTTATAGTGCTGGCTACCTAGCCACAAACCCCTGTCCCTGTTGAGATGGCTACCTACCTGTAAGGTGAAGGAGAGCAATGAAATGGGTGCCACATGGTTCTGGGTGGGGGGAGTGTTCCATCCTGCTCAGGGGTGAGACAAGAGTACCTGATGGAAGTTGTAGTGCTGGCTACCTAGACACAAACCCCCCTCCCTGTTGAGATGGCTACCTACCTGTAAGGTGAAAGAGAGCAATGAAATGATGGCCACATGTTTCTGTGAGGGGGGTGTTCCATCCTGCTCAGGGGTGATGCAAGTGAGCATGAGAAGGCTATCTACCTGTGAAGTGGAGCAGAGGAAGGGAGTAGGTTACACAGGGCTCTTGGGTGGGGGGAGTGTTCCATCTGGCTCAGCTGTGGGACAAGGGCGCCTGATGGGAGTTGTAGTGCTGGCTGCCTGTACACACACACCCCTCCCTGTTGAGAAGGCTACCTCCCTGTGAAGTGGAGCAGAGCAAGGGAATAGGTTACACATGGCTCCTGGGTGGGGAGAGTGTTCCATCTTGCTCAGCTGTGGGACAAGGATGCCTGGTGGGAGTTGTAGTGCTGGCTGCCTGTACACACACACCCTTCCCTGTTGAGAAAGGCTACCTCCCTGTGAAGTGGAGCAGAGGAAGGGAATAGGGTACACATGGCTCTTGGGTGTGGGAGTGTTCCATCTGCTCAGGGGTGATGCAAGTGAGCATGAGAAGGCTACCTACCTGTCAGGTGAAGGAGGGCAATGAAATGGCTGCCACATGGTTCTGGGTGGGGGGAGTGTTCCATCCTGCTCAGGGGTGATGCAAGTGAGCATGAGAAGGCTACCTACCTGTAAGGTGAAGGAGAGCAATGAAATGGCTGCCACATGGTTCTGGGTGGGGGGAGTGTTCCATATTGCTCAGGGGTGAGACAAGAATGCCTGATGGAAGTTATAGTGCTGGCTACCTAGCCACAAACCCCTGTCCCTGTTGAGATGGCTACCTACCTGTAAGGTGAAAGAGAGCAATGAAATGGCAGCCACATGGTTCTGTGAGGGGGGTGTTCCATCCTGCTCAGAGGTAATGCAAGTGAGCATGAGAAGGCTACCTACCTGTGAAGTGGAGCAGAGGAAGGGAATAGGTTACACATGGCTCTTGGGTGGGTAGAGTGTTCCATCTTGCTCAGCTGTGGGACAAAGGTGCCTGGTGGGAATTGTAGTGCTGGCTGCCTATACACACACCCCTCCCTGTTGAGAAGGCTACCTCCCTGTGAAGTGGAGCAGAGGAAGGGAATAGGTTACACATGGCTCTTGGGTGGGGGGAGTGTTCCATCTTGCTCAGCTGTGACTCAAGGGTGCCTGGTGGGAGTTGTAGTGCTGGCTGCCTGTACACACACCCCTCCCTGTTGAGAAGGCTACCTTCCTGTGAAATGGATCAGAGGAAGGGAGTAGGTTACACATGGCTCTTGGGTGGGGGGAGTGTTCCATCTTGCTCAGCTGTGGGACAAGGGTGCCTGGTGGGAGTTGTAGTGCTGGCTGCCTGTATACACACACCCTTCCCTGTTGAGAAGGCTACCTCCCTGTGAAGTGGAGCAGAGGAAGGGAATAGGTTACACATGGCTCTTGGGTGGGGGGAGTGTTCCATCCTGCTCAGGGGTGATGCAAGTGAGCATGAGAAGGCTACCTACCTGTCAGGTGAAAGAGGGCAATGAAATGGCTGCCACATGGTTCTGGGTGGGGGGAGTGTTTCGTCCTGCTCAGGGGTGATGCAAGTGAGCATGAGAAGGCTACCTACCTGTAAAGTGGAGCAGAGGAAGGGAATAGGTTACACATGGCTCTTGGGTGGGAGGAGTGTTCCATCTTGCTCAGCTGTGACTCAAGGGTGCCTGGTGGGAGTTGTAGTGCTGGCTGCCTGTACACATACCCCCTCCCTGTTGAGAAGGCTACCTTCCTGTGAAATGGATCAGAGGAAGGGAGTAGGTTACACATGGCTCTTGGGTGGGGGAGTGTTCCAGCTTGCTCAGCTGTGGGACAAGGGTGCCTGGTGGGAGTTGTAGTGCTGGCTGCCTGTATACACACACCCTTCCCTGTTGAGAAGGCTACCTCCCTGTGAAGTGGAGCAGAGGAAGGGAATAGGTTACACATGGCTCTTGGGTGGGGAGAGTGTTCCATCCTGCTCAGGGGTGATGCAAGTGAGCGTGAGAAGGCTACCTACCTGTCAGGTAAAAGAGGGCAATGAAATGGCTGCCACATGGTTCTGGGTGGGGAGTGTTCCATCCTGCTCAGGGGTGATGCAAGTGAGCATGAGAAGGCTACCTACCTGTGAAGTGGAGCAGAGGAAGGGAATAGGTTACACATGGCTCTTGGGTGGGGGGAATGTTCCATCTTGCTCAGCTGTGGGACAAGGGTGCCTGGTGGGAGTTGTAGTGCTGGCTACCTGTACACACACACCCCTCCCTGGTGAGAAGGCTACCTCCCTGTGAAGTGGAGCAGAGGTAGGGAATAGGTTACACATGGCTCTTGGGTGGGAGGAGTGTTCCATCTTGCTCAGCTGTGACTCAAGGGTGCCTGGTGGGAGTTGTAGTGCTGGCTGCCTGTACACATACCCCCTCCCTGTTGAGAAGGCTACCTTCCTGTGAAATGGATCAGAGGAAGGGAGTAGGTTACACATGGCTCTTGGGTGGGGGGAGTGTTCCATCTTGCTCAGCTGTGGGACAAGGGTGCCTGGTGGGAGTTGTAGTGCTGGCTGCCTGTATACACACACCCTTCCCTGTTGAGAAGGCTACCTCCCTGTGAAGTGGAGCAGAGGAAGGGAATAGGTTACACATGGCTCTTGGGTGGGGAGAGTGTTCCATCCTGCTCAGGGGTGATGCAAGTGAGCGTGAGAAGGCTACCTACCTGTCAGGTAAAAGAGGGCAATGAAATGGCTGCCACATGGTTCTGGGTGGGGGGAGTGTTCCATCCTGCTCAGGGGTGATGCAAGTGAGCATGAGAAGGCTACCTACCTGTGAAGTGGAGCAGAGGAAGGGAATAGGTTACACATGGCTCTTGGGTGGGGGGAATGTTCCATCTTGCTCAGCTGTGGGACAAGGGTGCCTGGTGGGAGTTGTAGTGCTGGCTGCCTGTACACACACACCCCTTCCTGGTGAGAAGGCTACCTCCCTGTGAAGTGGAGCAGAGGAAGGGAATAGGTTACACATGGCTCTTGGGTGGGGGGAGTGTTCCATCTTGCTCAGCTGTGACTCAAGGGTACCTGGTGGGAGTTGTAGTGCTGGCTGCCTGTACACACACCCCCTCCCTGTTGAGAATGCTACCTCCCTGTGAAATGGAACAGAGGAAGGGAGTAGGTTACACATGGCTCATGCGTGGGGGGAGTGTTCCATCTTGCTCAACTGTGGGATAAGGGTGCCTGGTGGGAGTTGTAGTGCTGGCTGCCTGCACACACACACCCCTCCCTGTTGAGAAGGCTACCTCTCTGTGAAGTGGAGCAGAGGAAGGGAATAGGTTACACAAGGCTCTTGGGTGGGGGAGTGTTCCATCCTGCTCAGGGGTGATGCAAGTGAGCATGAGAAGGCTACCTACCTTTCAGGTGAAAGAGGGCAATGAAATGGCTGCCACATGGTTCTGGGTAGGGGGAGTCTTCCTTCCTGCTCAGGGGTGATGCAAGTGAGCATGAGAAGGCTACCTACCTGTAAGGTGAAAGAGAGGAATGAAATGGCTGCCACATGGTTCTGGGTGGGGGGAGTGTTCCAGCCTGCTCAGGGGTGAGACAAGAGTGCCTGATGAAAGTTGTAGTGCTGGCTACCTAGCCACAAACCCCCGTCCCTGTTGAGATGGCTAACTACCTGTAAGGTGAAAGAGAGCAATGAAATGGCTACCACATGGTTCTGTGAGGGGGGGTGTTCCATCCTGCTCAGGGGTGATGCAAGTGAGCATGAGAAGGCTACCTACCTGTGAAGTGGAACAGAGGAAGGGAATAGGTTACACATGGCTCTTGGGTGGGGGGAGTGTTCCATCTTGCTCAGCTGTGGGACAAGGGTGCCTGGTGGGAGTTGTAGTGCTGGCTGCCTGTACACACACCCCTCCCTGTTGAGAAGGCTACCTCCCTGTGAAGTGGAGCAGAGGAAGGGAATAGGTTATACATGGCTCTTGGGTGGGGGAGTGTTCCATCTTGCTCAGCTGTGGGACAAGGGTACCTGGTGGGAGTTGTAGTGCTGGCTGCCTGTACACACACACCCCTCCCTGTTGAGAAGGCTACCTCCCTGTGAAGTAGAGCAGAGGAAGGGAATAGGTTACACATGGCTCTTGGGTGGGGGGAGTGTTCCATCTTGCTCAGCTGTGGGACAAGGGTGCCTGGTGGGAGTTGTAGTGCTGGCTGCCTGTACACACACCCCTCCCTGTTGAGAAGGCTACCTCCCTGTGAAGTGGAGCAGAGGAAGGGAATAGGTTACACATGGCTCTTGGGTGGGGGGAGTGTCCATCTTGCTCAGCTGTGGGACAAGGGTGCCTGGTGGGAGTTGTAGTGCTGGCTACCTGTACACACACACCCCTCCCTGTTGAGAAGGCTACCTCCCTGTGAAGTGGAGCAGAGAAAGGGAATAGGTTGCACATGGCTCTTGGGTGGGGGGAGTGTTTCATCCTGCTCAGCTGTGAGTCAAGGGTGCCTGGTGGGAGTTGTAGTGCTGGCTACCTGTACACAATCCCCCATGGAAATATTGCTAGCTACCTTTGAGGTGAATCAGAGGAAGGAAATGGTAGATATGTGAGACATGTGTTGGGAAGAGTGTGTTCTACGTAAGTGCATTTAGGTCTAGGAAGTGTAGCTTTATAGTTGTGCAAGACAGTATATGGCAGTGTGATGGGATACATTTGTTGGTACTTACCAGCCTCCACTCCCCCAGCTATTCCTGTGAGAATCTCTGGATGCAGTATGGCAAGCACCTTCTCCTCCCATTCAGTGAATGTTAGTGGTGGAATGGGAGGGCCACCGCCAGTGCTCTGAGCCGCCTCATGGTTCCTGTTGGCACGGTATTTGACCCTGGTCTTTAGGTCATGCCACCTCTTCTTGATGTCACGCAGTGTGCGCAGGGTGGTCCCTATTGCATTGACTTTGTTGACTATCCTTTCCCACATTTGATTTTTTCTGACTAGTGGTGTCTGTTGGACCATGCTTCCAAACAAATGTGGTTCTACTCTAATTATCTCATCTACCATCACTGACAACTCATTGTCTGTGAATTTGGGCATTTTTTTCTGTGACATGGTGTGTGATGTGCAAATAGGTGACACGTGCAGGTGGGATGGTGGTGGTGGAGATATGTGAGGTGTGTGTTTGTGTTGTTGGTGTGGGTGGTTGTGATGGTGCGATGTGTGATGATTTGCCTCTCTTTTCTGCTGTGGTGTTTGGCCCTTCACTGCTGGAGTTGTGAAAAGAATGCTGGTCAGGGAAGGGGTTGGTTTTATACACAACTGTGTGGGTGAGTCCAAATGGGGTATTCATGTCAGGTGTGTTCTCTATGTTGACGTGGTATTTGTTTGTTTTTCAATGCCATGGGGGGTGTCATTGAGGTGTGGCAAATGATTTTGAAGGCAGCGGAAAAAATCAGCCACACTTGAAGGCCTTGTGGTGTGGTTGCATTTGACCTCCATTCTTCTTTCCGCGCGACCGCAGCGGTCTGAACGCAAGGATCATTCCGCCAGCTCTGCCATTCATCTTTTCGCGCGACCGCAGCGGTCGGAAAAGAATGATCGTTCCGCCTGCACCGCCATCTTATCATAATTTCACTTGAGGTCATTCCGCTTGTGGATCGGTGTTTTTGGTGCTTTCCGCAGCATTTCCGTCTGCCGCGGTCGGATTTTCTGGTTTTCTGGACATGACGGACGGATTTTTGTGGAATCCGACCGCCGCGGTCGGATTTTGCAATCATTGCATCGTAATGTGACCGCCGGTTTTGCCGCGGAACATGCAGGCGTTTTTTTTCCGCAACCACTTTGGTCGGAGGGCTTTTCTGTCCGCCATCGTAATGACCCCCTTAGTTTGAAGCTGTGTCAGCAAATTGCTTTTGAAACTGCTGCAGTGTTTCACTCCGTTATTCAGTCAAATTCGTGAAGGGGCAGATTGTGCTCGAAACTAGAGACCATGTCACTCAGAAGTACCAGAGGATTGGCTTGAGTATCTGACACACCACATTGACTGCATAAACAGAGGCAACACAATACCCTAGCGGTAATTCAGCAGAAGTGCACAACATTCGAAGACATTAGCGATTGTACCACCCAAAATTAATTTAGGGGAATGCAAAAGGCAGATGGAATGGTCCTGATGTGACCCATATAAATAGGGTTAGGTTGAAACGTCAATGTTACATCTATGGTTGTCATGTATAGAAACCAACCCAGGATTAGTCCTATGAATTACACAAAGTCTTCCAGGTTACCATTATTAAATATACAACCCCCGATGTTACTGTGATTTTATGTCAAGTTGTACATAATTCTCACCACTACAAGCACCTCACCATCTGCACTTTGATTATTCGCATGTTCTGTATTAAGACTATAATAAGCATCTTTTTAAAGGGGTGGCCCTTACTGACACAGTTTTGGCCATATTAATATAACAAGAATATGCTTGATTGGGTCATAGATATCCAATCAGAGTATGTTAACTTGTAAATGAGTCCCACTAGGCTGTTTGGCAATAAGCAGAACATACACCACTATGTCCACTGCGTATTTTCATATTCACAGGACTATAGTGTGACAAGTTAGTTGTGGTAAGAGTAGAACACCAATAACACATGCCTTGAGATTTGCTGTTACTGGCATGCATGTACCCATCGACATGATTGACACACGTGGACAAGCCTTCACAGACACTCTTTCTAAGGTGAGCTTTTAAAAACTCTTTGCTGTGCTGCTGTGCAATGAGCTCTTAAAGAACAGTGTTGATGCCTGCACCCTATGCAAATGAATGAGAGATGCATATATCATCTTATAAGACCACGGAACAGGGCTACATTGACAATGTTCAGACTAGCTACATGTTATTTCCGTTATACATCTGTGTAGTATTTAATACAGTGAGTGCATCACCAATCTTTTTTAAACTTTTTCAAAATGTAGTGTGTTTCTGTAGTATTGCTGAATTCATGCCTAAGCTCTTGAAAACATTCTAGCCTGGTTGTCATGCCACCATCTTAATTTTAATTCACTGAAAACAGAATTCCTTCTGACTGCCCTACTTAACTGCCCGATCCTTATCCAAATGTGGCTCAACTCACTTCTGGTGTTAAACTGTAAGACCTCTTTTGTGGAGTGTGCCAAATCTTTTGGCTTCTTCTAGGACATTTCTTGAGCTTAAAGCAACCCTCAAAGTAATGACTAATGAAGCATCTTCCCAAGTTGGTCTCCTCCATGGAAGCTTTCACTCCCAATCAGGATTTCAAATCAATAATTCAATCCCTTGTACTATTGAAATTGGGCATCGATAACACCCTGCTGGTAGGAATTCCCAAACTGCATCTACTTTCCCTCAAAGAAGCCCTCTATGCACCTGCCACTGTTGAAATTGGCATGCACACTAGGCAACACGCATATAGCTAGGTTTCCAGAATCTGTTCGGAAACTAGTCGTCCTATTTGGTAAATGTAACCTTCGGAGCCTGTACAAAATTATCCCTGAAATACCAGCTTATAAGAAGTCAAAAACACTATGAAAGTGGTTCTCAAGAAGTGCTTCATCCTACTGACCATTAGGACTGAAACCCTGTTATTTCAGCACCCCTTCCAAATGTAAAAAGCCCTAAGGTGGTTAGCTATTGTACTGAACTGACCATCCTCTCTGCTTTGTGAAATTTCTCGGATCTGAAACCGCTCAGATCTTTTAGTGCCCTAAACATCATGATCAGTTCTTTGCACATAAAAGTCAGAATCAGGGGACATTTAATGTTATAGAGATTATACAACTGAGCTCAGAGAGGAGTTGAAGAAGTCGTAGTTTTTTTTGTATATGGAATCTTGCTGAAGGAATGGCGCATGGCTAGCAGCCGAACAAGATGTCTGTGAGGGAACATTCCTGGCAGATACAAGACAAAATCATCCTGATCATGAGAAACAAATGAGGGTGGTACAGTGGTTACACCGGGCAGCGGCAGCTGACTTGTAGAGGAGAGGGAATAAAACAGCGTTGAGCTGCGGAACTGGTACTTGTTTTGCCAACCCTGAGCTTCACCGGAGAAGAAAGGTGGATTTGATGGTTAGGGGAGGGAGTGGGACGGAAAGAGAGGCCAGGACACCACACCCCCGGACAATGACACACAGTGCTTAATTTGAACCACTGGTTGCTGGTGAAGGCCACTGGCACTTAATTTTTGGGACCATCGCTTATTTTTCCTGACAGGACATTTCCTGAGAACAAGAGATAGAAAATGGAAATATAGAGTAAGAGAAAGATGGAAAAAACGTCGCAAAGGGGAAAAGCAGGAGCCTGCAATAGTAGCAGGGGTTGTCTAGTAGTGAATTAAAGAGGCATCAGGTGGTTTTAAAGCTATTCAGCCCTGGGATTCCGCACCCTGACCTTTAATTGATCCGGTCATGGGATTCTGAGCAGAGTTTCGGGCATGGCACTCTTTTTTCTTTTTTTTCCACAAATGAAACACTGACGAGCCTTGCCATGAACCTCGGCCAAAACAATAACTGCTCCCTCACATCAGCTCACTCCACAGCAGGACCTTTCACCTGCAGCTGCTGCCAGTTCACCTCCACCCCAGCGCCAACCACCATCTGTGCGACCAGCGCCGCGCCAACCCGGCGGCCGAGACCTCTCCGGAATGACTCAGCTGCCTCTTGATCAATGCTTGGTCACTCTGCAAATACGCCGCCGAAGTCTGGGACACAATCTCCACCTTCACCCCGATGTGACCATTAAAACAGAGACCTGGCTCACCCTCTTATCTGTCCCAGACATTGCCACCGCAACACCCATTGGCTACAAGATGAAACACCGCAACCACACAAACAGACACGGGGGCAGCATCGTCATCATACACAAAGATTCAGTCACCTACACCACCAACGATGACGAAACCACACCGTCCATGGAAAACATGGACTTCCAGATCTGCACCAATGACAGAACCACAATCAAAGGTACCCTCACCTACAGACCCCAGGACCACGAACTGGACTCAGCAACGCCATTGCATTGACGGGCACAGACGTGTTTGCGTTTGAACAATCCAGCCTGAACTGCCAAGTTAGGTCTTCCCTGGACCGGAAACAAGCATCCTGGGACCGGTTTTGGGGTAACACCCCTCATCAGCCAGGCTAGCTTGAATCCAGTGGCAATGTGAGCAAGGAACCCACATCTGGGCATACCCTGCCAACTTAGGGTGAACAAAGCAAACACAAGGAGATGATGGACGGAGCACTGAAACTTTTCAGAAACTCACCCCCAGTCAAAGATATGGTTTGAATCTATCATCGTTCTTTAGCTCACTTCGCCACCCCAGTTAAGACCCAGACATATGCAAATTAGTCTTGACCCTTTTCCTCATGGGAACAATCCAGCCTGAACTGCCAAGCCAGGTCTTCCCTGGACTGGAAACAAGCATCCTGGGACCGGTTTTGGGGTAACACCCCTCATCAGCCAGGCTAGCTTAAATCCAGTGGCAAAGTGAGCAAGGGACCCACGTCTGGGCATACCTTGCCAACTTAGGGTGAACAAAACAAACACAAGGAGATGATGGACGGAGTGCTGAAACTTTTCAGACACTCACCCCCAGTCACAGATCTGGGTTAAATCTATCATCGTTCTTTAGCTCACTTCGCCACCCCAGTTCAGACCCAGCCATATGCAAATCAGTCTTGACGCTTTTTCTCATGGGAACAGTCCAGCCCGAACTGCCAAGCCAGGTCTTCCTGGACCAGAAACAAGCATCCTGGGACCGGTTTTGGGGTAACACCCCTCATCAGCCAGGCTAGCTTGCATCCAGTGGCAAAGTGAGCAAGGGATCCACGTCTGGGCATACCCTGGTAACTTAGGGTGAACAAAGCAAACACAAGGAGATGATGGATGTAGCGCTGAAATGATGGATTTAACCCAGATCTCTTGACAGGGGGTGAATGTTTTGATTTGTTCTGCATTCCGTCCATCAATTGTGTGTATTTTACCTTCAACCAGAAGCAGCGCGGACATGCATTTAGACTCACTATGAAGCCCATCTCCAGGGGGGCGTGTCAGAAGGCATGGTGGGTCAGTGCGAGTCAGAAACAGTGAAGAGAATTAAAATCTAAACTGGAGTCCAGCAACCGCTCTATCATAACGCAGGCTTCCCTGCAGAAGAATAGTACTGGTAAATAAAGCACAAATTAAAATAAATGGTGAAATTGCAAAACATAAAATGAATTAAAAACAGGCAAACAGCCTTTGTGCCTGGAGCCAGGCACCTCTCCTGATAAGGGGTATGCTAGTGCCTACAATGAAATAATGGACTAGCTGTATACCTTCAACCAGAAGCTATGTGGACGTGCCATGAGGCTCACTATGAAGCCCGTCATCCAGGGGGGAGTGTCAGGGGGCATGGTGGATCAGCGCAAGCTGGAAACGGGGAGGACAATTAAAATCTAAACTGGGCTCCAACAAACCCTCTATTCTAATGCAGGCTCCCCTGCAGAAGAATAGTACTGCTAAATAAAGCACAACCTAAAATAAATGGCCAGTGCATATGGCGCCAGGCGTCAGGAGCCAGGCACTGCAAGGAAATAATGAACTATGTGTTTACCTTCAACCAGAATTACATGTTCCTTTTCCTAGCACGCTTGAAGGTCATCTTCCAGGAAGAGTCCTTCTTCTTTGATACAACAGAGATGGCATGGGATTGGATTGCGGAGCACCCAGCTCTGTGCATGGCGTGGCCCTCATTATCATCGGGGGAATGGGGTTGGGAAAGAGAGGTAGGTGCAGGGGCTCTTCAGGTGAGTGACGCAGCACCGCAGGAATCATAGAGCCAGCTCCCGAAGACCAGAGAGATCCCCTAGGGCAGGAAGGGGTCCAAGGGCTCTGCACCCACTGAGGCCTCAGAGAACTTATCGGACCCTGTGTAACATTTTCGACATTTCAAACTTTTATCAAACAGATGCCATTGTAGCTGTGGAATTGATGCAACATGGTATGCACTATCGGGTACACCTAGTCCCGCTACCCCTTTCTTTTGTGGGTTTTCTTGCATCTCTCTTTAGAATGCCTGGGGAGGGGTTTTGCATAGTAGGGGGTGTTTCACATCATAGTCTTGCCCAGTTGGTTACTGTCCCTAGTTGCACCACGACAGGTACTTTCAGTTTGCAGAATATGGGGTGGGAGTTGTGGGTGGGATCTATTGGGTGGGGTTTGTTTTGGTTTCACCCACTGATGGTACACTACATATATTCTAAGCAACATATACATGAATAATCAGTACAGAGACCATGCCCCATCCAGTCCCTTGCATGACACTTCACTACATTTGGCTGAGACTCAGCATTCTGATTTGCCAGCCAAGCTGATGTTCCTCTCTTGGAATGTCAACGGGATGCTTGATAAAATCAAGTATGGAGCAATATTTAGGGCGGTTCATATGTCCGAACCTGATATACTCATGCTACAAGAAGCACATCTCATACAGAACTTCTGCTGCTTTCTGGCCCGTAAGGGATTATCCCAGGTATATCACTCAGGCTTCCACCGGGGCTTGTGAGGGATGGCCATCCTGATCCAGCGACACGTCCCCCACAGTGGTGTCCAGGGTGTGGCACAATTTCGGCCGATATGTGGCAGTTGCGGTCACTACACAGGGGCTTTACTTTACTCTCCATCTTTCTTAACAACTTGTCCCTACTTGATGTATGGCACGCCCATTATCCGTCTGCCCACAAATATACTTTCTAATCTGGGGCCCATAAATCCTTTTTCCATCTTGATCATTTTCTCCTACTGCGCTGCTATGGCCATTGTGTACTTGACGTGAGTAATCTAGTGAGGGACCTCTCAGATCACTCACCAGTGCTGCTAGACCTGCCATGGGGCCAGACATGCTTAGTGGCGGGTGGCAGCTGAACTACTGGTGCCTCCAGGTTGAGGAGTTTCACGAAAGGGGAAAAGTTTGAGGACATGAGCCAGCGATTTCAATGTGAGAATCAGGAGTCGGTGTCCTCTGTGGGCACCCTTTGGGAGGCTTTTAAGGCCACGATCGAGGTGACATCATTAGTTGCTGCCAGGGGTGGAGGGCACATACTCAATGCAAGGTGGAAGATCTTGAGTCACATGTGCTAGATCTTGAACGGCAATATATTGCAAATATGGAGGAAGCTCTCCTACGTGACTCTCTCCAAACACAAACTTTGCTCAAACAAGACGTCATGCAGGAGGTTCGTGAGGCATGGATGGCCATCCGCAGCCGTATATACCAATGGGGGGGACAAGACTAGTAAAAACTGCATTAGCTCTGCACCCCACGGACCACTGGCGCTCCCATTGTGTACCTTGAACCTGACAATGGGTCTTGCATAACGGGTAGTGAAGACATGGCAAATATTTTTGTGTCCTACTACGAGGACTTTTACAGGTCTGGCTCTGCTAGCCCTCAAGCAGACCTTTGTCAATTTTTAGTGGATGCACCAGTGCCATGTCTCCCTCCAGTGGATCGCAACTCTCTGGAGTTAGAGGTCATGTAGGATGAGCTCAGAGCTGCCCTCTACCAGTTTCAAGTGAGAAAGGCACCAGGTCCCAATGGGTACCCGCCCAAATTCTGGTGCCTCCTTTGGCCCCAAGTGGGCCCCTTATTACTTAAAACCTTTGGTGAAGCTCTGACGAGAGGTGCACTACCTCAAGACCTCCGGTCATCCGAAATTGTAGTGATCCCGAAGCCGGGCCCTGATGGCACTCGCTGCGAGGACTAATGCCAATTTCCCTATTCAATTCAGAAGTTAAAATCTGGGCTAAGATGTTGGTTAACCGACTCATGGGTGTGATTGCCCACTTGGTTCATCCGGACCAATCCTGATTCATGCCCCATCATGCCACTTGACACAATATACGCTGAATTCACAATGCCATAGAGCTAAGAGGTCGATTATCCGGACATCAGGCCCTGCTCATGGTGGACTTTAAAAAGGTGTTTGACTTTGTCAACTGGGACAATTTTTTTCCCTCTTAGACTGCTTCAGTTTTGGCCCTAAATTCATCATGTTTGTGTGCCTCCTCTACACTGATCTCCTAGTGAGGATACGTGTTGGAGGAGCAGTGCCCGATTGGTCCCCATAGGAAGGGGCAATCGACAGGGATGTCCCCTCTCCACCATATTATTCTTCTTGGCCATAGAACCCTTGGTGGTGTGGGTACAAGCGGATGCCCTGTTTGGAGGGTTTCAATGTTCTCTGAAAGTAAGTCATAGGATTTCCCTTTATGCTGATGATGTCCTGTTGTTCGTGGATAATCCACAGGAGACAGGGCCCCAGACTCTCCAGATCCTTCAGGTATTTGGCTCTTACTCCAGTCTCCTTATGAATAAAGCCAAGTCCTCTAAATATACCCCATCTCCCCATGTCCTCTGACCACGCCTTGGGCACCTGAGATACGGGTGCTTCCTCTGGGATTTAAATATCTGGGAGTCTTTGTTACCAAGAATGGGTGAAGGGTGTATGATTCTAACCTCCAACCCCAGCTTGATGGTTTCTCCAAAGACAGTAAGTTTTGGTCCTCCCTCCTGCAGTCCCTACTGGGCAGTTCAGCCATCCTTAAGATGGGTTCCGTGCCCAGACTTCTCTATCAGCTCCAAAATTATCCGTTCTCGGTGCCACTGACCTTCTTTGTTAAGGTTAACGCTCAGATCTGCATCTTGCTATGGAACAGGGGAGACCCTTGATAAATGCTGCAGGTATACCTTTGATGGGAGCATAGCTACTCCCAACATCCTCCTCTACTATGGGCCACACACCTTCTAATTGTGAATGACTGGTGGTTTAAGGATCTGGCCTACACAACGGAAGGGTGGATCATGGGTCATAGCAACCTCGGCCATTGCTCTACGGGGTAAATATTCCACCTACCCTGTCATCTGCTATGAAAGTAGTGCTGAAGTTTTGGGTGAACGCGATGAAGTCCAGGGGTTGGGCTGGTAGGCTTACCCTGGAGACTTCACCATGGATGGGGACTCAGCTTCCCCAGGTCGTGGCACTCCAAGGGTTCTTGGCATGGGACACCATAGGCATCTCCTTGCTGGGCAACGTGCTCCATACTGGGTTACTGAAGTCTTTTCAGGCCCTTCAAGTGGAATTTCAGATGCACCGCACTCAGTTTTTGTGGTCCCTTATTAACAGTCGATTGAATCTATACCTGAATTCTCTCCCTTGGAAGTGAAGGTCTTACTCGCTAACATTAAGGAACATAAATCATCCTCCATTTATCAGACTCCAATTTGTAACCAACCTGATCCAATGGTTGGGTTGAGGGCATTGTGGGAGCAAGACTTGGGACTGTTGGAGGATGAGGATTGGATGGAAGCGGTAGCTGCCCCCTGGGAGGCGGTGATAGCTTCCCAGTTCCATCTGATTGAACTTGAACTATTACACCACACATAATACACTAGAGCATGCCTATTTGGTATGGGGATTATTGCAACAGGGAGTTGCTTGCACTGCGATGGTCCTGATGGCGATTAGGTGCACACATTTTGGCACTGCCCCTCTCTTTTGCTTTATTTGGAATGGAGTGCTAGACACCCTGGAGTCAGTACTGGGTTGGCCAAACCCCAGAGAACCGAAATTGATCCTCCTGCATCTCACGGATGACTTGGAAGGGAATTTGAGAGGGCACTGCTCCGGCTGGGTTTTATGATCACTAAGCGAGACATCGCACAAGAGGGAAAGAGTGTGAAGGCCCCAACTGTTCAGAAATGGGCAGTGGGGATCGATTACTGCATGGGTTTTGAGTGCCCCATATATTTGGCTAGAGGCTGCCCCCATAAATATCATACGATCTGGAAGGATTGGGCCAAATACAGGGGGATTGTGCGAGAAGCTTGCCTGACCAGACCTTGGTCCTTAAATGGAGACACATGGTTGCGAGGGACTAATTAGCATGGTGGTTGGGGTGACGGGGTCTTTGGGACCGTGTGGTCGACTCTCTCTGCACATTTTTCTCTCTAATGCCCTCTAATGCCATGTCTTCTCTAATTTTCTTGTATATTGTCATACCTGTTCATGATTTATTTTCTTGCTCTGTACCAAATGTGGGAGATCTCTGGTTCAAATCAATCAAAAATATTTTTTTTTAATGTGAGATGTAGTTTACACAAATTGCCATTAGGTAATGTTCACAAGTTTTATTAGTGCTAACAAACCAAAACTTAAGAAGCCACTGTTAAGTAGAAAAAAAAAGAAATTATTTCTACTCCATTTTCAAACAGATATTCCTGCTCAAGGAAGTGAACTTTCATAAGGAGAGGGCCATGATGAATCTCAAATGTAACTAGACATTCCTGTTGATATTGGCAGCCAGGACACTACACCACTGGCTGCAACAATGATTCCTGGAGTTAAATAATATAAACAGTCAATTCAAAAAGGTGTCGAATGAGACACACAGGGTGTCATGCAGGAACCTGTAGTGAGGCCTAGACAACTGCTTGGGAGATTTGAAACTCGCACTTGCCCTGTTGCCAACATACAACCCCAACACAATTTAACTAATGTTAATAGTGTAGACAATGTCAAACTCTTTGTTGGATTGGAGGCATCAATGTTGAAGGTTCAGCGCCTGCAACAAAAAGAAATAAAACTGGTCAATCAGAAACTGATAACCATGGATAAAAGCATAACAGCAGGTGAAAAAAACATTGTACATACTCTTGCTGAAAACCAGATATCCATGAATGAGAAACTTGATAAGTTGACTCATGCTATGAGGAGTTCATGTTCGGAATTACATTAGGATAACTTTCGTCAAAGGTGGTGGAAAAGGCCTGTACTGATGGCTTAAGTCGGTCAATTAATCACCTTGCACATGCCACATCCACTCTGTCATGCCGCACTGTGCGTTTACAAGCTGAAATGGGGCACTATAGCGGATAAGGTCCCTTAATGCCTCATTCAAATAACTAACTCTGTGGGAACAATACAAACATTACAAATTGCAAATGGCATTCAAGTAGAAATGGCCAAAAGTGAGGATCAGTCTAGTGTATGCAGTATTTCTGCAACTGATAGTACAAATCTACTTAGAAGCAGGAGTCTCAGTGGCATTGGGGAGAATATAGGTGCTACAACATCTGCTTGAGACAAATACAAGCCTTAAAAAACTATGTTACAAAACCTATTAGGTTTTTGTGCTTGTACACAGAAAATGTAATACCTTTTGTTTTACATTAGAAACATTACAAAATGTTCATATTTACTTACCTTACATACATTACCATAAATGAAAATAAAGGAATATTATAGTATACTTTCTGCACAGCCTTTTTCTATTTATTATATGCTAAATATTTGACATTAGCACTTACCTGGAAAAATAATGATTGGTTATTTTGACACGTTTGACTTGCCCTTCCGCTGCTTTTGACTCATCATGTGGTTGAGGTGGTGGCATCTCTTTTCCTCCTCATTAGACTCTGACTCTGACATCCTTTCTTCCAAGCCTTTTCTTGTAGCCACATTGTATAGAATTGCACATGTTGCTATAATTTTGCAAGAGGATTCTGATGAATATAGGAGGGCACCACCACTCTTATGTAGACATCTGAAATAAATGATCCAAAGGTAAGTTCAATTACATCTCTTGTTCTTCTGTGGGCAACATTATATTGAGACTCACTTCGGGTAGAAGGGGATAGATAACGAGTGACCATGCCCATAAGGCATAGACAACATCATCTACAGCAACAAACAACACTCAAAAAAGGGAAATGGCCCTTACACCGCGGGCTAAGCCAAACGTGCGGTTTCCCCGCAAGTGCAACCACCCTTGCCTTAACCATGCATATGCCTTAACCACCCATATGCTTGGTTAAGGCATATACGCTGTCTAGATGATGAAGTGAGCGAACCCAGGAACAGGAAGGATCAAGAGAGGATGCAGTGAGGTAAGTGGGGCTGGCTTTTGGGATGGAGGGGGAAGTTTTGAAGGGTTGGGAGTAGATTTAGGGCTGGTATGTCTGGGTTGTTTTCAGGGCTCGGGGGTCAGGGAAGTTTTTAGGGCTCGAGGGGGACAGGGTAGTTTTTAGGGCTAATGGGGGTTGGGGTACATTTCAGGGCTCGGGAGGTTAGTTTTTAGGTCTCAGGTGGGTGGGGTCGTTTTTAGAGCTGAGGAGGGCATCAGGGTAATTTTCAGGGCTCAGGGGGGTCAAGATGTTTTTAGGGCTGGGGCGGGGTAGTTTTTAGGGCTCAGGAGGAGCAAGGAAGTTTTTGGGGTTGCGAGTCGGATTACTTTTTAGGGCTCGGGGGGTTGGGGTAAATTTTAGGACTCAGGGTAGTCAGGTTTGTTTTTATGTCTCAGGGGCGGGGTAGTTTTTAGGGCTCAGGGGGGAGGACTCTGGTGTGAACTTTACCACACATATCCCTTTACCCGTCATGCCTTTACCACGAAATTGAGTGGTAAAGGCATGCATGGTAAATGCATGCGTGGTAAAGGAATGTGTTGTCCAGATGTATTTGTGATAAGGTAAGCGTTGTAGAGGCACGCGCAGTTTAGCCATGCGTGCCTCTGTCATACAACCCTAAAAATATTAAATGAATAGGTACAATTATTTAAACCAAATTTACCCAAGAAATACCCTTCCTCAACATCTCCTCTTTGTAGCCTTGTGTAAATGACTCTATGTCTGAAAATGAAAGAATCATAGGTGCTGCCTGGAAATCGTGCTAATCACATATTTTGCATAACATACCACTTGTATGTTTCGTGAATGAGTTTTTTCTCGATTGCAAAATAAATGCTCAATGTTAGATGGTGGACATATAGGCACATGTGCACCATTTGTTCACCCAATCACATGTGGAAAATTAGCAATCCTATAAAACTCTTTTTCAGTATTTTGTAATTCCTGTGTATGCTACGAAAATAAATATTCATATTTAATAGCATTAACATGCATTCCAAAAATGCATGAACACTTCTAGATAGGGCACTCAGTTAAAACCAACCGGATGCAGCTAAAACACCCTGCTAACTACCAGGTGCTAAACGGTGAAAAAAACATAAAGCCGAACATGGGTTGAGATTGAAGTACTTTGCAGTGCACAGTTGCAGCCATCATGGCTCACGGGTGGGGCGGGCAGGCGCGGGGGGATTGCATGGGGGGGTTGCATGGGAGGGAGCATAATAAAAAACCTTACATTTAGGCCGGGCCCACATCTCTACTCTCCTGTCTCCGACTCCAAAAACAGGAAGCAGGCAACCAGGCTCCCTCCCCTAAGCCAATCACAATGCTGCAATGCAGCATTTTGATTGGTCTGAGCGCCGTGACACGGTGCTCAGCCAGGGGCTGGGGGGCATGTTCTCCGTGCAGGCTGTAATGCAACCTGCATGGAGAACGGGGAAAATGCGCATGACTGGTTTGGGTGGCCCAAGAGGGCCGACCAAACAGCCATTGCACACCTAGGAGTGGGCAAATCACTCCTCCCCTGCCCTACTCCGTTAGCAGAGCAGCCCCGCCCACCCGCCCGCCCGCAAAGAAAATATAAAATGGTAATAACTGAAAGTTATTACCATTTTATGTTTTTGCCTCTCGCACTGCGTGAAAGCAGTGAGGTGACGCTCCTCTGCCATAACGTAGGAGCCGCCACTGGCAGAGCACTACTTTCAAACTGTGGCTTTAAATCAGCTATGAGGTCCAAGATTACAGAGTTACTTTAGCCTGCACTTTGCATGTATTTCTTCCTCAGTCTGTTAGAAAATAGTTATTCTGATTCTAAAAGTCCTGTCCTACTTCCTCCTTCTCTGGAAACCAGCCAGTATATGTATTTGTCTTGCCATCACATATAAGGCCACCATTGTTAAAGCTACAGATGCATTCTGGGGCTGTGTTTATAGTTTGCACATAGATACCACCTGTCTCGAGTTGGTGGTAAATTGCATGTCCAAAATGATCATTTTGTGGCTATTCACAATTTGCAAATTAGTTTAACATAAGGATGGTGAATCATAATTACAGATTCTTCATATGGGATTAGCTATTTTGAGTTCCTAAAATAATGACTTGCTAGATATTTGCTTTGCAAAAAAACACAGCAAATGCCTTCTGTACATTGGAACATATTGGTTTTGTGATCGGTAATCAGTTTACAGCTGATTACTGATTGGCAAATGCTTTGTACATCTGGCCTGTAATACCTATGAGTACGGATGATGTGAGACTCCTACATCTTGCGGTTCTCATCCTCTTAAGTAACATTTCTAATATATTGATTTACACACTTGTATGACTCATCGTCTCATTATAATAATGATTGAGACATAAAGCTCTCTGACAATCTACATTGGGATGAGTGCAATAAAATAAATAAATATCAGAAAGGGGCTAAGGAGTGACACTAAGGCAGGCCCTGAGTGTAAGGTGCTCATACACATGCATGGATGACAAACTCATTGTGTTGATTGGTCAAACAAGGAAAGTGTGTTCAGAAAACGTAAAAGAGAAAAATTCAAACCAATCTATCTGTTTGTTGAATTAGGAACTTTGGTGAGGGGTTCCGTTAATCACGTTTCCGATTTCCTTGCACCTACTGGGGGGCATATTTACTAGTAAAGTGGTGTAGCATGGCATTAAGCCAAGAAGGCTAACGACACTCTCCGTCACTTTAGAAATGCAGGGCTGCACCATATTTACAAGAATATGGTGCAGCCCTGCATTTCCATCTGCACTGGCGCTATATTTTGCTGCCTAGTGCCAATGCAGGCACCCTTGCACCATAGTGCAAGGGTGTCTGCGTTGCAGGCGAAGATTGTTTATTTACAGGAAGGTGTCCCTTCCTGCACATAAACAATCTTTAAATGGTGGTTTGTAACTTCTATGTGTGCAGCTCAATGCAGCACACATAGAAGTTGCAAAATGTAATTTAAAAAAAAAATGATTGTTTATGTGCAGGAAGGAACACCTTCCTGCACATAAACAATCATTGGCGTTTCCATGTGTGTTACACAATGCAGCACACATGGAAATAGCAAAAACGAGGAGAAATTCAACATTTCTCCTAGTTTCTGCCAGGGAAAGACCAGGTTTTCCCTGTTCTTAATTTGGGCATTGCCTCATATTTATGCCACACTTGAAAATATGGGGCAACATCAAAATCAATGGGTGTTGCAGTGGAACGCCCACAGCAACACCCATTGCCATCCGCTTTCATGTTAAGTATAGCATGAATGGGTGCCTTATTTACAAGGCAGCATTAAGCCACGTTAAGTGGCTTAACGCTGCTTTGAAAATAAGGTGAAGCCCCTATTGCTACCAGAACTCCCTGAAAAGTGATGTTGTGGTGGCGATGGAGGCTTGTAAATATGGCCCTGTGTTTCTTTTTGTTATTTCTTTTTTATTGTCAATTGCTTTTATAGGCACTTTGGGGCATATTCACAATGAAGTGACGGAGCGCGGTATTAGCCTTCTTGGCTTAACCTCGCTCCCCGCCCCTTCAGAAATGCAGGGCTGCACTGTATTTACAAGAATACAGTGCAGCCCTGCGTTTTACCCTGCGCTGGCGCTAATTGCAGCTGCCTATCGCCAATGCAGGCACTCTTGCACCATAGTGCAAGGGTGCCTGCCTTGCAGGGAAAAATTGTTTATGTGCAGGAAGGTGTCCCTTCCTTAAAAGTGACGTTGTGGTGGCGATAGGGGCTTGTAAATATGCCCCTTTGTTTTTATCTCACTTGAGAGCAATATATTGATTCTTTAGACTATTTTGTGACAACAGGCTCTTGATTCAATTTCTGCTCACCTACCCTCAATGCTTACAGTGTCTGCGTGCATTAAATAAATCTGCAGTTCCAGCTCTGCAGTGTGGCTTTTGTCTGTGTCACTCAGCCCCCTCCCCTTCCCTCCTCCGTTATTGTCCTTCCTCCATCCCAGTCTTGATGTACACTGATGAGGAGTGAAGGACAGGACTGCATCACCACTACTACTGAGCTGTGGATAAACAGAGAGCGTCACTTCCCCGCACTGTCAGCCTGCCACCGTTGACAGCACACAGCTGACAAATAAAATATGTTGAAAGAAAGAAAAAGTAATATAAATTGTGAAAACAAAAATAAGAATGTTCTGTACCTGTCCCTCTCCAGAGACGTAGTGTCACTCCCCCACAGAAGGCAATGCGTACCCGTCAGGCAGGCGATGAGTCTTTCCCACCCACCTATACACCTGCCAGTGACAGGCAGATCACACTCGCTCCTTCCAGTCAGTGCATCAGACGCAGTCACAAATAACAGACAGCAGCTTCTGCGGCGAGCAGAGAAAAGGAGTGCATGCAAATGAAGGCGGCTGAGAGGCGCAGATCATCACAACAGGGGTGCTGGACGAACCCCAGCCCTGCTCTCCATTGAGGCCTACTCCAGGGTCGGACTGGGACAGGAAATAGGCCCAGTCACCAAATTAAAAGCGACCCCCCATTAGTGAATTAGATACCTAAAAAAAGAATGCGCCCTGTTTGCAAATTAGGGCAGTTTTGAACTTGTAAAGACTCATTGTATAAGTGTTTTGTAATGTATGAAAGACTGCATGGATTTGAGCCTGCTACAAGCAATATTTGTTTTAATATCTGTTAAATCTACAGAAAAATCGGCCCATTAGATCAGAAACTGGCCCATAAACAGCCAAAAAAACAAACAAAAGCAAGCCTGGACCCAGCCTCATGCATGCCCTCAAAAGTCTCTCTAGCCCTTCGCACAAATCTGTTTTCAGTGCCAATTCTACTCCAGCAGAATGATTCTAACTAGCATATCGAAAAGAGTATTCATCACCATGAGCAAAAGCTAAATTAATCACTAATACTGCCAGTTGTTTTGTCTGCTGTAGAGTGAAAATGTCCTCCTGATACCACATGGTTACCAGCAGTGCAACAGGTCATTGAAGACACCAGCAGTACAACCTTTTCCTCAGCATCAAGCAAAGTCTCTGTAGCAAGCAAGCCTCACATACACTATGTTATATTCCATATAGGTACCCTATATAGGCGCAGGTAACATTGCAACCTTTCACCTATATCCTTCCCTACATTACATACATAACGGTTCTTAGGCACTGACCTTTTACCTAGATATGACACTGTATTCAGAACGCAGGTTTTTCCCTGGTTCGATTCTCATACATTGTGCATGAGGCTTCTTGGAAGCACAGCAGGACTAACAGTAGGATTACCATCTCCTGTATAATATCTCTGTATAAAGTTCAGGCCCAATGTCATCCTTTAGGCCGACACAGTAACACAGCAAGGTAGGACCCCTGGGGAGACCTATGGGTATATATACAGCACATCTTGCTTAGGAAGAGAGAGGAGACCGTGACTTCCCGGCTGACACACTGACCAGAGACGCTGAGGTTCCTGCATGCAGACGCTCCAGCTAGCAGTGGTCTAACATCCCTCGCGGGGTGTCCAACTCGAGACCAGGATGGGGTCCCACATTCTCTAAACTCTCAGGTAATGGGGTGGACTAGATCCTAGAGGGATTCTTGGCATAACACCTACACAGATGCTAGGTACATTTAGGTACATCTAGTTAGGGAGGCATCGTAGGAGTACGCACTTTTTATCATGTGGTTTAGGTACATGTATATATTCATGATTTCTGCAAGATGGTAGAACTATACCATCTCTTTTCTTTTGTAATATTGCTAATCATATATCTCTGCTACTGTCTAATGGTTGTTGCAGCTCATATATTCTACACTAGAATAACAACTGTTCAATAAATTCTTATTGAAAACGACCAGCCTGTTTATTCTGTGTATCTCTCTGAGACAAACTAAGTAAGCACGAGTGACTGAGCGAAAGGTAGTATATTGTTTCCACGATTCTGAGGGATCAGGGTTGTCATGTTCTGAGGTTGCCAAGAGCTTTTCTCTCCCCGATAAGAGGAGACTCTAGTGGCACTGTGAGCTAGCTGGTACAGACAGGCTAACGTATCCGGTGGGGGTGCACGGAATCAGTCCGCCACCAAACCCACAGTTTATGTTATCCAAACGCCCAGATCCTGTATAGGTAATATAGGAACTACACAACATGGCACCCAACGTTGGTTGGGTACTTATTTAACAGTAGAATCTGAGTAGTTCAGTCGTGCTATTCTCAGAGACCCCTACTCACAAAACACCAGAGACGTCTGGAGTGGGTGGGCACAAACTCCGCCACAGCTAAGTAGGCTAAAAAATCCTATTTATTGGCTGTTGGTTAATCAAGTTTGAAGGACACATTGTTCCTAAATTGTGCAAAAGCACCTTAGCTTAGTTCCCTTGAAAAACGTATTCTTTACAAAATGACTGAGGACAAAGATAACGCAAGAGTAGATCTGCACCTCTCAGCCGGAGAAGAAGATGCAGACGCAATACAAATTGCAGAAAATGTTAGAAATACAGTCACCCTGAGACTGCTAGAGAATGGTTTATCATCTAGGGGTGGCATAGTAGTTTTCGTGATTGAGGCACACGAATCAAACAGAACAGAGGTATTTTATTCATGGGTTACATTCCCGGCAGCAAATGCAAGTACGAAAACATTTCACTCTTACACAGAAGGAGATGCACCAGTGGAATATTGTCCGTTTGAGGGCACAGAGGTTCCGCTCACGTACCAGGAACATTTATACTGGTTTAAAGGCGCCCTACCCCATACAAGAAGAAGAGTAAGACTCGGCCCGCTCGGAGGAGAAGGGGCAACATGGCTGACATTAGCAGCCTACACACCACATCCTGACATTGACACAATGCCACCAGGAGACTTACTCATACAACATAAAGATTTAATTAAAATCTATAGGAACTTGACGCAATTCGTCATGAGGACATTTACAGTCCAACCAGCAATAGTTGCAACAAATGGAGCTCAAATTCAGGGAACAGCAACTAAAATTACACCACAAACATTACACGCGGTAATGGGTAAAATGCCCACAAAACGTGAACAAATACCATTCTGGGTAGCTCAGAAAATAACGCAGCTAGAGGCAGTATTCCCGAATACTACCCCGTATGAAAAACACAGAATGCTAACAATCTGCTTGTCCATGGGGATAACACCACAATTAGAGGATTGTACCACTTGGGGTACAGTCTTTGCTGCCATTTATACCAGAACTCATGGTATTCCGTCATTAGCAGTAGTACCTGATGTATTGAGACAAATACAAAACGAGTATGGAGCAGAGCCTGCCATAAACTTAGGGAGGAAGTTACTAGGTAACTATGCCCAGGTATCAGCCATAATATTAGCTAATATTAAAGGGGAAGCAGCTTCAGTGGCTAACCGCCAACGCCTAAGGGAGTTCAGTCCTTTAGAACAAGAACACGAACTACCGAAAATAATTGAAACTGCATATGCAGAATTAGGCAGAGACAGTTTGGGTGGGAAAGCTTTAAACCCACAACTGATGGGCAGTCCTGAAAAGGACACTTCTAAGCAGACACCTGCTTCGATAAAGAAGAAGTGGGACAATAAAAAACAACAAAACTTTAAAGGAAACAGATCTCAATCGAGAGGTAGATCTCCGCCACAGGAGCCCTCCGAAAAGAGGTATAACCTCAGGGATAGGGATAATATTAAGAAACCTGACAGGCATCAGGATACTGATACACGTTCCTCTGGTTCCTTTCAGGGTTCATCGAAAAACTCCGAGAGGGAAGGACAGTCAGACAGACAAGAAGAGCGTACAAAGTCCAGAGACAAGCAGCACGCTCAGGATAACACTTCTAAAAAAGAAGAGAAGCCAAAGCAAAAGCTACAGTTCAAAAAGAAGAAAGTTGCAGGTCTAAAGATCAGACATGCCCAGAATTCTGAGGACTCGACTACTGAACTGGGAATGGGATCTGACGATGCTAGACAGTGCGGCAGAATTAACAATAGCTCGCCAGAACCTGAAGGAATTTCTGGTGACAGTGGACTTGAATGATTATATCACGGTAGAAACACCCAATATTAGGGTAAGTGTCCCACATAAAGTATATGAAATAACGCTCCATATGGAGGGGGACAAATGTAGAACAGTAAGAGGTCTCTTTGGGAGAACCTGACGTTTGGCTATGATATTTTATTAGCTGAACAAGATTGGTAGCCAGCATTCATCATGAATTGCCCTAAAGGAGAGAAGGTAGTTCTTCCAGCCTTCTCAGACCATATTCCCAGGCACTTACAACATACATATGTGCAGGAGTGGGCGGTAGCCCAGGCTCCGGCATTATATAAAAACCATGTTGGATGGGATGAGGATTCAACCCACCACATAATTCCTTTGAAAAATACTCCGACTGCACAGAGGCAGTATCCAATAAAGCAAGAAGCTAAAAAACAGGTCAGGGAGATCTTAGATCAACTTGAATACCAAGGGGTGATTGAAACTTGCACCTCACCAATGAACAATCCTTTGTTTCCTGTCATGAAACCTGACAATTCATATCATCTAGTTTTAGATTACAGACATTTAAAAACTTGCACTAAGATATTAGCAGCCCAAAATGCACATAGTGCCGCATTAATGAATAACATTGTGCGAAAAAAATATAAAACAACACTTGATATCTCAAATGGATTTTTCTGCCAAAATATAGCGCCTGAAAGCCGGTATCTGACAGCCTTCTCAGCGCTAGGGACCAAGCGTCAACTTTGTCGACTCCCCCAGGGGTATAAGAACAGCCCGGGGTTGTTTTCAGCTAGGGTAACAGAGCTACTTCTAAATTTGGACAAAGAGGCATTGTCCTATGTAGATGATATTTATCTGACGGACGATGACCTAGAGGAACACTTGAACAGAGTGAATACCATCATTTTGGGATTTGCATCTGAGGGCTACAAATTCAACTTTAAAAAATCAAAAATTGCCCACCTCAGTGTCCTGTTTTTAGGATATGAGCTTTCAAGTGAAGGGAAAAGCCTGGCAGCCAATTTTTTAGAAAAATGCGCGCTGCTTCAACCTCCAAAATCATTGAAAAATTTACAATCACTTCTGGGATTCCTAAATTTTGGTAGAACATACATTTTAGATTACGCAGAAAGAGTAAAATCTTTCTACGATTTAATAAAACCTGAATTTTCAGTAAAACAATGGACACAGGAACACACAGATACACTTCGTTCCTTACAAGCTGACATGATAGCTTCCAAACACTTACAGACACGGGTAAACGTACGCAACCTGGTGATCCGTATAGTTGCGGGTCAATCTGGGTACACCTATCTAACATATAATGAAGGTGAGACAGTACCAATTGCATACAAATCACATTTGTACACAAATGCTGAGATGCGCTTCGCATCTACAGAAAAGATTCTGACAACAGTACAGACTGCTGTAGCTAGAGAAAGAGCACTGGCTCAGGGGAAACGAATAATAGTAGTGACTCCGGTTCCAGCCTTAGAGGCTGCAACAAAGGCGAGCATTCCTAATGCTAAAGCTTTACATCCGAGATGGATACAATGGGCTAATTCCCTCACTGCAACAGATGTAGAATACAGGTACGACCCAAATTTAAAGACACAAGCATTTCTGCAATACGAACAAGAATATCCTCTACCAAACTAAATATTGCCTCTAGATCAGTATGAATATATTATTTACACTGACGGATCAGCTCAACCGGCCATAGGGAGTAAGCAACAATATAGCACAGCATGTGCAATCATTAAAGGTCGCATGCGGGATGGAAAGTGCCACCCAAATAGCACAAAAAAGCAATCTCTAGGAGACTGCACGGCACAGCTGGCAGAGTTAAAAGCCTTGATACTGGCACTAGTGAATACGGATCGAGAATTCACCACACTAATTGTGTGCAATTCGTTTTACTGTGTGCAGTCATATAATGAATATTTGCAGTACTGGGTTCAAAACGGGTTCAAAGATGCAAAAGGTGGCACAATTAAGCATAAAATGCTATGGGAACAGGTAGTGGAGTTGAAAACCGAACTACCAAGGGCTCACGTGATACATCAGCGTGATGGCATTCACGTTGAAGGGAATTCATTGGCTGATGAAGCCGCAAAGGGGGCTGTACGCACGGCTTCCGTAGCTGCAATCACTCACTCTAAAACGAGAATAGACGGTGAGATTATGGTAGCTATCAATGCTTGTCTCAAAAATAGCAGAGCAGTACCAAAAAAGTTTCCACTCAAGTACTCCTACAAGTTAGATGCCAATAACATTCCATTTGCTCAGATTCCTGGAGTGGGGGATAGCGTAATTCCAAACATGGATCGTAGGTTAGGTTTAATTCTAGCAACAGACGAAGGGATAGGTTCTGCACATGCAGGAGTTACGGCGACTGTTTCTTTACTGAAACAACGCTGTTGGTGGCCTGGATTAACAAAGCAGACTAAAGACTATGGGGTCGATTCCGATCTCGGCTGGTAGGGCACCTAACAGTATTCGTCCGGAAAAAATACCAGCCGAATGCGTGTTTCCCGACCGATTCGTACACTCATCCGGACGAACAAGTACGATGCGTATAACAACTCAGTTTCCGAGCAAGCCGTACTCACCCAATCCAGCTCCTGTTCCCCGCCCGAGCCGGATCCGTGAACGCCGAATCGAGCCGCACGGAAGCAAATACACAGCACCTTCCGGCCGGACTAGTACGATGCGCAATCCGTACGCGCCGAACCCGTCGCTACGTCCGGCACGTTTGAGCATCCGGGCGAGCCGTACATAAGCTCTGTTTTGCGCCACAAGACGATCCACGGCTACGAGACGAACAAGCCTGCTACGAGTACGACTCGAAGACACGAGAAACCCGAACGAGATGATCCAAGCATGAATCCCATTGCGCAGGTCCTACCTATACTCTACATCTATTACCGGGACCGGCACGGACGTGTACGGCGCAGACGGTAAGTCAAACACCAACAATACAAACAAACGACACGTACCCGAAATATGTCACACACACATAGGGATGCACAAATAACGTACACTAGCAACAGCAGAACCATAGGGGTGGGATGGCCATCACCAATGCCATACACACCCATAGGGGGATGGATGCCTACCACCAACACCACCCTACCACCACCCCTACTCAGGGGGGCCTGGATGCCTGCCACTACTACCATCCCCACCCTTAGGGGTATGGATGCCTACCACTACCACCATCACTACTCAGGGGGGCATGGATGCCTACCACTACCACCACCCCTACTCAGGGGGGCCTGGATGCCTGTCACTACTACCATCCCCACTCATGGGGGGATGGATGCCTAACACTACCACCACCCCTACTCAGGGGGGCCTGGATGCCTACCACTACCACGACCCCTACTCAGGGGGGCCTGGATGCCTGCCACTACTACCATCCCCTCCCTTAGGGGGATGGATGCCTACCACTACCACCACCCCCACTCAGGGGGGGCTAGATGCCTGCCACCACCCCTACTTAGGGGGGCCTGGATGCCTGTCACTACTACCAACCCCACTCATAGGGGGATGGATGCCTACCACTACTACCATCCCCACTCATAGGGGGCCTGGATGCCTGCCACTACTACCATCCCCACTCATAGGGGATGGATGCCTGCCACTACAACCACCACTACTCAGGGGGCCTGGATGCCTACCACTACCACCACCCCTACTCAGGGGGCCTGGATGCCTGCCACTACTACCATCCCCACCCTTAGGGGTATGGATGCCTACCACTACCACCACCCCTACTCAGGGGGCCTGGATGCCTGCCACTACTACCATCCCCACCCTTAGGGGTATGGATGCCTACCACTACCACCATCACTACTCAGGGGGCTGGATGCCTACCACTACTACCATCCCCACTCATGGGGGATGGATGCCTACCACTACCACCACCCCTACTCAGGGGACCTGGATGCCTGTCACTACTACCATCCCCACTCATAGGGGGCTGGATGCCTACCACTACTACCATCCCCACTCATGGGGGATGGATGCCTACCACTACCACCACCCCTACTCAGGGGGCCTGGATGCCTGTCACTACTAAAATCCCCACTCATAGGGGGCTGGATGCCTACCACTACTACCATCCCCACTCATGGGGGATGGATGCCTACCACTACCACCACCCCTACTCAGGGGGCCTGGATGCCTGCCACTACTACCATCCCCACCCTTAGGGGTATGGATGCCTACCACTACACCCATCACTACTCAGGGGGGGCTGGATGCCTACCACTACCACCACCCCTACTTAGGGGGGCCTGGATGCCTGCCACTACTACCATCCCCACCCTTAGGGGAATGGATGCCTACCACTACCACCACCCCTACTCAGGGGGCCTGGATGCCTGCCACTACTACCATCCCCACCCTTAGGGGTATGGATGCCTACCACTACCACCATCACTACTCAGGGGGCTGGATGCCTACCACTACCACCACCCCTACTCAGGGGCCTGGATGCCTGTCACTACTACCATCCCCACTCATGGGGGGATGGATGCCTACCACTACCACCACCCCTACTCAGGGGGCCTGGATGCCTGTCACTACTACCATCCCCACCCTTAGGGGTATGGATGCCTACCACTAACACCACTCCTACTCATAGGACGGGTAATGCATGACACAACTAGCATACTCCCACAAAAGGAATGACAGAAGATTACATCCCCCCCAACACCATGACAAGTGTGGGTAGTCTGTGTCAAATGCCTACAACACTGAACATGACATTGAACATACAATTTGACCCCCTAGCACATGTGTCACACAGAAATGTGTGTGGCCTCCACAATGCAAGCCGACCATGGCCACTGTGGCAATGGGCTCGAACACCCCATCACCACAGTGACCAAAAGGTAAGTGTGCTATCCATAGCTGATGCACATTTTGAACAGTGTGGCAATGTTGCCTAAAGCCCCATCACCACAGTGACCAAAAGGGAAGTGTGGTGTCCATAGCTGATGCACATTTTGAACAGTGTGGCAATGGGGCCTAAAGCCCCATCACCACAGTGACCAAAAGGGAAGTGTGGTGTCCATAGCTGATGCACATTTTGAACAGTGTGGCAATGGGGCCTAAAGCCCCATCACCACAGTGACCAAAAGGGAAGTGTAGTCATGGTAAAAGCTGCCAAAGCCAAACTGCATGGATGAATCCTGGTCACACAACAACAAAGTATCTGAAAGGGGTGTGCAGTTCCTATCTGGACGAATGGGAGAGACAGGTCTTTCTTCTTGTTGCCCTCACACACCCCTGGAGGTGTCATGCTTCATCATCGGGCGTTTGCCCCTCGTCAGGCCGGCGCTGCAATGCCTGACGGGCTCCCGAAACCGGGGCTCTTTGCCGGGGATCTTTTAAAGAAGAAGCCGTAGGGTGCGTGCGGGTATGAAGGATAGGTAGTGCACAAAGTGATAAAATAATTAAAATAGGTGTGGAGCAGTCCTATTAAATCAAATTTTAATAAACTAGGTAGCTCTAGCCTAATTAAAAACTATGTGTGTACCCAGGTGGAAATAGTGTTCCTCAAGGGCAAACTAAATACAAGTGGTCAACATGTTTCGTGCCCGATTCGCCCCTAATGGGTCAATTGGCACTTCGTCAGGACCGATAAGTAAAAGAAAAATAATAAGGTGCACTACCGTCTGGTATTCGCTATATTAACATAAATTACCAAGACCGGTAGAATTGTCCTTAAAGACGTGTACTGAAGAGTACTGTAGACCCCTAGTCACAACGTCTAGAGTTGACGGGAGTAGCCAGAGCACGTCGTTGCTCCGGTAATAGGCGTAGACAAGCAACTAGCCTTCGTCCTACCCTTACTCCGGGTCCCGGACAATTCTACCGGCACAGTATGCCGTACATGGGCATGATGTGAAATCCACCACAATCAATGGGATCCTGGCCATAGTCACACACCAACGAAGAAGCCAAGGTGACACACGAAGAACACACGTACACAACTTCCAACATTGCAGCTCTGACCCTGAGGAGTGGCAGCAGTCACACACACAACGTGTCACAATCACTGAAAGCTACCACAAACTGTAAATCACATGACTCGTGTAAACAACAAGTGCCAAGGGGAATCCTGAATGTGTCCCATCTGCATTTGCCCACATCCCCAGCCCTGACAACAAAGACAACCTGGTATGACAACCTCATGAACATTAGTTTGCCATGCACCCACATCACGGAGAAACCAGGTCCAAGATGCTGGATGAACACAGAACAACTCAGCAAGCATCACAAACAGGAACATCCCTAGGGACACAGCCTGTGTAGGAAAAGGGAAGGGAACACGCACAGACATGCTTACACAACACACAACACAGGCCCACGCAATGTCACCGGATTACACACTGCCATGAGGGCACTCCACTCCTGTGGAAGGTCCGCTGTGCCAAACCTTGTCTGTGCACGACCCAAACATGTCAGCAGAACACTCCGTCAGTGAGTCAACAACCACAACACACAGAAGGCTCTGCTCACATCAGCCTGGGTACGGGAGTGTCACGTCAGTCATCTGCACACACACAAAACACGTGTCAAGCAAGTTGCACTGTATACACAGATGAGTCCTTCGACATTGATGTGCAAAACTGCATGTCCAGTGGAGCTGGTCACACAGTCAGGGAAATCGGAACATTGAACAGTGGTAAGCCCACCAGATGTGAATCAGTGTAAGACAAAGATGTTCATTTACAAATGCAAAATGGACATCCCTGTGTCAAATGCTGAACATTACACCCTCAGACTGTAGCAAAGGATGCCATAGATCCAGACTACAACAGGACACATATCCCATGGACCACATGGAGTCCATCACTGCAACACTTCATTTTCCTGATGTGAACACTATTACAACTGCAAATGCAGGATGCTACTCATCCACATCATGTACATCAAAAGAAAACCCACAAGTAAACAAAAAGAGGCTTTATTCAGCAAATGTCAGGGTAAACACGGAAGTCCAAAAGAAACTAAGGCCAATGGCCAGTCCAAAATCACAGTCCCAACGGGATGAGAAGTGACAACTGGTCACACATTGCTTGCCTGCACTGGTATGGTTAGGGGACATCCCCCTTGGAGGGGCATACAAGGGGCAGGCCAGGCACCGCAGGGACAGGATCAGGGGATGGCAGAGTGAGGCAGTGAAGGGGTGGTGGGTGCAGGAGTGTCCCCGGCAACTGCAGTGGAGGTGTCTGACTCAGGGGGGGCCGGCACCACTGTGGTACACAAGTCAGTTGGTGTGGGTGCTGCAACCACTGCAGTGGGCTGGACTGATGTAGTGGACTGGGTACCCACTGCAGTGCCCGAGTCAGACGTGGTGGTTGTGGACTCCACTGCAGTGCATGACTCCAAGGGAGTGAAAGGGTGGGCAGATGAGGTGGGCAGGACAGAGGGGGGGGGACCCGGTCTCCACAACAGTGCCACTAACAGGCAGAGCGTCTGGGTTGGGGGTGGAAGAGCAAGTGGCAGGGGGAGGGCCTAAACAGTCTGGGGATGCGGTATCGGTGTATGGGGGAACCTGGGGCAGGGTGTGGTGGGGGAACCTGTGCAGTGGTGGCCTGGGGGATGGAGGAGAGACACTGGGCGGTGGAGCTGCGTGGTGGTGGTGGTGGGGTCTTGCTCTTCCTGGTCCGGGGGGCCTTCCTAATGGGGTCCTGTGTCTGCCTGCGTCTGGGGGAGGGTGTCCGGGGGCGAGGGGCACTCCCCTCTGTGTGGGTGGACTTCCTCTTCCCCCGGTATGCTGGATTAGCAGGATTGGAGGGGAAGAGGCTGAGGTCACACAGGAAAATCTGCTGTGTAGGTGGGGTAGCAGGTGAGGCAAGGGAAGGGGTCTTGGAGGGAGAGGATTTGGAGGACTGCGGAGTGAATGTGGATGCCTGTGTGTGTGTGTGTTCCCCATCCCCTGTGTCTGTGGTATCAGTCCCCTGAGGATGCTTGTGTGCACTTCTTGCCTTTCTCTTGGGTGTGTCTGTGCTGCTCGTGTCTGTGTGTTTGGGTGACTGTGCAGGTGTGCATGTGCTTTGGACAGGTAGGGGGGCAGGAAGTGTGGATGGGGCAGAGGTGGAAGGGGTGAGGGACTGTTGGAGGAGGGACACTGCTGCCGTCAGGGAGGAGTCCATGGACTTATTGCTCCTCTGTAGGGCAGACATACCCGTCGAGATGCCCTCCATGAACGACACCAGCTGTGTCAACAGAGTGGTGTGTGCATGGAGGACACTCAGCATTGCTGTCTGCCCTACATGGAGCTGCCGAAGGAGGTACACAAACTCCTCACTCAGGGCAGCAGGGGACACAGGGGCAGGGGTGCGGTGCCTGGCACGAAGGAGACACGCTCCCAAGCACGGGAGCCTCCACGGACCTCAGGAATGGGAGCCAATGGGAGGGCGGTGGTGGTGGTGGTGGTGGCGGGGCCAGACAGACTAGCCGGCCTTTGGTGGCTGCTGAGACCCGCCTCCACAAGGGAGTCATCCTCCGAGCTGCTGTGGTCCTCAGCTGAGGTGGATGGTGCTGAGGACTCCTCGGTGTGGCTCCCCTCGCCCTTCGTGCCACTGGGTCCCTCTGACCACTCGTTCGATGGTGACCCAGTCTGGCTCCGCTGCTCCTCCTGGTCCGTGGAGCTGTCCCCTCCTGTGGCCGTGGATGTATCTGCAAACAATTAGGGAAACAGACAAACATCAGTCACCTGCACTGACCGCACACACCACAGTAAGTACAGCACATTACAGAGCAAGCCCTGGCATCCTTAGTTGAACATTGCCTAAAGTCCTCACACAGATTCGGGGAAGCCAATTGTCAGTCTGATGGTCAACCATGGGACTCACACCCCTCCTGCCCTTGCACCCATCTGTCTGGTGCCTGTCTGATGGTAAGACCCCAGTGTAGACACATGCACCACCTACACAGTTGTTGGACATTGCAGGGAACACGGTGAAGTATGTGAACATGCATACATCACATCTCTTGCCACTGAGTCAGTGCAGGTGTCCGGATAAAGAGATGGCCAGAGTCTAAATAGAAATGCATGTGATGCATACCAGCACCAGACACCATGATGCACCCATGTCCAGATAGTCAATGCCACAATGGGGTGCATGTTGCACATGTCACTCCCCTGCAGGATCAGTCCCAGGAAGTTTAATGCCATGACACAGGAATGCGTGGAAAGTCATACATTACTGTCTCAAGTCACATGGCCATGGCAGCCAGCCAACAACAGTCTGCACTGTGTCACAAAATCCGAGGGCATGAGGAATGCAAGTTATGTGACTGACAAGTGCACATGTCCATCCCCCAAAAACCACATCATCTGTACTACTATTTGTCCATGTCATACCAACTGGACATATGGGGGACATGAAACACAACTCTCTGAACATGAGCACCTCACAGTGTGCTGTGAATGAAAATACAGCTGCCTGAAAGTCACAGTCGCAAACACCTGTGTGCACAGTCAAGTGATCAGACACCTATAAGTCACAGAAGTATCGTCTATCATGGTCACATCTCAGATGGCATGCTGAGCCCTAACCGATAAACATACCAGTAGTCCTGACAACGAAGACACAGCACAATGAGACAGAGGCAGACACCTGAGGGTACATTTCACTGATCACAACATGCCAGATGATACACGGGAGTGGGAGTACAGAGTGTATTGTATGCCCTGGAGTAGGCATGACTGTCCAGCTCCACCTGTAAGAGGGATGAGTCCTGGACAGTAGGCAGGTGGCTAAGCATGTGTGACACACTGGATACACATACTCCTGAGGCCCAAACATTCTTCCCACCAGCAGCATGGGTGTGTGCCAAATTCCCCAGGGACATGTGGTGAGTCAGAGCAGCAAGCGTACCACATATCAAAGTTACACACAGATTACATGTCAGAACTTAGGCACTGTGTAAGCAATTGACCCACCCATGAAACGCACAACATAGTCACGGGAACAAATGCTGTCCCCCACCTTGAGCAAAGCTAAATGCAATGACACAGTCCCCAAATGACACAATTTCCTGACTATAAGGGCCACACATATGCGTATCAGAGGAGAAGTGGGCATGTCACAAATGAGGGACATGGGTCCTGGACCACATGACTGATGTACTGTGGAAGTTTAACCAGGCCAGAGGAGGGCACATAGCATGTCAGACAAAGTGCACAGTGCAGTCATGGACTCACCCCCTCCTTGCTGCTGTCTGGCCTTCAGCTGCCCATCCAGGTCAGGGAAGACCACCGCCAGGATCCGGTGCATGTGGGGGGTCAGGGTCCGGTGTCCGCCCATCCTGCGAGGAGGCGACAGCTTCAGCTGGACCCTTGCGATCCTCCGGGTCCAGCCACGAAGGTCCTGCCACCTCTTCTGGCAGTTGCAGATCCTGCGCCTGTAGACCCCCACGGATCTTACTTCCCGGGCGATGGTCAGCCAGATTTCCTGCTTCTGGTGGGCATCAACCTGTGAGGATGACAAAGTGAAAAGGCCATTACTACACATGCAACATATACGTGCATCACACAGTTGGATATACATGTCTCAATCACAGGGGCATATGATGTACACAGGCAGTGCAACAATGGCTATGAACAGTTTGCCAGCAGTCACTACATGGTATCATTGCATGGGAAGTAAACCTAGTTGGAATGCACTGTTACTGCACTGTACCAGTTCAGTGCATGTAACTACACACTTTGGGGTGTGACAACTACTCAGTGAGCATGCTAGCCAGTGGTGTGCACACTGAAAGTCCTGCTAGTCAGACAACATGCACAATTAGTAAGGCAGTGGACAGCACACTCACCTGCTCCCTGGTTTCCCATACAGCTTGCTGTACTGTGGAAGGAGGCTGTCCAGCAGGGCCTGGTTCTCCTCAAGGCTGAAGGCTGGGGCTCTCTCCACAGTACGTGCCATTGCAGGAGCCAGAGGATGCATAAACAGCAGCAGTGTTGGTGGCAGATGTCGTCCTGGAGCATGTAGTGCAGGCAAGTGAGCTCTCAGGGGAACAGCCAGCATTATATGTGTGCTGCAGAGGCAGATACTGTCCCATGTGTCCAAAGTGATAGGTCCAAGTCGTTTGCATCTTCTGAATCTGACCAATCCATGGAATAGCAGCACTAATACACGCCCACAGCATCCTTCAAATCTTCAACTTCATGACACCCATGATTTTGCAACATTGTTGGTGCTGGCCAACTGAATTCACTGCATCAGACTCGTTGGAGCTTCGAAAACGTGTCCGTTGCCATGCCAGGCCCCAGCCAATGTGTGCGCACCGTTCGGTCCATTGCTGTACAACATGTATTTCGGGATACAACGCGTACCCGCACACATCATATGCAATGGGCCGGCCGGGCACACCGATCGGTCCATTGCTGTTCAACACGTACCCGCACACATCATATGCAATGGGCCGACCGGGCACACCGATCGGTCCATTGCTGTACAACGCGTATTTCAGGATACAACGCGTACCCGCACACATCATATGCAATGGGCCGGCCGGGCACACCGATCGGTCCATTGCTGTACAACGCGTACCAGCTCACAACTGATGCAATGGGCAGGCCGGGCACACCGATCGGTCCATTGCTGTACAACGCGTATTTCGGGATACAACGCGTTCCCGCACACATCATATGCAATGGGCCGTGCGGGCACACCGATCGGTCCATTGCTGTACAACACATATTTCGGGATACAACACGTACCCGCACACATCATATGCAATGGGCCGTGCGGGCACACCGATCGGTCCATTGCTGTACAACGCGTATTTCGGGTTACAACGCTGCACTCGCACACATCATATGCAATGGGCCGTGCGGGCACACCGATCGGTCCATTGCTGTACAACGCGTATTTCGGGATACAACGCTGCACCGCGACACATCATATGCAATGGGCCGGCCGGGCACACCGATCGGTCCATTGCTGTTCAACGCGTACCCGCCACAACAGATGCAATGGGCCGGCCGGGCACACCGATCGGTCCATTGCTGTACAACGCGTATTTCGGGATACAACGCTGCACCGCACACATAATATGCAATGGGCCGTGCGGGCACACCGATCGGTCCATTGCTGTACAACGCGTATTTCGGGATACAACGCGTGCACCGACACATCATATGCAATGGGCCGTGCGGGCACACCGATCGGTCCATTGCTGTACAACGCGTATTTCGGGATACAACGCGTACCCGCACACATCATATGCAATGGGCCGTGCGGGCACACCGATCGGTCCATTGCTGTACAATGCGTATCTCGGGATACAACGCGTACCCGCACACATCATATGCAATGGGCCGCGCGGGCACACCGATCGGTCCATTGCTGTACAACGCGTATTTTGGGATACAACGCGTACCCGCACACATCATATGCAATGGGCCGTGCGGGCACACCGATCGGTCCATTGCTGTACAACGCGTATTTCGGGATACAACGCGTACCCGCACACATCATATGCAATGGGCCGGCCAGGCACACCGATCGGTCCATTGCTGTACAACGCGTACCTGTACAGGTCAGTTGCATATGTCACCATGCTTGTCACTGGTGAACGTATGCCAGCCAGAGACCCAGGGGCACACCTACAACACCACACCCAGTCCACACTGTTTCCTGAGGCATGTAAGGCTGCATTTCCTTCTCTGTGTATGGGGGTTAACATGTGGTTTCTGTGGTGGCACTTGTGGGCAGCCACATCCAGGCTGTGCATGTGTTCATGGGGACAGGGTCCTTGGTGTGTTGTGCACATGACCACTGTGATGTGCAACAGTTCATTTTGGAGCATGTGGCATGGTCACATTTCTAGGTTGTGTATGTGTATGACATGTCACATACCCCCAGAGTCCCATGTGGGAAGGCATGTATGTCACAGGATGACCCATTGCCACAATAGTGATGTCCCTCCACAGTCTGTGTGCATGTTGTGTTTCCGATGTCACTGATTCCATGTGCACGATGGGAGACAGTTTCCACATCAACGTTGTTTGTGCGTCACTGGCGTCCATGTCTGTCCTGCGGATGCAACAGGGGCCACTACCTGTGGGAGTCATGTTTGTTTTTCTGATGTGTACATGATAAGCCATGTCATGCCAGTGTCCATGTGGCAAGACAGGGTCACTGGGAATCTACCTGTCAATGATCTGTGATGCCTGTGGCGCATCTGTCCAGACATGTCACTGTGGTGTGTGAGTGGAACGTGACAGCAGTAAATGGGTACTGTGACACAGCCTAATGGTTTCCCATAGCACAACCTGGTACCTGTTGTGCACACATGTTGTACTGAGAAGTTAGATGATGGCCATGTAGGTGCGAGTTATGTCCGACAGAACGGCACACACATCAAGTACTTGTGTCACGTAATGATGTATCATGTGAAATTGAGTATGGTGAATGGCACATATGTGGGGTGACTGACAATCTTTCTTCCTTCAACCTATGCACTGCAGGGCTCCAGCTGTCCATAGACCATTCCCTGACCTGGCAACGATGGTGGAACGTGACAGCATCCGACGGTACCGCTTCACCAGGCAGCTGATTGAGGATTTGGCAGTGCGCTTGGCACCACATTTGCAACCTGGCCGGACATACCCTGCGGCGCTGACCCCCAAGGTGAAGGTAATGGTAGCCCTACACTTCTTTGCCACCGGTACCTTTCAACACACTGTTGCGACTGCCGGTGGGATGTCACAGACTATGTTCAGCCGTGTGCTACGCGATGTTTTGGAGGCAATGTTGAGATGCCTGAACCAGTACATCTATTTCCCAACACGTCAACAACTCACTGACGTCAAGAGTGACTTCTATGCCCTGGGGAGGATGCCACATGTCATTGGCTCCATTGATGGGACACATGTGGCTTTGATACCACCACAGGCACATGAGCAGGCATACCGGAACCGTAAACATTACCATTCGATCAATGCTCTGGTGGTATGTTTAGCAGATATGAGCATCACACATGTGTGCGCCCGTTTCCCTGGTTCAGCACACGATGCCTACGTGATGAGGAGTAGTCGCATCCCGAGGATGATGGCACAGATGCAGAACCAGCGTGCCTGGCTTGTCGGTGTGTACTGACTTTGTACCATTGTGTGTGTTCTGATCTGTAGTATTCCACCCACTTTTCCAAATCAGCTAATCTGCACTTGTCTGTCCGTAGGTGACTCCGGATACCCCATCATGCCGTGGTTGCTGACACCCCTCAGGAACCCTGTGACACCAGCCCAGATGCGCTACAATGAGGCACATGGTCGGACCAGGAGAGTGATAGAGCGGACCTTTTGTCTCCTGAAGAGCCACTTCCGCTGTCTGGACAAGACAGGAGGGGCCCTCCCATATGCCCCAGCAAAGGTGTGCAAGATTGTCATCGTCTGCTGCATGCTACACAACATGGCAGTGTGGAAGGAGTTGCCTCTCATCCTGGATGACGATGACCAACGTCCGCCACCTGTGGAGGATCCTGGCCTGGACCACGATGCCAGTGATGATGATGATGATGGTGATGTCCGCACACAGCTCATCACCAACTTCTTCAGCTGAATGTGAGTATCCAGGGAGATGTAATGTAAATGACGTGAGTTTGCATGATATGTGTGGGTGGTGCTCTGGTGCTGTTTGAGTGTGGCCATGTGCTACTTGACTGGATGCGTGCAGCAATGTGTCCTTCCAGGTAGTCTGAACTCCCCAACAGTTTTGATATGCTAACTTGGTTTTGTGTAGTTGTCTTGTGACATGTATTGGGCATGAGTATTGCAGTACTGTCCTGTTCTACAGTGATTTTAACTGTGTGTCATGTCTGTCCTTCACAGGGTGCTTACTGAGTACTTTGGTCAACTTGGATCCCCCAACACCATGATTCAGCTTTTAGGGTGGCAGCAGTAGTTGGCCTACAAGTGATGTGCCACACACCCCTGGACTTCATATCTTGTGCACTTGTTGACTGTGTGGCCACTGCCACGTGGGTAAACCTTGCATTTGTAGTGGAAACAACATGTTGCAAATGTGTAATAAACCTGTGCTTCACTTTGGGATGTGCGTTGTCTGTGGTCACACATCTGACTGACATTTGCTTACTGCACCTGTGGGCTAGTTGACACAGACTCTGAATAGGTGTGGTGTCTGTGCATTCCACTGTATTTCCTGGCAACATCACTGTGGGCAATGAGTCCGATGGCCCTGGTGTCTGTGTTGTGTAGCCCTAGTGGTGTGTCTCCCTCATATGTGTCACGTCACCATGACTCACACGACGGTGTTGTACTTGCTGTAGCAGTTAGCATACACAGTGTAATTTAGCAGAACATCATCACCATAACAGTATCCACATTTGAATAACAACAGTGGCAAGTATGGTGTACTAGTGATTTTATTTACAGAAATGTGTGTGTGTATAGTGCACAGGATGGTGGGTGCTGTACATTGGGATTGTGATCCAAAGTTCCCAGATGAGTTGGAAGTCTTGGTAGCAGAAATGTCCTGAGTGAAGTCCACAGTCATATGATACATTAGTCCAACTTGAACTCCCCATGTCATGTGGGAAAGTAGTGTTGCATTCGACAGGGTGAAACGTTTGCACACAAAGGAGAATTTCCGGAACAGGTGTTGGCTTCCTGGGGGATGTACGTGGCCATCAACCTCTCAGTTTTCCTTCCTCGGACGACCACTCTTCTTTGGGGGGACCCTCACATGCAGGCTGCGGCGGCGCAGGGGACTCTCCGCCAGAGTCCTCCTCCCTCCCTGTGGCGGTGTCAGTTGTTGCAGCACCAGATGTTGTGGGCACACAGGGAGGTGTGGCCATGTTGGTGCTAATCTGGCGGAGGCATGTCAATATGTCCCTATGCACCGCTGTGAGTTCTTGCAATGTGTCCCACTTGGACTCCATGCCCGACATGTGTGTCTCCACATGGGCCATGTGTGTCTCCACACGGGCCATGTGGGAGTCCAAGCGGGCATGATGGGCAGCCTGCTGCTGTTGTATGTCCTTGAGGATCCCCACTACCTGTCTGACCTCTCCGGTACTATCCTGGTACGCATCAGCGATGCGTGCCAGTTGTGGGTCATCATGCAGTCCAGACCCCTCTGCAAGCAGCGACCTATGTCTACCACCCCTCCCACCACCCCTGGCGACACGTGCAGGACCTGCGGTGGCACGCACAGGTGACCCGAGGCCCACTTGGGGGTTGTTAGTGGTGTTGTCATCCGTTGCTCCACGGTGGGCCTGGGGCCCTGTGCTGTTGTCAGCGGTGGTCCTTGGTCTGTCCGTGTTGGCGGGGGTGTTCTGTATGTTGGCAGTTGTTGGAGGGGTGGGTGCAGGGGGTGCAGATGTTGGTCCAGCCGGTGCTGCATGATGACTCACACCGAAGGTGCCAGGTAGGTCTTTGCCATCCGAGGAGGGCAGAGGCTGTTCCACACCAGTGAGCTCTGTGTCCCCCGGAGCCTGGGACAGGGACTCCTCCTCGCCTGCTGCTGTGTCCCCATCATCGTCACCTGTATTTGGAAGAGACACACATTGTATGTAATGTTTCTACAGACATCAATGGTTCACACACCTGACAGTTGTGACTGTACCTCTGGATGCAGGCATGTACATTGCATTGTCCTAAGTTGTCACAGTAAGAGGTTGATATTGGTGTAGCACATTGTCATGCATACCTGGGGCATTTCAATATGAATGTTGAGGTGTGTGCATGGCCAGCATTGGTTGTATTTGGTGGACATCCGGCCATCCTTCTCCACCTGGCCCAGTTATCCCACCATGAAGCATGCCACCCTTGCAGTGGGTTCAGGTTGACTCTCAGGATGTCATTCAGTGGTGTTGTGCTGTTTGTTGGTGCACAGTTCCCAGCAGGGCCTTGTGCTCCCCACAGCAGTAGCCAGTGTCAGCCATCTTGTCAGTCCTTATCCACTCCCTGTGATGTGAGCATGGTTCAGAGTGGTGTTGATGGGCCAATTGTGAGGGTGAGCAGTATCTGTGACTCCAACTCCCATCATGCTATTGCCTACACCCCCTTCCCAGCATGCCCGTACTTCCTTCCTTTGGACTCTGCTTCCCTGTGGGGTAGTGTGCCTGTGCTGACAGGAAGGCTGACAGTGTTGTCCTAGCGTTTGTTTGGCTACAAGTCCCAGGTGTGGCCCTGTGCTTCACACAGCATTACCCAGGGTGGTGGTTCTTTGTGGGATCTTCATTTGGTATGTGAGGCATTGCATTCTCCCAGGTGGGTTATGTGGAGTTTGTGTTGAGGGGTGTGTGAGGTGAGCTGCTTGTAACTATGGTCAGTGCTGTGAGTCCTCCTTCCCAGCCAGCCAGATATCCCACCATGCAACGTGCTTGCATTGGAGAGAGTGCAAGTTGGCTTTCAGGATGTCAGGCAGTGGCGTTGTGCTGTTTGTTGGTGCACAGTTCCCAGCAGGGCCTTGTGCTCCCCACAGCAGTACCCAGTGTCAGCCATCTTGTCAGTCCTTATCCACTCCCTGTGATGTGAGCATGGTTCAGAGTGGTGTTGATGGGCCAATTGTGAGGGTGAGCAGTATCTGTGACTCCAACTCCCATCATGCTATTGCCTACACCCCCCCTTCCCAGCATGCCCGTACTTCCTTCCTTTGGACTCTGCTTCCCTGTGGGGTAGTGTGCCTGTGCTGACAGGAAGGCTGACAGTGTTGTCCTTGCGTTTGTTTGGCTACAAGTCCCAGGTGTGGCCCTGTGCTTCACACAGCATTACCCAGGGTGGTGGTTCTTTGTGGGATCTTCATTTGGTATGTGAGGCATTGCATTCTCCCAGGTGGGTTACGTGGAGTTTGTGTTGAGGGGGTGTGTGAGATGAGCTGCTTGTAACTATGGTCAGTGCTGTGAGTCCTCCTTCCCAGCCAGCCAGATATCCCACCATGCAACGTGCTTGCATTGCAGAGAGTGCAAGTTGGCTTTCAGGATGTCAGGCAGTGGTGTTGTGCTGTTTGTTGGTGCACAGTTCCCAGCAGGGCCTTGTGCTCCCCACAGCAGTAGCCAGTGTCAGCCATCTTGTCAGTCCTTATCCACTCCCTGTGATGTGAGCATGGTTCAGAGTGGTGTTGATGGGCCAATTGTGAGGGTGAGCAGTATCTGTGACTCCAACTCCCATCATGCTATTGCCTACACCCCCTTCCCAGCATGCCCGTACTTCCTTCCTTTGGACTCTGCTTCCCTGTGGGGTAGTGTGCCTGTGCTGACAGGAAGGCTGACAGTGTTGTCCTTGCGTTTGTTTGGCTACAAGTCCCAGGTGTGGCCCTGTGCTTCACACAGCATTACCCAGGGTGGTGGTTCTTTGTGGGATCTTCATTTGGTATGTGAGGCATTGCATTCTCCCAGGTGGGTTATGTGGAGTTTGTGTTGAGGGGGTGTGTGAGGTGAGCTGCTTGTAACTATGGTCAGTGCTGTGAGTCCTCCTTCCCAGCCAGCCAGATATCCCACCATGCAACGTGCTTGCATTGCAGAGAGTGCAAGTTGGCTTTCAGGATGTCAGGCAGTGGTGTTGTGCTGTTTGTTGGTGCACAGTTCCCAGCAGGGCCTTGTGCTCCCCACAGCAGTACCCAGTGTCAGCCATCTTGTCAGTCCTTATCCACTCCCTGTGATGTGAGCATGGTTCAGGGTGGTGTTGATGGGCCAATTGTGAGGGTGAGCAGTATCTGTGACTCCAACTCCCATCATGCTATTGCCTACACCCCCCTTCCCAGCATGCCCGTACGTCCTTCCTTTGGACTCTGCTTCCCTGTGGGGTAGTGTGCCTGTGCTGACAGGAAGGCTGACAGTGTTGTCCTATCGTTTGTTTGGCTACAAGTCCCAGGTGTGGCCCTGTGCTTCACACAGCATTACCCAGGGTGGTGGTTCTTTGTGGGATCTTCATTTGGTATGTGAGGCATTGCATTCTCCCAGGTGGGTTATGTGGAGTTTGTGTTGAGGGGGTGTGTGAGGTGAGCTGCTTGTAACTATGGTCAGTGCTGTGAGTCCTCCTTCCCAGCCAGCCAGATATCCCACCATGCAACGTGCTTGCATTGGAGAGAGTGCAAGTTGGCTTTCAGGATGTCAGGCAGTGGCGTTGTGCTGTTTGTTGGTGCACAGTTCCCAGCAGGGCCTTGTGCTCCCCACAGCAGTACCCAGTGTCAGCCATCTTGTCAGTCCTTATCCACTCCCTGTGATGTGAGCATGGTTCAGAGTGGTGTTGATGGGCCAATTGTGAGGGTGAGCAGTATCTGTGACTCCAACTCCCATCATGCTATTGCCTACACCCCCCTTCCCAGCATGCCCGTACTTCCTTCCTTTGGACTCTGCTTCCCTGTGGGGTAGTGTGCCTGTGCTGACAGGAAGGCTGACAGTGTTGTCCTTGCGTTTGTTTGGCTACAAGTCCCAGGTGTGGCCCTGTGCTTCACACAGCATTACCCAGGGTGGTGGTTCTTTGTGGGATCTTCATTTGGTATGTGAGGCATTGCATTCTCCCAGGTGGGTTACGTGGAGTTTGTGTTGAGGGGTGTGTGAGATGAGCTGCTTGTAACTATGGTCAGTGCTGTGAGTCCTCCTTCCCAGCCAGCCAGATATCCCACCATGCAACGTGCTTGCATTGCAGAGAGTGCAAGTTGGCTTTCAGGATGTCAGGCAGTGGTGTTGTGCTGTTTGTTGGTGCACAGTTCCCAGCAGGGCCTTGTGCTCCCCACAGCAGTAGCCAGTGTCAGCCATCTTGTCAGTCCTTATCCACTCCCTGTGATGTGAGCATGGTTCAGAGTGGTGTTGATGGGCCAATTGTGAGGGTGAGCAGTATCTGTGACTCCAACTCCCATCATGCTATTGCCTACACCCCCTTCCCAGCATGCCCGTACTTCCTTCCTTTGGACTCTGCTTCCCTGTGGGGTAGTGTGCCTGTGCTGACAGGAAGGCTGACAGTGTTGTCCTTGCGTTTGTTTGGCTACAAGTCCCAGGTGTGGCCCTGTGCTTCACACAGCATTACCCAGGGTGGTGGTTCTTTGTGGGATCTTCATTTGGTATGTGAGGCATTGCATTCTCCCAGGTGGGTTATGTGGAGTTTGTGTTGAGGGGGTGTGTGAGGTGAGCTGCTTGTAACTATGGTCAGTGCTGTGAGTCCTCCTTCCCAGCCAGCCAGATATCCCACCATGCAACGTGCTTGCATTGCAGAGAGTGCAAGTTGGCTTTCAGGATGTCAGGCAGTGGTGTTGTGCTGTTTGTTGGTGCACAGTTCCCAGCAGGGCCTTGTGCTCCCCACAGCAGTACCCAGTGTCAGCCATCTTGTCAGTCCTTATCCACTCCCTGTGATGTGAGCATGGTTCAGGGTGGTGTTGATGGGCCAATTGTGAGGGTGAGCAGTATCTGTGACTCCAACTCCCATCATGCTATTGCCTACACCCCCTTCCCAGCATGCCCGTACGTCCTTCCTTTGGACTCTGCTTCCCTGTGGGGTAGTGTGCCTGTGCTGACAGGAAGGCTGACAGTGTTGTCCTATCGTTTGTTTGGCTACAAGTCCCAGGTGTGGCCCTGTGCTTCACACAGCATTACCCAGGGTGGTGGTTCTTTGTGGGATCTTCATTTGGTATGTGAGGCATTGCATTCTCCCAGGTGGGTTATGTGGAGTTTGTGTTGAGGGGTGTGTGAGGTGAGCTGCTTGTAACTATGGTCAGTGCTGTGAGTCCTCCTTCCCAGCCAGCCAGATATCCCACCATGCAACGTGCTTGCATTGGAGAGAGTGCAAGTTGGCTTTCAGGATGTCAGGCAGTGGCGTTGTGCTGTTTGTTGGTGCACAGTTCCCAGCAGGGCCTTGTGCTCCCCACAGCAGTACCCAGTGTCAGCCATCTTGTCAGTCCTTATCCACTCCCTGTGATGTGAGCATGGTTCAGAGTGGTGTTGATGGGCCAATTGTGAGGGTGAGCAGTATCTGTGACTCCAACTCCCATCATGCTATTGCCTACACCCCCCCTTCCCAGCATGCCCGTACTTCCTTCCTTTGGACTCTGCTTCCCTGTGGGGTAGTGTGCCTGTGCTGACAGGAAGGCTGACAGTGTTGTCCTTGCGTTTGTTTGGCTTCAAGTCCCAGGTGTGGCCCTGTGCTTCACACAGCATTACCCAGGGTGGTGGTTCTTTGTGGGATCTTCATTTGGTATGTGAGGCATTGCATTCTCCCAGGTGGGTTACGTGGAGTTTGTGTTGAGGGGGTGTGTGAGATGAGCTGCTTGTAACTATGGTCAGTGCTGTGAGTCCTCCTTCCCAGCCAGCCAGATATCCCACCATGCAACGTGCTTGCATTGCAGAGAGTGCAAGTTGGCTTTCAGGATGTCAGGCAGTGGTGTTGTGCTGTTTGTTGGTGCACAGTTCCCAGCAGGGCCTTGTGCTCCCCACAGCAGTAGCCAGTGTCAGCCATCTTGTCAGTCCTTATCCACTCCCTGTGATGTGAGCATGGTTCAGAGTGGTGTTGATGGGCCAATTGTGAGGGTGAGCAGTATCTGTGACTACAACTCCCATCATGCTATTGGCTACATTAACTTCACCAGCATACACAGAATTCCTTCATTTAAGTGAGCTTCCCTGTGAGGTGATGTTCTAGTGGTGGCAAAATATCAGGCAGTGTTTTTAATTGTTATATTTGTGCCACTGCCTTGCTCTATTTGTTGTTAGGTTTGTACATGTCATGACACAGTTACATATCACTATGAGATGGCATGTATTGTGTTTATCTAACTGACATACACATCTTGGGATGATTATCTTTTGGTTGCTGTTGATTTGCTAGGGGTGGATGGTTTGACTGTCCACTTGACAGTGATGTGTGTGTATTGGCACACAATATTGTGTATATTAATTGTGTACTCACCAGGCTCTGGGAAGTCTGTTAGTCCATATACGCTCACTGGTGGTAGGATGGCCCGCACCTTCTCCTCCCAGGGCCTGAGGTATACTGGTTTTGCAGGAGGGCCACTGCCGGTGTGCTGGCTCAGGAGGTAATCCTTCTTGAGTAGGTCTCTGACCCTCCTGCGCACATCATACCACCTGTTCTGGATGTCTTCCTTTGTGCGCAAACATGGTGATTGTGCGTTCACCCTGTCGACGATCCTCGCCCACATCTTGGTTTTCTGCGACATGGGGGTCTGTTGGACCAATGTGCCAAACAACTGTGGCTCTACCCTCAGGATCTCGTCTACCATGACTTCCAATTCACTATCTAGGAACTTTGGATTCTTCTTTAGGGGCATGGTGATGGGTGGTGGTGGTGATTGATGTGTGTGTGTGTGCAAGTGATGGTGTGTGTGTGTAGGTTTTGCTGTGTGTGTGTGAGGGTGCTATTTGTTGAGGTGCTAATGGTGTGTGGCTTTTGTGTTGGATGATCTGTGTGTGTGTCTGTGTTTGCTGTGTTATGGTGTTCTGTGCTGGCAGGTCAGTGGGATTTGCAAAGGATCATGGTAGGGATTTGTGGGCTTTATGTAGGTGGAGTTGGGGGTGTGTCCTTGTTCCATTTTTTTCACCCCCTGTATTTATTGGCTTTGTCATTGCTTGTTTGGCCCTTTTTTTTTGTCTTTTTTCATTTGTGATTATTGTGCAAGTAGGAGTCGTTCTTCTGACCGAGTAGGACGTTGCAGTTGTCTCTTGCGCGCCTCTCCGAGTCGTTCCCGCTGTGTTTCAGCTCAGTTTCATATGCGGCGTACGCGTCGGTCGCGGAGTATTGTGTTTGTTCGGCTGGATTTAGTATGCGTGTCGGTCGTACGGCTTGGGCTCCGTACGAATCGGTCTGAATTTGCACCCATTGCATCGTACTGCGCGGGTCGGAGTTCGCGGGTACGTTTTGTTTGGGTTATTTCCTGATGCGTGTCGGTCGGTTCGATTCGCGTGGTTTCCCGGCCGGATAGCTTGTTTCTGGCCGGGTCGGTCGTTCGCCTTGTGTTCTGTGCGAGTCGGTCGTGATTCCCATGCATTTCATCGTACTTCCCAGGTTGGGCAACGCCGGTACGTGTCGGTCGGACTATAATCCCGTACCGAGTCGGTCGGTATTTTTTCCGGCCCGAATCGGATTCGGCCCCATAGTCTTGAAATGCGACATCTGCCAGCAGATGAAAGGTTCCACCGTAACACGTCCAGGACAAATCCCATTACTAGACAGCATCAGACTGTCCGTTTCCGTGCGTCCTGCTCGAGATTCCTATGGGTGTGGCCCCAACGCTCGGCTGACGCTCGAACTGTTATAAAAGATTTGCGAGTCTTCATAGGGACATACGCAATTGGCACATTACATTCTGACCAGGGCCCTGCGTTTAGCTCTCGGGCTTACAAGGAGGCCATGCGAGGATTGGGTGTAGCATTGCGGTACTCATCTCCGTACCATCCCAAGGGAAATTCGGTTGTGGAGAGAAAAAAACGGGACTTAAAGCAATCTTTAACAGCTAGAGTATTAGGCACAGGTGAAAGTTGGGTAAAACATCTTTATGGTGTCCAGCGAGCTTTGAACAACATGCCAAGAAGTTCTCTAGGGGGTGTCACTCCTTATGAGGTCCTATTTGGGATGAGAATGTGGGTACCTGATCTTGATTGTGAAGGCACAGTGGCAGATGAAAAGCCTTTTGACATCCATGATCGTTTGGCTGTTTTACAGGATCTAAATTAATCCAGGACACAACAAAGTAATGTCCACCTGAAGCAGACCGCCACTGGGGAAGTCAAATGAGTCACGGCAAGGCATGTCTGGATCCCAAAAGTCGGGGATCTGGTCAGAGAGAAGATAGCGGACAAAAAAGAATTTGGGCCATCATACAGAAAGCCTGTACCGGTCCTAGTAATTGAAGGAACAAGAACTGTACTTCTACTGCCTCTTCCCGGAAAAAAGGAGAAAAGATTTGTCTCAATTGACCTAATCAAACCACACTATGTGGCCGATACTAAGCAGTAGGCCACGTGGACTCCAAAGTTGCAGACGCCCTCCTCTCGCTACAATTCAAGAACTTCAAACGGAAAGACTCATCACTTTCGAAGAACCTCCTGCACGGAATGAAGTACTATGCAACAATGCTATGGAACTCGTTCCTCTTGAACCTTAAGTTCAAATTCAAAATCAAACTCAAAATGAAAGACAACTCGCTATTCGACCAAATACAGATGTCTACGTCAACATGCCTCAAAGAGAGCAAACCATGATTTCTACAAATCCTGATGCAATACCAACAATTGATCGAACTGCTTCTGGCTACTTCATAAACTTTGATACGTTTTTTTTTGGATCCAAGTGAACCGGAAACGACGCCAGCCAAAAAATCACGCAAACAGTAAGTTAAAAACTTTATGCACTTTCTTAAAAAGACTTACCTGGTGTCTCCCTGGGTAGAACTATGGATAATCACCGGGATACTTTTCTTTCTTTTCTGGGTAGGCTTAGTAATAGTTTTTAGTATGCTTGTTAATGGAAGATACCTTCGACAAAGCTCTGCAGCCCAAAAGGTGAACTTACTTTTAAAGCCACACCAATCATCTCATCGAGAACAAAGAGACTTGTCATCAGTGAACATTACAGTAGTTCCTATACCTGATGGTATAGTGTGGGACAAGGTTGCTTTCGACATATTTGGTCTGACCAAAATTTTAAGAATTCCTCATTTATTTAAAATATCATTGAGTGATATAATTACCTCATGTACATTTTCCGATGATTGGGATTTTGAAACTGTTAATAACATGTTATCTGATTTGGAAAAATCTGCTGCATCTTCTAATAGTGAATCATTGGAAGACACGTCAGATTTTGAGGCTATGTATTGTTATCAACATTATGGTCATCATTTTTTACATAAATCTGCTAATCCTAGAAATGTGTTCACATTCCACCAGTGGGAACATTGTTCAACACCACCGAAAGGCAGTTCAAAAACATTTACACAGAAATTTCCATATTTTTCGGGGTTTAACATGTCTGACCCAGCCTCATACTATTATAAGGTTGCACCAACATCAGCACAGAAAAATATGTTGACAAACACCAAACAGATTAACTCTGCTTCCTTTATTACCCAGTTGTCCGAACAAGGTTATGACTTGTGGAAAGACACCATAGACCTAAAATCAGTCTGGGGTACTAGGGAGTGGCAGGTACAGGGAATAGAAGCTTTGTTTAGAGCATGCCTCATCCCTCAGCAAATCATGTTTTTGAACGAGACAGTGCAACAGACGTCTTGCCTTGGACTAGCCAAGAACAAAGACTTAAACACACCTCGGTTGCCAACTCCGTCACACACGGAGGGTAACGAAACATCACAGAAAGAGATTACAGTAGATGACATCATACAATACAACAGATCAGACCCCGATTGAAAAAAATGGTTGATTTGTCCCACAGACACTAATAGTTGTCAGGCAAGATTCATGGGTAAAGCCGAAGGGTTTAGTATCCATAGGCCAGATCCACATTATGTAGAAAGACAACATCCAGAGGTAGTGACATCCTACAGTGTTGGAAAGTTGTGCCTCGATTGGCTAAAAACCTCAACACTCACACAGGTGAAACAACACTTATCCTTACTGTTACAGGATGTGGATCTTAGGGATTTTTTAATGGGTCCCAGGAAGCCACGTCAGAAATGTTTCTATTGTGCTGTCTACAATGAAATATGGAAAATATCCCAACAAGAGGCCGCAGAGAGACTATGAGAGATAGACCGTATAAGTCTAGAAACATCTCTAGCAGTGGTAGACAATGGGTTAACTACATTGACCTCCAGGATATATTCCTTAGGCAACATTGTATCTTCTGCAATAGACATACTAGAACAAGATTTGAACATATTACAACACAGGCAATCACAATTACGTTCTATTATGTTATTAAGCTGGATGCTGGAATCTTTGCGTGCAGGCCAAGTGCCTTGGCGTTATATCAACAGTACGTCTGTTTTCTGAATACAATCTAACAGATAAACAGATAGATATGGCACAAAAACTGGATAGATTAGCATTTACAGTGGCAGAATCACCGTCCACAGAATGGCTAATCCATGGCCACATAACTCTACCGGTCACTACTTTTCAGTTTCAGTATTGCCTTGAACAAAAGCAAGTAGGCAGATATGACAAGATGGGTAAGGAATACATTAAGGAATCATGGGTATTACCATACAGATTTCAATGCCGGAGTGGGGATCGAGAAGTGTTTCTGAGCGGTACAAACTGTGAGAACGCTTTAAGTGGATCACTCATATGCCAGGATATAATGCTGCACGGGGCTTGTAATGGTTCTGTAGCGAACTTGTCCTGCCATTTGAGGGGTGCCCCAGCTGTAGTGATTACTCCAGCATTCAGGCTACTTTCAAATGGGAGTTACTTGATGCTGAACAGTCAAGGCTGCTGCGGCAGGCTTCCGGGCATCGCATATCTGGTAACCGTGAGCTCCAGGGTTACTTGTTGCATGCAAGTATTGTTTCCACCGACACATACAGTCAGGGAGGCGCCGTTATGGCCTTTACTGAATGTTTCCTTAATACGGTTTAATACTCTAAGCAGAATGAAAGCAATGCTTCTGCAGAGGTCTGTGCCCTTAACCTCCGCTCGAGAGACTTTTGATCTACAGATTGCAAGGTCTTCGGCAGAGATAGAGGCGCTCATTCATACAAACTGCCCTTTCCATTTGGAAGAAATGGTAAATCGTATCTTTAACATGTCTGATACGACAGGCATTGTTCACCTATTTAAGACCATAGGTTCTGGACTTATAAGCACCTTTCAGACGGTACTTGGAGTTATACCAAACTTCATACAGTCCGTATTCGGAAGCATCTTTGGAGGACTTCCGCTCATCCAGTTCCTAGCAGCAGGTATCCTGATTGTTTTATATTTGCTACGCAAAGGACGTCCCAGTCACCAAGGAGATGGAAAAGGCACTCCTGGAGCGTAAATACCGTGACCGCATGGTACAACATCTGGGCACACCTCGCCTAAGAGCACTAAGTGCATCTTGGTTCTTGTCATTTCGACCAGACTGGATGGACTGCATCTTACCTGTCCTCCGATGCCTGTTTTGCGGAGAAGAATGCGTGTTAGACCTGTGTTTGACACTCCCATCATGTGCGCCACCGGACGTGAATGCGTTACTGGACTCGATAACGGCCCATGTTCTGCAGTGTCCTCAGCGTATTCCAATGTTGATGGCGCCATTCCTTGAGCCACCGCAGGTAGTAACTGCACCTGTTGGTATGAACACTGGCTCCTCCACTGACACCCAGGCTTTGGACGGCACACAGGCTGCCCCAGCACCAGCTGCGGACAGCGTGGAACATCATCTTTGCTCAATTGACATACTCTGCGTGAAGTACTGGGTTTTATTGGACCCAGCGGTGCCAGGGAACACACCCAATGACCTCGAGTTCTTCCTGTCTCAGACTACAGAAACACAGAGTCTTCTTGGTGGCTTCAAAGATCAATTTATTAGCTGCAGCCAGCAACAGGTATCCTAGAAGTACAACAATGTGTATGTTCTCAGGAGACTGCCTTTATCATGCAAACCAGCTATCTCTTTTATACAGAATATTATGCTTTAGGCAAACATTCCTTATTTTTACAGTGAGTCATTCACATATTTCTTACAACAAAAAAAACAGATTCATGATGACAAGCCCATTTTCAGTTTGTCCAGCCCACAACCAAATACCCAGTGAGGCCCAACACCTGCAACAGATATAATCTGGACCCCTAATAAAACCGGGCACCTCCTCCTCGTAAAGCAGGTCATAAAGAAAGAGCAGTGACAGGTGTGAATAAGATTTAGATATAGATGTGTGCAATGAAGGGTTTATGGCATGCTGCACCTGGGCCCCTAATCTCGATCGGCCACTGGGAACTAAAACTGGCCGAACAGGTTCTGGCTCTGGACAGTGGAGTCAGCTTGCCCAGGTCACTGAAAGTGTACGTGTCCCCTAAGGCGCGTTTTGGCTTTAGTCATTGCCTTATGTGAGGGCAACCACAAAATGGCTGCCAGTACACAAAATGGAACCCGAGGGTTCACAAGGGAATCGTTAATATTAGAGTGATCCCGTCACTCGAATATGACGCAAATACTCAGATATAGCATACCTGTCATTACCGGTCTGCTGATACCAAAATCGTCATGTTACAATGATGTTAATGACACAGGTCCAGAATTTTCAGTACCACAGACCCTCCTTTTGCCCTTACATAGGCAATTTACTTACACTCATGCTAATCTGAGTCTAGGTCTATGTTCATGAATTCATTGAGATGTTGCTGTAGCATCATCCTATTACTTAGCTCGTCCCTTGATACAGGTTTCCTTACACATGATGTAACACATAGGCCGCATATGGCAGGAACACACTGTATGCACAGACAAAACAGGAAAAGGATGGCTAGAAGTATCCCAATGACCATCAGAACTTTCCATCCCCAGGTGGATAACAGTTCCCAGAACCATCCCATCAACGACCAGTCTCCTTCATCTATATGGATGGATTCAGAGATCCTATGTAGTTTGGAGATGGCCTGGTACACTGTTGGAGCGTTATCTGGAATGAAAATGCAACAACTGGATTGGATCACTCTACATACCCCACCACGGTCTGCAAGTATGATGTCTAACGCGACCCTGTTCTGCAGGGTCATAAGGCGGTCCGACTGGAGCTCAGCAGTCAAATTATTAAGGGCACCGACAGTTTCGACTATGGTGGATTCAACCACTCGCGTCAATTGCCTCACATTCCTGTTGTTAGCCATAGGTCCCCAGAACGGCAGAAAACCCCTAAAGAAGTCTCTCGCTTCTTGTCCTGCAGTGTCTTCCTTGCTGAAGACACCCCTAATTCTTCTTATCTTATGGTAATCTGCCGCAGCTGTGTAGGTGGGAGGCAACAGGAATGAAACGAAGCATGTGCCCGAGAAGTCAGGGGGCAACCACGTGTAGGCCCTATCATGGCAGATAAAGTAGGTACCCCTAGCTGCTAAGAACAAAGGGGAAGTCTGAGACGCAAAAATATACGTTTCAGTGCAGATACTCTTCCCTAACTGAGCTCTTGGATTCTTGCCATTACCTTGCAGACATAGATGACCCTGATGGGGTACAATCCAAATTGGAGCGGATCTTTTTGCTTGCTGGTTCTCGCTCAGACTCGCTCCATATCCAGTCACGTTCCATCCAATATACGCTAGTGTCTCATCTTCCGGGATAGTTTCGTAGGAACTAGTTCCCCTTATCATGTCGACTATCCCCTTAACTAGAGCACTATTCTTTGGGTTGTCTTTGACGGAACGTAGGGGGTGGATTTCGCGAGCATAGATGAACATCGTTCGGTATGCCCACACAGAACCATTGTAGCTGAATGGCAGCACTAGGTAGGGAATACCTTTCTCAGTAGTATGAGGCATAAGGCCACACACCCAACAGTTGGTTCTGTTCACTACTAGCTGGTGTTGGTGTAAGAGCTGAACAAAGGAGTTGTTCATAAACTCTAATCTTCTAACGGACTCGTGTTCAGGTAGAGGGTGAAAAGAATGTGAGGAGATAGTAGAGGAAGGCATGGGCTGTACAGTGGGTGCAGATGTCACTTGAAAAGAGAATATGATATACCCCACTAAAGACATCATTAGACTAAGTAAAATACAAAGACACATAATTAGAAAACATTTTCTGCTCATGGTTGCACATATTTTCCTCTTGAAACTTATTCTTTCAACAGGTCTCTCCATCTGAAAAGGCTCCATCCTCTAACGTGCTGTTCGCGGCGGTTGGTTTTCTTCACTTGAGAGTGTTTCTGAATGTCCCAGGGAACGCCCTAGAACAAACCAGACCCGTAGACCTTGTGTCCGCAACTACACACTCAAGTCTTTTCACCACGACCCTACAGCTGAACCCGGATGGTGGTTCAAAAACAGGTTTTCGGATGGGAGGACCAAAATTTCATTTTATTTGTCCATGACTCTCGGTCGCAAGTTATAACGGCTTTTTCCAGGCAATGTCTGGTCGCAAAACAAAAGTTCAGGCTCAGTAGTGTCCAATCGAAGTGGTGATGGTATTGCTCTTTGGAGAAGATCGTCACTTTCTCGCTCAGAATTTGTCCCTGTGACGCGTGCGTCACTAAAAGGCAGAAAACGAGGCACTGTTTCAGTTTCCGAGTCAGCAATTCCCTCCTGGACCCACCGGTCATATGGTAGAGGCAAAGGGACCCTCTTACAGTGTACGCCGTGGATCCAGTTTTTCTTCCCTTGTACTCGCACTGCAGATCTTGTGGACAAAATCACCAAATAGGGGCCAATCCAGCGGGGCTGATCGTTCTTTGTCCGCTGAAAGTTCTTGATTAACACCCACGATCCGGGATTGATTGCATGCCCTGGATCTTTAGAAGCCTGAGGCAGTGTATTATGAACCTGTTGGTGTAAAACACGCAATTTAGCCGTCAAATCATGCAAGTAATCAAGCAGTACAGGGTGTTCAATCTCGCTGAATTTCGTTGGCCTCGGCACTCCCCATATGTTAGCCGGGCGACCAAACACTATCTCATGAGGACTAAGTCCTACTCGGGAATGTACGGTCATCCTAGTTGACAACAGTGCTAATGGCAACGCATCAGGCCATTTAAGGCCAGAGCTTGCTTGTATCTTGGCCAGTTTTAGTTTAAGAGTGCCATTATAGCACTCAACTAATCCAGCTGATTGGGGATGATTTGCAGCGTGAAATTTCTGCCGGATTCCTAAACCTTCACACACTCGTTTCATCACTTGACCCACAAATTCACCCCCATTATCACTCCACACCATTCTCGGCAAACCAAACCTAGGGAAGAACTCTTTGAGAAGGGCTTTCGCTGTGGACAAGGCAGTATTATCTTTCAGAGGATATGCCTCTACCCATCTTGAAAAGGCACAAACAACAATGAGTACGTATTTCAAATTGTTGCACCTCTCCATGTGGATGAAATCTAGCTGCAAAACCTCGAACGGATACGTTGGAGGCGCAAAATGACCAGCTGGAGTTGGGGTTCCCTTACCAGGATTGTATTTCAAACAAACCATTCAATTTTTGACCACATTCTCTGCACATTTGGGAATTCCAGCATTTTGCCACGCTGGAGCCAATAACTTACAGATTCCTTTCACACTGATGTGGGCCATCCCATGTGCCATTGTAACCACTGCAAGCACATATGTATCGGGTAACAACCATCGCTGATGCTCCGACAATTCAACCCAACAACCATTTGCATCCAATTTACCCGTACTCTCTCTCCACGTACTTAATTCCTTCTCCGTAGCTTCAGCTTGGATGGACTTCACACTCTCTATCGTATCTTCACACATTCCAACGTCACCAATCCATCTTGCAGGGCCCGCAACATACATTCGACTCATCACATCTCTTGCTGTTTCTTTCGCAACTTCATCAGCAAACATATTACCGCGACCAACGTCGTCAGTGATCTTCTTATGTGCACTGCATTTCACAATCGCGACTTGCAATGGCAAAGTAAGTGACTCCAGGAGCTCATTCACCAATTGACCATGCTGTATTTTCGTACCGTGAGACGTGAGGAACCCACGTTCCTTCCACAAGCGTCCAAAACTATAGGCCACACCAAACGCATACTGGCTATCGGTATATATGGTCACTTTCATTCCTTTTGATAATACACACGCTCTCATAAGTGCAGTCAACTCTGCTGCTTGAGCTGAATTATGTGGGATACGTGCAGTTTCAACAATCGTATGTAAAGTCGTGACAGCATATGCCGCAGTCGTATCACCATTCGGAAGCTTGAAGCATGACCCATCCACCCATAAGGTACCATCACACTTTACAAGAGGAGTGTCCCTAAGATCTACTCTCCCTTTCGTTTCTTCTTCTGTCCTAAGAAAGCAATCATGCTGTTCCGGAACATCTGTCTTTGTTATAATTGGCAACAATGTAGCTGGGTTCAGCGTGTTGCATTTTCTTATGTGCACATGGCTCGCTAAAAGTGTCAACTCGTAACCTGACAATCGAGCACTAGTTAAGTGCTGTGTCTTGGTCCTGTTTAACAAAATATCCACTGCATGTGGGACCATCACGACCAGCGTATTATTCATCACCAAACCAGCAGACTGTCAAATAGAAACAGCTGCTGCCGCTGTGGCTCTCAAACAACTCGGCAACGCTCTAGCTACCGGGTCCAAAATCGACGAGAAATATGCACATGGACGTTGCTTGTCCCCAAAAGACTGTGTTAACACTGATAATGCACATCCTTCTCTCTCATGGACATACAGCGTAAAGGGCTTGCTGTAGTCGGGGGTACCCAACACAGGAGCCGAACACAATGCATCACGCAATTCGGAAAAACTTTTCTGACAATCTTCGGACCAAGGAAGGGGATTCGGCGTGTCTTTATAGGTCAATGCTACCAAAGGTTTAGCCATCAATGAAAAATTCGGTATCCATTGTCTGCAATAGGATGTAATACCTAAGAAAGCACGCACTTCTCTCTGTGTCATTGGCACACTTAATTTTGCAATTGCCTGAATTCTTTCTGGGGTCAATCTTCTTCCTCTTTCGATAAGAGGTGACCTAAATAGGTCACTTCTTGTCGACAATACTGTAACTTGGAAAGAGACACTTTGTGGTGTAAATCAGACAAATGACGCAACAATGACAAAGTGGCTTCTTTACAAATCTCCTTAGTATCTGCAGCAACTAACAAATCATCGACGTACTGTAGAAGGGTAGCGCCATCAGGTAACACAAGAGTGTCAAGCTGAGACTTCAGAGCCTGACTATAGATAGAAGGACTTTCACAAAAACCTTGAGGAGCTCTCTGAAATCGGAAGCTTCGGCCTCCTAAACAGAATCCAAAAATATCCCTGCTCTCTACGGCAATAGGGATGCTGAAGAAAGCATTCTTCAAGTCAATCACCGAGAACCAAGTGGCTGAGGCTGGAATCATTGTCAGTAAAGCAGTGATATCGGGAACGACTGGAAACTGTGGCACACTATCTTGTTTACCTCTCTAAGATCAATCACAAACCTGTACACAGGTGGCTGAGAAGAGTCAGTACGCTTCAAGACAGGTAAAACAGGACTATTGCAAACATTACCTCTTGTCTCTTCAATTACATTTTTCTCAATCAAATCATAAATGATCGCTAGCAACGCTTTTTCACCTTCATTAGAGATCTTGTATTGGGGAATGCGCGGCATTTTAACATTGGCTTTCAACGTTACAACATATGGCGGTATTTCCAAAAGACCTACATCATTGGGACCAGTAGCCCAAAGAATATCAGGGAGAAACGACAATTCTGTTGGAAGTTTGTCCTTTGACAAATATATTGGTGAAACCACTGTCTTACCCAATGTGAGTTGTACTCCCGAAGGAGAACAATACAATGTCGCATACAATCTTTTCAGCAGATCCAATCCTAACAAGTTCTCACCACAACCTGTCATTAGAATAAGTGGTGCTTCGATTTCACAAGGTCCAACAGAAAGAGACATAGGGCTAGAAATCGGGTTCCTAACCGGGGCGCCAGAAAAACCTACTGAAACATTAGTTTCGCCAGACAAAGGTGCGCCAGGGAATTTAGAGTGCATAATAGAACTCTTTGTAGCACCAGTATCCAACAGAAAAGGCTCTGACACACCTGATGTAATCACCTCAATATAAGGTCCACTCTGATCTACTGGAACTGAAACAACTCCCTCTCTTTGTCTATGGCTGTCCTAGCAATCATCACCTTCCATACTCTCACCTTCTGCATAGTAGTCATCAGCATAGTACTGAGTCGTCCTACCAGACGCGTTATTCTGCTGATCAAAACTATTCATTGAATTTTGAGGAGGAAATGGGCGCGCGTTCTGGGTGAAATTTCCGCGTCCTCTAGCACTAGGTGCTTGTGGAACACCTCGACCTCTTGCGCCAGAAATACCATTCATACGCTGCAACAAAATAGGGCAATTATATTTAAAATGACCTTCTTCCTTACAATATGAACATTGGTTAGGGCCTATCAGAGCACGTTGTTGAGGATACTCAAACCTTTGCGAATTCCTCTGATACTGTTGAGGTTGCTGATAGTCACGCTGATTACTACGAGGCGGATACGCTTGTTGTAAAAGAACCTTTGTTTTTAACTCTTTAGTTTTCTTGTCTGCTCTATCTTTCTCATCTTTATCTCTATTTTCGTAGTATTGTGCAGTAGCCAATATCTGTGCTGAAGAGGAAACGGCCCAAGAACTCTCTGAATCTTTCAATTTTCTACACAATTCGGGAAGCAAATTATGCACAAACTTGTCAACAAACAACCTTTGACCACCTTCTGTACTCATATCCTGACCACTGTGGTCGATAAATGTCTCTTCAAACCTAGTGAAGAAGTCAGATACACTTTCCTCCTTCTTCTGCTTGCATGCAGACAATTTATCCCAATTTACACTCATTGCAGGCATCAAAGTCTTCATGTAAGTAACAATCCTACCAGGGAGGTCTGCTACTAAAGGCTCTGGTTTAGCACCGCCTACTTGTCTGTCATTTGCCGCATTGATATTAATCCATGTGTCCCCTAACTCCGGCGCATGATCCGTGTGACGGATCACTCTCCATAAAGGCTGTGGGACCACATTTCCAAACAACATGTCTATATCAGCTAAATTCATAACACAGGAGTCTGCAGTCTGTGATAATTCCTTATAATAACCTGCAGGGTTTTTACGGGGTCGGGTAGAGTCTGCTTAAGAGCCAGGACTTCAGTTCGCTTCCATGGAACATGTACCCACACACGTTGAAAATGAGGCTGAATAGGTGGAACAGCATTTAGGTCTCCTTCTTTCCAAACTGGGGGAACTTCTCTCATGGGATACTGTCTGACCTTCCTTTTAACAGAGGGTTCTGGCTCAAACAACAGTCGAGAAATACCCTCACTCCTAAATGATAATAATGTCGCAACTGCTTTCTCAATATCGGAACCCACAATCGTGCCTTTGGAAAACTCAAACCGTACACGACACAACTCAGGCGGATTGGCCTCCATATCACAATCTTTTAATCTTTCAAGAAGAACTTCGCACATTTTGTCAAAAACATATCTCTGTTTCGGTGCTTGCCATTGGTGGAAGACATCCATAACAGACTCTAACTCATATCTTGTAGGGTCAGTGACCCATTTATGCGCCAAATGATCCAATACTCCCTTCTCTCTAGAATCGGGCAATTGGCTACGCAATTGTTTACGCTCTAAAACGGGGGTCGTAGTCGGTGACCCAAAGAAAGGAGACAAAATACTAGTAACAGTGTTTGTCATTCTCTGTCGGACAGAAGGAGAAGTTGACAAATGAACAGGAGGAAAAACAGGAGGAGACAAAGCAAATGCAGAGGCAGTGTCAGAAGGGATAGTGTGGAGGGAAATAGATGCAGGGGGCAAAGTCATAGGAAGTAAAGATGGAACAGGTAGTAAAGGTGGCAGCCCTTGAGGGGGCTGCGCCATAGTAGTAGGAGCCAACTGAAAAACAGCTGGTGGTTGTGGAAGAACCGGAGGTACAACAACTGGGGGTTGTACAACTAAAGGTTGCGGAGGTGCTGTAGCACTCTGCGCATAAGGAGGTGGTGAATTCAACAAATGAGACATTAAAGGATCCTTCTCAAGTTCCTTCACTGTATCTTGCTGAAGAGGTGGCAAAACTGGATAACATTTATCAATTGCCAATTTACGTTGCCTGTGCAGCTGTTCACTCGCTTGTTCCTCTTCATCATCCTTATACTGCATAGCAGCTTGCATTATTGAAATACCCTTTTCTCTTTTATTCTTCTTTACTAATTTAATTTCTTTCTGTTTGGCTTCTTTTCGCCATAAGCGGAAAGAGTCAAACATCGCCGGCCGGGCTTTCTTCTAAATTATCCAGAATTTCGGTGTCAAAACTACCATATTGGGGCCACTTTAGGACACCATCTTTCCTTGTGTACCTAACCCATACGTTATTATACGTGATAGGGCCCACGCCATGCTTCACGTAGAGCTCATAGGTTGGAGTTCCAATTGGAGGAACCGGACACGAGTCCTCCAATCGGGAATCCCTATTACAACCAAGACAAAACAAATTTCCAAGTCTGCTAAGACCAGGCATCTTCGCTCACTAGTCTAGCTTCAAACTTCAAAGGATTATCGAATACGACAGTCTCGTGAATACACGAGTCCTTCGGCTTTGGTACTTGCAAGTTCCAAATCAAAAGATCCTAACAAATCAAAGATCCCATGGGATACCCAAAACTAAGAACCAAGACTAAGGACTGGGAGACGCTCCACTTATACTTAACTGAGGTATCGATGACGTCACCAGAAGACTCGTCTATTGTCTCGCTCTACAAATCATAAAAGGGTCCAAGACAGGGCGATAGTCAGGGCAGCAGTCCTTCGTAGCCGTCGGGACGCGGGAACCTCGCAGCAAAGACTTTCGGACCACGAACGACATACAGGGGTCGATGAAGTGGTTGGCCTTCCTCCAGAATTTTACACGAAGCTCCTCACGACCTCTGGCTTGGACCGGTACCGCTGAAATCGCCCCACGTTGGGCGCCAATTGAAGTACTGGGTTTTATTGGACCCAGCGGTGCCAGGGAACACACCCAATGACCTCGAGTTCTTCCTGTCTCAGACTACAGAAACACAGAGTCTTCTTGGTGGCTTCAAAGATCAATTTATTGGCTTCAGCCAGCAACAGGTATCCTAGAAGTACAACAATGTGTATGTTCTCAGGAGACTGCCTTTATCATGCAAACCAGCTATCTCTTTTATACAGAATATTATGCTTTAGGCAAACATTCCTTATTTTTACAGTGAGTCATTCACATATTTCTTACAACAAAAAAAACAGATTCATGATGACAAGCCCATTTTCAGTTTGTCCAGCCCACAACCAAATACCCAGTGAGGCCCAACACCTGCAACAGATATAATCTGGACCCCTAATAAAACCGGGCACCTCCTCCTCGTAAAGCAGGTCATAAAGAAAGAGCAGTGACAGGTGTGAATAAGATTTAGATATAGATGTGTGCAATGAAGGGTTTATGGCATGCTGCACCTGGGCCCCTAATCTCGATCGGCCACTGGGAACTAAAACTGGCCGAACAGGTTCTGGCTCTGGACAGTGGAGTCAGCTTGCCCAGGTCACTGAAAGTGTACGTGTCCCCTAAGGCGCGTTTTGGCTTTAGTCATTGCCTTATGTGAGGGCAACCACAAAATGGCTGCCGTACACAAAATGGAACCCGAGGGTTCACAAGGGAATCGTTAATATTAGAGTGATCCCGTCACTCGAATATGACGCAAATACTCAGATATAGCATACCTGTCATTACCGGTCTGCTGATACCAAAATCGTCATGTTACAATGATGTTAATGACACAGGTCCAGAATTTTCAGTACCACATGCGAGGTGTTACAGGGGCCGTCTACTGCGGAAGCAAGCAACGGAAATGTTGCGTCTACCAGCCAGGACACATAAACATTTGGCTCGTCGTGTGCTGGGAGAAATTTGCCCTTTTCTAAACAAGCTCAAATTTGGAACTATGAAACTAAATTGACATTCCTTTAATTTTTTGGGCATACATGGCTTTTTATTGCTTACAGTGGTTTGGACTATAATTACGGACACTTTTAGAGCTAGGGCTTGAAAAATTTTCTTTTGACATTTTTTAAGTTTTTAGAATTTTTTGAAGTTTTTAAACATTTTTAGCTAAAGAGATGTTTTTATTAACTTTGTGCGTATCGCTATCTAGTTATGCTGGTAGTATAGTAATAGGTTACATATGTCGTCCAGTCGGAAGAGGAGTGGGTGTTATATTCCATATAGGTACCCTATATAGGCGCAGGTAACATTGCAACCTTTCACCTATATTCTTCCCTTCATTACATACATAACGGTTCTTAGGCCCTGACCTTTTACCTAGATATGACACTGCATTCAGAACGTGGGTTTTTCCCTGGTTCGATTCTCATACATTATGCATGAGGCTTCTTGGAAGCACAGCAGGACTAACAGTAGGATTACCATCTCCTGTATAATATCTCTGTATAAAGTTCAGGCCCAACGTCATCCTTTAGGCCGACACAGTAACACAGCAAGGTAGGACCCCTGGAGAGACCTCTGGGTATATATCCAGCACATCTTGCTTAGGAAGAGAGAGGAGACCGTGACTTCCCGGCTGACACACTGACCAGAGACGCTGAGGTTCCTGCATACAGACGCTCCAGCTAGCAGTGGTCTAACATCCCTCGCGGGGTGTCCAACTTAAGACCAGGACGGTGTCCCACATTCTCTAAACTCTCAGGTAATGGGGTGGACTAGATCCTAGAGGGATTCTTGGCATAACACCTACACAGATGCTAGGTACATTTAGGTACATCTAGTTAGGGAGGTATCGTAGGAGTACGCACTTTTTATCATGTATTTTAGGTACATGTATATATTCATGATTTCTGCAAGATGGTAGAACTATACCATCCCTTTACTTTCGTAATATGCTAATCATATATCTCTGCTGCTGTCTAATGGTTGTTGCAGCTCAAATATTCTACACTAGAATAACAACTGTTCAATAAATTCTTATTGAAAACGACCAGCCTGTTTATTCTGTGTATCTCTCTGAGACAAAGCACGAGTGACTGAGTGAAAGGTAGTACATTGTTTCCACGATTCTGAGGGATCAGGGTTGTCATGTTCTGAGGTTGCCAAGAACTATTCTCTCCCTGATAAGAGGAGACTCTAGTGGCACTGTGAGCTAACTGATACAGACAGGCTAACGTATCCGGTGAGGTTGCACAGAATCAGTCCACCACCAAACCCACAGTTTATGTTATCCTAACGCGCAGATCCTGTATAGATAATATAGGAACTACACGACAACGACAGTTACAGCAAATGCTTCAACAGTAAAGCAGAGGCACCCCCAGCAAGTTGTGGTTAGCAGGAGAAGGGCGGTCCTGCAAGAGCCAACAAGATCAGCCCAAGGCTAGCACACAGAAGGAACGCTATTTGTGGGTGGCCACAAAGCTCTTGAGAAGAAGGACTGGGGGTGGTGAAGCTCGAGACACTGATATGACGACTATCAGAGGTACATTCTCCTTTGGGTCAGACTGTACAGAACATCAGGAAGCCTCAATCAAGCAAGCATCAAGCTCCTTGAAAGCATCAACCGCTGTAACTGGGATCTACATCTGGCCTGATGCTTCAGCAGAAGTTCCCTGTGCTGATCTCACTGGAGCCCGACCGATGGCTTAAAATGGGGAACTGCAGCAGCTATATATTGTAACAGTGGAATGAATATGCACATCCCACAGCCAGGTTTATCATAGTAACTAGATTGACTCAAAGGGATATTGTGCTGTCAAAGGAAATTCTGAACAAGTACTTACACTCATTACGCACAGGGGACTATCACACCTTCAGCTGCTTTCCCAACATGGCCGACATGCTGCTTCCAGCGAATCCTGAATTACACCACACAATGATCTGGCCACCCGGCTTATGGGAATGAGTGATACAGAGAACTTATTTGGAAAAGCAAGGATGAATGACGCACCAGGCTACAGGGATGCAGCACATTTGCTTAAAGGTACCCATCGGATCGACTTTCCTTCGTGATGCTGACGCAGCACTATGCCAAAAAATAGAAAGAGTATTTAAAACAGTGAGAACAGAAAGATGAAACACACAGCAGCTGACATAAACTCCAGAGTAGGTATGGAAGGACTGGACAGATGCTTGTATGTCAATTACCATACACTTTTGTATGTCGTTGGGGGGATGTTTTCAATGCACAAGATGGCTGTACAACCCATTGCATAAAGGAAAGCAAATGATTTTGAAAATGAAGGGGGGTGTGAATGAATTGAGCACCCCCATATTTGCTTGTCTCTCCTGGCGTTAAGTAGATCTTCCAATGTGTCATCTCAACAATAATAGCAAAGTTCAAATTTGGAGGCTGGTCCTGAAAGTTGGCAAATCCTGTCAACATTGCCATTTGACAATTAAAATAAGAAGAGTAAACTGAAACTCGTGAGAGCAAGTGCCAAAAAAAGTACAAAAGTAACAAAAGCAGTAGCAAAAGTGAACACATTTCAAACGCAGTAAGAATTCAAGAACATGAGGAGACACTTGACAATAAGAGGATGAAGTCATCAATAGAGGCACACCAGCACGAGGGTACTCCTAGCAGCAAAAGAAAACGCTGACCAGCACAAGAGAACTTCCAAAGGAGATTCAGTACAAAGAAAGAACTGCCCAAAACAAACTCTAACAGCAAGATGCAACGCACAACAAAAAGATGGATTTCTGGAGGGTAAGAGGTCGGTTTCAATTGCGAGTGTTGAATCTCAATAGCCAAGGAATACTTTCAAGAGTACAAAGAACTTCAGGCTAGTAGCACGAGACTACAATTATAAGATACAACTGTCAACAACAAGAGAGAATTCTAGTAGCAAGAGGGCACACTCAACAGCAAATGGCAACTCCCCTCCGCAAGATGCACCGCCACTGAGGAAACAGCAAAACTCCACAGCGAGAGGCTGCTCTCCACAGCACACAAAGCAACTCTAAGCAGCAAAAGTGATCCATTTCTTTTCCAGCAAATCTTTGCTTTGTTTATTTAAAAAAGGGGGAGGGAGAAGAGTACAGTCACAGAACATGCAGCGCTAGTATGAGAACCGCATACCTCTGAGATCACACCTACATGGCACAACTGGTCAGCAGAAGAATAATCAAACAAAAAGCAGTAGTCTACTCACATTAGTATTATAGTGGCCTAAGGGCAGCACAAATGTCTCCACTCAAGAATGGGAGGAAGGGGAGAATGAAGTGGAAATGGGGTTGAATGATGAAGGAAAAAGAAAACACTTCTTTATAGCCTGCCGTACAGGTAAGCCTAGTAATGTGCTTAGTCCCCCTAGTCAAGACAGAAAACGAAAGAATGCTAAAGACCCCAATATCTTGAGCATCCTAGGAGCCTCACTGAGGACCATGTCCTCAAATGATAAAGATAGATAGATAGATAGATAGACAGACAGACACACACACACAGACACACATTTAAATATACTATATAAAAGAAACTCCAGGCAACACATGAAGGGATGCAAAATCAAACTGGCAAGGACAGGTAATGAATCTCGCTGTACTATGTGCAGGTGTTCATTTGGACTGAGCAATACTATGGGCAGGAGTGAGTGTAAGAACAAATTCCACACCTGAGAGAATGTTGTAGTTGGGTTTGAATATTTGTATCTTGTAGATCACATGTTCATAGAATGTCGCCTTTACCAATTGAGGCAGCCACTCAACCAGGTCAAGTAGAGAGTGCTTCCACCAGAGATGCTCGGTACATATTTGCCTACAGTGCCATCTCTTCTTATGGTACAATAGTCCCTCATATTGTGCAGCAGAAGATGGGATTAGGAGTCTCCTAGTTGTGGACAGACTGTTCCAGATAATTTGCCAATTGTCAGAGAGCTGTGGGCAAGCTTGTGAAATATGTAACAGGTCACATGATTGTTTCCCATACTCCAGAAATCTGAATGGGGCAAGAGGCCAGTTTTATGTGATCATAAAGGTGTTCAGTACCAGCTTTGTAGGAAAACTGAAACATAAAACTTTGAGACTTGCTACCATGATATAACTGTTGCGCATTATGAATTGAGATGTCCATCCTCATCAGAGAAGCTATGTAGAAGGTATTTTGCCAAAATCAGGTGGCGATGGCTGTGGCCGATTTAAAAGAGAACGAGTCTACTAGCACACCTTAGAGGCCTGAGAGTAAACAATTGTAGGTGGGCTAGTTGTTGAGATTTTTAAGGTAAAGGATTCTTGCGAAGTTGTGAGGGTTGAGCCCAGTTTGCGTACCAGGAAGTGTGATAGTTGGTAGTAGCACGTGGGTTTGTTATTAGAAAACTTGATCAGAAAGGGTACAGAAAGATTTAAGGATACAATTAGAGAACAAGTGGTTAATTTCTTTGATGTCTCTAATAGACAAACTGGACCCACGGGCAGGGTTCGATCATTTTAGCTCTTCAGCATTGTGCTAAAGTTGGGCTGAGGAGTACAGGAAACGATCTACAGAAATCAGTTTATGTTTAGAGTTCCATAGAGAAATCATACTACACACGATAAGGTTAATAAAGAAAAGGGAGGGTGAGTACAAAACCAGGAGGCCAGTGACAGATCCTTAAAGGTCCCTAAAACACTTTCCAATTTAGCACAAAGAGATACTCGCTTGAACTGGGTAGGAAACAAATTAGTTGCAACAGATAAAGTAAAAAGTAGTCAGAGTCTATGTGAGGGAGACATAAGCCTCCTAACCTACTTGCATATGTATTTGCAACGTACTCAGTTTGATTTGTAGCCTGGTCACCCCAATAGAAATGCTTTAATGTACATGGTAATACTCAACAGGGTTTGTCTATGAGCCGACAGCTGTAGAATATCAAAGAAATAATGATATCTGCGTACCACCTGGGTCCAGCCCACAAAGATAGGTCAAAACGAGCCCATCTGGAGAAGTCATTGCTCATTTTGGCTATTAGTGCCTAAGGTTATCTAATACCATGTTTTCAAGGACTCTGTTAACATGAATATCTAGGTACCTCTGCCCTTTGACACCTATTTATTTTTCAGGTTCCTAAGGTAGGTCCTATCTGTGACTATAGATATGATAAAACGATGGATTTAGGCCCAGATCTCTGTACTGGGGTGAATGTATGACATTGTTCTGCATTCTGTCCATCAACTGTTGTTTTTGCATTTGTCACCCCGAGTGGGACGGGTATGCCCAGACGTGGGTCCCGTGCTCTCCATGACACTGGAATCAAGCTATCCTGGCTGAAGAGGGGTGAAACCCCGAAACCGGTCCTAGGATGCTTGTTTCCAGTCCAGGGAGGACCTGACTTGGCAGTTCGGGCTGGACTGTTCCCATGAGGCACAGGGTCAAGACTGATTTGCATATGGCTGGGTTCAAACTGGAATGGCATGGTGAGCAAAAAAACGATGGATTTAGGCCCAGATCTCTGTACTGGGGTGAATGTATGACATTGTTCTGCATTCTGTCCATCAACTGTTGTTTTTGCATTTGTCACCCCGAGTGGGACGGGTATGCCCAGACGTGGGTCCCGTGCTCTCCATGCCACTGGAATCAAGCTATCCTGGCTGAAGAGGGGTGAAACCCCGAAACCGGTCCTAGAATGCTTGATTCCAGTCCAGGGAGGACCTGACTAGGCAGTTCGGGCTGGACTGTTCTCATGAGGCACAGGGTCAAGACTGATTTGCATATGGCTTGGTTCAAACTGGAATGGCATGGTGAGCAAAAAAACGATGGATTTAGGCCCAGATCTCTGTACTGGGGTGAATGTATGACATTGTTCTGCATTCTGTCCATCAACTGTTGTTTTTGCATTTGTCACCCCGAGTGGGACGGGTATGCCCAGACGTGGGTCCCGTGCTCTCCATGCCACTGGAATCAAGCTATCCTGGCTGAAGAGGGGTGAAACCCCGAAACCGGTCCTAGGATGCTTGTTTCTAGTCCAGGGAGGACCTGAATTGGCAGTTCGGGCTGGACTGATCCCATGAGGCACAGGGTCAAGACTGATTTGCATATGGCTGGGTTCAAACTGGAATGGCATGGTGAGCAAAAAAGACGATGGATTTAGGCCCAGATCTCTGTACTGGGGTGAATGTATGACATTGTTCTGCATTCTGTCCATCAACTGTTGTTTTTGCATTTATAGATATGATAGAGCAGAGATTTCCCTTAGCAAAACTGTGACAAAAAGAAAAAATATTTTCACAACACTTTACATAAAAGATGTCAAATGTGTGTTAAGCTTCACGTTTTTGGAAAACGATAAATGTAGCCTTAATTCAGATACTGCATCGTAAAAGCATGCAGATGCTAGAATAGCTTATGTTATATTTTATGTTTACCATAATAGATGTGAATCATTAACACTTTTTAATGATATCGATCTTATGCTTTGATAATGTGATTTTAATAATAGAGAAAAAATATTCTATATGCAAATGTTTAAAATCTTCATGTGATAGAGGAAAATAATTATTTCATGTGTAACGTGTGCACTGAAAATGACAAAAATACGTGCTACATGAGGTTTAGTAATAGATGTTTTCATGAAACTTTCCTCTAACGTACATTTTAATTATGTGTGCCTTAATAGCATATACGCAAAGAAACGTGTACATATTTTTCCTATATGTGTGTAATCTTGACAGTTGCAGCTGTATGAGTACCTTATACTTACATGAATTAATTATGCTTTGATTAAAGTGTTTATTAAGACATTCATTTATGAAATTGATTCCAGTTGTTATTAATGCGAGATTCATAATTCAGCATAATTAATTGTGTGCAAACTGTATTTCATGTAGGCCTCAAATCTTGCTTTCTTTTCCAAGCATGAACTTATGAACTAAATAGTCTGAGGTCTGTAGGGACATTTAGGAAAGTTGCCACTTGTATTCTAACACTCAATTGTTTCCTTTGACATCCCCAGTAGCAACAAAATCTGTTACATGCTAGAACAGATGCTCGAGAAAGGACGAGAAAGGACTATTGACAATTCCTAAGCCGTTTTTCCTCTTACTCTCTGAAATATCTCATTGTTCATATGACTAAGCTTATAATTGTTCAAGGAAACAACGTAACTTGAATTATTTAATTCTTCCAGACTTGTATTTTTCTTACCTACTACATCATCCTTATCCCATCAAAGACGACCAATGGGACAGAGTGGTCTGACATTTCTGGTGATGCCAAGGGGTGTCACCCCGGAAACCTTTGGAGTAACATTGTTCAGATTTTGGAACTGAAGGTGTGTGGCCAGCTTTGTAGCAGTGAGTAATGATGGCTTGGACATCTGAGGATGAAGGCAAAATTGTGACGTAATACTGCGATCTGCTGCCGACTGGTGTGCTAGTGCAGTATGACGCAAACCCTTCGGCCGAAGGGTTTGCTTCATAATACTGTGACTTTGGTGTTGCAGCTTCAGACAGAGATAGATAACAGAGATTAATGAACTTAAACTTATCACTTGGAACTTACTGAACTTTCCTAAGGGTTTGTATGAGGCTCAAATGATTTTCTATTGAAGTATATGATATAGATGTCCAAATCTCCCTCGGCTGAGGAAGATTTCTTCCCTACCATCTTTGGATCTCTGAGATTTCAACATTAGTTTATTAAACCCAATACTAACTTAATTCTGGGACTGTACGCTGTGTATTTATATGTTCTTACTACTGAATGATTAACTAAATTGTTGAAACTTAACTACATTTTGCTAATTCTGACTCATTATTCCTTGTGAGTAAATCATTTGATGTATAGTCTTAAGCCAGTTCATTGAGTTTTCTAATTGTGTGAAATAACATTTGAATATAGCAATCTTATTCCTGGTCCTCATTGGATAATTGCTCATCCTCTGACTATCCAGTCCCCTTCAGGACAGAACAAGATCCATTGGAGGACCAATTGAGTGTGATATGTAGCCAGAGGTTAGATGAGTATAAGTTTGAATACATAATAAAGTTTAGGGTCCCGTACAAATGCTACAACAAATATGAACAGCCCCCTGCACTTCTCACATTTAATTCTATGGCTCAGGAACTCTGAGAAACACTGTAACGATTTCATCAAGGCTTGTAGGCATGAAATGCATTCGCTGAGGACAAGCAATATGCATATAGGAATGACTTCACATGCCCAACATAGGTGTGCACACCTTCAATGCTGGACAAGACTCTGATTGCCATCAAGAGGGGCTCTAGAGCCAGGAGGAAGAGAAGAGGTGACAGCAGGCAATCCAGGCCCATACCACTGCCTCTGCCAATTGGTCTTGAGAAGAAGTCCTCAGAGTTAACTTAGGACATAGGGGATCAGTAAAGCATTTGACCTTGGAGATTATATTTTAATCTAGACCACATTGCTCCAGGTGTCGAAAACAAGCAATCCCTTTCCACTTGGTGGAATGCTATTTCAACATCAGGCTTGATGGCTAACACTCCTTACTGAAAGTCTCTTGAGCTCCGTAACAAGTGTGACAACAGCAGTGGAAGGATTGCCCCGGCATTAAGCTCACCCCGATTCATATGTCAGGGATGTAATCACATTCCTATGCTAGTTGGCCACAAATTTATGCCAGTACTTTTAGGTCAACATTAATCAGGAGAATAGGATGATAACTGCCGCAGTGAAAAGAGTCATCCTCGTCTTCTGGATAATGGAGATGATAGCTGTGTTGGAGAGGGGACTAGAGAGCCAGTGACCTTCACCTCCTAGTATAGACAATTTAACATAGGGAAGCATATACAATTACCAGGGAAACCATCCTCTTCGAGCAACCTGTATGTTGGCATGTCTGAAATGACTTTGGCGATTTCCTCTGTGGAACTTTCACCTTCCAGCAGGGTTTGGCCCTCCTGTGACAAGTAAGGAATGCATAAGTTACTCAAAAAGCACTCCTCAGGATTGATGTGGTATCCAGGTGGTATGATTGCTCATAGTAAGAGGCAAACTCCTCTGTGATATCATGGGGGTCAGTAAGGCAGTGGCCCTCAGCATTCTGGATGGCGGTCTTGCTACCTGTGCCTCTCTCTGTCGCAAATGGACTGCTCGGAGTCAACCTACTTTCTCTCTCTTTCCATAGGGCGGACAGCAAGCCTTGCTACTACTTTTTCGACTTTGCTGAAGTGAAAATAGTTAAAAACAAATGTCTATTATTCCAGTCCTCATCTAAATTCAACTGTCACATTTGCATTGTAATAAACCTTGCAGGATCAAATCAATGTCTCCAAGCAGATCTGTTCCTCTTGTGCCTTCTTTTTACTGATAGTAGAGTCACACCTCAAAAGGCCAACCCAAGTGGCCATCTCTGCCTACAAGAAGACATGGGCAGAGAAAACTGCGTGTTCAGGCTCCAGATAACAGATGCCTTCTCCTCAGGGAGTCTATGCCTACTCACCTGCATTCTCCAGATGGCCGGGCCATTGGTATATGACCTAAATCTTGAAATTAAAGTACTAGAGAGTAACCTGCAATTCCAACCTCTAGGCATCACAACAAAACACAATGGGCAGCAGTGGAATGTGAACCAGGAAGCAGTCTATGTGCAAAGACGAATAAAAGGAAAACTCCCTGCCAGTTAAGATGAAGAGTAAGATGACACCATACATCCTCTTAGTTTTGGTCTGCCATCAAGTCTTCCAATAGTGCTCTGTCATTACGGTCATCCACTGGGCCAAATGCACCAATTAGAGAGTCAGGCGCAAGGTTTCAGTTGTCCCCGATGACAGTTCTAGAGTTGCCAAAATCAGAGAACAGTCTGGACAACTTTGAAAAAAGAAATCTTGTCTAGATTTGGTGAATATGCTGAACTCACAATCAGTGTAGTGTTAAGTGTCTCGAATTTAGCAGAGACAAACTTACCTTCATTATCTGCCCAGGTCCTAAGCAGTTTGTGCTAAAAGATTTTGAGATTAGTATCGCCACTTCACATTTCCTAGAAATATTGGTGGAGGCTCTTGAGGTACCCAGGGTAGAGACAATGCAACTCGTACTGACCACTTTTCCTACTCAGTATCTTTTCAATTTTTCCAACTTCTAGACACTAATGGTCTCCTGTAAGATGATGAAGTCAGGGTTTTTATTTATCTTAATGAAATGTGAGAGACATTAGATGAAAAGGCATTAATTTTAGATTCTTTTTTTATTTCAACTTCTTTAGTGCATGCCCAGATTCTTTTACAGTGTGCCTTTACTATATGCTCCCCGATGAGGTCTTACTTTGTTCTTTTGAGACCAAAAGTAACCATGCGAGGTCCTTACTTCCACTAAAAAATCCTTGCATACTCCAGCTAGATGGTTTAAAGAGACCCCAAAGGATAGGTCTAAAGTTGCCTTTCTGCGAGCCATATATAAATCAGTTGTGCGACACAGATAGCGATTTTTGAAGTAGGAGTCATGACAGGATTTAGTTGTGAACAGTAGTTGCAAGAACAGCTCTAAATTTTGGAAGATTATCAATCACACTCTTTTTAACTCTGAAATAGGATGCTGTTGTCACTGCATATTTTCCTGATACATGTGTCAGGTATTGTGAGGACGTTTATGATGCCCCATGCCCTGCACCCTTTGATTCTGGGTCTTATTTTGTTCTGTCATCTGACTGTGGATTTTCTCTAACATTTGGGAAGACGTCAGAGATGTTATTCTTGTCTTCCCCAATAGCAAAGTTCCTGGCCCTGATTGGGTCCCGCTGGAACTATTTCCCCCCTTGCCTACCATTCATAAAAATGCTGCCCTCAGACACAGACTCCTTACTCTGTGGTATAAATAAGTAATTTTGTTTGTCTTTAAAAAAGGTTCCATAGAGGGATCCTTGGTGCTATTGTCCTATCTCTCTCATAGACTCGGTGGTTAAGGTAATAGGAAGAATGATACTCTCCAGGCTAATGAACTGGGCCAAAGATAGTCATGTGCTTTCTGAGGTATGGTACGGTTTCAGACCGAGAAGGTGGACAGTGGATCAATATCTGAACCTGCTTCTACTCATCAACAAGTACATTGTGGCAAGAGTAGCAGTGATACACTTGGCCTTTATGAACCCCAGTTCATCGTTTGAGAAGGCAATTAGACACATAATGTGGCTCATCATGCTGGATATGAGGATTGATAAAAACATTGTTCTCTTTCTGCGTGGTTTGTGCCTAAACTTGAATTCCTCTGTAAGATATGGTCAGAAAGGGGAATGCACAGATCACTTTTTACTTAATAGGGGCTTAGACAGAGTTCTATAATAGGCCCCTTTTTACTCACTTTATACATAAACAAGTTGGAGCAGGTTTTAGATGCAGGGAGTCATGATTTACCCATGTTAGGCAGCCTGCTCCAACAATTCTTTATGCTGATGATACGGTACTAGTTTTCTGAACAGCCCAAAGATTTTAGCTATTACTACATACCTTCCTTGGCCATATCGGTAGCCTACATTTGAGCATCAATGCCACTAAATCTTACATCATGACAATAGGCCTAAACATATCAAAAATAGATCTCACTTTTGCACTGGCAGAGTACTTAGCAAAGTGAATGCCTTCTCAGACCTTGAAATCGTGTTTGCTTCATCTTTTGATTAGACACAATTGATTAGGGATAGGAAACCTGTTTTGCAAGAATTATTGCCTCTATTTTTAAGTTTTCTGCTAGGTTAGAACATAAGTGTGTTGCTGCTACGCTGAGATTTTAAGGCTGAATGTGTATCCAAAGTGGGTTATTGAAGTGATATCTGGGGGTATGCCAATATTACTGTTATTTTTTCATGAAGAGCTGTGGCAGGGTATTTCTTCGGACATTATTCAGGTCAGAGCGGAGTTACAACTTAATAGGAAGTTTGTCAAGGATTGTTTGAGACTTGACCATGCCCATCATATTCCGTAGCTTATTTATGTTAAGAAAGACTTCTCCAAATTAGGACACAGCCTTATTTAATAACCCAGAGAGCATTGTTAAAGAGGACTTAGCTTGGGTGGAAAATGTCTCTCTCAGTCAGCAACTTGATGTGAGGGAGACTAGCACCTTGATGAAATCTTCTGTAAGATTAAATGTACTGTTAAAGACCCCCTCATCAATTGAGCCATATCTTACATATCAAATGATTAAATCTTATTGATTTTTGCTAACCCGTTTTTGGTTAAACATTTTTCACTTCTTATTATGTGTTCTCAAGAGATGGTTTAGTGATGCGGATCCTCTCTCTCCTGTTTGATTGACTAGACATCTAAACAAGACAATCTGTACTTTACTTTGATCTGCCCCAATTATAAACAATTGTGATTACGCATTTTAAAACTTATTTTAGGGGGAAGAAATGTCCCTCAAGTTAGACTTGTGCTATTGTACCCACAGTGTCTTAGCGATGCATGGACCTGTTGGCATGTTGCTTGTTTTCTACATGGTGCTGTTAGATTGAGGAATTAAATGATTATTGATTGTTGTAATGTTTTTATTACTCTGACTTTTATGGTTTTACTATTTTAAAAACAAAAAACATATTTGATAATGATGATTATGTGAGAGCCCACTGACATTTAAAGTCAAAGCTCACAGAGGTGGACTGCCGCAGGTCTGTGACAAAGCAATAGTACTTCTATATGTGCAGAGACAGTGGGTCAATGCAAGGAACAACAGATCCGTCTCTTCTCTTATTAAGGTCTCTCTGACCTGTTCTCTTGATTAGACCCCCTAGGATAAGCACTTGCATGTGAAAGTTTCTCTGAACAGTGGTATTCAAGTCTGGGGCACTGCTGAGCTCTACAGTGAGCATATTCATCTACAGGTTCCAACAACATTTCTGCATGAGAGAAGTCTAGAGAGCCCAAGAAGTCTTCCTATGCATCAGGTTCTGTGCACTCTGTGTCATTAGATTTTATTGTGAGGTGCACAATTGTAAGTTCAAGAAAACCGTACTTTATATCTCACTTCATCAGCCTTGGTCGAAGGGCCAAAATCTTTTCCATTTGACGTTTCGTATCACAGGAGCAGTCAGCAAAGACATGAACAGTGCAGTGAGACCTTGAAGTTGTATTGGACCCCTGTTCGTTCAGTCACCAGTATTTAGAATGCATGTTGAAGACATAGCAGACCTGCAAACATTAGTCAATGTTTGGATGAGGGTTTATAATTGAATGCATGCACATGATGTGCCCTGTGGAATTCCAGGGGTTCAGCCAGTCCCAAGGGCAGTAGATGAGGAATGAATGTCTGAAGGAAATTAATCATGTTGTTCTGTTCTATCTTTTCAGGGACACCATAGAGTCATATGTTTTTGTGATGTGATTGGTCTTCTAAGTTTTTCAATTAACTCCTAAGTTGCCGCAATTCCAAGATGGCGTCGGACTGGCATCCAATCTATCCTCAATATCTCCGATCCGCTGCTCAACTGATTTCAAGCATCTGTGGAAAGAATTGAGATTCTGGCAGACAGACCACACCATGGTTGAGACTTCAGTGACCTTGGATTCCAGGGAGCGCTTTCTACCCCTGTCATAGAGAATCATGACTAATGTGCTTTCTGCCATGTTTGTGCTTCCAGATAGCGATGCTGGTTTGTTCTCATAGAGTGCTTTGGAGATGAACAGATGCTGAGACAGCCAAGAAGAAGTCATGGAGCAGTTGAGTCAATTCAAACTGCTACCATGCAACAGAGAGTCCAATTCCTCCAGGCACATGGGAAGCAGACAATGTGGAACAAAGTTCCTTAATGAAAGTCAGTCACAAGGCCTGAAAGTATTAGATTATGCATGTGTTCCTCCAAGGGTACAGGTTCAGCATGCAGTGGGTAGGCAATTGCAGAAAGTCCAAGGTCAACAAGTCATTGTTCTAGGGCTGGGAGGTCATTTACAGCCACACATATTGATGAAAGAGTGGCCATTCAGCCCACAGGTGGTTGAAGTAGAAAAAGGGAGGAAGATTCCCAGATTATGTTTGGGGTCAATTATTACTTCATCCACTGGATACAAGGCTCTGTACCACCAATAGACTTCTGGGTCTCCTCCCAAACTCACCAAGGCAGTTAAGCACCTCCAATAGCAGTCTCCAGATAGCACACATGTCAGCCATCAGCAAGTAGAGATGCATTCCCCTGTATAGGTCCTCAATACAGGGCTGAGCCACAGCAGAGCAAGAGGGAATGCTTATCACCCACAGGACCTCTTGTAATGTGGACTTTTTGCCACACAACAGCGCTTAATAGCAGTGCAGCTGCTCCACAACGTGTGGAGGTCGGAGGGGTTCAAATCTGTCTCCAGTGAGTCTTTGACCCCCTCGACAACTGTCTAATCAAACACCACACCAACTTGAGTGCCCCACTTGGTAGCCTCCCACAGTCCTTGTCAAGTCAGTAAGGGCATCCTCATGGCAAAAAACTGCTAGTTATTGGGAACAGATGACAGAGATCTTCAAAGAGTGGCCATCTTGCTCGTAGTCAGGCTCTGCCCTAAAATAGTGGTCCATCTCGATAGCAAAATGTAACTCTATAAGAAATTGGTTTATTATTTGTACTGGATGACTATCCACCTAAAGGAATAATTATAACCCTTGTCAGAGTGAACCCTCAAAGTTATTAAATTAACCTGAGCTCAGCCCCCAGGTAGCTAAGGCACAGAGCAGACACGTTTAACTTAATGTGCAAAGTATTTATGCAGTGTCCAAATAGTTCTAAAGTCAAAATCCAAAACAAGAAAAATCCCAAACTGAATTGTAAAAATAGAGTAAAGGTTAATAAATAAAATAACACCAAATTAACAAAAATCCAATAAAGGGGACTGAAGATATGAATTTTTAAAGTTTTAGGTAGAAATAGCGCCAAAAAGAACAAAGTGCCAATGATAATCAATGCTTGTGGTGGAATGGGATCTAGGCGTAATTTGCAGATCACTATGATGAAGCGTGGGTCAGATACACCAACCAGATGCCTCCAGGTCAAAAGATTTTCCCTTCTGACTAACGGTCTGATTTATATCTTGGAGGAGAGGGAATTCTGCTGCAACGACGATGGAGTTTCCATCCCCCAAGACTTTGGTCTGCCTGCCTGATTTAAATTTGGGTTGACCATAGTTTGACAACAGCTGAGACTACTCCGTCTCCACTGTGGTCAAACTCCTCCGACAGCCCGACGTAGTGAGGGCTGTCAGAGGTTTGGCTACATGTCAGCCCACTATATTTAGATAGGCGGGCACATAGCCATTTTTCAGTGCCCCCCACTGTCAGGTTATTCATTTAAAAGTGCTCAATGTCTTCTCGCCATGAGAAGAAACTCCCATGGCGAAGGGGGCATTGTTTTTTATTTTTTATTTTTAAATAGAACATCTAGCTTTGGGATTATCTTTTTGAAAACAAAAAGAAGTCTAACTTTGACGTACAGCTCCATCATGTTTGACAGAGTCTTCCGTTAAAATTACAATGCATTGGCAAGAACTGCCATGAGAATGGTTCTTGTCAATGCTTCAAATGTTCACTGGGCCATCAGACATTTCATAATTTGTCAGGCGGCACCTTTGTCAGAGAGATGGAGTAATTTACTCCATCGTCTTGGCACAGGAGAGGGCAAAATGCCAAATTATAAATCAGGCCCTTAGTCTTATAAGTCTTATCAACCACAGGTGTACACTTCTGGAACCCCACAGGACCTCAGGGAATGCACTTAGAGGCTCACGGGTTGTCAGGCAGAGGCAACAAGTAGGGCCCAGTCCAGGACTGGTCAGCTGGGTACTTCTAGGAAAAGGTCTCCTGCAGCTTATTGTCTCCCTGTAGCCAAACCTAAGGTTAGCTAACTGACCCTCGGAGTCCACTTCTTTGTCCTGGGTACAAGAGGGAGCAGGTCCAGTTCTTCAGGCCTCTTCTGAGGTCACAGACAGCAGGTCCATTCCTCTTCTGATCTTCACCAGGTCTAAAAAGTGTTTTGAACTGTGTGTCTGGAGATGCTGAATTTATGCCTGGCACACGCTAGTGGCCTGGGTGACTACTGCCTCCCCCCAACCAAAGGAGTAAAATGTCCAGGGGTCCACCATACCCACTTTTTCAGTAGTTCCTGTGTGCCTTACTGCAAACAGACACAAAATGTCATGTGTCTGGGCATTCTCAAGACTGCAATGTCTTCGATCATACTAAACTTCGGAAATGAGGGCTGGGTAAGTGTGTGGGAATTGTATTATAGAAATCATACCTTCCTCCAACACTAAACACCTAACACTAAAATCTAGTTTGAATCTGGTACTGTACCCAGAACAAACCCAGAGTTCAAAGTCTGGTAGAAATAAAGCAAGGTACTTCAGCAACCAGACAGTGGATATTTAAGAATTATATTGGCAACCTGTTCTCTCCCTTTCAAGTATGCCCCAATTGTTATATGTAAACCCAGAGGCAAACGTCTGATAGGACAAAAGCAGGCTACTTCAGCAGTTAGACAGTAGAGCCACAAAAATTGTGTTGCTATCCTGTTCTCACTATTTTGAGTGCCGTCCACGTTTTATAGGTGAACCCAGAAAGCCAGTCAAGAAGGATTTGTCTCTATAGTGTGAAAGATTCTACTCACGGCCCCACTCCTAATATTCTGTGGCATTCGGAGGAGTCATCTTTGTCCATTCAGGTCACCCTATTGTTTGCTCCGGGGAGGTATTTCCCATCTATTTAAGGCTAGACACTAGCTGGGAGAAGCTGGAGAGACAATGCAAGTAACCGACATGAATTTCAGGCAGGGAAAAAGTAATTTTCTAACAGTAAATTTTATGTAGTAATTATTAAAGGTCCTACTCCGCCATTGAATTACATTTTCAATAACTATTTAATGTAATTGTTTAATTATTTTTCCAGCTAGCCCATTCGGAGATATAGTACTAGTATTTTAATCAGTACTCTGGTATTTTACATAGGATAGCTAGGCCTGCCACAGTGAAAATGGCTTTTAGGATATTTTCACTATAGAGACGTAGTAACATTACCTTTCTACAGGTCTCACTTTTGAATACCATCCAACCTGCCTTGTGAACTGCTAGGCTTTCATAGGGTGACTTATTAATAAAAAAAAGGGAGGTTTCTACCTGTATAAAAATGATTTAACAAGTCATAGTGAAGGTTTCGTGGAGTTACTGTTACAGTCAGGTTACAGTGGTAGGCCTGAAGTCATGTTTACACGGCCACTATAGTGGACAGCACAATAGATGCTGCGGTCCACTGGTGGTATTTAACTACCAGGCACATGGGTTCAATGTGTATTATATACTAGAAAATTATACTAGTATGTCAATCTGACCATGTTTAAAGGGGGAAACCATGCATTTTTACTACTGGTTAGCAGGGGTAAAGTGCACAGAGTTCTAAAGCCAGCAAAAATATAGACTTTAGAAACAGGTGAAAAATATGGGGTGACCACACAGAAAAAGATGATCTCCAACAAACTCTCAATATAAAAGAAGAAAGTCTAATAGTAAGACAGAACCCATTCCAAAATTAGATGAAAGTTAGTAAATCAAATCAGTGCTGTCAGCACTGAAAGGGAACAATTCCACATAGCTAACACTGCTTCCATTAGCGAGAATGAAATGCAAATAACACAAGAAGGCTCTCTTTAGCATAACATTTCTGTTAACAAGGATGTGTTGTGAATGAGACCATTCGACAACTAGAGCAATCAAATTCCCAACAATATGTTTCTGACAGCAATATGTTACTCACAAAAGCAAGACAGTACACACAACAGCAAGACAGTACTCGTAACACAAATACAATGTAGGAACAATCTGCAAACAGGAAGGGTGCATTCCCAAGCAAAGGCAGTTCTGCATGGTATGAATATGCTCACAATAACAAAAAGCCAAGCACAGCAGCAAAATGCTTCTTTTAATAGCAAAAGTAACATAACAGCAGTAGTCTTCACATATAAAGACACTTTTTATAAAAGAGAGAATATTGTCAGAAACCGGGTACCAAAAACAGCGAGAGGGAAGTGTAAGTAGTAAAAGGGACCTTTCAAAAGAAAAACGAAAACATCATTTGAAAAACAAAGGGGGCCAGAGCAAGAGGGATCCGTAAACAGAAAGGGTAAGAACAACAGCAAGACAAAGCCACTAGCAGTGACGGGAAGCAGCCAACAGCAACAAGATGCTCAATAACTTGCAAAGAGCAGGAAAGCAACAAATCTTCAACATTAGGTAACATCTGAACATCCAACATAAGGAGGGAAACATTGGAAGAACGAAACCTACATCAGTAGAGATGCAGCAATAGTGTGGCAGAAACACTTACAGTAATTCACAACAGCAGGCATGTAGCAGGAAAAAAGTGACAAAAACAGGTAAAGCAATCACTATTACCATTGGCAGTAAGTTAACCATCAAAGGAGAGAAGGGGCCACAAAGAGCACAAGAAACCACCAAACTCAATAGAGAAACTTTAACTGTGAACCGTTAATAACCATGAAACCACCAGCAGCAAAATATATCACCTGGAACAACATGTAACCACCAGTTAGCAAGAGGAAGCACCCATAACAGAAAGGAGAACCCACCAACATCAAGTGAAATGTCCTAGCAAGATTAGAATAACAGTTATCAAAGAAACTCCTGCCAGTAAAAGGAAACATCAGCAACAAAAGGCGGGAACTGTAAACCGCAGGTCTCATTCCTGAGCTCAGACTGTTAAAACAAGCATTGGCATAGCCAATAGGTCTCGCCTTTGGGACCCTATATGCATTTAGACTATAATACAGCAATACATACAGCCTAACTTCCCTCCTCCCATCTGTGTCTTTCACCTTCCGGTAACTAACATGCACCACAAATGTACTAGGCTCGACCTAAAAAGAAAAAAAAGGAACGAGGCCCAATGATTCAACTGCCCAACCCTTACACAACAGACAACACAGCCTGCAAGCTTGCTGACAACTGCGTTTGGAGAGCATGAAGACTGCTTTAAAACTATTTTTAAAGTTAGGGAAGGCAGAGAGTCATTTCCTTAAGGATGATCAACTTGTGTTTTGCCTCCTGCTGATAAACACACTGACAACTGGTTAACAGCCGCCCTCAGTAGGACACCGGTGGTGCAAAATCGGGAACTGATGGGAGATGCCGATTTTCTTGTGGGAACGAGCGTGTTAAATGCGGTCTTACATCAGAGTGGGGACGCGACAGTGGGTTCGGCTTTAAAACGAAGCTGAGACGTGCTTGAAATTGTTGTAAAGGGCTACGGCAGAGCAGGATCGAACTTCTTCAGAACAGAGGAGCAACGACGCCTACCTCCCTTCCGTCTTGCACCATAGATGCGGGCACTGGCAGCAAGGCAGAGTTGCGGGCAGCAGGGTAGACAGCCGTTCTTGTATGCAGAGAGGTGGGTGCTACTTCCACGGCCCGCCGGAGCGGTCTCCGAAGAGCTCGGATACAAAAAAAGCAAGGTGGAATTTGAGGCACACAACAGAGCACCAAAGCCCCCGCATTCCTAAGACCCTCGTTCCCTCATATCTCCAGTGGAAATGTGTCTCCTATGACTCACCGCTTAGGAGAAGTTGGTTAAATGTGAGCACTCATGAGGGAGGAGACCGTGGCTGTTTATCCACGGCATTAGCAGAAAGGACAGGCTGACAAATTATTTCTCCTGTACCTGTGTTAGTACATAAGGCACAGAGGCAGCACCAGAGTATAAAGGCTCCAAGATAGCCCCACATTTGTTTATGGAACTGAAAAGCAGCGCGGTCACGAAAGTGAAAGCGACCGCGCTGGGTTAATTAGTAACCTGATCCAGGAATGCAGCTGGCACACTGCGCGCCGCTGCTCGCTCTGCTCGCTCCTGAGACCCATAGGCCATGGGAGTGAACGTTTACAGAAAAGGCGGGACATACCCCCGCCTTTGGCCATTTGCGTGCTTTCATTTTTGAAAGCCACACGCAATGGCCAATGAAATGTGTGGATGTGAACAAAATCACACGGAGAAGTCTCTAGGAAGTTGGGAGTGCTTACAAGAAGCCTCCCCATAGAGCAGCACATGCGCGCTGCCCTAGGCTCGACCTAATGAATGTGTCCATCTGTAACAAAACTGGTGCTCATGTAAAGCGCTCTGATACCTGATATCTTCGGGTCTAGTTCGCACTATATAAAACTCTTAAAAAAATAAAAATTAAAAATAACACAGGGCCATACCTCCATTTCCACCTGTCATGGGTTTTCTGGTGCCCTCGGGATAGCTAGGGCGCCTGATTCCTTACAGTGAGGTTTATGGTCACTGGAAAGATAACAGGCCATTATCTCTTTCTCCTGGTCACTTTACGGTTTTCCCTTTTCGAGGGGGTGCCCTCTGTCTTGGCAGTTCAGTTGGTGGAAGCTGGGGAGCAAGGAGTGCTGTTTCTTTGTCTTGCCTGTTAATATTTCAGTTTTTCTTATGCCTTGGGGGGACCCTGCTGCCTGAGGAGCCTTTCAGTTGGGGTCAGGGAATAGCAATAACAAGAGACCTGAATAGTTTATCATTTTGCAAGTTAACTTTCACTAACAGTGGTCCCCATGAAAAGAGATTCCCCCATGCAGGCAGGTAGGGTCCATGAGAACAGTTTTAACCAGCTTGGTCCTGGCTGGCAAGGGAATTTGATACCACACAGAAGCCACATTCTGTAGCCAGCAAAGACATTATTTTCACAGAATTCTTCCGGGTAGAACCTGAGAGACTGGATTGATGGGTAGGTTTGGGCATACTAGCCAGCTCCTAAACCTCTCAAACAGCCCTTCTTCGGACACAGCTATGCTCATTGGTTGTCAGGTGGGGAGTCAGGTCAGGTTAGTACATAGCGCAGTCCCTTTAGTAGTAAGATACAATAACTGCAGGTATACATCCAGTTACCAACTAACCTACTCATACATTATGGGTATCTCCCCACAAAAACATGCTCAAGAGGTAGGGCGCATAAATCCTTGTTACAGAGAACAAAGAGCCGGCTGGACTTTGCACAGGAAGTCAGTAGGCCTCAAAAATAATCCAGGGTGGCTGATCCATCACAGGAACCTAGAGTGAAACCTGGTGCTCACCCACTACACAGCAACCTAGGGTTCTTTTCGAGCACATTTGGCTTGATACCATGTTGGTATCTATGTGATGGAGACTGTCAGATGGAAAAGACAATCATGAACACTTTAATTTCTTAATTACAGCTGAAGGCTTCTGTCTTTGTAGTTCTGCACTAGCTGTCCCCCCCCTCCCCCCACCCCGAGTGCCCCCTGTTTAGGAAGGGAACTGCGCCCATTGCTGAGGCCTTGTTGGTCACTACGGAGACCTAAAGGGTAATGCTTTATTGAGGGACTGGGGTTGCAAATGTTTTTAAGGTGACCTTGGGACCTCCATTTTATAGTTTTCGGAGTAGTCAAGTGAGGAAAGTTTATTTTAGTGTTGACTTTGAACTGCAGTTTTTAAGGGGATTCCTCAGCTTTGTGGTCTTCTTAAAATGACCTAGAAACGACGTATCCTTTTTAGATCGTTCCTACCAGACAGAGCTAGCCGTCTGTTGGTGAAAATAACTGTTGTCTTCTTACAGTGGGCTTAGAGCCCGCCCATTGCTTAGCATTGTTTGCTATTGTTACTCCTCTTTATTTGCTTTTTTATTCGTCAGCTTGTGTGGGTTATACCTCCTTCTTATGTTAGTCTCTCTCTGGAACATGGTAGCATTACTTGTGTCATTCCACTGTTTACTTTTGAAGCACTACTTTATTTTCGTTTTGGTAAAGCCCTCCAAGATGGTGCATGTGTTTCCCAGCTGTCTCCCTCGTGTACTGCTCGTCACTCCTCTGCCACACTCCGTGTTGCTTTCTCTCTCCTGTATGCTTCTCTCCCAAACTCCTTGTTGTGCTCACCCTGGTTTGCTTTTCCCCTCTGCAGTGTTTTATCGCCTGCCTGCAACCCCTCCAACAGCTCCGCATTCCTCTCTCTTGCCCGTGTTTGTCACTGCCCTCCGTATTGCTTCTCCCACCCCTCCTACCCTCTGTATTGCTTCTGCTCTCTCACCTTCCGTGTTGCTTCTGCCTTGTGTTGCTTTGCACTACCTACATTGCTTCCTTCCTCACCCACATCCTCTGTTTTGCTTCCCCCACCGACAGTGGCTTTTGCACTACTTTTTTTATTTCTTTTTACCAGTACAACACTGTGGCAAATTTTTATGCACTCATCTGTGAGTAGAGAATGAAGAGTATTCATGTAGAGGCTGAACATTACAGAAGACCGTATGGAATCCTAGGTGACTCTGCAGGGATGTTTTGGGATCTAGAGGTACTCATGTGTGCAAATTGTCATTTAGAAATGTAGGTGTAGGACCAGTGAAGGACTTTGCCAGTGAACCCCATTCAAGATTCTTGGGTACGTATGAGGTTGGGGTGGCTGACTGCATTGAAGGCAGCTAAGAGGTCCAGCATTAGCAAGAAGCTAGGATCATCTTCATCTGTGGTCAGGAGGTGTTGGAAAACGAGGCAGTATCTGTGAGGCCTGCACAAATAACATGACTACATTTGTCCTTCACTGGGAACCAAACACCCAATTGTAGCGCCTGACTCTCAGAGGGTAGCGTTGCAGAGCAGTCTGAGGCTTTACTCAAGGGAGGTGGTGTGGGCTAGTAATCGCCATTTGCAGGTGCGCAGAAATAACACTCAATAATTGATTGTCCAGTCTGTACTTTGCTTTATAAAAGTAAGAGTACATTTATTAAACACACACACTACTCAATACTATGCACCAATTTACAAATATACATAAGCTGTTGGAATTACTTTGTGACATTGCGTAACATCTCCACCCCTCCCAAAAGGGGGTGGGGTCTAGTACCACCACTCCCATGTATGCACATCATCTTGCCCCCTAATGCAGTGTGTTGAGCCTAACCTGGAGCGAGGGCCCTGCGCACTGGCACCATCCCAGTGGCGACCCACCCCATTACCTCAACACGCATTAAAAATGGGTACACCTGCCTTGGTGACACATAACCCTGACTGAGCATTTCCTACTGACCATAAAGTATGCACCTCTATATCTTAAGGGCTAGCAGTCTGGGTCTTCACCTAAGTGCAGCAGCAAGAATACATGTTTACGCACACCTTAGAATGACAGTACTCATCACCTTTGTTGGACATTAGAATGCATTGCAATTACAGCCCCTAAGGGCATCCGAGATGAAATCACAGGATTACGCCTATACAGCCAGACACCCTAGCAGGAATGTCTGGCAACATAACCCACTTTGCTTATGACATCACCTTACACAGGTACTTCACATTACATATGTGAACTCCAGTCCCTCTAAAAAGGAATAACCGTGAGTAAATGCAGTTCTGGTGCAATGACACCTCTTCACCTCCAGGGGATGCCCTTCTCCCGACATCCCCACCTCAGCCCTTCACTCCATGAAGCACTTCGCAATACACCCTCAGCTGTAGAACAAAAGTTCCAGCCCAGAAGGTGTAATAAAGCCGGCTGAGCCCTTGAGGGGTTATCCTTTTCAAAGCCCTAGGAAACGTGGGGTGGGACTTTTCACTCTTCGTGCTGGGGGAGGCTGCGCTCTCCTGCAGCTCCCCCTGCACCTCAGCACACAGGTGGTGGTGACCCCGTTCTCCTGGGGCCACCACAAGCAAAGAACACGATGTTTGCCTTTGCAGGCCGGTCCTGGCCTGCAAGGCATTATGGGCGTTGTTGAATTTTAGAGCAGCGGCTCCCCCGCTGCTTCGGGGGGAGCCGCGATCTCCACCTCGATGTCGGTGGCTTCACCGCCTCTCCACTGGCTCTGTTGGGGGGCCCGGTCCCACCCGGACCCCCAGGTAAGTGTAGTCGGCGCTGGGAGCCCACCCCCGGCCACTCCTCCTCTTTTTCGGGGCCCGGTCCCACCCGGGCCCCTTGCACCGCTTGTGGTCTTCCTCGGGGGCCCCGGTCCCACCCGGGACCCCCACATGGCCATGCGTTGGAGGGCAGCCCGGGGAGCCCACCCCCGGCTGCCCCCGCCGGCTCCCCGCCCGGCCAGCACCCACGCGTGCTGCCGCGGGAGCCGGAAACTCCATTCTGGTCTGCCCGCTCTGCGGGCAGACGGCTAGTCTTCTCCGGGCGAGTGCTACGGCACTCTCCCACCACACGCCAGGGCCCGGAGATGGGGTCCCGGGCCCCCTGAGTCTTCTTCCCGTGGGGGCGCGACGGCGCTCCCCACTGCCTCTTCGCCGCACGGGGCCCAGAGATGGGCTCCCGGGCCCCTTCCCCTGCTTCGCGCGTCGGCGGGGGCCAGGGTGGGCTCCTGGTGCCCCGCTGTGGAACATTTTCACGGGGAGCGCGACGGCGCTCCCCGACTTTGCTTCGGGGCCCGGGGATGGGGTCCCGGGCCCCCTGGGGCTCATTTTTGCGGGTGGGGGAGCGACGGCGCTCCTCCTCCTTCCTCATTACCGGGGGCCAGGGTGGGCTCCTGGCACCCTGGAGTGCACAATCTTCACGGGGAGCGCGACGGCGCTCCCGGCTTTGCTCGGGGCCCGGGGATGGGCTCCCGGGCCCCGACCTCCTCTTCGTGGGGGTCAAAGGTCGCTCACCTTCTGGGGGCCATATCTCAGCCCCTGGGGGTCCGATCTGCCCCATTTTCACGTCCTCTTGCTCCTTGCGGGGGCCCCCAGCCAATGGGAGCACTCTCCTTCGCCCTCCGGGTCTCCAAGAGGGGGCATTCTGCAGGGAGCGGTATTCACTGGCTCCCTGCGCCAGACTTTCGCCTGGCTCTCCTCCTGGGCCTCTCTTCTTCCTGCGCAGAGGCCCCTGCGTCTGCGCACTGGTCCTGGTCTCTTCTTCTGGTGCTGTTAGGGGCCTGGGGGGCAGTCAGGGGGTACCTCCTTCCAACTGCCCATTGCCAGGCTCCAGCACCTTCCGCCTCCGCAGACCACACCCCAGAGAGAGCTTCTCTTCCTGTGCAAGCACTTTTTAAAAGTTGAGTAGGGGGCTGGCAGGAAGTCTCTGTTGGTCCTATCCAACAGCGCCACATCACTTCCCTGCCCCTGCTCCCTCCTTCTTGTCCAGCCTCTGGGCTGGTTCAAAATGGCGTCGTCCAGGGTCTCTGGCCACATGGTCTCTGAAACCAGAGCCCTTCCCTCCTAGGTGCAGCCTGGTGCCTGGCACCCAGTGATAGCTGCTGATGGATGAGCCTGTAACTCCGCCTATCTTCCCTTCGTGGAAAGGAGGTCTTTGCTCTGGGAGGGAAAGGTCATCAATCCAGCCTGCTGAGGTCAACCCCCAGCCAGGCCCTGGTTATGATCTGACTCAGAGAGATGTAACATTTCTGGATGACCCAAAAGCAGTACAAATATGACTCTGGACTCTGCAGAATACTTCTTTTCACATCCGCTACAGTGGACTTTAGTGCGTGTCTGGAATCTGTAGGCCTTAGGGAAGTTAATCTAGCACATGGGCTCCACATCCCCATAGGGGAATAATGAAGTGAAAAACACAGTAAAGCACACTGACTTTCCCTTGCATGTTCCTTCCTAGTGTATAAGGCCTATTCCGTGTCACCACCCAATTCTGCATAAGTCCTGCCACACCATTCACTTTGTAGCTGCTCCTGGACTGCGCACGCCAAGAATCTCCCCTGCGCAGCCCCTACACGTGTGCACACGCATGTACACAGGTGTCTGCATGTAACCAGCCCGGTGCCCCTTACTCCAGCTGCTGCGCAGCGGCCTAGTCAAGCTAGGGGACACCAGTAAAATCCACATGCAGTCTCTTTCATCATGAGTTCACTGTGGATGAGTCCCAATTTATGAGGCTCTCCCACAGTAAAACCTCAACACCTAGGTGCTCAAAAAGCGAAAAATCCGGGCGGCCCATAGTGTCAGAACCACCTTCTAACAGGAGGGCATCATTGATGATGTGTAAGGTTATGGTCACAGTTTATAGCGTTATCAGTGAGCGGATAATAAGAACTGTAATATTATACTGTTATGTAATGCATTTAATATACTGGTAAAGTTATTCGTGTGTCCCTTTATCTTTTTAGTTTCTTCTAGTTTGATTAATGTAACTTAAGTATTAGAAACATTGATTTTAAATGTCTTTCTTAGGAATTAAGAGTTTGTACAATGTTAACACTTGTGTACAGGCATGTTAATGCTTAAGGGAAGGCAATGATTTTCAACATTAAGTTTTGATTGACGGACTTGTTTATCTTCACAGTTTTGGTCATTTACAGTTTTTAGGAAGTGTACTCTGCGTAGTGTCTTCCCGTGTCATATTGAAGCCTGTACTGTGCAAAATTTATGGTTGCAAGGCAAGTTTTGGGGAGGTTGAAAGTAACGTTCTGTATTGAAGTTGGACTTTCATTGTGTGTTACATAAATTTGAAGTGGAGTCTGAGTGTGAGATTTGGGAAATGGTATTTAATTCCCAATTATGAGTTACAGAGTCACGTAGTGATTATGTGGATTCTTGTGTGCAAAGACTGGGAAGGAGAGAACAAGTTCTCGAGGCATGTAGTATGGTGTTACCAGAATGTGCTTCTAGGGCACATGGGCTTTGGTGTGTAGTGGGGAAAGAGCAGACCTCAGTCGCTGGTGTTGCAGAACTGTGGACGTGTAGTACCCTGTTAAGTGAAAAAGCATGTTAGAAAACTGCGGTGTGTGTGTGAAATTGAGGAAGAGTAGTACTCTATTGCATGAGAATTCATGGGGAATACCAAGTATTGTGAGAAATTAGGTCAGAGAAGGACCCTTCCCTGTGAAGATGCATGTTGAGTACCCTGTCGTGAGCGAATTTGGGGCATATTAATACCCGGTCACTTGAAGCATGGGGGAGTCTGCTACCTGTGGTGTTTTGGCTGGTAGCCACATGTTCCAGTTGAGTGTGGTCTAGGACTCGCTGTCACTTTGTACAAATAGGAAGTTTCAACTGGTGTGTGATACTGGAGGCAGGGTACGTCAGTGAGAGGTATAGTGTCTGTTTTTATTGTGTTTTTGTTTCACTGTGGGACACATCTTCATTTTGTACAAATGGAAGAATATAACAGGTTCCTGGTACTTGAGTCAGAATACAATGATTCTCTTGTTTGTGCTTGTGAGTGCTTGCAGTGGAGTCTAACCAGTGTTTGAATGTTTTCCTTTCAGAAGTTTCAGTCAGCACATGCGGGATGGTGCCATCCTTCTGTGTGGGAGACCTCCTGTATAATGCTTGTCCAGCTTCCAGAAAGTGTAGTACTTGGCGCAGATTAGGGGCTTTATTCGAACTGGCATTAAGTCATATTGGTCTGGCCAGCTGATTGTCACAGGGTGTTGGGCATATTGGTGTGCTGAGTTGCACTTTTACTTGTGTCAATATGTGGTGGGGTGTAGGGATGCGTGTGTTGCTTCTGGAAGATGGAGAAGGTGCAAGAGTTTGTGGCATCTGTCCCCTGCTTAGTTTAGTAAAGTGATATGGCTGTGTGGGGACTTTGTGTGTGAGTGTTGTGATCACAGGTTTTGTGTTGGAGTCTGGTCAAGGGAGTGTTGAGTTGAAGTGATGTATCGTTTAACGTTCTGTTTTTGTGTAGTTTGTGCCTTGAATGTGCAGACTTTGGGATGACGGGGAAACCCCCTCGCCGAAAGAAGCCTGTGGGTTCCATGCTCTGGCTGTCCCATGACTGAGAGTCTATGGCCACATGTCCTGCATCCATGAATGATGTATGGCGTCAGTGCAAGTGCACAGAAATGTGGTGGTAGAGCCTTATATACAAAGAGGTTGCAAGATTTGCTGATCTTTGACCGTTGTCCAGTGTTAGTCACAGTGTAGTTGTGTTTTTTTTTTTTTAAATTACGAGATTTGGGGCATTTGTTGTCTTTGTGTGTCTATGTGGGTGTTAGTGTTTTACAGGTTGCTCTTTGGTGAAAGTGCACCCTACACATATTGGAGATTCACTGATTGTGAATGATTGTCCCTTTACTGTTTGTGAAAGGGACTGACTGTTCGTTGTTTTGTCCTTTGTGTGAAAAGGAGGTGAGTAGTATCCTGTGCCCCTTCCTTGTATATCTGGAATGCTGAGTGGATGATTTGATGGAATGTTGATGTTCGTGTGTGAAGTGGAAACTAAGCGATGTGAACAGTTAGAGGGTGAGCGGAGCCCTAAAAGGACCTACCTCCTGTGGAATGAAGCTTCTACCCGAGGGGCTCCAGACTCTTGTATGAAGACCCTGGCCTCTACTACAAGATGGTGGTTGTAACGCAGCTTCATTTTGTGCTGGTGTTACCTCACCCTCCTGACCAAAACTCTGCTTTTGCTCTTATTGTGGTACTGTTTACTCACAGTCCGCATGAGAACTTATATGTACTCGAGATCAGTGGTCGAGGTTATGGTTTTATGGTTTGAAGTCTATTTTTTTTCAAAAGATGTTTTTGCTGTGTGTTTTCAAATATTACCAAGATAGTGTGGGCTGCTGCAAGTGTGTGGGGGTGGGGGTGCTGCTGCTGTGATGTACCTGGCGCTCTGTTTTGGCCTTTCCAGTGCTAAGAATGTGACCTCCACACCCTAACCTGAACAATTACATTTTTCAACCATCCACAGTGAGCATGCACTGTTTTTGTTTGTGCTGTAATTATGTTCTATGTGAATGAAGGTATAAAGATTATACAATAGACTGGCGTTGTCAATGCTTGTTTGTTAAGCATGACTTGATGGTGCAGGTGACTATTTAAGGTGGCCTGTGTGGACCCTCGATGCTTAAGGTGGTCTTGAAACTGCAGGGGGCTTTGACGTGATTATTGGTGCTGCATGCGACATGGGGTCGGTTTGGGGCTGCAGATGGTTTTAAGGTGGGATTGGTATTGTAGGTACAATTTATAGTTACTGGATGCAGCAAAAGCCGGAGTGCACTCATGGATCCATTTAAGGAGGTTTCGCTGTGTTGCCGAACCTGTATAACATTGTTTTGGTGTCACAGGCAGTGTTAAGCCCGGGGTACCTTGCATGGCCATTCCACTGAAGGGAGCGGGTGGGTAGTGCCCATGGCCATACTTGTGCATTGCACCCTCATCATGTAGAGCAGAGCTGAGGTGGAATTGTCCGGCGCCACCTTAACTCTCAGCCTGCACCTGGTTGGTTTCAATTTGCGTCAGTTTATGGGATCCGGGGGCTCCTGATCCGGATACGAGAAGGGGAGAGACTGCAGTACCGGAGCACCACGGCAACGGAAGTGCAGCAAGGGAGCACCTCGGTGTCCCCCAGCATCCGGGCCTGAGGAGGGGCAACGCTGGGCTCCCCATGGGAAATAAAGAGAACAGTAGGACGAGAGTAGCAACGAGACCACTGCGCAGGAAGCACCACCACGAGAGAGCGCCCCCAGCAGACACCCACCTTCGCCCCCCGCAGGAGAGCACCGCAAAACTTGCACTGAGGAGAGAGCATCTCTCATCATTCCAAATCCCACGTAAAAAGAAAACCCCACCGGGAGGGGGCGCCTCCGGCAGCAGTCGTCTCTGAGAACGCCCCGACACTGCCAGTGCTAAGAGAACATCTGCCGTCCCCCAAACCTACGTAAAAAGAGAGGCCCGCCCGGTGGGAGCGCCCCCAGCAGCATCCGTGTAGGGAACAACCTACACCGGCATTTACGGAGAGAGCATCCCCAGAGAGCATCTCTGCTGCACTCCTCCCCCCCGCCCCTTCACCTAAAAATAGAGAACACCGCCGGGAGACGGGGGTCCTGCAGCAGTAATGCAGACGAGCCCTCCGGAGAGCACCTCCAGGCAAGAGCGAGTACTCCAGCAGTAACACTACGGGGAGAGCATCAACCAGAGAGAGCCACCCTCCCCCAGTAGCACCCGCTCCCCAACCTGCAAAAGAGAGCACCGAGACAGCTGCATCACCGGCAGCGCCTGGGCGATAGAGCCCAACACACTCAACTGTGAAACAAGAAAAAACAAGCGCGCGCGCCTTGCGCAAGTAGGGGGTGAGGGAGTGCGGCCGAGAGCAGGCAGCGTTTCCCTTGCGGGAGCGAGCGCAATAATTGCTAACATATGGCGCCGCTCGCTCCCGCAAGGGAATCGCCAAACGAGGACGCGTTGCATTGAAAGCAATGCAACGCGTGCACTTTTTTGCCTGCAAAGCTGAATCGGTTTCAAGAGGTCTCTTTCCTATGCAGCTCATGCGCGCTGCGTAGGCGAGACCTAAACAACCGTGACCAATCTCATTTTAATTCTTCATCTTTCACCTGACACAATTCCTCACAGAGCACTTGTACCTCTGCACTGAGCCATTACAATTGCTCACAGATCACTCAGATTTTGACCTGTATCCCTTCCGTTTTGCAGAGAGTGCTCCTGTTTCCATGTGGATGCCTTCCACTCATGTTTGCTTCTGCACAGAGCACTTACTCATTCAGTGTGCTCGGCGAAGGGACTCTCGGTTTGAGTCACTTGTCTTGTGCTATCATTTGTGATTTACTTACAGGTTCACAAAATGGTGGTTGACCTCTGTAACAAAATATCTTGCCTTGCTTCCCTGTTATTTTGTCATAGCTATCTGGAATACTGGCTCCTCCTGATATGTTGCATGTGATCCAGCGTTATCAATAACATTTCTTCTCCTTTAGGTATTGACGTCCAGGTTGAAAAACATTCCTCTTCACAACTATACCAATATGACGGTGGGGCCCTTAACACCGCAATAAACATTCACTCTCACATATATTCCCTGGAACACATCCACCTTTACCTTAGGAGAAAAAGTTAATGATTTGCTGGAAGGAGACGGGATACCTTTTTAAATCAATAGGATAATTCTAAAATGTTCTCAGGTATTCCGCTCATTGGTCGATGGACCAACTAGTAGGAATCAGTTGATGGTGATTAAGACCAGCTCAATCACTACAAACTCTTATTAAACATTTACATTTATTATTGAGCTAAAGAACCAAAGACTCATAAATTTAATTGTAATATAGTTTATCTAAATTTTATAAGCATAAATAAATTCAGTTTTATTAATCAGATCAATACATTTATTATTATTATTATTATTATAAGAGTAAATTAGAATTTCAATGCATACCCTTTAGATGGAAAAATAAAGTTCGTCACAGCAGTTAAATTCAGATCCCAGCATAGAACTCCCAAATGCTGACTGTCTGTCCTGCTAAACAGGCCTTCTCGACGGACCACCTATATAGGTTTTCCGCCACTCTTTCGTTCTTTCTCAATTAAGATTTAAGAGTAAAAGATTAATCGTATTAAAATATAAATGTCTATTGGAAAATAACAGCGGCTTCTCCAGCGTCAGCGTCCTGTGCTCAATAAAAATATGTAAAAGCAGCACTCCTCCTACTTAAGAGTAGGTCCTCTTATACCCTTATACTAGCTTACTAAACAGAAAAGTTACATTTTTGGGGGCGAGATTCACTCTAATTGGTCCATTTGGGGGGTGGCATACATCTCATTATTTCTCTCCCTGTTCTAACCAGTTCTTAAGAATGTTCATAACTTTATCCTTTCTCACGGGTTCAGGACATTACCAATCCAATCGACGGTCTCTATTTGTATCTTCTTTCCGATACTTTATTTTGAACAGTTCATTGTCCATTCACACATACACTGTGACTTCTCATGCTCTTTCGCTAAGTCCCCCCTTGGCACACGCTTGGGTGATAAGGTCATCACAGCCTTGATCCCGCTTCCATCCTGGGCTTTGGAAATAACCACGTGATGCTTTCGTTTACAGCTTTTTTCTTTCGCTTGGAAGCCATCTTGCACACACGCACTTTAGCTTTTTCGCCTCAGCAGCCATTTTTACAGCACGGCCTAGCAGGCCTAAGCGAACTATCATAGAAATAAACAGAAAATAGTTAAGAATAAGGAAAATAAGCCATTTTTGCTTCCCTCCCGTCATTCTACGTACCCCAATTAGGTGTTACCTAGCAAAAGCAACATATAAAGCTATTCCTTACTTACCAATCGCTTTATTTTGCCACCATACAATTTACTACAAAGCACAAATCTTGCAATATTATTCTAATTAGTACGCAAATCATTATGTTAGCTATTCACATTAACAATTGTAAGTAGATTAGTTTGCACATGAAGTGGCATGTTACCAAAATATTTATGAAGAAAACATACGTTGTTGGTTATTCACTGAAACGAACAATTTTTATTAATTATTAAAGTTAATACTAGGGGGTTCAAAATTTTCTCGTTTACCTTGCTCCATCAACTCCCCCCTTTGGTGATTTTTAATATCACCACAAAAACCCATGTCACACCAATTTGTCAGATAGCATATTTCTTGTCCATTTGCTTCTTGTTAGTTTTACACAACTGTGTCCCTTTCATCTTGTCTTTTTGTTTTCTTATACATGCTTTCTTTTAGTTCTTCCAGTTCTATTTCACCTATCTCTCTTTCTCTTTCTTTATTTATCTTATTTTCTCTTTCTATTTTGTTTTGTCTTTTTCTCCTTTTGATACATATAATAACGAATCTCACAACTAATACTACTAGAATTATTATTGTTGCTGTTATCATAACTTTCCCTATAATAAAACTACTTATCTTAGAAAACCAATTTGATACTGAGGAAAAACTCTTACCAAGTTTCTCCCAGGCATTTTCAACCTCCAGTGGAACAAGTTCTTTGTGCAAGTTTGTAATATTCTTTATATACTTTTGTATATTTTCACTTTTATCTGGAATGTAAGTGCAACAATGTTGGACTTTCAGCATTCCACAGACTCCACCCTCTTTTGCCAAAAGAATGTCAAGGGCAAGTCGATTTTGCATCAACATAGCTCTCATGGCAACCATCTCAGTATTTACCACCAAGAACCCTCCAACAGTATCTGTAGATAAACGATCTACTACTGTGGATAATTTCTGAATTTTAAATGCATTCAAAGATATTCCCACTGCTGGTATCAATGCTCCAAAAATATCACCCACTATTTCTGAAAAACTTTCCCTTTTTCTACGTGTGAATGTCTCACCCATCTCGTGTGTTCCTTTTTCTTCTCTATCTACATGAAAAATCTTTGGAAAGACCAGGCCTAAGTAGCACGAGCCATACCAATGGTCCGGCAACCTGTAATAAGCTCTGTTTCCACAAATATAATAGATCCCTGGAAATATTGGATCTTTTCCCCCTTTGGATCCCCAACCTCCTAAAATGTTATAGTTGTCTCGACAATCACTGGAACCCACGAAATAGTTATCATACCTTGTTCTATTTCTACTAATGCACAACCTTCCCTGTTGGGGCCAATCCAAAGTCATAGCTGCATTTGTCTTTTTCTTGTCATTATTTTCTTCCTCAAACGCCCTAAGAGGTGTTTTTGTCTCTTCTATCACTTTTCTTTGAAATTTTACTCTTCTGTTTTCAACCATTTCTAAAAACACCTTTTCTTCCTTCCTTAACTCACAGGTAAGATTGTGTTTAACTATATCATCTGATGTTAGAACTTTATTTTTCTAAGAAAAATTCTCCAAACGTCCTTGCCTCTTTCACCTTATTTAGTTCAGAAACTATAGGAATCTTTGCAAAAATCTCATCTATGTCAGTATAATAATATTCTAATCTCCCTGTTCTATAAAATAGACTAGCTAAAACACTACATGTTATTCCATACGTCAAAGGAAGGTGATGATAGGTCACACCTTCTGCAAAAGACGCAGGCAATTGCATACAAACATAACAATCTCTCACATCCATTGTTTCTACATATTCATATAATAATTTAGTGAAAACATTTTTTGAAAAATCTGTTATTGATTTATCTTTATGTAACTCTGCACTATCTTTTAATATAGCTGTTTCCTGCATGTTAGCTACCTTTTCCTTCTCTGTGTTATTCTTTAATATGGACGTTTCTTCTACAGCTAATCTAATTGGAATGGTGATTGCTAAAATAAACCATACGGTCATTAATAATCCTGTACAAAAGAAGCACATGTTACACCATCTACGTAAGAACTCACATCTACATGTTCTATTTTTAGTATCTACCATCTTGTTCTATTATCTATATTTATAATATGTACAGAAAATGTGTCACCACACCTCAGAAATGACCTCTTAGCCACCCTACGCTCTCACTTTGTCTCGTTTGGTACTTTCTTTAGTTCTTTTCAGAACTCTTTCTTGTCAAATTCGGGGTTTTGTCCAGTCCGGTAGAAATTTCTTTCAAATTTCTTTAAACTTGTTGCACTTCACTTTCACCCATTTGGTTGTAGCTTTGTTCAGGGTTCTCGTGAGTGATTTCTTCTTCTTTGATATCCGTCAACGCAATGTATAGCCATTCAGGCGATTTATACTTCAGATTTGCTTTCTTTACTCTTTTTGTTTTCTGCAAGTGTTTTCCACCTTGTTTTTCTTGTTCCTTTTGACTTGTTATTTCATTTACTTGTTCTGCATTCTTTCCATTTAAGTTTATGATCTTGTATCTCAATCGTTTAATTTCGTGGGGCCAATTGTCTCCTTTTCTCTGCCTTTTTGGTTCACTTTCTTTTTCCTCTCTTTCTGCTCTCCAAGTTCTCTTCCTTGTTTCTAATTTCTGTTTTCTTTCTTCTCCACTTTCTTCTGATTCTGATTCAGACCTTTCTTTATTGTCTCTTATCTTGAACTTTATGATTTCACCTCTTTCCTCTAGTTCTGATCCTCCTTGTCTCTTTCCTTGATCGCCTATTTCTGTCCCTCCTCGAGGTTCTTCTGAATTTGTGTCGATCTCTCTATCTGTTTCTATATTTCCCTGTTCCTTTATTTGCCGATCTGTCCCTATTGCTCCTCGGGAGTCTTCCAATTCTTCTACCTTTCTATTTGTAACTATCCCTTCTTCATCTATTAAAATGATTTCTGAAGGACCTTTACCATAGCTTGTACTTGGTTGCTCACTATTTCTGTCTCTTTGCTCAGCTTCTTCTTTTATGATATCAAATTTCCAATCCTTTTTCAGATTTTCATCACAATCTGAGTGATCTGTATCAGAGGCTGAACTGGTGTCTGATATTTCCAGATGTCGACTTACAGGTCGATCTTCAGATTCTGGAATTGTTTCTATTTCATTCTCTCCTTCTGTCGTTGAACTTGTACTTGGGACTTCCAGATGTCGACTTACAGGTCGATCTTCAGGTTCTGGGGCCCTGTTCGCTTCTTCTTCTGCATCAGATGCTGAACTGGTATCGGATATTTCCAGATGTCGACTTACATGTCGAACTTCAGGATCTGGAACTCTGATGGTGTGGCTGGCATGTACCCAGTGCTTCACTCCTGCACATTTGACTGCAGTGGTTGTCACCAGGATCACTTGTCTCGGTTGGTCCCAGCGGGGAACCAAACAATTTCTTCTTCTGTGGACTTTTATGCGGACCCAATCTCCAGGATTCAAATCATGAGCTGGTTTTCTTTCGAGAGTGGTCGCATCCGGTCCAACCTGATGAAACACAGAACGTACCACATCAGCCAATCCTTTGCAATAATCCAACACGAGATCATCAGTTATAGTCAGCAGTTTGTTGATAGGTACATGTGCTTGCCTCATTGCTCGTCCCATGATTATTTCGTGGGGACTCAGACCTGTCTTTCTTTCAGGTATGCTTCTGATAGTCATTAAGACCAATGGCAAGGCATCTGGCCATTTGAGTCCTGTGGCTTGACACATTTTCCCTAACCTGTTTTTTATCATTCCATTCACTTGCTCTACTACTACAGAAGCCTCTGGTCTGTATGCACAGTGAAGTTTCTGTTTAATACTGAGTGCTTCACATATTAATTGTATTAATTCGTTTTGGAAATGTGTTCCTCTATCTGTTTCAATCGTTACTGGAAAACCGTATCTAGGGATGAATTCTCTCAGCATGAGTTTTGCTACTGTAATCCCATCATTCCTTCTGGTCGGGTAGGCTTCTACCCAACGGGAAAACAAACAGACGACCACAAGAACATACCTTAGTCTATTGCTTGGGGGCATTTCAATAAAATCCATCTGCATTCTGGTGAAAGGACCTCCCTCTCGTCCTATTGTTCCTAAACTCACTACTGTCTTCCTTCCTGGATTTATCTGTTGACAAATAAGGCATCTTTGACAAAGACTCTCAGCTATGGCTCTGAATTTTGGGTTATACCAGGTTTGTCTAAAAAGTCTAATCATTGCATCTCTTCCAATATGAGCTTGTCCATGGTACATCTGTGCCATGTCAGAAATCATGCTATCAGGCATAACTGGTCTTTCATCTCTGTAAACCCAAACATCATTTTCCTCCCTTTTCCTGCATCCTGCTTTTATCCAGCTATCTTTTTCTTCATCATCTGCTGCTTCCTGCAATTGTCTCACCTCGTCCCATGTCTCGACAGGGTTAGTAAAAAGCAAAGGACATGAAACATGCTCTCTTTCCCTGCCTCGGTTCAATGAGACTACATTTTTGGCACAGTACTGAGCTATTTCGTCAGCAAATTTGTTGCCCACAGTTATGTAGTCTTCCCCATTTGTGTGTGCATTGCACTTTACTACCGCAATCTGTTTAGGCAGCTGTATCGCCTCAAGCAACTTTTTCACAAACTCACCATTTCTGATTGGGGTCCCTGCAGACGTCAAGAAACCTCTCTGAGACCAGATCTGCCCGAAATCATGAACCACTCCGAAGCCATATTGGCTATCCGTGATTACTGTGATTCGAACATACTTTCCCAATTTGCATGCCTGAATTAGAGCAACTAGCTCAGCCATTTGGGCAGAACGTATTCCTCTCAAACAAGATGCTTCCATTACGGCAGCTACTGTACAAACTGCATATGCCGCACTCAGAATTCCTTCACTCGTCCTCAAACATGAGCCATCCACGAACAACACATAATCTGATTCTTTTAAAGGCTCATCCTGAATATCCGGACGCGGTTTTGTACAATACTCAAGTACATTCAAGCAATCATGGTCAACTTCATCCATATCTATCACACTCTCTTCATCTGGCAATGATGTTGAAGGATTTACATTTGTGCATCTGTCAATGGTCACATTGTCTGCACTCAAAATCACTTTTTCATACCTAGTCAGCCGACTATGTGTCATCTATTGAGTTTTGGTTCTTGTCAAAAGAATTTCTACAGAATGAGGAACATATACTCTCAATGGATATCCCATCACGATGCCTTCACTCTGCTCCAGACTCACGCAAGTAGCAGCAACTGCTTTCAAACATCCAGGCAACGCCTTTGCTACCGGGTCTAAAACAGCTGAAAAATATGCAATGGGTCTTTTCATGTTTCCATGTCTCTGCACTAGGACTGAAAGCGCACACCCATCTCTCTCACTACAATACAGCTCAAAATCTTTTTCATAATCAGGCATTCCCAGTGCCGGGGCTTCACACAGTTTCGTTTTTAATTCTCTGAACGCTTTCATTTCTTCATCATTCAGTTCAAAGGGATCTTTAACATCTTTTTTTGTCAATCGCTGTAATGGTTTTGCAATTAAAGAAAATCCACTTATCCATTGTCGGCAATATCCAACCATTCCCAGGAACATTCTTACCTCTCTTTGTGTCATTGGAGCTCTCATTCCTTGAATTATTTTTATTCTCTCAGTCGTTACTTTTCGCACTCCCTTTTCAATCTTATGACCTAAATATTGGACCTCTTGTTGACAAAACTGTAATTTTGATGGGGAAACTTTATGTTCTCCTTTTGCTAAATGGTTCAGCAAAGCAATTGTGTCGGTAACACATGCTTCCTTGGTTTTTGATGCCACTAATAGGTCATCAATGTACTGAACCATCACAGATTTTTCGGGCATTTTTAAATTTTCCAATGATTTCTTTAGAATCTGATTAAAGATTGAGGGGCTTTCTGTATACCCCTGAGGAATACGGCACCATGCCAAGATATGCTCTCCGAACCTGAACGCAAATAATGGCTGGCTATCTGGATGTAATGGGATTGAGAAAAATGCATGGCACAAATCGATGACTGTGTACCATTCTGCTTCCCGTGGGATCTGATATAGAATTACAGCAGGGTTTGGTACAATTGGACAACAAGGAACAACGATTTTATTTACCTTTCTCAAATCTTGTACTATTCTATATGTTCTGTTTGGCTTTTTCAGTCCCATTATAGGCGAAGTACATGAACTGCTCATTATTTCTCTCAGAATTCCTTGTTCAATCATTTTGTTTATTACAGGTGTTATTCCTTCTATTATTTCTGGCGTTAATTTATACTGGGGAGTATTTGGGTAACTTGTTCCTTCTTTAACAGAAATTTTCACAGGGTCTACTCCTTTCATTAACCCTATATCTTCATCCGTAAAATCCCACACTTCCTGTTTTACTGTTTCTTTCAGCTCAATTGGGATTTTCTCTACATCAAACACAGGGAATAAATCATTCACTTCTGACTCTAAATTCACCATTGTCATTTTATACAGTACATCTTCATCGGGGGTCTGAAATGCCATCCCATCTGGAGTACAATAGATGGTGCAATTCATTTTGCAAAGTAGATCGCGTCCTAATAGGTTCACAGGACTGCAATCACATACCACAAATCGGTGCATCTCTCTGAATGGTCCAATATTTACCTCTACTAATTTAGTAAGAGGTGCCTTAAATTGCTGGTTCGAGACACCAACGACTTGGATATGTTCACCTGAGAGAGGAAGGTTTGGAATTTCCACTGATCTAACAGTAGAACGGGTAGCTCCAGTGTCCACAAGGAATGTTACATTTGCACCATTCACTTCTCCATCCACAAATGGACCTGCTTGATTTACCTCTAGAGTTGCGCCAAGCACGCACTCTTCCTCCTCTCCTAGGCACCGTCATAAACTTTCATCCGACTCATTCCCATCCTGTCGTAACCAATATTGTGATGTGGCGGCTGCGCGCGGCAATTGTGTTACCTGCTCTCCTCCGTAGAATCCTGTTTCTGCACTGTATCTCTGTGGATTTACACTCTTGGGAAGTGGTGGTTGAGGCACCTGTCTCTGCTGAGTAACTACCTGCGGTTGCTGCAGCTGTTGGTAACTCACCTCACTCTGCACCTGTGGATTTAATGATTGATTTTCCGCATTAGCTTTTGGAGGGAATTTACACTCGTTTCTCCTATGCCCTAACTTTCCGCAGTTGTGGCATGGCCACTTTTTCTTTGCCTCTTCTATACTCATTTGGCCTTTTCCTTTACCTATATTCGGTTTGGATTTAGTTTTTCCTGCCTCATTAACCTGATGATTCAGTTGAGCTTCTTGTTTTTCTGCGACCTTCACTTGTGCCCACATTGCTTTCTCTTTTAATTTACGCTGTCTACACTCAATATCATCACTACAATATTTAGCATATCTCAAAACTTCGTCTACTGTGCTGTTTTGCCAGCAGATCATGTGTTGTTTAATCATTTCACTTATCTCTGGTTTTAATCCATAAACAAATCTATATACAAAATGACTCATGTCCTTCTCATTTAATGTCTCATAACCACTATACTGTTTAAAAACGAGAAGTAGCCTCTCGTAATAGGCATGTACAGATTCTTTACTCTCCTGTGTAGTTCTATCGATTTTTACCCAATCCGTCACTTTGGGTGGAATTTTATTTTTCAAAAAGGTAATAACCTGATCGTATTTTCTCATAACTTCAGGTCCTGGCGCTCCTGTTTTTGCGTCTCTTGGGTATTCTACAGTTGGCCAATCAATGGTAATCTTACATTCTGTCCATAAATCAGCTGGCACTACAATGTCAAATTATCCATCCAAATCTACCCATAACACTTTTGAAACCTTAACAAACCTTTCCACTTGTCTGTACCATTCTACTGGTTTTTCTCTTAATTTTGGGAAGTCATTTGTAAATGACAATATTTCTTGACTGGACCAGGGGACTTGCACATAACTACCTCCTGGAGTTTCTCTCATCGGGTACTCCCTTACAATTGGTTCCTTGTCTATCACCGCAAAAGCCAAAGCCGCTTTATCAGTCGTTTTCTCATTCCTTCTAGTCCACCTGCTTCTCCATCTGTCCACATCGCCCCATTTTCTCAATAAAACAATTAATTCTTTTATCTGGGTTTACCGTCCTGATGTGTTTAAATTTTCTATATCTTTCTCACAAAAATCTACCCTATATGGTTTCTGCAAACTTCTCACCTTTACAAATTCTACTCCTAGTTCATTCGCTGTCTCTTCTAATTTGTCATGCAACTTTCTTGCTCTCCATGTAATGCTCTTACATAAGAACATTATCTCATCGTCCTGGTATGTTTTCAGTTTTTCTGTACCAATAGTCCCTAAAATGAACTCTTCCATATCTATTTTTAACCTATTTACATCTAGTGGTTTTGGTTCTGTCTCTTTCTTTTGCAGGGTTTTCATCCATTCATTCAATTCATCTGGAGTCGGACCTACAGGTGTACTATTTAGTTCTACCCAATTTCTACTCCTCTCTGGTGTTTCTGACACAGATTCAGTTCCCATAGGAATCCTCCTAAACTCACTCTCATTTACTGTCAAATTAGTAGGTGGGCTCGGTCTATATGAGCTGACCAAATTTCTTGCACCTTCATTTTCTAGTTCCATCCCTTCCTCCCTTCTTTGCAAATTTGAATTCATGGGGATGACTAAAGAATGTTCTCCTATTTTCTGATTCTCAAAAACTGGTATTACTGGACCTATTGTTACTGGTACAGTTACGGCCTCCATATTCATGGTTAACTCTCTTAATTTCTCAGTCAATTCTCTCGTGGTTTTTGCTAATTTGGTTGTATTGTCACTTTCAACGTTTTCGCTTTGTGGGGTTTTCAACTGTTCTTTTGACCTATTTATTTTGTATCTTCGTTCTGGACTTTTATTCCTCCCAGTTTCCATTGGCGGTGCATTAGGTGTCACCACCGCAGAATTCTGTTGGTATGGAGGTGGGTTTCGGTTTAAAATATCTTCCAGCAATTCATCCTCTGTCTCGCTACCACCATACCCGTACCTTTCAGTAACTAAATGTTTCTTTTTCTCGGTACATTTTCTCCTTGCTTCCTCTTCAACCGTAAAATCTGGAAACAAACCTCCTGTCATATTAGCATATCTCCAACGCTTTATTCTGTCCTCATGATTTACTCCCCACAGCCTTCCAGGAACAAAATCATGATTCTTTACTCCTCTGAATCTTTCTCGTTCATACATCTCAGCCTCCCATTCACTCAACGCTTCAAACTGTGTTGGTCTAGGTTTAGGCTCAAGCTTCGTCATTTTCTCTCTCAAATTCCGAAGTACAGCTACGCTAAATGAACCATTTTCGGGAAAAGCTAATATTCCATCATTTTGAGTATATTTAGTCCAATTTTCTAACCATATGCAGGTATGATATCCGTATTTCAGCATCATATGTGAAGCTGGTGATTTCGGCGGAGGAATTACTTGTCCCTCTCTAGTCACTACCTTTTTGTCTTTCTTAAAAAAGTTCTTAATTTTCGCCATCCACGATGTTTTTTCTCTACCATACTCATAATAAGCCATATTTCACGATTTCTTTTCCTTATTCAAACTCGTAACTCAACTCTGTTCTCTATGTGCTATTCAGACCTATCACAGCGCGACTCACACCAACACACCAATCCGAAACTTCTACGTCACTGCTTATTCAACCAATCCTAGCGCGTCTCACACCAACGCACCAATCAGAGCGTTTTCAGTATAACCAGTGCATTGACCAATTCCAGCGCGGCTCTTTGTCGACGTCAATTCTGCTCCTGACCCCTCCTTTACAAATGTTATCGGCAATTGTTTTCAACTATTCTCGGTTAGTTACGACATTAAAAACACATTTCCATTGTCTGATTTCGCTAACAAAGTGACAGTTTTTACTCTATTTCGCAAGAAGGCAGTTTCGTTCGATAAGAGTAGCACTTCCCTCTACCTTACCCTTCTTTCAAGCAAGGGGTAAACCCGTTTCTCTGGGGATAAAACACATGTGGAGACTACACTGCTCCTGAGAATTAAGGCCAGAGTTTCACAAGAAAACCGGTTGCTATTTCACTCACACACCTTTTATACGGAAATTGTCCCTATCATAACACAACCTGTGTTATCACCAATATGAACTCAGACAATGCACTATTCCATGTGACTTCTCTTGCCACACGTGTCCACTTCCTCCTTCCCGGAAGCTTCAAAACTTTCGACTTACATATAACGTAATACAATTCAACATAGAGTGTTACACATAAAATAACCAATAATCAATAATCGATAATCACCAAACTAATCTATAGTAACCATAACTCTGCTACCAAGAAATCTGATCCAGCGTTATCAATAAAATTTCTTCTCCTTTAGGTATTGACGTCCAGGTTGAAAAACATTCCTCTTCACAACTATACCAATATGACGGTGGGGCCCATAACACCGCAATAAACATTCACTCTCACATATATTCCCTGGAACACATCCACCTTTACCTTAGGAGAAAAAGTTAATGATTTGCTGGAAGGAGACGGGATACCTTTTTAAATCAATAGGATAATTCTAAAATTTGTTCAGATATTCCGCTCATTGGTCGATGGACCAACTAGTAGGAATCAGTTGATGGTGATTAAGACCAGCTCAATCACTACAAACTCTTATTAAACATTTACATTTATTATTGAGCTAAAGAACCACAGACTCATAAATTTAATTGTAATATAGTTTATCTAAATTTTATAAGCATGAATAAATTCAGTTTTATTAATCAGATCAATACATTTATTATTATTATAAGTGTAAATTGGAATTTCAATGCATACCCTTTAGATGGAAAAATAAAGTTCGTCACAGCAGTTAAATTCAGATCCCAGCATAGAACTCCCAAATGCTGACTGTCTGTCCTGCTAAACAGGCCTTCTCGACGGACCACCTATATAGGTTTTCCGCCACTCTTTCGTTCTTTCTCAATTAAGATTTTAGAGTAAAAGATTAATCGTATTAAAATATAAATGTCTATTGGAAAATAACAGCGGCTTCTCCAGCGTCAGCGTCCTGTGCTCAATAAAAATATGTAAAAGCAGCGCTCCTCCTACTTAAGAGTAGGTCCTCTTATACCCTAATACCAGCTTACTAAACAGAATAGTTACATTTTTGGGGGCGAGATTCACTCTAATTGGTCTATTTGGGGGGTGGCATACAGCTCATTATTTCTCTCCCTGTTCTAACCAGTTCTTAAGAATGTTCATAACTTTATCCTTTCTCACGGGTTCAGGACATTACCAATCCAATCGACGGTCTCTATTTGTATCTTCTTTCCAATACTTTATTTTGAACAGTTCATTGTCCATTCACACATACACTGCGACTTCTCACGCTCTTTCGCTAAGCCCCCCCCTTGGCACACGCTTGGGTGATAAGGTCATCACAGCCTTGATCCCGCTTCCATCCTGGGCTTTGGAAATAACCACGTGATGCTTTCGTTTACAGCTTTTTTTCTTTCGCTTGGAAGCCATCTTGCACACACGCACTTTAGCTTTTTCGCCTCAGCAGCCATTTTTACAGCACGGCCTAGCAGGCCTAAGCGAACTATCATAGAAATAAACAGAAAATAGTTAAGAATAAGGAAAATAAGCCATTTTTGCTTCCCTCCCGTCATTCTACGTACCCCAATTAGGTGTTACCTAGCAAAAGCAACATATAAAGCTATTCCTTACTTACCAATCGCTTTATTTTGCCACCATACAATTTACTACAAAGCACAAATCTTGCAATATTATTCTAATTAGTACGCAAATCATTATGTTAGCGTTATTCACATTAACAATTGTAAGTAGATTAGTTTGCACATGAAGTGGCATGTTACCAAAACATTTATGAAGAAAACATACGTTGTTGGTTATTCACTGAAACGAACAATTTTATTAATTATTAATGTTAATACTAGGGGGTTAAAAAATTTCTCGTTTACCTTGCTCCATCACATGTTATATGGTTAGAATATGGTGTGTTATGTTTTGGTTTTTTCAGGTGAACCGGAAATATATTTATGCAGCAGCAGGTATTTCTGTATAAGTATGAAATTGCCACTCTTGCAATCTGCTGCATAATTTGCAGCCCAAAAAAAAAATCTGTTTCTATCTGAAACAGATGAAAAATTACATAAAATCACAAAAGTTTCAAGAAGATATAAACAGCAAGAAAGAACACTAAAGTTTAAGTGCGAGTCTCACACTAGGTAATTGTCCCAGAGACAAAAGGTGGCAATAAGAAGCAGCACGGCGGTGAGCTCAAATCAGGACACCAGGTAATACTTCCATTCGACTTCTAAAGGAGCCTGGCTTCCTGCTCTTATTGATAATATATTACTAATATACAACCATCGGCCTCCAGTAATGCCCACTCACCTGACACGAATAGGCCCTTGCTGTGACACAAGAGGACTCCCTCAAAAAGTGTCTCCCTGTGCCAGATATAGCTGTGGTGTGCTGCTGATACAGTGACATTTACAGCCACTTCCAAGGCGCCATCACTCAAGTGAAAGGCACTGAAAGAAAAGTGTCAAGAACAGCAGCGAGGGAGATTTCAGCCGAGCTCTCCGAGCAGTTAGTAATTAATGCTCATAATCTCCATGCACAATATCCCACCTGTGAGTTTTTATTTAAGAATTACAAAAAGAGCCCTGTCAAACAGAATTCCAAATCACTCCTGCGGTGGTGGCAGTTCAGAATTCCCTTTGGAGTCCCCGGGTGCTGAGTGATGCTCTACCAGCCCTGCGGGTAGGAGGTTCCACGCCAGCGTGATTGGACAAGGTCTCCTCAGTCCTGTGCACTCATTATTCCGGCTCGCCCGGTGCCGTCCCTTGTAGACAAGGTTTCTGGGGAGAACCCACTGCTGTTCACCATGGGCTACTTACAATCCAAAGCTAGCTGGTTTGACACCAAGATAAAGGTTTTAGCATGTATCAACCCGATTTAGCGAGTCGGTAACCTAGTAGCCGCTATTAGGCGTGCCAAGGGCATCCCTTCCTAATAGTGAGTTGCAGGGTCTGTACGATTTTTTGAAACTGGAATGCAGTCGCAAACCATTCGCAGTTTACCACCTACTTCAAGTAGGTGGTAAGCTACTTGCAAGCAGGAAGGGGGTACCCAGGGGATGCCTTCCCCTTTGTGATTGGCAGCGAAAACATTTTTTAAGAGCAGGCAGTGGTCCCAGGGACCACAACCTGTTCTTAAAAAATGAAAGGGAAACATTTCATTAAAAAAAAAAATAAGTTGCTTTATTTAAAAAGCAAATATACACATGGTGGTTTGATGTCCCCGCCGCAGGCCACCATCCCTGTGTTATTGCCCATTCCCAATGGGTCGCAAATTGCAACCTGCCTCATTAAAATTGATGAGGCAGGTCATTTGCAACCCTTTTGGGAATCGCAAAATGTGTCTGAGACACATTAGTACAAGGCCCTAGACCCTTATTTCACTTGCTGCGCCATTGATGATTTGGACATATCCTTCCGTTTGCACCCCAATTGGCATTATTTATTTATTTGGTGAGCATATATAGTGCAAACTTAGCCTCAGGAGGAATATAGCACTTTACAGTAACTAGGATAACAAAAGGAACAGATACCAACAGGTATTACAGGAGCAAGAGTTAAACAGTGCACATCACGGAAAAAACACGGATAAAGGGGAAGCAGTTGTAATTTTGAAATGTAAAGTCTGATAAAGTGGGTTCTTGAGAGCCTTATCAATACCAGGACGCATGGGTCAGGATTTGAGATTATAACTAGTGTAATTTTTCCCGAAATTTTGCTGATCACGCTAAAGCAAATTACGAGAATTTCGCACACCCCAAAAAAAAATCAAATTCTAGGAGCTCAATCATTTTGTGTTAGAGCAATGTCATTGTGAGTTCACCTGGTTCCGGCATAGTTTTAATGACTGATCAGTGGTGTGATATTCATGTTACCATCAGGTGATACGGCGCAGTGATGGCTACAGAGATATTGACTGAAGATAAAATTGCACCCCCAATCCTGTCTAATGGGATTAATTTTCATGTTTGCTGATACAGATCCTCCTTAATCTCCAGCTAAATTTTTGACTTTGCTGAATAGTTCTAATGCCTCAGTCTCAAGCCTTACATAATTATGTTGCTGAATGAAACCTTCCCCTTCTCAAGCATCGACCACCATGTCTATTGCAAGCTTCCTTATGCTACTCCCAATGATCACTGATAAATTTCATCCCATGGCTCTTCTTTTAAAAACCGCAACCGTGCTTCAGTGCACTGCCATGAGTGTTTATAGGTGTTGAAAGAAAGTTCTGGAAGTCCCTGACTCGGTTACAAAATATGCTTCCTAAGAATAGGAAGCTGTGCATTTAGACAAGATCACGGCGTGAGAAAGCCCTGTGCAATGTGGTCATACCTAAGAAATTGTGCACCACAACACTTAAGTCTGCCTTGTAAACAATCAGCAGCTTCTGGGTTCAAGCGCTTGCAGCGGTGGAACAGACCTAATCTAAAGGGGCGTCTATAATGAATGGCAGCACAAGGTACAAAGCCTTTCCACTTTCTACCCTGTTTCACCCCTCTGAGAGAATCCTGCAATCATCACATTCTTTCACATTTTTCTTAGTGGGCAGGCTTTGATCCATATCACTTCTAGATAGTGGTGGCAGCATCGTTGGACTAGTTTAACTGAAGTACATTTCAGTGAAGAGCAGCTAGCTCCACCAGGCGTTACTAAGAATAATGGTGTAGAAGATTTTCCATTGTGTGTGGCTACCAGTCATAGAGGTAACATGGATTTACTCATTTTTGTTATAAAGACCAGCAATAGGCCTAGCCAGAAACTGCCTGGACGGTATGCTCATAACATAAATCAGGGGTTTTCGGCCCTTGTAATGCCAGGATGATTATTTTTCTACAGTCATGTGATATCTATCAGATTAGCACTGACTTTCATGAAAGGTGATTTTCCCCTTGACAAGATACTTCCATGACCGGTGACCAAGGTTGCCCTTATTTCAGGGCAGTATAATTGATTTTCAAATTGTATGTATAAAATATTGCATAATTAGATAGGGAGGATAAATACTTTTGTGACAGTTTATGCTAAGGTGTGGCTTGGTGTGCTCATGGTTGCAAAAGGCCCATTGCTTCACAACTAACAAAACCGCCATTTATTTTCGACATAATGTATGGAGGTCGAGGGGGACAGGTCTGGACAAAGAATGTAGGATTTTATACCATTACCCAGGAGTGTCTACTCAACATATGCCTTAGGTAGGTTCGGCGCCCTCACATAGGGGCCGATTCACAGAACTAATCTGAGATAAAATCCTAAACTTACTACTTTTGGTATTCACAGAAGGCATTTAGTAGTAGTAAAGTTAGGACTCCTAACTTTACTACTACTATACTGAGACAAAATCCTAACTTTACGACTTTCGGTACTCACAAAAGGCATTTAGTAGCAGTAAATCTGACTTTACTACTACTAAATGCCTTTTGTGAATACCGAAAGTCGTAAAGTTAGGTTTTGTCTCAGTTTAGTAGTAGTAAAGTTAGGAGTCCTAACTTTACTACTACTAAATGCCTTCTGTGAATACCAAAAGTAGTAAGTTTAGGATTTTATCTCAGTTTAGTAGTAGTAAAGTTAAGAGTCCTAACTTTACTACTACTAAATGCCTTTTGTGAATACCAAAAGTAGTAAGTTTAGGATTTTATCTCAGATTAGTTCTGTGAATCGGCCCCATAGAATTTAAGATGCAGGTGAGTTTTTCAAATTTAAGGGACATATCACGTGGTTCCTACCCTTCTAATGATTCTATGCAATACTATTACGTCATAACAATGCTAAACCACGCCTTTAATCATGCATTTCTGTAATCAGCAGATTTCTTTGAAAAATATAGGAGACTGTAAGTCATTTTCACCAAAGAAGTAGCATGATCTTATTTTAGTTTGTGTAGGTTCACCGCTTGCTGGTTTCAGACCCACAGAAGGCATTCTTTCCAAAATGAGTACCAGCACAATTAGGCAATGTGCTGGCAGGGGAAGTCTCTCCGCTCTGTGGCCACCCACTGTGTGCACCTCAGCTTCTTCCAGCTTTTTGCAATACACACATGGAGCTTCTGGGTCACAAGGCATGTGGCAGACAGAAGTGGGCAAAAGTGGTAGAACATAGACAGCAGAAGGTATTAGACCATGTACCTGATGCAGCACGAATTTTAAAATCATAATACTCCACACATTTATTGATTGAAGAAACGAAAAGCCGAAAGTACCCATTGCACACATTAGACACATGAAACTGAGACAAGTGTAGTAGAAGCACCGTAAAAGCGTGCTTTAAAACGTGAGATAACGAAAACACACATATAAAGTATTACTAGTACATATAACTGAAGTGGCACTAATACATTTCTTATGCACATGTTGCTTATTAACATATACTGATGAATTTTTGATGTTAAGTGAAGTGGCCTAGTGTTTTTGGTGCTTTCTGTCAGCCTGCACCATTTAGAAAAGTCAGTGCAAAAATGTGTAGAAATGAAGTACAAGCTTGAAACTTTACATAATAATACTAGAGATTCTAAAGTTTTTGAAAAATGGAAAACAATTTTTGTGATGTGACTTTAGAAAATGATAAACTTATATGAATGTTGAGGAGAATTGTGGTGCAGGGTATTTTTTAACGTTAGTTATTTTCATGTAATAATGATTTGTGAAAGTTCTATAGGGTTGATTCACAGAACTAATCTGAGATAAAATCCTAAACTTACTACTTTTGGTATTCACAGAAGGCATTTAGTGGTAGTAAAGTTAGGACTCCTAACTTTACTACTACTAAACTGAGACAAAATCCTAACTTTACGACTTTCGGTATTCACAAAAGGCATTTAGTAGTAGTAAAGGTAGGAGTCCCAACTTTACTACTACTAAATGCCTTCTGTGAATACCAAAAGTAGTAAGTTTAGGCTTTTATCTCAGATTAGTTCTGTGAATCGGCACCTATATCTTCTTTATTTGAATTGATTTAAATACAAATTTAATATTGATTTAAAGCTCATTTCATTTAAACATGTAATGCTGACTTAAAGGCTCTTTCGAATACGTTTCTCTAGTGCTGACCTTTCCCCCATCTTAATATATTTGTTCATTTTCTACAAGTGAAATTTAGCTTATTTGTCCTGTGCATGTTTACACCCTGACATTCATGAATGTTTCTTCAACATGCACAGTGGAATATTCCTGTGGGAAAAGAATTTCAGCTATTACTACAGATGATTACTTTGTATCTCTTTTACCAATACTAAGCCTATGTGAAGTCTCAATCTTTCATTTCACTTGGGAAACCATCTCATTGTTGCAAGCGTCCTAGGCGACATTATGTGAATCTAAACATAAGATGGTCTGCCAATGGTGGTGTGATGCCACATCACTGGAAAGTGCTCGAGAGACTTTATAAAAGAAGAAACCCCAAAGGAGGTGCAATGTCATACATTCGTTTTTCCCCGTGATAGAGGATGCTATGCTGACCAATTTCTAATGAACATATCTCTTATTTTTGGACTGCCTTGTTGATGCTACAGTCGGTAGTTGATGGACTGACCCTTCTTTGCCGAACCATTTCCATTTTCATTCCTTTTATTTCTTTGTTTAGGCTATTGGACTCACCCTTAAATGGACTTTAAATTTGAACCCTTTCCCCATCTTCTAGGACTTGAGCTTTTAGACAAGAAACTATCCTTCTGCCTTAATGGTGGTAGTACTTTGTAACTCTGCAACTGATTCAGCTAATAATCATCTGAAAAGCATGCTTAAATTTTGGCACTGTTACAAAAGCTGTGATACTCTTAACTGAACTTCTTAAGAAATTGCTTGTGGCAAGGAACTTTGAATCTTAAATGCAATAATCAAATTAATCTAATCTCTGTCTGAGTCTATCATTGAGTCCTGTTGATTCTTCCATGTAAACTGTGCTGTTTACTAATGATTTAAATGTATTATAGGGAGAATCAGCAAGTTTTGACAGAACACCAAGTGTTACTTCTTTTGTTTTGCGTTGCTGTTGCAGAGCTATTGCTCTGCATAATCCTAACTCAACTTAACTTCAGGCGGTTGGGTCTTCCTGTTGCTATTCTTTATTTCTACAGCATGGTTTTAAGAGTGGTGTATCTCCCGACTAAGATGGCCGCACACTGAGTGCGCTCTGATAGCCATCTGCAATTTCCCCATCTAAATCCGACACAATCTGTTCAAAAGTGGAGCGCTGAGGGGCTGAGATCACAGCAGCAGCGGTGCGTGATGGAAAGACGGCCTGTCCAGCGCATAACAGAGCGCTATCGGTGAGAAGGAAGAAGGCCGCGATTGCACTACAGGATGGCGTCGACCGCGCCCTGAGAGGAGCCGAAAGCAGAGAAACACCCGGAGCGTACCTGCAGGACGCGGCCTCCAAGAGACGGCGGCCGCTAGGCCCACGTAGGTAGATGAAGCGGCGACCCGAGCACTACAGCAGACCAGGCGAGTGCGCCTAACTGCCTGCGACACAGCAACGGGCACAGCGGCCTGGAAAGGATTCCCGGCTGCGCCGGAGCACTGCAGCCTACTGGGGGAAAGCATGGAGTGGCCTATAAGATCACAGGCAGGCGCCTGGCCTGGGACAGAGTCTCGGCGGCGCGCACCGACCGTCATCCGGTGCGAATAAGCATTGGCTCCTACACATAGCTCCGTAAGTGAGAGATATTTTAAAATTGTAACCGCAACTGTGTGAGTGCACACGGGCCATGGACTACATCTTCGGGCTTGGGAGACACTCAAGGCCGCACCTACAAAAGTACCGCACATGAGACTAGAAAATTGAATGAGCTGCGGGGAGAAATAAATCAGGGAAAGCAGCCAGAAATGGTTGAGACAGACCCCAGAGTAATCGCGAGGGTGAAAGAGTGGGCCTGCCCTGGACTGGGTCCTGCTGGTGTTCCCGCGCTGCCCTGAACTGGGTGGGCTGCCCAGGGGCCCAGAGACAACATCACACACCTGGGAAGGGTGCTGTGCCTGGTACAGCGACTGCAAGAATGGGTGCGAGTCGGAGGTCTTTTCATTATCCCCCCTTCCTAATCCACACAATAGGGGTTCCTCGGCTGAGAGGTGCCGCCCCATGCGAAAGATCATCCAGGACATAGGGGCTACAGTACAAATCCTAGTCCACGCATCGCTGCCGAGAACCCCACCCCGGGGCTTACTGGGAGGACACAAGTCTCCTAGTGACGGGGTGGTTGACATCATAATGGGGCGCAATAAGGGCCCAGGACAAGTGAACCAAATTGATAAATACACAGTCGCGACGAGTCGCAATGGAGGAGTGGAGGGGGCTGTTCCGCTGCAAGAACAGGAGGAGCAAGGTCCGGATCCATCCCTAAAAGACATCATGAGGGTGATAGCAGGCCTCAGAAGCACCCTCGAACCGAAACTGGACTCCGTCACGGAAAAGGTGAACCTGCTCATGGTGGACCTACGAAAACTGGGGGAAAAAATGACGACAGCCGAGGTGAACATTGGAAGCCTACAGGCCAAGACTAAATGCCTCGAAGAACAGGTTACAATCCTCACAAAGCAACACACTGACATTGTGGTCCGACTGGAGGATCAGGAGGGCAGGGCCCGGCGTAATATCATTCGAGTCGTGGGGGTGCCGGGGGGGGCCGAGGGACCGTCCGCAGATCTCTACCTGGAACACCTGATCACTCACATCCTCAAGCCAATGAGTTTGTCAAACTTCTTCTCAGTGGAGCGAGCACCATGTGCTGGGCCCGCGCCCACGTCCAGAGGCACCCCCGCGCATGATAGTGGCCTGTATCCTCAACTATAGGGATAGTGATGACATTCTACAAGCTGCTCGAACACGAGGTGACATCCAATTTGAAAATGCCATAATCCGATTTTTTCCGGACTTTACACTACAAGTGCAGCGCCAGAGGAGGGTCTTTGACTCGGTGAAAAGGACCCTCAGGGAAAGAAACTTAAAATATATGATGGTATTCCCTGCAAAACTCAAAGTGCTGGCAGATGGAAAATCGCACTTCTTCATGTCTCCCGAAATGGCGTGGGACTGGCTAGAGGGCTGGAAGACTGTTGGGCGAGACAGGAACCAAGCACAATCGCCCGTCCACAATGACCAACTGAAGTAGAGCCAGGGCCTGCCCTCCCAGCCTGGCAAAGCCAATCAACGTGATACAGATAAGTGACATTGGGGATCCAAGGGACACTCAAACGGGTCACACGTTTCTGGGCCCCTGGGCTCTGGGGCTTGACGAGACTGAGGTAAGGGGCAGAGGCCCTGGCTAATTAGACACTAAACCTCCATAAAGGGTCGGAGGCGTCATCTGGAGCATGCACCCTGTTTTAATGCAAGCCCAAACCAGACGTTCCCCCACATAGAATTGGGGACACTAACATATCCGTATTGAGCACCGAAATTTCTAAAGCAGTTGGCACTCGCTGCCCCCCCTCATTGTTTCATTGTAATGAAGTTATTATTTGGGCGACAGGCACTCTGCATGTTGGTGTGGTGGGGGGTTTGTAACTCACCCAGCAGGGATGCAGGGAGGTGGGAGTTAAGGGGTTTGTTTTCTAATGTTGGTTTAATGTTTTGGATGCTCATGACTGCAATAATCGACATTGAGCGCATAAACAGACCAGGGTCAGCGCGCGAAGTAATAGGGTCATGAAACACAATCGGGTATGCCTGATACGAAGAGAGGAGTGGCCAGTGTCCGCATATGGTCCTGGAACGTGAATGGCCTTGGGAACAAGATTAAGCGCACACTGGTCCTCCAACACATTAAATGCCCCGGACGTGGTTCTGCTGCAGGAGACACAACTGAAGGGTAGCCAATACAAAGCTTTAGTTCACTTCGGCTATAAGCTGGCGGCCCACTCGGTATACTCGGGTGGTTCAGGAGGGGTAGGCATCCTGGTGTGCATCTCTTTGCCCCTAACAATTCACAAGGTTGTGCGTGATGATGCAGGCTGCGGGGTGGCCCTGGCGGGTGGTTGGGAAGGTCAGCCACTTATCCTCTGTTCCACGTATGTACCACCCAGGTTACACTCTGTCATATTTCCAAAAATAAGTGCCCTGCTGCTGGAGCTTCCACCAGGAGTCCTTCTGATGGGAATAGATGCTAATGCAGTAATGGATCAAGAGTTGGATCGGTAGAGCAACGTGGGGGAGCACCCTGAGGGGCGGGTTCTCCCAGACTTCTTAATGGCAATGGGGTTGGTGGACATATGGAGGGCCCATAACCCACAAACAAAACAATTCACCTATTATTCGGCCCGCCATGGGTCATTCTCTAGAATAGACTACATGCTTACGCAACAAGACCAAATGGGGAGCTTTGAGCGTTCAACACACTTGGCTAGGGGTATCTCAGACCACTCCCCCACACGCGTCACCCTCATGGGACCGAATATTAACAGAATAGGTTTCCCTAGGATAGACATCTGGCACCTCCGAGACCCTGAGCTGAGGGAGAAACTTGAGGAGGAATGGAAATCTATTTTAAAGAAAATGAAGGGACGGTGGATTCCCACATTATTCTCTGGGAAGCGTTTAAGACAATACTGTGGGGGCAGGCACAGGCGCTAGTCTGGGGGAAAAAGAAAGAAGAAGCCTCCAAAATCCACACTTTGGAGCGCGAAATAATAAAAATGGAACAGGAGGTGATTGAGGGTGGAAGTTCAGACCTCAGGCACAGACTAACTCTGCGACAACATGAGCTGCGCGCGCTGGCTGAAAATGCAGCACGGGTGCATGCATTGGCCACACAACGCAGGATCTACGATGTAGGAGATAAAGCCTCCAAGCTACTAGCTTGGCTAGACAATAGAGACAAAGACAGATTGTGGGTCATGGGAATCAGAGATGGGGGAGGCGCCATTCACACAACAAACGCCCATATTGCAGAGGCATTCGCGTCCTACTATGAAACTCTACATGCCCCCGCGAGTCCAAGATCAGACCAGGATTGTGTACAATTTTTGGGTGACTTTTCGCTCCCGATGCTCACTGAGGAAATGAGCGACACCCTAGAGGCTGACCTGACTGAAGAAGAGCTGGCGTTGGGATCCCTAAGATCCGGGAAGGTCGTGGGCCTAAATGGCCTCCCGGTCAAGTTATTCAAAGGCATGGCTTGTAAAACCACTCGACCATTATTGGACATGTTTGAAGAGGCCAGGGAACTGGCATGCTGCTGGTAGATCAACGTATGGCCAGGATAGTGGTGATACATAAGGTGGGGAAACCCCCAAAGAGCTGTAGCTCGAACAGGCCAATCTCCCTGCTGAATTTCAAAGCGAAGACATTAGCAGAGGCCCTAGCCAACAGACTAACAGTAGCCCTCAAGACTATTATTCACATAGACCAGTCGGGCTTCATTCCCCGTATGATCCCTAAGATCTGGGAAGGTCGTGGGCCTAAATGGCCTCCCGGTCAAGTTATTCAAAGTCATGGCTTGTAAAACCACTCAACCATTATTGGACATGTTTGAAGAGGCCAGGGAACTGGCATGCTGCCGGTAGATCAACTTATGGCCAGGATAGTGGTGATACATAAGGTGGGGAAACCCCCAGAGAGCTGTAGCTTGTACAGGCCAATGTCCCTGCTGAATTTCAAAGCGAAGGCATTAGCAAAGGCCCTAACCAACAGACTAACAGTAGCTCTCAAGACTATTATTCACATAGACCAGTCGGGCTTCATTCCCCGTAGGAGTACCTGCCACAACTTACGACGACTTTACGAAGTCCTACATATGACGGCACCCCCGCATCTCCCCAATCGGCATTGATGGCATTAGATGCCTCAATGGCTTTTGATAGCACAGAATGGGCCTATCTATTTGCAGTACTAACCAAGCTGGGCTTCGGCCCAAAATTCTGGAGCTGGGTAAAACTGCTATATCAGGACCCGCTCGCACAGGTGAGAGTCAATGGGGCACTATTGCGCAGTTTCTCGCTTGGGACGGGAACCAGGCAGGGCTGCCCCCTGTCACCACTCTTATTTGCTATGGCACTGGAGCCATTAGCGCATTGGATCAGAAGAGACCCGATGATATGGGTATTCGGGCACCGGGAGGCTGGGAGTCGCAGATCTCACTTTATGCCTACGACATACTTCTATATTTATCGAGACCCTACTTCTCCATAGCTCGAGTGCTCCACATTTTTGAGTTATTTGGTAGCTACTCAGGCTTCACTATAAACTGGACAAAATCAATTGTTCTGCCCCTAGCGGGACCCCCCTCCGAGACTACCGGCAAACTGTGCGGCCCCTGTGGTAGAGGGAGGCTTTAAGTATCTAGGCCTATGCATAACCCGAAACTCTCAGTCATTTCTACAGGAAAATCTCTATCCCTTATTACAAAGATGCTGCGCAGATACAAGACATTGGTTTTTGCTCCCTCTGTCTTTGATGGGAAGAGCAGCACTGTGACTGTGTTTTTAAACTTCCACAAAGCAAATTTCACCGCACCTGAGCGCCAATAGTTTAACGTGCTCCAGCTACTTCCTGCCTCCTCCCCGGTGTCAGATCACGTGGGCCAGAGGAGGGGCTAGGCAATCAGCTGGCATAAATGCTGGCTGCAACGCGGGAGCGCAGCGGACGCGCGCAGCGGGTGCGCCAAAGGCGCACCAAAGGCAAGACCGTCTGCGCCCGTCCGTGCCCTGACGAGCCCAGGGCCCAGTCACTATGCCCAAATTTATAAGTACTCTTCCCAAGAACTTAGAATGCTATATTCTGCCTCACTCATGCCCAAACCTAAGATCACAGAATGTCTGCTCCACAATAACATACATCAGAACCGAGGTTCGTTCCTCGAGGTCAACCAGCCCACATCCCATCCCCTTCGGGAAAAGGTAAAAATACAAGAGCATAAAGCTATACTAATAGTCTACCTTAATACTCGATCCCTAGTTAGACACCAGCTAGAAATCTTTACCCTCCTAGACTCAGACAAACCGGACATTCTCCTGCTTACTGAAACGTGGTTCACTCCTGAATCCTCGCCCGACATCCTAGCTGCTCTACCTAACGAATATTATATTCTGCAAACCAACCGCCCTCCATGCAAAATGGGCGGCGGAGTGGCCGCTGTCATCCGCAAGGATCTGAACTTCACTGCCCTCACCCCACTCTGCCTCCCCGCAGTAGATAATGTCGTAATTAAACTTGAGTCCGACTCGGCACCACTGATTTGTGTATTACTCTATAGGCCCCCTAAGCACATGCCCCTATTTCCCCACTCTATGGGAGAGCAAATCACACACCTAGTTACAAATCATGCCAGAATTCTTCTGATAGGCGATTTTAACTATTGGACAAATGACCCTCAAGGAGGGCCACATTCCAACGAGCTGACTGAATCATTGAAAAACATGAACTTCACTCAACAGATCTCCTCAGCCACCCATTTAAAAGGTCGCACTCTGGACCAACTTTGGACCACTAACCTGGCGGTATCCGCCCTATCCATCACACCCTGCACATGGTCTGACCATCACCTGGTAAAATTCACTCTACAGCACCCGACCACCGGAAAAATCACTTCACATAGGGGGGGAATGGTGAGGAAATGGAATACTATCGACAACGCCAACTTTATCGCCACTTTGGCCAATACAGCCCCCCATCCCACCCCGTTGTCAACCTCCACGAGGAGAACATCTCGGCCTGGCTTCTAGCAGCAAGCAATGAACATGCCCCACTTAAACAAATCAGACTTACTCGTCGTCATGAGGCGCAGAGGTGGTTTTCCCCCGAACTAAAACAACTAAAACTCACCCTCCGCCAATCAGAAAGGAAGTGGAGGCAGGAATATTCACTGGCCCACAAAACTATCTATCTTTTGGCATTGAAGGAATATAAAAAGGCAATCTCCACAGCGAAGGCAGCCCACTTCTCCTCGACAATCCTAACCACTAACAACAAATCCAAAGACATTTTTACAATAGTAGACGAACTGTCCAACCCTGAGAGAGCTCTAAGCAAACCCACGCCATCACAGGCCCTTTGTGACTCCCTGAACAAATTCTTCATTGATAAAATTGTCGCCATCAAAGCCAGTATTTCCTCCCCTACGTCTCCACAAACCGTCCCTCCCATGCCCAGCAATCCCCACTCCCTGGACTCTTTTCCGCCCATCGACACAGAGACCCTGCATGACCTACTGGCAAAAGTCAGATCTGGCTCCCCTATGGACCATTGCCCCCCTCATGTCCTAAAAACAGCCTTCACCGCCATCCCGGATCCTGTCCTCGCCCTTCTCAACAACTCCCTATCCCAGGGCTGTGTGCCTAATGCCTTCAAGGAGGCCATAGTGGTCCCCCTCCTGAAGAAACCCAGTGCTGATCCTAAGACGCTGGCAAACTACCGCCCCATTTCCCTGCTCCCTTATCTGGCCAAGTTATTGGAAGCCCATGTTGCGAAATGCATGTCCAATTTCATGGAACGAACTGAGTTCCTTGACCCTTGCCAAGCGGGTTTCCGTCCAGCCCACTCTACAGAAACAGTGATACTGGCGGTACTGGACTCCCTACGAGAAAAGGCAGACAAAGGCACCCCTCAGGCCCTGGTGCTGCTAGATCTCTCGGCCGCATTTGACACGGTCGACCATAATATATTGGCAGACCGTGTCAGTAAGGCAGGCTTCCAGGGCCTCGCCCTTCAATGGATCAACTCCTTCCTGAGAAACCGCACTCAGGCTGTTCGTACTGGCCAGTTCACAGCCCCCAAACTCCAAACCTCATGCGGGGTCCCACAGGGCTCCGCGCTCTCCCCACACCTGTTCAACCTCTACCTTGTCCCTCTGATCAGATCCCTGAAGGAAAGAAAGGTGGCCACCTTCAACTATGCCGACGACCTCCAACTCATGTTCACTATTGACAACTCTCCTCAGTCTATATCTGACTTTCAATCCACTATGACATTCATCCGTCATTGGATGGACCACAATCACCTGAAACTAAACCCAGGCAAAACCGAACTGGTTCTGACAGGTGGCGCCCATAATCAATGGGGCCCACAGTACTGGCCAAGTGAATTAGGTTGCTCCCCAGCTCCCTCAACCTCAGTGAAAAGTTTAGGGGTCACCATAGGCAACGACCTCTCCCTAAAATCTCATGTAGGCACAGTGATTTCCACATGTTTCCTTCAGCTGCGCAAAATCAGGAAGATAAGCAGACTTCTGACCCAGGCAGCTCTGGTACAGGTCCTGATAGCCTTGGTGATGTCACGTTTGGACTATGCCAATGCAATGTACCTTGGTCTACCACTCGGCCTTACCAAACTGCTACAAATGGAACAGAATCAAGCGGCTAGACTGGTATACAAACAACCCAGGTGGCAATGCGCCTCCCCCTTTCTGAAGAAGCTGCACTGGCTCCCCATCTCCCAGCGCTGCGCCTTTAAAATTGGCTGCCTGGTGTTCAAATCCCTGAATGGCCAGTGCCCTATATTCATAAACAATCTCATTTCCCGCTACACTCCTTCACGTAACCTTCGCTCGGCTCAGCTCCAACTTTTGAATGTCCCTACCTTCAAGCTAAAGCGCCAAGGGGGCTGCAGGTTCGCAACTCTAGCCCCCCGTCTATGGAACTCCATCCCCCTGGAAATCAGGTCAAGCAATAACCTACTGAATTTCAGAAAGTCTCTCAAAACCTGGCTATTTATCCAAGCTTACGAATGAACTGTTTCCGGGTCGGCAACCCCCTAGCACTTAGCGCCAAGAAACCAACCGGTGTACGAGCGCTCTACAAATCCTTGATAACATAACAACATAACATAACACTGTACAAAAGGATGACTCTGCCGCGCCTCCTCTACGTGTTACAAAACACACCCTACGAGGTCCCAGCCGCCTTTTTTTAGACAGATATCTCAGGAACTCCGTATCTTAATATGGCAGGGCGGAACACCTAGAATAGCGTTGAATAAATTGCAAAGAGGAGTCTATGACGGTGGGCTCGCGATCCCCGACGCTAGACTGTACTATTGGGCCTCACAGCTGATAGTTATAAATGAGTGGATATATACTGAAAGAGAAGAACCGGCCTACAAAATAGATAGAGAGGCAATGCCCAACGGGAATCATGAAGCCCTTCTATATGGCCGAAGGCCCCCACGAGATCTTCCGGCTCATACGGCAACAGCAATAGAATGCTGGTCTGAAGCGAACAAATATTTAGGATGTCATGTCCGTTTGACAGCGATGACACCACTGTGGGGGGGAGACCAACTGAGGGAAGTAACCACCTTGGCAGGCTTCTCGGGGTGGAGGGCCATAGGTATTGACCATCTAGGGGACGAATGGAGGGGAACAGCACTGATGCCTTTTGAGGATTTGAAAAACGAATTTAAACCAGCACCTACCCATGTCTTCCCCTACGCGCAATTCGCACATGCACTAAATAGACATATAACACGAGGAGAGACCATCCCTGACTAGTCCCCCTTGGAAGACCGACTGCTAGCAGACCCCATACCGGACAAAGGAACCTCTACAATATATAAAAAACTAATATACAACCCACCAGACCCCCTGGCCTCCCTACGAGCGCCCTGGGTGACTGATTTAGGCAATATAGAGGACGAAGAGTGGATCGATGCGTTGCAGGGCCCTAGAGAGATAACGATTAGGTCAAGACTCAGGATCCTGCACCGCTCATACTACCCCCGCACACTGTTGTACAGATGGGGAAAAGTACAGTTGTCGCACTGCATAAGAGGCTGCCAGGCGGAGGGACCCTTCTTCCATATTATATGGGAATGTTCAGTAATCAACCGCTTTTGGCAGGGAGTGGCAGCGATAATGTCAAGGGCCATGGGAGAAGAGGTACCTGTAGACGCCAAAGGTCTTTTACTGATGATTAAGGGGGAGGAAGACTGGTCTAGGCACACAAGAACCTGGCTGGCCTTGGCCACCGGAGTGGCAAAACGTAACATAGTGCGCAGGTGGGGGTCACACATCCCCCCAACGGTGGCAGAATGGGAGACCGATCTTGATTGGTGCCACCAAGCGGAAAAGGTTATATATGACAGCAGGGGTTGCAAGAAAAAATGCGATAAAATATGGTCCCCCTGGGAGAAATACAGAAACAAGGGCGAGGAATCAACAGTATGTGAGTCAAGGGGTACAAGCTCGACCTGTGAATGCAGAGGACACAAGGCCAAATGGACTGTCTAATTGGTTCAGACCTAACTGCGTGGCAACTTACCAGATTTAGGCTGAAATGATAATAGTGTACTGACCCTGTAACAATGTAATTTGTCATTATATATTTGAACATTTGAATGTATGTGCTCGTCTTTCACGATATGTAACTTGATGAGCTTGTTTAATAAAAAAAAGATTTAAAAAAAAAGAGTGGTGTATCTAAATCTAATCTCAAATTTGTGAGTTGGCTGTCAATAAATGGTCCTCCTTGGACAGCTAATGTGGTGTTTGGTTATCCTAATTCCCACCCCTCCTATCGATGAAGAAAGATTCATCAGAGGATCATGTGGTAAATGGAAGAAATGCAGACTATCTAATTGTAAAGGGCCTAATACGGTTAGAGTAGTAAGGAGAGTAAGCGAAATAATAAAAGTTTTACCACGCTTACACTTCAACACACCTACTGCTCTTCAGCCACTTTTTCGACTGCCAAAGCCTCTCAGAGGATATTGCAACCATTGTCTTCCACAGTTCTTGCTTGTCTACCCACCCAACTATGTATCTAGAGTTAAATGCAGATGGCGTAATGCACATCTATCTGGTCTGTATTATTTTGGAGGTATGTCCCTTTTGATTGCGTTGAAGGAGATGGACTGGGTGAGTGGGGTAGTACCTCTAGCTTTTCAGATATTTTGCATATAAAGATTGTAGGATAATATAGGGAGATAATTGATTGAGATTTTCCTAAAGTGTGGGTTTTCGATTCTTGAAGGACACATTGCTTCTGTCACTGTCATTTCTCACAGCCACCATTTATGGACCACTGGATGAAGTGGGCAGGGGTACGGGCCTCAACATGCTGATGAGTTGTGTGTATTATTGGGATGTTTCTACGCAATACCATAACATTGCTAGCCTCAGATTTAAATCTTGACTTTCTGTGACCAATAATTTTCTATCTAAAACAAATCCAAATCAATTAGTTTCCACCAAAAAGTAGCAGGTCTCTTCAATTGGACCGATGTTTCAGAGCTTGCTCCAATCCTGGACTGGAGTCCAATGCATAAAGGTTTATACCTACAAGTGATATTCCACTAAATAAAGTATCTCATTTGGGAGCAAGGGCAGACTCTTTCCCCAAGCAGATGATCTAAGTGGAGTTTGGTGTTGATCACAATGAGCCCTGATGATGATTGTTCATAATGCGGGCAGAGGAACCTGGTCCTTGCTGATGCATAACAGCAGTAACATGATTATCTAAGTAACTATTTCCAAACATGTATTCTACATCAAATTGCTTAATTGGGTTTTAGGAAAGATAAAGCCTCTTTAAGAGCAATGGTTGTGTGCCCTCAGAGTTCCTTCTGTGTTTTCTAATAGCACCAGCAGTTCAGAGAAGTATGCCCAAACTCCATTTGTATGTTGGGCTGTAGGTCCAATGAGTAGAAAGAGGATGAATGGACTCAAAGTAGTTAAATTACCTGGAAGTAATGAAACTGTTGCCTCCTGGCCCACTGCCCTTTCCATTCATTTTATAATAAGGAATACCAATGCAAGAATGCTGTTGCTGATGCAACAAAAATGCCCACATACTGAAGAGAGTACAAAACGTCACTAGCCCCCAATAGTACAACTTCAAACTGACCAAGATGACCTTGAAAAATTCGATACCAAGAAATGCCCTTTCTCACCCTATGCAAGCAAGCCACCAAACTAAGAAGGAATCAAGCATGGAGACACCCAATATATGATCTTCGGACAAAGTACAAGAACTGTAACACCACTATGGCCCTGATTATGAGCAGCCTTACAAGAGCGAAAGTATAAGCCCATCCGATCAAAGTCTAATGCATGCAAACAGCCCCCAGGCCTGCAACTCAGCCCAAGGAGGAAACCCTACCGAAAGTGACAATCAACAGAATCCTAACACAAATAATTTGACATTCAGCAATAAACCTCCAAAAATAATATAGAGACAAACACATGTAACAAAACCACAAAATGAGGAACACCCCAACCAAATCTAACTGTGTCTCAACTGCAGAACCCACTAACTGACCAGTGACTTTAGAGGTATTGAACCAAACTCCCCAAACTGAAGAACAGCACCAGGCTGAAGAATGACACCTGAACACAGGAAAAACCATAACCAAGCATGAAAGACAACAAGACTCATCAACAATGGCCTTAAGTAGCCTTGGAACTAAGGTCCCAAATAGGTTGAAATGAAAGTCTAATTATAAAGAATAAGAACTCGTGCCAAAGGATTACTGCCAGAGCAGACAGCCTGGGAAGCAGAGTCCAAACCTATTAGAGAAACCCCAAGCATCCATTGAGGCAGAAAAGGAATGTCAGCTGATATCTACACTGAAGAATTTCACTTCCAAAAGAATAAAAAACCCAACCTACGCTCCAGCCAAAGAGGAAGCCACAGTCTTGCATGGTGCAAATACAATCCCCAAAGTAACATATCAAAGGAAATTCAAACATAATTGCCACAAATGTACACTTTTTTTTTTTTTATTTGTTTTTATTGATTTTACAAAACCAGAAGCCAATCATCTTCATATAATCAGAGAACATATAATCACTCTGTACAGTATTACATGATTACAACCACCGCAGGTCAGTATATATCCATTGTGTCGAGTATCCTTGAGTGTCTACGACTGGTAGTATATAACGGTCCAGTATCCTAGCAAGGTCTCTAGCGGTATGTCAATACAGCACATTCTTGACATTCTTATTCTCCACTTATCTTTAGTTAGACAATAGATGATTTGTTAAAACTAACAATATTCAATACAATTAAAACAATTTAACTAAACAATTTCCCAGTCCCCCTCCCCTCCCCGCATGCTCAGCCCTCAATATCTATCAATCGCATGAACGTATCAACCACAGCTATAGGTGTATGTGTCTTGGTTCCAAAGTCTGTCATAAGTGAACCATACAGTTCTGCCAGCTCATCCAGCGTAGTACACAAGCACTGTGAGGTGATCAATTGTCTCATATCCTCGGGACATATCCTTGTATGATAAATCCAGCGTACTCTAGTAGGACAAAATATCTATCTTAGTGTATTCTTCTAGCATTGCATACCAACTTAATGAAATCGGTGTCTTTCGCAGTCCTCTGTATTCCTCTCTCTGCAGTTCCGTACCCTCCGCTTTACCCCATCTTAACATTTCTGTGTGCCATTCCTGTAAGGACGGGGCTCTAGTAGCCTTCCATCGTGTGGTTATGGCTCTTTTGGCTAGTAGGAGTGCAAGGTTAGCGAATCGGGAGGTAGAGCTACCCTTCTTTTCACGGGGTCCCAGACCTAGTATGCAGTATTCCAGTGTGTCATTTGGGCGTATCGGAGCCACTGCCGTCAGTATGTTACATACCGTCGCCCAGTAATGTCCCAGGCTAGGGCAGGCCCATATCATGTGTACCAACCCCGCGTCAGGTGTGTGGCAGCGTGGGCATTCATCAGTTGCCCCCGGAAATATTGCGCTGAGCCTGTGTGGGGTTAAGTACGCTCTGTGTAACAACACCAATTGGATAAATTTGGGGTTACGAGAGACTTTTTTGGGGAACCCCACTATAGTGTCCCATTCCTTGTCTGTAAGTGCACGACCCATGTCCCCCTCCCATTTGTCGCGTAGTGGCTGTAATGAGATCGCTTTCTCCGTACGGATCCCAGTAGTGAACCATTTTGTCAAACGGGCCCCATTCCCCATGAGGTATTGCATGGTGAGCAGTGTATTCGTGGGCGGTTCTGTATCATCGGGTGACCATGTGTTGCGAATATATCTGGAAATATGTGCATGTAATAGAAACAACGCCTCGGGGGCTCCGTGCACGCGTACAAACGTCCCATGTGACATCAGTACTCCCTCTGTGAAAAAGTCTCCTAACGTGGTAATGCCCGCCTCTGACCACGCCTTTAGGGTACGGTCACAAGTTAGCCCTGCTCGTGTGGGTATACTTAGCAAAGGAATGGTGGGAGCATATGGTGTCCTCTGGCCCGTGTACCGTATCGCACTCCGCCAGTATGCAATAGCCAATTTCAGTAAGTGGGGTGTCGATGTCAGTAGGGGGGCCTGTGGTAATAAGAGTCTGTGGATGGTCCCCTTGTCCCTATCTCTTGATGTCATATCGAGCTCGTGTAAATTGTGTCCTGCAAGCCAGCAAGCCAGCCACTGCAACTGGCCCGCATAGCAATACGCACGCAGATCCGGTACTCCCATCCCTCCCCGCTGCGCGGGGAGTTGCAATTTTGCCAGGCTAATACGTCTACGCCCCGCACCCCATATTAGGTCCGTCACTAGAGAGTTCAACACTTTAAAGGTGCTCATGGGGACAAGTAACGGTAGGTTGGTGAAGAAGTAAACGAGCCGCGGCAAGATCACCATTTTCGTGATGGCCACTCTGCCCGCCACCGACAGGGGCAGTGAGACCCAGAACTGAATTTGGGACCTGAGAGCCGCGATTGCACGCCCTAGGTTGCCGTCCAGTAGGTCCGGGGTATTGCGGTAGATCTGTATTCCGAGATATTTAAAGGTACCAGGCGCTATTTGGAAGGACCAGGGACCGAACCGAAAGTGTCCGCTCCTCTCCGCGCCGACAAAGAAATACGCGTACGACTTGGCAGCATTGATGGCCAGGCCAGAGAGACCCTGAAATGACTCAAAAATGGAGGGCATTGGGTGCGGATCAGCGCTCATATCCTTAATATATAATATAAGATCATCCGCATATGCCGAAACAATGTGAGACGTACGACCGCGTGTTATACCCTGGCAGACTGCGAAAGCCCGGAGTCTGTGTAGAAGTGGTTCCAACGCCAGAATGAACAATAATGGTGACAAGGGGCAGCCCTGTCTTGTTCCTCGAGCCACCGCATATTGTCCTGAGATGTGTCGACCCGTGCGTGCCCGTGCCGTAGGGTTCTTGTATAATAAGCGCACCCATGTTATGTATTCTGCAGGTATGCCAAAGCGTGCGAGAGCATAGAACATGTAAGGTGTCAAACGCCTGTCGTAGATCAAGGGATATGCAGCCTTCCAGATGTCCCATGTCGCGTGTGCCTAACATTACCTGGTGTAGCCGCCTGATGTTAAGTGCTGTGCTCCGACCAGGTACAAATCCACACTGATCTGAATGTATTAACGCGGGGATAAACTGGTTAAGGCGAGTGGCCAACAACTTACTCAGGATTTTATAATCCGTGTTGAGGAGTGATAAGGGTCTGTAGCTCGAGATAAGCAAAGCATCCCTCCCGGGTTTTAATAGTGAAACCACCAATGCTTGCAATGTAGTAGCGGGGAGCCCGCCTCCCTCCAACGATTTGTGATAGAGACACTGCAAATGAGGCGTTAGCAGGTCAGCATACATTGCATAAAATTCTGCCGGTAGGCCATCGTTCCCTGGTGTTTTATTACGTGGTAAAGCCTTAATCGCCTGCCGTATTTCCGCCCCTGTGATTGGTCGTAGTAGATCGTCGCGTTGGTGTTGTGTAAGTTGGGGTATGCACAGGCCATTAAAGAATGATTCAAAGTCAGTGTCCAGCAGAGCGGGCAGTGGACCATAAAGATGTTCATAATAGTCCCGGAATGCAGTATTAATGTCTAATTGCGTGTTGACCACTACGTCTACATTGTTCCGAATTTCCAATATGGGTGTAGGTAAGGGCGCGTCTCGAACCAACCGTGCCAGCAGTGGTCCTGACCTGTCAGCTTGTGTGTGTTGCCTTTGCGTATATAACCGGTAGTCCACGACACGTAGCTCTTCAAGGAGCTCCGCGTACTGAATATTAGTCTCTCGCAGTTGTGTCAATTGTTCATTCGTCCCTGCAGCCTCCCCCTCCAGCGCAGCTAGTCTACCTTCTACTTCCGTAAGTCGCTCAATAAGGTCGAGTCGCACTCCTGTCTTAGCGCTGATGGCCACACCCTGATGACCGTCTTGAAGGCATCCCATTCTATCTGGCGGGAGCTAGCGGACCCCGTATTCTCTGAGAAATAATGAACTATCGTCTCTGAAAGTGCATTGCGAAAGACTGAATCCTCTAGCATCTCAGGTTGTAGTTTCCACGTCGGTATCGGAGTTGGGACCCTGCCCCATTGTATCATCAATTCTACTGGGTTATGATCTGACAGGGTTTTTCCCATATGAAGCACCAAAGTAATGGACCCTAACAGGGTGCCAGAACACAGGAACCGATCTATTCGAGTGTGTAATCTGTGTGGAGGCGAATAAAAGGAGTATTCTCTATGCCCATTGTGTTTCGCCCGCCACGCGTCATGTAGTTCCCATTCCTCTGCCCAGCCCCTGAGTGCCTCTGCTTGTTTTTTGCTTTCAGCAGCGTGTAACGGGGGATGAGACCTGTCTAAGTCAACATCTAGCACAGCGTTAAAGTCGCCCCCTAGCACCCAGGGGTATGCATCCCATTCTGTCAAAGCTGCACCCAGTGTAGACAGGTATTTATCCTGGTCAGTGTTCGGTGCATATATGCAGCCCAATACCACATGTGTCCCATCCAATAAGCCATGAAGTAATACATATCTACCGTTAACATCTATCTTCTGCTCTAAGAGCTTAAAAGGGACAGAGTTCCGCATCCACACCGCCGCCCCCCTGGAAAAAGCTGAATAAGTTGTAGCGAACAGTTGCCCCTTCCATTTTCTCTGCAGTTTAGCTGCCTCACTAGCATTGAGATGAGTTTCTTGTAAATAGGCTATAGCAACCTTCCTCCTAGTAAGTTGTGCCAGAACCCGGTGTCTTTTATGAATTGAGCCTAATCCCCTCACATTCCACGTGCAGTGGGTGTATGTATTATGTAATGCCATCGCGGAGCAGGAAACGTAGGCGTATTGTGACCTGTGGAGACCGAAACTCTGTAGATAGAAGCTGTGAAAAAACCGAGCATGTCGTCACATAATAACTCCCCAATACTAGGTCCCCCCAGAAAACAGCAGAGGACCAAACAAAGAACAATAGCCCAACATGGACTACAAATAAAAAATGCGTCAACGCAGTCGCTTGGGGGGTATAGACCAGAACTGCGTCAGTTCGTGAAATCAACATGACTCACACTCGAGTATGTCTTTGTTACATTAACTCACTACCCTATAAAGCATATGTATCCTGGAACCACAAAGCAGTCATTAGCAGCAATACACACAGTGCAGATCTCTTGTATACATTACCACCCCCGAGCATTCCGGATCACAATATCAGAAGTCTCTTGCCACCTGGGCCGTAATCGAGGGAAACAGTGTCATGCTAGTGTCAGATTCAGAGCGCACCGTGCCAGCATCCGACGTGTGGTCCGAGGGCGCCGTAGTCTGGGCATCATGAGCCGCCAGAGCCGCCGCTGTGAGAAGTGCATCTTTCTGGCTGGTCGTAATCTGTTCCGAGGTTGGGCCAGAGTTCACAGTAACCATGGGATTGGCATGACCCGATCGGGGTAGTCCAGTCGTTCGTATCGGGGAGGCTCTGCTCAGTTGTCCCGATGGCAACCGAGTCTGAGACGTTTCTGAGGTAAAAGTAATTTTAAGCCAGTCCGCCACCTCTTCAGGGCTCTCAAAAAAGTACGATTTCTGACCAGAGACAACTTTCAGTCGAGCTGGAAAGAGCAGTGCGTATTTCAAATTGCGGTCACGCAAGCTTTTCTTCACTCCTAGATACGTTGCTCTGGCTTTCTGGACTGCTGGCATAAAATCCGGGTAAAGCGAGATTGTCCGGTTCTCAAAACGCACAGGAGCGTTCTCTCTTGCAGCCCGCAGGATAGTGTTGCGATCCTTGTAATGCAAAATGCGCGCTATCAACGGGCTTGGCGGTGCGCCCGGCTGAGGAGGTCTAGAAGGCACCCGGTGCGCCCTTTCCACACTATACAAGGGTGTTAGGCCTTCTTTCGCTACATGGTCTCTCAACCAGTCCTCCACAAACTGCGTAGGGTTGGATCCCTCACTGCGTTCCGGTATTCCAAGTATGCGAACGTTATTGCGGCGGGACCTTCCTTCCGCGTCGTCCACCCTGTCTTGCAGGCCCTTCAATTGGTGCTGGAAGTGTTCAAGTTGGGTGGAGTGCATGGACTGCTGGGGTATAAGATCATCTAACGCCAGTTTATTCGATTTGACCTTGTCAGCCAGCTTTTTGTGATCCGCTTGTAATAAGCTAAGATTAGTGGACATCGTGCCCGTACGTGATTCCAGCGCCGTTCGTGAGTCTCGAATTTCCTTTAATATTAAGTCCAGTTTGGCCTCGTGAGGGTCCGCACCAGTAGGAGGTATCCCGTCATTATCTGAAGCGTTAGAGGGATCACTGCCAAGTGTAAATTGCGTTGCACCATCCGCAGTGGCATCCGCCTGCTTGTTTCGGGTGCGGCCCATCGTGCCTCTGCGTCCCCCCGTCCTCCTCTGCTCCGGGATGGTCTCTTGGGGGGTCTCGGGGTCAATATCCCACATTACTTATTCCGCCAGCAAAGTACAGATCATTGGCTCGCCCAGCTTATTTATAGAGACTCAGGTTCCATAGGCCGTAAGTATTCAGCCTCTCTTGGCCTGGGCCGCACACTCTCGGTGGACACCAACAGGGACGTCAGACCCCACAACTCAGGAACCAGCAGGACAGCCCCCGCTGCAATGTCATATCGCGCCTACCACAGAATCATGTGACCCATTCCGCATCCAAAGCCGGTACCAGGCGGAGATCGTCGCCGCACACAGGTCGCGCAGTCACTCAACAGGGCGGGCAAGGACGCAGACGACCCCAGGCCCACCAGGCAATAGCCGCACCCTCAGATCGTCAATAATGGAGTATGCCTCTCCGGCGCGTGCCAGCGTAAGGAAGTCGCCCCAGCTCAACGCTCTGCAGGGAGTCCGTCACCACACACGGCAGGGAGCAGCGATGGGCAGCATCGTGCAAGGAGTACTCCCCCTCCAGCCGCAATATCGCGCCTTATAGCACGCAGTCGCTCCCCGGTGCGTCCACCACTCAAAAAAGGGGGGGGGAGGGGGCGAGAAGTGACCGCAGTCCCCCGCTCACCTCCGCACCAGTGGGTAGTGTCTGCGCTCGTTACTCACCAGAGCGCCATCTGTCTCCGTCCACTCCCGCGGCTAGTCCGGGCTCAGCTGGCTGCCGCCACCATCTTGCCTGTAGTGTCCATAGTTGTGGCGCAGTAAAGTGGAGAGTCCAATGCCTATTTTCCCCGCCGCTTTCGTCACCTCCGTATAGGCGTTGTCGCTGCAGTCTCTTATCGGCTTTATTTCCGCAGCGTTGGAAACATCAGGTATGTTGTTAGGGCCGCCTAGACAGCCATGGAACTTGCGTGACTCCACCCTCGCCACCGGTCGTCCAGAATCAGCACCAAGTCCGGCAGATCCCAGCAGGCACCCAGGAGACAAACTACGGCTACAGGCTCCCAAGGGGTCCAGCAGCACCAGGGTAGTCAACCTAGCTCCGTAGGTCCAGTAAATAGCAGGATATTCAGCTATTTGTCAGGGTAGGAGACGGAGCTCTTTCAGCCCACGTCCTTCATGCTCCGCAGTTGGCCACGCCCCCGCCACAAATGTACACTTAATAGCAAATTGGCAGGCCAAATGTCGTTTGTATGCTGTTATTTGGTCCAGGTTTTGGCACCATGTCAGTACTGCCTTTAATGGCCTCAAGTTGTTTTTTGAATGCCACAAGCATTGTACCACTTTGGTGCCAATTTGCTATTAAGTGTACATTTGTGGCAATTATGTTTGAATTTCCTTTGATATGTTACTTTGGGGATTGTATTTGCAGCATGGTATGGTTTTTATACCTTTTCTCTGACTAGACCTACACCACTCCAATATGGCCGATATGTTTGATCTTCTTGTGTCCGTCCTTTATGTTCATCATGCATTTTTAAGGACACCCCAGTGGTGGTGTAAGCACATGTGACCAAGGCTGCTGGGCAGCCGAAATGTGTTGTGTGATTAACCAGTTTCCTGCAACAAGTGGGTCTGTTTGTGCTGCATCCTGAGAGCGCGCTTACTGAACTTTTGAAATAATGATGGCAAGCCGGTAAGCTCTGCCGGCAAGCGTGCCACTTTCAACAGGTCTCACAGTTACAGAAGGAGCAACGAGTTTGGGATTCAAAGTGAGGAACTGATTCTGGACCGGCTGTGGTGTTCGCTATATTGGACAACGGAGGAATACTGATTTAAAGGACTGAAACTAGCCCGCGACCATGACCGCGGCATTGGAGGCCAATTGTGAGAGTAACAACGAGAATTACAAGCCCGCACCTGTTTGATCTCGTACCAGGGGGTGTGCCTTCGGACCCTGCTGAGAACCGCAACAACAGCTTCCTGGGACCGCGGTGCAGAAGCCTAGCTACCACCGAGACGCATCCACACCAGCTCGCTGTTCAGGACCAGGCGATCGCTGTGATTAAATCTGACCGCGTCTTTGAAGCTTCCTGGGATCGCGGAGTATAAGCCTGGCTACCTCCGAGACGCATCCACACCAGCTCACTGTTCAGGACCGGGTGATCGATGGGATCGAACCTGACCGCCTCGTTGTAGCCAAGGTTCTCACAGAGGTAAGCCCGCACTATTCGTACACCTGGGTTTCCTCGGATGATATCGAACTGGAACTATTTCTGTGCTATTAGGCATCTGCCCAACCTGCGGCGGCTGCACGACGGGATCGCCTGGGTGAGCCCGAAGCAGTCTGCCTTCCATTTCCCTATCGTGGGGGGGACATTAAAGGGCCGAACAAGGGACTGCGATGCGCAGTGTGAGCTAACTTTCCTAGCGGCAACACATTAGTGTATTGCCGATCAAAGCACGCATTTAGATTGTATTGGGATAATATTGCATTCTACAATCTCTCTGCTCACAGCAACAGCCTTAATTCAGATTGCGACTTAGATTCTTTTCTTTTCTCTCAAAGTATACGGAGGAAGAGGCGGAGAGGAGAGCTGCTGCTCTTTCTCTATTTGCACGAAAACCAGGAATGGGGCAACCAGGATAGATAAGTACAATCAAGTTCAACCCCTTGAGGACAAACTGAAAAAACTAGGGAAATTAAGGAAGATCGAAATTTCGAAATGGTGGGAAGCAATATCATTGCAGAACTACATTGACAATAAAATGGTTCCCAGAGGATTGAAGATATTCACTACTCCTTCTTATGACTCACCCAACCCCAAAATGCTGGAGGAATGGTCTGAAAATACCTCTGCTAGCTCCAAACGCATGCTTGAGATACTGGTCAAGTACGCATGGATTGACGTGATGCATTATTAGCAGAAATCAAGGTGATTCAGGAGGATCTCGACGCTAATATGGAACCCAATAACCTGAAGAGACTAATAGAGGCCATGAAGGATCACCTCAAAAATTATGAGGATGACATTAAAGCCCGCAAACAGCGGAAGTTCCACAGAGACTACGGCGATTACGAGAGTGGGAGGATTCTCACCTTTAGCAGAAAGTACGACCACCTATACACAGACAAGTTACCTACATGCGGCCCTCAGCAGACAGCAGCGGAAAGCTCACTGTCTGAGCAATCAACTGCCAGTGATATAGAATCCGAAACGTCAGGAAACAGTGCATCGGGAAACGAGAGAGTGACCAGACCGGTGACTTTTTTGGACAAGTACCGCCTGCTGCGTCGGGGGAGGCAGATGACAAGGGACACCCCAACCCCAAAGCCCAGGAGACAGACAGGAAGGGGAAGAGGAAAAGGCCAAGGAGGAGCCGTAAAAGAAGATTACGGATCCAACAAAGATGGCAGAAGAGGCAGAGGACCGGGGCGCATGGGAACCAACACCGCAAGCTCCAAAAAGGCCCTTTAATGGATCCAGAGGTGGTTAATAAAACTATTATTAATCTAACCAAGAGACCTTTAAGTGACATTGAGAAACAAACTCTCTGCTTAGGTCTCTCTTTCTGTCCCTCTTCTTCTTTCAATTACATCGACACGAGAATAGATCTATACAAATACATTCGCAAACTCAAACTCAGAAAGTGGCACAAATTGAGGTCTGTGGGTCCTGATAGAACTGATGTATCCCATACACAGGGTACTGAGATTGATCTTGACATCAGAGACATGGATACTCTAGTTATACTATTGCAGTTACAACAGGAACCCAACCACATGGGAACCGACATCACTGAGACCTCGGTGCTTGATGAGTTAGGTATCACCAATGACGCAGCAGCCAGCACTAGCTTTAAGCCACGGTCCACTTTCCTCCCTACCCTCCCTCACGATAGCATTGACACGTTCCATGAGGTTGTCACCAAATCCCTCATGGAATATCGGTGCAAATCATACCACAGGAACAGGGCACCCAACAACCTTACCTTGGCATTGGCGTAAGATTGAAGACGTCAAGCTGAGGGAAGTGCTGAACCGGACAATACATCTTGGATCTCAGTTTAGGGACCCAGATTTGAAGTATGAAGAATTTCTACATCAGTTAAAGCTAGCCATTGATGAGGTGGCTCCTGCCCGCAGGGAAAGAATAGCAAATAGTAGAAAGGGGACCCCCTGGTACACGCAAGAATTCAGAGGGGAAAAACAAGCTCTCCGTCAATGTGAGAGACTTTGGCGGAAACTTTCTGACCCTGAATTAAAAGATGCCTACAAAGCAAAGTTGGCCTGCTATAAAGCTTCTATTATTAGAACTAAATCTGCGCACTATGAAGCTAGGATTAGCAAGGCGACAGACACTCAGAAAGAGACCTTTAACGTACTCAGAGAGCTGAGTCGTCTGAAAGAGCCAAGGACAGTCACCAGTCAGGTTGACTGCAACAAGATGCAGGATTTCTTTTTAACTAAGGTGGAAGATATTATTACAGACATAGGTAATACGAATATTACCCCCTGCCCCTTGTCAGTGGAGGACTCACCGGACTTTCAGGGTACTGCTCTTTCGGTGTTCCCTGTGCTCGAACCACATGATTTAGCTCATATTGTGGCCAAAGTAAAATCAGGGTCACCTGAGGACCCTTGTCCACCGAAGCTGTTTAAAACCGTCATTCCAGTGATAGAGGATGAGGTGTTGTCCATATTAAATCTGTCTTTGGTGACAGGAAGGGTACCACAGAAGTTTAAGGAAGCCCTGGTGATCCCGTTGTTGAAGAAGGCAGGGGCGGACGCCAGGATTCTCAAAAACTTCAGACCCATTTCCAGGCTCCCCTTCCTGGCAAAAGTCCTTGAACAACATGTACTCAGAGTCCTCTCATCCTTTGTTGAACAACATCGGCTGTTACACTCTCGGCAAGCCGGTTTCAGGGCACACAACAGCACTGAGTTGGTGATACTCTCAGTGCTGGATGACCTGTGGCTTGCAGCCGGTAAGAAGATCCCCTCAGCCCTTATCCTATTGGACCTCTCAGCCGCATTCGACACGGTGAATCACGTGCAGCTGTTAGCCCGTGTCCGGCAGCTGGGAGTCACTGGGACAGTCCTCCAATGGATTACTTCCTTTCTGGAGGACCGGTCTCAAAGAGTCCAATTAGGAGATCATATGTCTAAGCGAGGCAATTTACAATGGGGGGTCCCACAGGGCTCTGCACTGTCCCCTCTACTTTTTAATATTTACCTTCAGCCTTTGATAGATGCATTGGCCAGAACAGATTGTCAGGTGTTTAATTATGCCGACGATACTCAGCTAATTGTGCGAATCGACAACTCTCCTGATTCACAGCGTAACGTCCAGAATATCCTCCGGTTTACCATGAACTGGATGACCTCTAACTCACTGAAGGTAAATCCAGATAAAACAGAAGTGCTTGCTCTCACTTCAGGGGTCTCGCCCTGGTCCAATCTTTTTTGGCCCCATGAGCTGGGTACCACCCCAACGCCGGTGCCAGTAGTGAGGAGCCTGGGTATAAAGATGGACACTGGATTAACCCTAAATAACCAGGTTTCTGCTGTCGCGGGGAGTTGCATTGGCCTGATGCGGCAACTTCGGAAATTGGCGACCTTGCTGTCTTCTTCCGCCTTATATACGGTTGTGATGGTACTAATCCTGTCACGCCTAGACTATGGTAATGCGGTCTACACTGGGCTTCCCGAAAAACTTCTGGGGAAGCTCCAAGTGGTTATGAACGACGCAGCAAGGCTGATCTATAAACTGCCAAGAAGAGCCCACGCCACCCCCCTGCTGCAGCAGCTACACTGGCTTCCCATCAAGCAAAGGGTTAAATTCAAGGGGTTGTGCATTGCACACAAGTCCCAGTTCGGAGAGGTACCCAAATACATCAAAGACCGCCTGAGGCCTTATGTGCCCGGACGCTCTCTTCGGTCATCAGAGTCCGGCCTGTTAGTTTGTCCACGTTTTAACAGAATGACTTTAGGGGGTTGGGCATTTTCAGCTACTGTCCCCCAGAGTTGGAACAAACTACCAGACGATATGCGTACGGAAACTAGGTTATTACCGTTCCGGAGGAAACTTAAAACCCTTCTGTTCAGGGAGGCGTTTGGATAAGCTGTGTGTGGAGTATAGTAGCGCGGAAAGGATTCTGGACCTTCTATTCATGTTACAGTGCTTAGAGACCTTCTGGTGATTGGCGCTCTATAAATAAAATATAACATAACATAACCTTTATACTACAAGCCCTCCTTTCTTTAGCTGAGGACAGTGAGGTTGTGATACCCTCCAGCAGACAAGGGAGGCAACGTGGTATTACTTGACAGCGGCATGTACATAACTGAGGCAATGAGACAACTTAACAGTACCAGGTTTTACACTCCCATCTCTAAGGATGAATACACCAAGAGTATTATCACGATTTGGGATAAACTTAATGAATGGAAGGACAAGGGGATTCTTGAGTGGGAGGAGTATTGTTTTCTTTAAAAAGACCATCCAAAACTCCCAGTCTTATACTTACTTCCCAAGATACACAAGGATCCCCTGGTCCCACCTGTGCGTCCCATAGTGTCCTCAAGAGGCAGTGCCTTGGAACATGTGTCCAAATACGTGGACCATTTCCTAAGGGACCACGTTTTCAAGCTTAACTCGTATATCAGGGACACTAAGGACTTTTTGAGTAAGCTACAGGACATCGAGTGGGAGGATGATTTCCTTCAGATCACCCTCGATGTAAATTCTTTGTATACGATTATTGACCGCGAACAAGGACTGGACGCATGTTGACATTTCTTACGCAGAAGACAGGTCACATACAGGGAACACACTTTGATGATTCTTGATATGATTTCACATTGTCTCAGGAATAACATCTTCCTATTCAATGGTGTCATTTACAGACAAACCACTGGGACTGCCATGGGTTCTTCCTTCGCTCCAAGCTTTGCGAATCTGTTCATGGGCCTGTGGGAGGAGGAAATGTTTCGGTGTTCCGACCTTGCACAGGACTTTGGGCGGGTCGTGGTGTGGCTTAGGTACATTGATCACCTTTTCATCGTCTGGAGGGGTCCGGAAAATCTAGCCACTGACTTCATCAAGAAACTCAATAACAATAACCGTAACATACTCCTGACTGGTAAGATCAGTAGCACTGCAGTGGAGTATTTAAACATTAATATAGAGATCAGGCAGAAAGAAATACACACTGAACTCTTCTGTAAGCCCTCAGTAGCCACCCGGAGACCCTCAAGTGGAGCATCCCATATGGGGAGCTGCTGAGGGCCAAATGCAACTGTATTACTGATGAAGCATACCAACACGAACGTAGGATCATGATGGACAGATTCAGGGAGAGAGGCTACCCGACCAGGGTCCTTAACAGGGCTAGTGATAGAGATGATGACATCAGCAGACAGGAGACACTTTCGGACAAGGTTAAACCTGAGACGGAACGAACCGAGGATGGCACCAGGATCATCCTGACATACAATGGCGATGCCAGTGATGTTAGGCGGATCCTGGTGAAGAACTGGCATATTCTCAAAAGCAACAGCATTATTGGCAACAGCATTGATGACAGACCTCGCATTACCTATAGGAGAGGGCTCAGCATTAGGAACATGCTGGTCCACAGCGACATCACTGCAGCTGCAGGCAGTAACACACACCCTTGTGGCCACTGTAAGGCTTGCAAGAACATAAATATATATATAGAAGAGCTGCCCTGCAACTCAGATTCCTGCCTGAAGGTACAAGAAGAAGGACTGCCCTAATGGAACCATGGACACCACCAAGAGGATTTCACTCTGAAAGACTGCATCTGCTGCACACTTAGGGAACTAAAGCCCTTAAGGATTTTGCCTTGCTTCAAAAAGTGAAGGAGTGAACTCCCTGAAAGCAACAAGTCAAAAAAGCTCCAACTGCATCATCTCCAGCAAGAAGAAACCAGCTGACCACCTTCAGGTGAACTTTAAAGGATTTGGCTGGGAGCATTCTGGGAGACATAGTCCCAACATCCCATAAAGCAAATCAGAGCTTCTGGAACCTTGTTTTGGTGTTGTGGACACTTTGGAACCCCATATGGCCTTCTGGAAGAAGATCCAGAAGTTTGGAAAAGATTGGAGAATTTTTGTAAAAAGCTCTATAAAGTGACCGACCTGTCGACGAGAGTCAAGCTGCTGACGTCGAACCGCGACCTGGACTGGATTTCAGGTTCGTCCCATTGAAAGCTCAGGAGCTCAAGACTTCCAGGATTTCACCGAGGCCTCGTGCTTAAACAAGCCACCATCGTCGAATTGAAACCCGGCCTGATGAGGAGTCTAGCTCAATGTCAAGAGAAAAAGCTCCAAAAAAGTGACTAAGTCAGAAGGTAAAAACTTGACCGTTTCGTACTGCTAAGTGTATCCGACCCGCGCTCCATTGCAGTCAACCTGAAAGTGTGCCATTAACCCGGTCAAGCGCGACCAGATGTCCCAAAGTTGCGCTTTTGACTTTTAGGCACTGGAAAGTGTTTATTCTTTAAAAATTCATATAACCTGTTCCATACATTGGATTTTTGTCATTTTGTTGTCATTTTAATCATAAAAACATTTCCTATTTGTGTAAATTATTGTGGGATTTTTTATTATGTGCTGTGTCTTACTTATTTAATGTAGTGGTGTTTTCAAATGTTTTACACACCTATCTCTGAAGTTAAGTTGGCATGCTTGTAGCCAGCTGAGCAAGGGAATAATTTATTGAGACCTTGAGTGGACTTTATATTTTGATTGTGGCGGTATTACTAGTGGTAGGTACCTACTTACCCCTACTAATAAACAACATTCCAACATTTGGTGCACAGTGGTGGAATAAAGTACTTGTGTTTGATCACAGCATACAGTAATTAAGCATAGATCTTTAAATATCCAGTAAATTGACCTAGAAAAAAAACACATTTGGAATTTTTTTTTCATTTGGACAAAACTAATTTTAATTCAATTTAGATTTTCCTAATTTGTTCTACTTCTGTTTGCAAAAGTTTTTAGTGACCCAAAACTAGGGAAACCATGGAGCTTGATCTGGCTAACCTGACTAGCCTCACAGTGGGTGAGCTCAGGGCACAGTGTAGGGCTAGGGGGCTGCCAGCTGTTAATTGAATTAGAAAGGCAGAGATGATTAGGTCCCTTAAGGCCTGGCCAGAGTCAGCTCCAGGGGATAAAGGGAGGGGGATGAGGGCCCCTCCAACAACCTCTAGGAGGAGGGTGATGACAACTCGTCCATAACTTCTAGTACTACGTTCAGGCTTCCAGCTAATGGCGGGAGGGGAGGCTCCTCCACAGAGGACCCCAAACAGGGCCCTCAGAAGGCAAGAGCTTCAGGCTCAGTTAGCTTCCATAGCTCTGGAAGAGAAGAAGTTGGGCCTAGCTAGAGAAAAGTAGGAGGAGGCGAAAGCAAGACAACATGGTGGCAGCAAAAATGAGGAAGATAATGAGATATCATGGGGTGGTGGATTTGATCCCAGGGTTCCCAAGCAGAGAGTGCCCAAGTATTAGGCCTGGACGGAGTTTGTGTAGTTCTAAAGTGCTGAAAAAACTCCACCAAGCACATCAGAGTTCCACGAGTGGTGAACTTTGGTAAGTTGCACTGCTCGCACTGATTTTTAGCACCATGAGTTTGTCCTGCGCTGTAAAATAAGTGCGATTGGCACTACGTGTCAGACCAGAGGGTGCTGCTTCTTTCTGCCGCCCGAGTATAGATTCTACTCGAGCAGCAGCTTCCTCAACACAAGTAGCAGATTTCTCAATGCGAGTGAACTGCTGCGGCCGCCCACATTGAGAAATCTCACTCGGCAGGAGGTGTAGCGTACGATTTTTCTCGCTGGCTTCCACCAACTTAAGGTTGGTGAGCTGCGCAAGAGAAAAAACTCCGCTCCGAGTCACTTTGCAGAGTTTTGCGGAGTTGGCAAATTGCCAGAAACTCCTCCGGAGGAGCGGAATTCCTGGCCCACCCATGCCAAGTATGTAGAGGGGAACGACATTGACAAATGGCTGACTGCATTTGAAAGGGTCCGTAAGATGAGAAGGATCCATTCCAAATAATGGGGGTCACTCCTGCAGGAGTTTATTCTAGTAGCTGGAAGGGATAGGCTCTTGAACCTAGAGGGGAGTTGAGGCAGAATCCTACTTCCACATGAAAAAATGTCTAGTCAGGAAATTGTTATGACCCCAGAACAGTACAGGGTCAAGGTTAGGGACACCAGGAAAGTAAACATTCAGTCCTGTTGGGGTGGATATGGAGTATGGGGAAGTATAGGCAGAGGCCTAAAATCAATGGAACTGAAGCTGAGGCTCTGAGGGATACAGGAGCCAGTGTGACTATGGTGAGATAAACTGGTTTCCCCAGGGCTGATCATACCTGGTGTGTATCACCAGGAAACATAAGCAGACAGCAGAGCCAAACTCCATCCCATGGCAATGGTGAGTTTGGAATGGGAAGCTGTGACAGGCCCTAACATGTAGTTGTGTCTCCTGCTCTCCCAGTAGTGTCTACTGGTAAATTATCTTGAAGCGTCTGACTGGTCAGAGGTGGAGAGAATGATTCATGCAAGGATGCTGGATCTCCCTGAGTGGGTATGTGCTGTGACTAGGTCACAGACTGCACAGAAGGGGAATGCTGGGCATTTGGACCTTGGAACAAGTCTCTGATGACAAGGGAATGGGCACAGGGTCAGGTGAGCCAGCCCGAAGAACTCCATGGGTGCAGGAGGAATCTAACCCTGAGGGGGGGATTTAACCTCTGAAGTAGAGATTCCACCCCTGCAAGATCTGTCCAACTTTCCAGAGTTGACAGGAGCTTGTGGACCCTCCAGAAATGATTTGTGTCATGGGCAGAGAAAGTGTCCCACTCTTGAGAGCCTGAGGCAGACCACAGCCAGGCAAGAGAAGGGTGATGTCAGTGGATTCCACAAGGTCCACTGGAATGATGGAGTCCTATATACTGGGGCCAGAGACCTCAAGGAAGAAGTCACCGGGAGGTTGGTAGTCCCCCATTGTACAGAGAATCTCTCCTCACATTGAGCCACAATTTCCCCTTGGGAGGACATTTGGGTCAAAAGAAGACATGGAGTAGGGTGGTTAACCACTACTATTGGCCCAACATGTCTGCCAAAGTGAAGGAGTTTGCAAACAACCAAACCTAGGTGACGGACCACAGTGGATAGCACTGTCACTATATCTCTGCTACCATATCAGATTGCCCGCGCACAAATCTCCAGCACTTGTCACCTTTTAGTGCCCCTGGTTATAGATTCCAAAAATGTTATTAACAATAGGAGGTGCACTGAACATAGTACAAATAGTCCGTTTTTTGCTTTATCAAATTCTTCTTTTATTCCACAATTTATTCATAAAAACAGCCAACGCGTTTCGTTCCCTTTAGGTACAACCTTTTGGAACTTCATCAGGGCTGTAACAAAAAGTGACATAAAACATATATAAGCGACATGAAAAATAACATTAACTGCCAGACATAACTTAAATTTGAGACATACATTATACGACAAAAAATAACAATAACTGTCAAACAGAACTTAAATTTCAAACCTTACACTAAGAACATATAAACAACACTAATTAACTACACTTATTCCATTTTATGATACAACACTACATTTTGTTTACTTATTAATTGAAAAATAAAATAAAACAAAGAGACAAAAAAGAAATAACACCTTATAGACTAACACACATAAACCAAAATCTTATATTTATTTAATAATAACCATATTTACATCTATTTACCTAAAAGAAATATTTTTATATAAAAAACTTTTTTGTTCTAAATTTTAAGATATCACAATCATGTGACAAGCTTCAACCTAGGCAAAGAGTATATTTTGATAGAGATTAGGTAATAGAAAAGTAGGTGAATAAGATTGAAAAAAGTTTGAAAAAAGCTTATAAAGGAACATACGCATCTCAAAAATAAGAATGGGGAAACATGAGCATCTAATCAAAAGGACGCATAATTGTGTACAGATCAATGTGGTTAGCATTCCTCACCTTATACCTCAAGAAGTTGATATTGAGGTATAATGGAAGTAACTGGATACAAAGATCATCCAGGAAAGTGATACTGCGTAGAACCTTACCTAGATGAGAGTTTATAAATTACTAATGTTTCTCAACAATAACAAATGGTATAGATGATACAAAGCCATAATGCGTGTTTACCTTACCTAATAAAGTGGATTTCTTATCGAAAGGCTGAATAATAGAACACAGTAATCCTCGAAATAGGGTGCATTTCTTCGGAATAAATAGGTTAAATAAAACCACCTAAGCACATGAGGAGGGGGAAATTTATAAAATCCATTAATTATCACGACTCTAGATCTTTGAAGGGAAACATGAATAACTTTAAAGTTACTTATAATATTATAATATTACATGAAAAAAGAGTCAGTTTTCATGTTGAAGAATTAAAATATAATTAAACCATTGAAATAAACGGACAATGTGCCATGAATGTTCCGTTATTAATGTAGACAAATAAACCACTATAGTCGATACAAATAGGAAATCTTTCCTTTCTCACCGTATCATTAGCCAGAAATTGAAAGTGTAAACGGATGGCCCGGATATAATAATCCTTTCGGTCAGGAGTGAAAAAAACAGCCACCTAACACCAAATGGAAAAATTCATATATTATCTTCAGATATATTGCGCTTGCCAAGCAACGCTATATTATATTACAACTAATTTGGCCGTTTCGAATGTAATGTATAAGCCACCATATAACATGTACTATTGACAAGGTCAGTGTAAAAAGCCTAATGTTTGAACCCCAGTCATTGAAAATACTTAAAACTAATCCACTTGAATCGTATAGTTCGAACCCGGCAGCCACCAAGACACACCATGTAAAGTGGCATTTTTAACAGGTTAAAGTCAGAGCCAAAACTGGTAAAATTAGTATAAATTATCAAACTGGGGTCAACCCTCACCTATCTATCCAAAAAACATCATGTCACAGTAATAGCTTCGGGTTTTATCTAAAGTCGCGCAGACTGCGAATAGCGTATTTGAACCGTCTTTTCTAACCACGAGAAGAGAAACCATTCATTTATCAAAAAAGCATTCACTGCCCCTCTTAGACCCTCTCTTACCGTAGTCCGTGACCGTGTTCTCTACCCACATCAACATAAATGACCACCTGTTCTTAAGCTGTATATATATAGGTGCCTTAATTGTATTAACCGCCAACAGCTGAGTATATGACGCGGTTTCCTCTTCGTGACGACTCAGATGAAAAAGGAACTAATAGTCGCCATCTTTGAGTGGTACAAAATATATATATGCTACCTTCACGTTGGAGGATGAGCAAAATATAATGGTTCTTAATACCATTATGTTTAAACTATATTGTACGGCTTGCAAAAGTAAAAAAGTAAGAACCGTAAACCACCATAAGGTAATCAAAATTAACTATTTCGTTCACATACAAATAAATTGAGCTATTATCACAAAGTTACCATAGAAAACCAGCTGCGTATTGGCTAGAAAAGCTTTGCCACGTAGGATCGTTCAGCTATATGTGACCCGGCGGCCATCTTAAAAGATGTTTTGAGGCGAAAAACGGCATTCAATATCACTACATATTGATTATTAATCCTACCGGTCACAAGTAGAACAAGAAGGCAAACATAATAAAGTTCAAAATAAGTAAATGAGATCATTTTTTAAGGGGGATCATATTTAATAAACAAACCTTCACAAAAAGCCCGTTATTAACATGGAGTTGCCATAGCGATCCATTACTATGTATCTACTAGAATGTCTCTGTCATAAATGGTCATTCCGCTAAGCGCAACCCGGCGGTCATCTTAAGATATATATTTGATGATAGTGGAAATTGTATGTTACTGCCGATTGCGCTTTAATCCTAAACAGTCGAAACCATGTAAGCGGTTGCCGGATATCGTAAAATTAAACCAAACGAATAAAATGTTTTATGGAGGCAAATCAAAATGTAATCCTATGCACAGCCTCAACAAGATAGACAAGTAGTCCGCTAAGTCTAGACAGCTGATAATTCAATGGCTGACCAGAAGATTCACAAATAAAGCGGTTGCATCAGGATCATAAATGTCAAAATACTCGATGTCCCAAAAAAAAAAAAATATTCCTGATATAGTTAACTTGCTATAAGTATCCAATATACAGATTTTGATTTGTAATATTCGCTGGGAGATATGATAATAAGATTGGAATGCAAGGTGGTTAATACCAAGGTGTTTCTAAAAAAGAGTACAGAGTGGGAATTTAAGATAGAGCAATATAATCACATTATTATCTTTAAATTTTGATTGGTGGAAATGCTATCAAAATAAGCATATTACATGCATCACAAAATTAACTCAGCATTTCTTTTGTGGACAGTGTCACTAAACAATGGCATAGTGCATGCCTCACAATACATATCTTCGAGTCAATGTCTATGCCAGTAACTAATGTCATAATGACTCATATCAACATTTGATCATATACAATGTAATGTTATTTAATTAAAGAATTAATGAAATTCGTTATCAGTATTGTGACCACAATCAATAGCCCTGAGTCTACATATCCATTTTGCCTCTTTTTGCCTCAGGTTGAGCTCTCTATTACCACCTCTTGGGTTTGCTCTCACATGTTCAATTCCATGAAACCAAAACATTGAATCATTGGGATGGACCAGTTTATAATGTTCTGCCATTGGGTACCTTGTGTCACCCCCCAGGATAGCTCTGCGGTGTTCTTGAATTCTTAATTTGAGATTTCTTGTTGTGCTACCGACATAAATCAGCCCACAATTGTAGCCTAACATGTAAATCACATACGTAGTGTTACAATTTATGACTTCATTGATCATGTATTGTTTCTGGTTATTATATGTAAACACTTTTGTTTTGTTCCTTCCAAAATAGCATATATTGCAAGAAGCACATATAAAAAACCCTTGTGGTTTCTTAGGTAACCATGTATCGGTGGCTGTGAATATTGTCACATAGCTAGGACAAAGTTTATCTTTCAATGTTATCCCTTTTCTGTAAGTAACAGAAGGATTCCTAGTTAAAACTTTAGCTAGAGTAGGAACCTCTACCAAGATATGCCAATTTTTCTTTAAAATTCTAAAAATTCTGTCACTATAGGTTGTATATTTGGTAATGAACCTGGGTTTTTCATCAAAGGTAGCTCGTCTTTTCTTACCAGATTCTAAAGTCACGTCTCTTTTCAATTGTTTTATTCGTACTTCTGCTCTATTCACATCTTGCCTTTTATACCCCCTGTTCAAGAACCTGGAGCATGTATCTGCAATATTAGATCTAAACGATGTTTCTTCTGAACAATTCCTCCGGACCCTTACCATTTCTCCGTAGGGAATATTTTTTATCACTGAACTTGCATGTGCACTTTCAGCATGTAGGACTCCATTACATGCCGTGTCTTTTCTGTATAAAGTGCTCTGAACTATTCCATTTGTTACATAAAAATGGAGATCTAAAAAATCAATCTTCTCTTTGTGATAGTTCATAGTCAGTTTTACATTATACGGGTTATCATTAAGATACCCATAATATTCTTGAAGGCTGTCAATGGACTCTGACCATAGGCAGATAATATCATCTATGTATTTCCCCCAGAACACAATATGTTGTGTCCAAGGGGAGGCACCTCTTCCCCAGGCATGCTCCCTCTCAAACCATCCCATAAAGAGACAGGCGTAAGAGGGAGCAAACCTGGTACCCATGGCAGTCCCGCGTACTTGATGGTACCATTGTCCATCATGTAAAAAGAAATTTTTGGTCAAAATTATTTCCATCATTTCCATTATCATCAAATTATGTTCATACAGATCTGCACTTTCTTTATCCAAGTATGTTCTTGCTGCTAGTAGTCCAAACTTATTCTCAATGCAAGTATACAAGCTGACTACGTCCCATGTGACAAACCATAAATCATCCGACCATACAAGGTCCTTAAACTTTAGCAATACGTCCTTGCTATCTTTTTTAGAAGGAAGGCAAATTCACGATGTATTTCTGCAGTTTTTTATCAACATATTCAGACATTTTCTCGGTAGGGGAACCCACCCCCGAGATGATAGGGCTCCCTGGAGGGAATGGTGCCTTCTTGTGCACCTTGGGTAATACATAAATACAGGGGTACCTAGGTTGGTCTATTCTTAGGAACTTATATTCTAAATCACTTAGAAGACAAATTTCTTTCCACTCTGTCAGTTTTAGATTAATTAGAGTCGTTAATTCACCTATAGGGTTACCTCTCATTACTTCATAGCAACTAGTATCACTCAGTTGTCGTTCAATCTCCCCCATATAGTCCAACTTGTTCATCACAACTATGTTGCTACCTTTATCTGCTTTCCTCACCACAATATTCTCATCTTTCTCTAATCTACTTAGTGCCTCTCTTTCACCACGTGATAAATTCATATTACTATTTAAGTAAGATTTGTCTGAGCATTCTAATTTGTATAGGTCCTTTGTCATTTTTTCATGGAATCTATCAATATTCAAATGGTAACCATTACTGGGCGTAAATTTAGATTTCGGCCGCAGCCAACTATTTACATGAAGATTCTCTGTGATGTTAAGATCTTGTAGTATCGTTCCCATCTCTACACCCATGTCTTCCTCAATTGACAGCAGGCATTGGATATTTCGAACATCTGCAATGCTATGCATTGCAGTTGAATTGCCCTCTAATAATGTAGAGACCACAGGTTGTTGATCTTGAAAATAATCTTTTAATTTAAGTGTTCTTGTGAATTTAAACAGGTCAATGGGCACATCAGTAAAGTCACCACATTGTGTTGGGCAAAAACCCAAACCTTTTTTCAACAAACAAATTTCATCATTATCCAATGACCTATTCGACAGATTAATAATCTCTATCTCATTACAATGAACAATATTATGTGACATATCTACATCATCACCTTGCCTCCCATTTACAGAACCTACGTTTTCTTGGATCTGGTTGTCATCCTCTCTTGCTCTATCTGACCTTTTACATTTCTTTTTGCGTCTTGACCCACCCCTCCTTGTTTTTGATTTTGCCTTTTCCGTTGGTCGTTGCTGATCCTCAGCTTTGCTAATTCTTTTTGAAAAGCTGAGGCCCCCTTCCCTAAAGGGATATCAGTTGGATTGTTACTAGATATAATGCTACTCTGTGAAGAGGCTGAAGCACTGCTTATTGAGCGAGTGTCCTCCACTTCCTCTCTTCCCCGTTTTCTATCTTCTGGGGCCTGTACCGAATCATATTTTTTAGAAAACGTATATATACGTCCCTCTTTATAGTCTCTATCATCGCGTCTAATCTTTCTCAATTTTTTGTCTTTTAAATATTGTTGATGACCAATAATGACTTTTTTTAGGATTTCATAGTTCTTCTCAACTAGATCTTTTGCCTCTAATGCCTCTATTTCACTTTCTACTGCTTGAATTTCCGTTAACAGTTTAGCACCTTTGTCAATTGCATGCCTAATCAACATCTGCATCATAACTAATGATGCACCTTCCAAATTTGCCTCCCATTCTTTAAGCAAATCTGGGCTAAGGTCCTCAAATGTTGGGAATATTAAGATGCGTAGCCCCCTCAGAGTTTTTTTGTTGTCTATATACTGCTGAAGCGTCACTCCGTCCCACCATCAGGCGAGTTCTTGTTTTTTTAAACGCTCCAGTTTTAAGAAAAGCGCTCGTAGACCCAAGTTGCCCTGGACATTTGGAGCGGAAGGTGTGGCAGTGAAATTTCATCCAAAAAGATCTTGTGCTAATTCTTCGTCTCCATCATTGAAGCGAGACATAATAATCTTGTAAAAAACAGTAGTGAGTGCAGTCCAGTCCACAGTAATTTACAAACAACCAAACCTAGGTGACGGACTTCAGTGGATAGCACTGTCACTATATCTCTGCTACCATATCAGATTGCCCGTGCACAAATCTCCAGCACTTGTCAAATTTTAGTGCCCCTGGTTACAGATTCCAAAAATGTTATTAACAATAGGAGGTGCACTGAACATAGTACAAATAGTCAGTTTTTTGCTCTATCAAATTCTTCTTTTATTCCACAATTTATTCATAAAAACAGCCAACGCGTTGCGTTACCTTTAGGTACAACCTTTTGGAACTTCATCAGGGCTGTAACAAAAAGTGACATAAAACATATATAAACATCATGAAAAATAACATTAACTGCCAGACATAACTTAAATTTGAGACATACATTATACGACAAAAAATAACAATAACTGTCAAACAGAACTTAAATTTCAAACCATACACTAAGAACATATAGACAACACTAATTAATTACACTTATTCCATTTTATGATACAACACTACATTTTGTTTACTTATTAATTGAAAAATAAAATAAAACAGAGACAAAAAAGAAATAACACCTTATAGACTAACACACATAAACCAACATTTTATATCTGTTTAATAATAACCATATTTACATCTATTTACCTAAAAGAAATATTTTTATATAAAAAACTTTTTTGTTCTAAATTTTAAGATATCACAATCATGTGACAAGCCTCAACATAGGCAAAGAGTATATTTTGATAGAGATTAGGTAATAGAAAAGTAGGTGAATAAGATTGAAAAAAGTTTGAAAAAAGCTTATAAAGGAACATACGCATCTCAAAAATAAGTATGGGGAAACATGAGCATCTAATCAAAAGGACGCATAATTGTGTACAGATCAATGTGGTTAGCATTCCTCACCTTATACCTCAAGAAGTTGATATTGAGGTATAATGGAAGTAACTGGATACAAAGATCATCCAGGAAAGTGATACTGCGTAGAACCTTACCTAGATGAGAATTTATAAATTACTAATGTTTCTAAACAATAACAAATGGTATAGATGATACAAAGCCATAATGCGTGTTTACCTTACCTAATAAAGTGGATTTCTTATAGAAAGGCTGAAAAATAGAACACTGTAATCCTCGAAATAGGGTGCATTTCTTCGGAATAAATAGGTTAAATAAAACCACCTAAGCACATGAGGAGGGGGAAATTTATAAAATCCATTAATTATCACGACTCTAGATCTTTGAAGGGAAACATGAATAACTTTAAAGTTACTTATAATATTATAATATTACATGAAAAAAGAGTCAGTTTTCATGTTGAAGAATTAAAATATAATTAAACCATTTAAATAAACGGACAATGTGCCATGAATGTTCCGTTATTAATGTAGACAAATAAACCACTATAGTCGATACAAATAGGAAATCTTTCCTTTCTCACTGTATCATTAGCCAGAAATTGAAAGTGTAAACGGATGGCCCGGATATAATAATCCTTTCGGTCAGGAGTGAAAAAACAGCCACCTAACACCAAATGGAAAAATTCATATATTATCTTCAGATATATTGCGCTTGCCAAGCAACGCTATATTATATTACAACTAATTCGGTCGTTTCGAATGTAATGTATAAGCCACCATATAACATGTACTATTGACAAGGTCAGTGTAAAAAGCCTAATGTTTGAACCCCAGTCGTTGAAAATACTTAAAACTAATCCACTTGAATCGTATAGTTCGAACCCGCAGCCACCAAGACACACCATGTAAAGTGGCATTTTTAACAGGTTAAAGTCAGAGCCAAAACTGGTAAGATTAGTATAAAGTATCAAACTGGGGTCAACCCTCACCTATCTATCCAAAAAACATCATGTCACAGTAATAGCTTCGGGTTTTATCTAAAGTCGCGCAGACTGCGAATAGCGTATTTGAACCGTCTTTTCTAACCACGAGAAGAGAAACCATTCATTTATCAAAAAAGCATTCACTGCCCCTCTTAGACCCTCTCTTACTGTAGTCCGTGACCGTGTTCTCTACCCGCATCGCCATAAATGACCACCTGTTCTTAAGCTGTATATATAGGTGCCTTAATTGTATTAACCGCCAACAGCTGAGTATATGACGCTGTTTCCTCTTCGTGACGACTCAGATGAAAAAGGAACTAATAGTCGCCATCTTTGAGTGGTACAAAATATATATATGCTACCTTCACGTTGGAGGATGAACAAAATATAATGGTTCTTAATACCATTATGTTAAAACTATATTGTACGGCTTGCAAAAGTAAAAAAGTAAGAACCGTAAACCACCATAAGGTAATCAAAATTAACTATTTCGTTCACATACAAATAAATTGAGCTATTATCACAAAGTTACCATAGAAACCAGCTGCGTATTGGCTAGAAAAGCCTTGCCACGTAGGATCGTTCAGCTATATGTAACCCGGCGGCCATCTTAAAAGATGTTTTGAGGCGAAAAACGGCATTCAATATCGCTACATATTGATTATTAATCCTACCGGTCACAAGTAGAACAAGAAGGCAAACATAATAAAGTTCAAAATAAGTAAATGAGATCATTTTTAAGGGGGATCATATTTAATAAACAAACCTTCACAAAAAGCCCGTTATTAACATGGAGTTGCCATCGCGATCCATTACTATGTATCTACTAGAATGTCTCTGTCATAAATGGTCATTCCGCTAAGCGCAACCCGGCGGTCATCTTAAGATATATATTTGATGATAGTGGATATTGTATGTTACTGCCGATTGCGCTTTAATCCTAAACAGTCGAAACCATGTAAGCGGTTGCCGGATATTGTAAAATTAAAACAAACAAATAAAATGTTTTATGGAGGCAAATCAAAATTTAATCCTATGCACAGCCTCAACAAGATAGACAAGTAGTCCGCTAAGTCTAGACAGCTGATAATTCAATGGCTGACCAGAAGATTCAAAAATAAAGCGGTTGCATCAGGATCCTAAATGTCAAAATACTCGATGTCCCAAAAAAATAAAATATTCCTGATATAGTTAACTTGCTATAAGTATCCAATATACAGATTTTGATTTGTAATATTCGCTGGGAGATACGATAATAAGATTGGAATGCCAGGTGGTTAATACCAAGGTGTTTCTAAAAAAGAGTACAGAGTGGGAATTTAAGATAGAGCAATATAATCACATTATTATCTTTAAATTTTGATTGGTGGAAATACTATCAAAATAAGCATATTACATGCATCACAAAATTAACTCAGCATTTCTTTTGTGGACAGTGTCATTAAACAATGGCATAGTGCATGCCTCACAATACATATCTTCGAGTCAATGTCTATGCCAGTAACTAATGTCATAATGACTCATATCTAAGGGTGGGTGGAATTTGCGGAGTTGCGTTCCGCAAAATTCCGCGAAACAGCAAGAAATCTCCGCGAGCACGCGGAATTTCACGTGCTCGCGGAGATTTTGCTGCGCCCGTTGAATCCTGCCCTGCATATTTATCCACGAAGATGCCACCGTTTTGTGCAATACCTCTACTCAACTGGAGTACTTTCTACTGGCTAATCGGTAAGTGCTACCTCGTTGGGTAAATGTATAGTGCCTTTCCTACACTACAGCTGCGTAAAGGTCCAGAAGAATTGACCCCTGTGATCTGTGTGTCTGTAACTTTGCCACCGCGCCGAAAGCGCCGGGGTCCTTTGATTAAGCTGTCCATCATTCTGGGGAAAGGGCGGGAAGACGGTGCATACCACTAGTGTATGTGGGGCGGGGGCAAACGGGCGGGGCTTCTAGGCCTGTTCACATGCCTCTTGTTTATAAAGGGTCAGAGCAGGATCTGAGCAGCAGATGAGGAGGAAGAACCTCCTGGTCACTGGACCTACACGGGGATTGCGCTCGAGAAAATCAAGGATGCAAAGACCTCCATCGGGGATTACAGCTAACTTTTCACGTTGGAAATGGAGAGAAGGCACATCTGCTTAACCACGCTCATGAATTCTGCACACCTGCCCTGCATATTTATCCACAAAGATGCCTCCGTTTTGTGCAATACCTCTACTCAACTGGAGTACTTTCTACTGGCTAATCGGTAAGTGCTACCTCGTTGGGTAAATGTATAGTGCCTTTCCTACACTACAGCTGCGTAAAGGTCCAGAAGAATTGACCCCAGTGACCTGTGTGTCTGTAACTTTGCCACCGCGCCGAAAGCGCCGGGGTCCTTTGATTAAGCTGTCCATCATTCTGGGGAAAGGGCGGGAAGATGGTGCATACCACTAGTGTATGTGGGGCGGGGGCAAACGGGCGGGGCTTCTAGGCCTGTTCACATGCCTCTTGTTTATAAAGGGTCAGAGCAGGATCTGAGCAGCAGATGAGGAGGAAGAACCTCCTGGTCACTGGACCTACATGGGGATTGCGCTCGAGAAAATCAAGGATGCAAAGACCTCCATCGGGGATTACAGCTAACTTTTCACGTTGGAAATGGAGAGAAGGCACATCTGCTTAACCACGCTCATGAATTCTGCACACCTGCCCTGCATATTTATCCACAAAGATGCCTCCGTTTTGTGCAATACCTCTACTCAACTGGAGTACTTTCTACTGGCTAATCGGTAAGTGCTACCTCGTTGGGTAAATGTATAGTGCCTTTCCTACACTACAGCTGCGTAAAGGTCCAGAAGAATTGACCCCAGTGACCTGTGTGTCTGTAACTTTGCCACCGCGCCGAAAGCGCCGGGGTCCTTTGATTAAGCTGTCCATCATTCTGGGGAAAGGGCGGGAAGACGGTGCATACCACTAGTGTATGTGGGGCGGGGGCAAACGGGCGGGGCTTCTAGGCCTGTTCACATGCCTCTTGTTTATAAAGGGTCAGAGCAGGATCTGAGCAGCAGATGAGGAGGAAGAACCTCCTGGTCACTGGACCTACACGGGGATTGCGCTCGAGAAAATCAAGGATGCAAAGACCTCCATCGGGGATTACAGCTAACTTTTCACATTGGAAATGGAGAGAAGGCACATCTGCTTAACAACGCTCACGAATTCTACACGAGGATTGCGCTCGAGAAAAGCAAGGATGCAAAGACCTCCATCGGGGATTACAGCTAACTTTTCACGTTGGAAATGGAGAGAAGGCACATCTGCTTAACCACGCTCACGAATTCTGCACACCTGCCCTGCATATTTATCCACGAAGATGCCTCCGTTTTGTGCAATACCTCTACTCAACTGGAGTACTTTCTACTGGCTAATCGGTAAGTGCTACCTCGTTGGGTAAATGTATAGTGCCTTTCCTACACTACAGCTGCGTAAAGGTCCAGAAGAATTGACCCCAGTGACCTGTGTGTCTGTAACTTTGCCACCGCGCCGAAAGCGCCGGGGTCCTTTGATTAAGCTGTCCATCATTCTGGGGAAAGGGCGGGAAGACGGTGCATACCACTAGTGTATGTGGGGCGGAGGCAAACGGGCGGGGCTTCTAGGCCTGTTCACATGCCTCTTGTTTATAAAGGGTCAGAGCAGGATCTGAGCAGCAGATGAGGAGGAAGAACCTCCTGGTCACTGGACCTACACGAGGATTGCGCTCGGGAAAATCAAGGATGCAAAGACCTCCATCGGGGATTACAGCTAATGTTTGACGGTAGATATGGGCAGAAAGCACTCCTGCTTAGCCTCGACCTTGCTCACGAATTTTTTGTGCTGATTAATGCGTTACAGAATTTGAGCTTCAACTCGGGCACCTACTTCAGTGCTTTCTTGCACCCGAATTCCGTTCCGCCGCGGATCGCGGAAGTTTCGACATTTCCGCGTTCCGCTGCGGAACACGGAAATGCCGAAATTTCGCAAGTTCCGCGAGCGGAACGGAATTTGCCGCCCACCCTTACTCATATCAACATTTCATCATATACAATGTAATGTTATTTAATTCAAGAAATAATGAAATTCGTTATCAGTATTGTGACCACAATCTATAGCCCTGAGTCTACATATCCATTTTGCCTCTTTTTGCCTCAGGTTGAGCTCTCTATCACCACCTCTTGGGTTTGCTCTCACATGTTCAATTCCATGAAACCAAAACATTGAATCATTGGGATGGACCAGTTTATAATGTTCTGCCATTGGGTACCTTGTGTCATCCCCCAGGATAGCTCTGCGGTGTTCTTGAATTCTTAATTTGAGATTTCTTGTTGTGCTACCAACATAAATCAGCCCACACTTGCAGCCTAACACGTAAATCACATATGTAGTGTTACAATTTATGAATTCATTGATCATGTATTGTTTCTGGTTATTATATGTAAACACTTTTGTTTTGTTCCTTCCAAAAGAGCATATATTGCAAGAAGCACATATAAAAAAACCCTTGTGGTTTCTTAGGTAACCATGTATCGGTGGCTGTGAATGTTGTCACATTGCTAGGACAAAGTTTATCTTTCAATGTTATCCCTTTTCTGTAAGTAACAGAAGGATTCCTAGTTAAAACTTTAGCTAGAGTAGGAACCTCTACCAAGATATGCCAATTTTTCTTTAAAATTCTAAAAGTTCTGTCACTATAGGTCGTATATTTGGTAATGAACCTGGGTTTTTCATCAAAGGTAGCTCGTCTTTTCTTACCAGATTCTAAAGTCACGTCTCTTTTCAATTGTTTTATTCGTACTTCTGCTCTATTCACATCTTGCCTTTTATACCCCCTGTTCAAGAACCTGGAGCATGTATCTGCAATATTAGATCTAAACAATGTTTCTTCTGAACAATTCCTTCGGACCCTTACCATTTCTCAGTAGGGAATATTTTTTATCACTGAACTTGCATGTGCACTTTCAGCATGTAGGACTCCATTACATGCTGTGTCTTTTCTGTATAAAGTGCTCTGAACTATTCCATTTGTTACATAAAAATGGAGATCTAAAAAATCAATCTTCTCTTTGTGATAGTTCATAGTCAGTTTTACATTATACGGGTTATCATTAAGATACCCATAATATTCTTGAAGGCTGTCAATGGACCCTGACCATAGGCAGATAATATCATCTATGTATCTCCCCCAGAACACAATATGTTGTGTCCAGGGGGAGGCACCTCTTCCCCAGGCATGCTCCCTCTCGAACCATCCCATAAAGAGACAGGTGTAAGAGGGAGCAAACCTGGTACCCATGGCAGTCCCACGGACTTGATGGTACCATTGTCCATCATGTAAAAAGAAATTTTTGGTCAAAATTATTTCCATCATTTCCATTATCATCAAATTATGTTCATACAGATCTGCACTTTCTTTATCCAAGTATGTTCTTGCTGCTAGTAGTCCAAACTTATTCTCAATGCAAGTATACAAGCTGACTACGTCCCATGTGACAAACCATAAATCATCCGACCATACAAGGTCCTTAAACTTTAGCAATACGTCCTTGCTATCTTTTAAGAAGGAAGGCAAATTCACCATGTATCTCTGCAGTTTTTTATCAACATATTCAGACATTTTCTCGGTAGGTGAGCCCACCCCCGAGATGATAGGGCGCCCTGGAGGGAATGGTGCCTTCTAGTGCACCTTGGGTAATACATAAATACAGGGGTACCTAGGTTGGTCTATTCTTAGGAACTTATATTCTAAATCACTTAGAAGACAAATTTCTTTCCACTCTGTCAGTTTTAGATTAATTAGAGTTGTTAATTCACCTATAGGGTTACCTCTCATTACTTCATAGGAACTAGTATCACTCAGTTGTCGTTCAATCTCCCCCATATAGTCCAACTTGTTCATCACAACTATGTTGCTACCTTTATCTGCTTTCCTCACCACAATATTCTCATCATTCTCTAATCTACTTAGTGCCTCTCTTTCACCACGTGATAAATTCATATTACTATTTAAATAAGATCTGTCTGAGCATTCTAATTTGTATAGGTCCTTTGTCATTTTTTCATGGACTCTATCAATATTCAAATGGTAACCATTACTGGGCGTAAACTTAGATTTCGGCGGCAGCCCACTATTTACATGAAGATTCTCTGTGATGTTAAGATCTTGTAGTATCGTTCCCATCTCTACACCCACGTCTTCCTCAATTGACAGCAGGCATTGGATATTTCGAACATCTGCAATGCTATGCATTGCAGTTGAATTGCCCTCTAATGATATAGAGACCACAGGTTGTTGATCTTGAAAATAATCTTTTAATTTAAGTGTTCTTGTGAATTTAAACAGGTCGATGTGCACATCAGTAAAGTCACCACATCGTGTTGGGCAAAAACCCAAACCTTTTTTTCAACAAACAAATTTCATCATTATCCAATGACCTATTCGACAGATTAATAATCTCTATCTCATTACAATGAACAATATTATGTGACATATCTACATCATCACCTTGCCTCCCATTTACAGAACCTACGTTTTCTTGGATCTGGTTGTCATCCTCTCTTGGTCTATCTGACCTTTTACATTTCTTTTTGCATCTTGACCCACCCCTCCTTGTTTTCGATTTTGCCTTTTCCGTTGGTCGTTGCTGATCCTCAGCTTTGCTAATTCTTTTTGAAAAGCTGAGGCCCCCTCCCCTAAAGGGATATCAGTTGGATTGTTACTAGATGTAATGCTACTCTGTGAAGAGGCTGAGGCACTGCTTATTGAGCGAGTGTCCTCCACTTCCTCTCTTCCCCGTTTTCTATCTTCTGGGGCCTGTACCGAATCATATTTTTTAGCAAACGTATATATACGTCCCTCTTAATAGTCTCTATCGTCGCGTCTAATCTTTCTCAATTTTTTGTCTTTTAAATATTGTTGATGACCAATAATGACTTTTTTTAGGATTTCATAGTTCTTCTCAACTAGATCTTTTGCCTCTAATGCCTCTATTTCACTTTCTACTGCTTGAATTTCCGATAACAGTTTAGCACCTTTGTCAATTGCATGCCTAATCAAAATCTGCATCATAACTAATGATGCACCTTCCAAATTTGCCTCCCATTCTTTAAGCAAATCTGGGCTAAGGTCCTCAAATGTTGGGAATATTAAGATGGCTAGCTCCCTCGGAGTTTTGTTGTTGTCTATATACTGCTGAAGCGTCACTCCGTCCCACCATCAGGCGAGTTCTTGTTTTTTTAAACACTCCAGTTTTAAGAAAATCGCTCGTAGACCCAAGTTGCCCTGGACATTTGGAGCGGAAGGTGTGGCAGTGAAATTTCGTCCAAAAAGATCTTGTGCTAATTCTTCGCGTCCATCATTGAAGCGAGACATAATAATCTTGTAAAAAACAGTAGTGAGTGCAGTCCAGTCCACAGTAATTTGCAAACAACCAAACCTAGGTGACGGACTTCAGTGGATAGCACTGTCACTATATCTCTGCTACCATATCAGATTGCCCGTGCACAAATCTCCAGCACTTGTCACCTTTTAGTGCCCCTGGTTACAGATTCCAAAAATGTTATTAACAATAGGAGGTGCACTGAACATAGTACAAATAGTCCGTTTTTTGCTTTATCAAATTCTTCTTTTATTCCACAATTTATTCATAAAAACAGCCAACGCGTTTTGTTCCCTTTAGGTACTACCTTTTGGAACTTCATCAGGGTTGTAACAAAAAGTGACATAAAACATATATAAACATCATGAAAAATAACATTAACTGCCAGACATAACTTAAATTTGAGACATACATTATACGACAAAAAATAACAATAACTGTCAAACAGAACTTAAATTTCAAACCTTACACTAAGAACATATAGACAACACTAATTAATTACACTTATTCCATTTTATGATACAACACTACATTTTGTTTACTTATTAATTGAAAAATAAAATAAAACAAAGAGACAAAAAAGAAATAACACCTTATAGACTAACACACATAAACCAAAATCTTATATCTATTTAATAATAACCATATTTACATCTATTTACCTAAAAGAAATATCTTTATATAAAAAACTTTTTTGTTCTAAGTTTTAAGATATCACAATCATGTGACAAGCATCAACCTAGGCAAAGAGTATATTTTGATAGAGATTAGGTAATAGAAAAGTAGGTGAATAAGATTGAAAAAAGTTTGAAAAAAGCTTATAAAGGAACATACGCATCTCAAAAATAAGAATGGGGAAACATGAGCATCTAATCAAAAGGACGCATAATTGTGTACAGATCAATGTGGTTAGCATTCCTCACCTTATACCTCAAGAAGTTGATATTGAGGTATAATGGAAGTAACTGGATACAAAGATCATCCAGGAAAGTGAAACTGCGTAGAACCTTACCTAGATGAGAATTTATAAATTACTAATGTTTCTAAACAATAACAAATGGTATAGATGATACAAAGACATAATGCGTGTTTACCTTACCTAATAAAGTGGATTTCTTATAGAAAGGCGGAATAATATAACACAGTAATCCTCGAAATAGGGTGCATTTCTTCGGAATAAATAGGTTAAAAAAAACCACCTAAGCACATGAGGAGGAGGAAATTTATAAAATACATTAATTATCACGACTCTAGATCTTTGAAGGGAAACATGAATAACTTTAAAGTTACTTATAATATTATAATATTACATGAAAAAAGAGTCAGTTTTCATGTTGAAGAATTAAAATATAATTAAACCATTTAAATAAACGGACAATGTGCCATGAATGTTCCGTTATTAATGTAGACAAATAAACCACTATAGTCGATACAAATAGGAAATCTTTCCTTTCTCACCGTATCATTAGCCAGAAATTGAAAGTGTAAACGGATGGCCCGGATATAATAATCCTTTCGGTCAGGAGTGAAAAAAACAGCCACCTAACACCAAATGGAAAAATTCATATATTATCTTCAGTTATATTGCGCTTGCCAAGCAACGCTATATTGTATTACAACTAATCCGGTCGTTTCGAATGTAATGTATAAGCCACCATATAACACGTACTATTGACAAGGTCAGTGTAAAAAGCCTAAATGTCTGAACCCCAGTCGCTGAAAATACTTAAAACTAATCCACTTGAATCGTATAGTTCGAACCCGCAGCCACCAAGACACACCATGTAAAGTGGCATTTTTAACAGGTTAAAGTCAGAGCCAAAACTGGTAAAATTAGTATAAAGTATCAAACTGGGGTCAACCCTCACCTATCTATCCAAAAAACATCATGTCACAGTAATAGCTTCGGGTTTTATCTAAAGTCGCGCAGTCTGCGAATAGCGTATTTGAACCGTCTTTTCTAACCACGAGAAGAGAAACCATTCATTTATCAAAAAAGCATTCACTGCCCCTCTTAGACCCTCTCTTACCGTAGTCCGCGACCGTGTTCTCTACCCACATCGCCATAAATGACCACCTGTTCTTAAGCTGTATATATAGGTGCCTTAATTGTATTAACCGCCAACAGCTGAGTATATGATGCGGTTTCCTCTTCGTGACGACTCAGATGAAAAAGGAACTAATAGTCGCCATCTTTGAGTGGTACAAAATATATATATGCTACCTTCACGTTGGAGGATGAACAAAATATAATGGTTCTTAATACCATTATGTTAAAACTATATTGTACGGCTTGCAAAAGTAAAAAAGTAAGAACCGTAAACCACCATAAGGTAATCAAAATTAACTATTTCGTTCACATACAAATAAATTGAGCTATTATCACAAAGTTACCATAGAAACCAGCTGCGTATTGGCTAGAAAAGCCTTGCCACGTAGGATCGTTCAGCTATATGTGACCCGGCGGCCATCTTAAAAGATGTTTTGAGGCGAAAAACGGCATTCAATATCGCTACATATTGATTATTAATCCTACCGGTCACAAGTAGAACAAGAAGGCAAACATAATAAAGTTCAAAATAAGTAAATGAGATCATTTTTTAAGGGGATCATATTTAATAAACAAACCTTCACAAAAAGCCCGTTATTAACATGGAGTTGCTATCGCGATCCATTACTATGTATCTACTAGAATGTCTCTGTCATAAATGGTCATTCCGCTAAGCGCAACCCGGCGGTCATCTTAAGATATATATTTGATGATAGTGGAAATTGTATGTTACTGCCGATTGCGCTTTAATCCTAAACAGTCGAAACCATGTAAGCGGTTGCCGGATATCGTAAAATTAAAACAAACGAATAAAATGTTTTATGGAGGCAAATCAAAATTTAATCCTATGCACAGCCTCAACAAGATAGACCAGTAGTCCGCTAAGTCTAGACAGCTGATAATTCAATGGCTGACCAGAAGATTCACAAATAAAGCGGTTGCATCAGGATCATAAATGTCAAAATACTCGAAGTCCCAAAAAAATAAAATATTCCTGATATAGTTAACTTGCTATAAGTATCCAATATACAGATTTTGATTTGTAATATTCGCTGGGAGATACGATAATAAGATTGGAATGCCAGGTGGTTAATACCAAGGTGTTTCTAAAAAAGAGTACAGAGTGGGAATTTAAGATAGAGCAATATAATCACATTATTATCTTTAAATTTTGATTGGTGGAAATACTATCAAAATAAGCATATTACATGCATCACAAAATTAACTCAGCATTTCTTTTGTGGACAGTGTCACTAAACAATGGCATAGTGCATGCCTCACAATACATATCTTCGAGTCAATGTCTATGCCAGTAACTAATGTCATAATGACTCATATCAACATTTGATCATATACAATGTAATGTTATTTAATTCAAGAAATAATGAAATTCGTTATCAGTATTGTGACCACAATCTATAGCCCTGATTCTACATATCCATTTTGCCTCTTTTTGCCTCAGGTTGAGCTCTCTAACACCACCTCTTGGGTTTGCTCTCACATGTTCAATTCCATGAAACCAAAACATTGAATCATTGGGATGGACCAGTTTATAATGTTCTGCCATTGGGTACCTTGTGTCACCCCCCAGGATAGCTCTGGGGTGTTCTTGAATTCTTAATTTGGGATTTCTTGTTGTGCTACCGACATAAATCAGCCCACACTTGCAGCCTAACACGTAAATCACATATGTAGTGTTACAATTTATGAATTCATTGATCATGTATTGTTTCTGGTTATTATATGTAAACACTTTTGTTTTGTTCCTTCCAAAAGAGCATATATTGCAAGAAGCACATATAAAAAAACCGTGTGGTTTCTAAGGTAACCATGTATTGGTGACTGTGAATGTTGTCACATTGCTAGGACAAAGTTTATCTTTCAATGTTATCCCTTTTCTGTAACTAACAGAAGGATTCCTAGTTTAAACTTTAGCTAGAGTAGGAACCTCTACCAAGATATGCCAATTTTTCTTTAAAATTCTAAAAATTCTGTCACTATAGGTCGTATATTTGGTAATGAATCTGGGTTTTTCATCAAAGGTAGCTCGTCTTTTCTTACCAGATTCTAAAGTCACGTCTCTTTTCAATTGTTTTATTCGTACTTCTGCTCTATTCACATCTTGCCTTTTATACCCCTGTTCAAGAACCTGGAGCATGTATCTGCAATATTAGATCTAAACGATGTTTCTTCTGAACAATTCCTCCGGACCCTTACCATTTCTCCGTAGGGAACATTTTTATCACTGAACTTGCATGTGCACTTTCAGCATGTAGGACTCTATTACATGCCGTGTCTTTTCTGTATAAAGTGCTCTGAACTATTCCATTTGTTACATAAAAATGGAGATCTAAAAAATCAATCTTCTCTTTGTGATAGTTCATAGTCAGTTTTAAATTATACGGGTTATCATGAAGATACCCATAATATTCTTGAAGGCTGTCAATAGACCCTGACCATAGGCAGATAATATCATCTATGTATCTCCCCCAGAACACAATATGTTGTGTCCAGGGGGAGGCACCTCTTCCCCAGGCATGCTCCCTCTCGAACCATCCCATAAAGAGACAGGCGTAAGAGGGAGCAAACCTGGTACCCATGGCAGTCCCGCGGACTTGATGGTACCATTGTCCATCATGTAAAAAGAAATTTTTGGTCAAAATTATTTCCATCATTTCCATTATCATCAAATTATGTTCATACAGATCTGCACTTTCTTTATCCAAGTATGTTCTTGCTGCTAGTAGTCCAAACTTATTCTCAATGCAAGTATACAAGCTGACTACGTCCCATGTGACAAACCATAAATCATCCGACCATACAAGGTCCTTAAACTTTAGCAATACGTCCTTGCTATGTTTTAAGAAGGAAGGCAAATTCACCATGTATCTCTGCAGTTTTTTATCAACATATTCAGAAATTTTCTCGGTAGGTGAGCCCACCCCCGAGATGATAGGGCGCCCTGGAGGGAATGGTGCCTTCTTGTGCACCTTGGGTAATACATAAATACAGGGGTACCTAGGTTGGTCTATTCTTAGGAACTTATATTCTAAATCACTTAGAAGACAAATTTATTTCCACTCTGTCAGTTTTAGATTAATTAGAGTCGTTAATTCACCTATAGGGTTACCTCTCATTACTTCATAGTAACTAGTATCACTCAGTTGTCGTTCAATCTCCCCCATATAGTCCAACTTGTTCATCACAACTATGTTGCTACCTTTATCTGCTTTCCTCACCACAATATTCTCATCATTCTCTAATCTACTTAGTGCCTCTCTTTCACCACGTGATAAATTCATATTACTATTTAAATAAGATTTGTCTGAGCATTCTAATTTGTATAGGTCCTTTGTCATTTTTTCATGGAATCTATCAATATTCAAATGGTAACCATTACTGGCGTAAATTTAGATTTTGGCCGCAGCCCACTATTTACATGAAGATTCTCTGTGATGTTAAGATCTTGTAGTATCGTTCCCATCTCTACACCCACGTCTTCCTCAATTGACAGCAGGCATTGGATATTTCGAACATCTGCAATGCTATGCATTGCAGTTGAATTGCCCTCTAATGATGTAGAGACCACAGGTTGTTGATCTTGAAAATAATCTTTTAATTTAAGTGTTCTTGTGAATTTAAACAGGTCGATGTGCACATCAGTAAAGTCACCACATCGTGTTGGGCAAAAACCCAAACCTTTTTTTCAACAAACAAATTTCATCATTATCCAATGACCTATTCGACAGATTAATAATCTCTATCTCATTACAATGAACAATATTATGTGACATATCTACATCATCACCTTGCCTCCCATTTACAGAACCTACGTTTTCTTGGATCTGGTTGTCATCCTCTCTTGGTCTATCTGAGTTTTTTTGTTGTCTATATACTGCTGAAGCGTCACTCCGTCCCACCATCGGGCTACTGGTCTATCTTGTTGAGGCTGTGCATAGGATTAAATTTTGATTTGCCTCCATAAAACATTTTATTCGTTTGTTTTAATTTTATGATATCCGGCAACCGCTTACATGGTTTCGACTGTTTAGGATTAAAGCGCAATCGGCAGTAACATACAATATCCACTATCATCAAATATATATCTTAAGATGACCGCCGGGTTGCGCTTAGCGGAATGACCATTTATGACAGAGACATTCTAGTAGATACATAGTAATGGATCGCGATGGCAACTCCATGTTAATAACGGGCTTTTTGTGAAGGTTTGTTTATTAAATATGATCCGCCTTAAAAAATTATCTCATTTACTTATTTTGAACTTTATTATGTTTGCCTCCTTGTTCTACTTGTGACCGGTAGGATTAATAATCAATATGTAGCAATATTGAATGCCGTTTTTCGCCTCAAAACATCTTTTAAGATGGCCGCCGGGTCACATATAGCTGAACGATCCTACGTGGCAAGGCTTTTCTAGCCAATACGCAGCTGGTTTCTATGGTAACTTTGTGATAATAGCTCAATTTATTTGTATGTGAGCGAAATAGTTAATTTTGATTACCTTATGGTGGTTTACGGTTCTTACTTTTTTACTTTTGCAAGCCGTACAATATAGTTTTAACATAATGGTATTAAGAACCATTATATTTTGTTCATCCTCCAACGTGAAGGTAGCATATATATATTTTGTACCACTCAAAGATGGCGACTATTAGTTCCTTTTCTCATCTGAGTCGTCACGAAGAGGAAACCGCGTCATATACTCAGCTGTTGGCGGTTAATACAATTAAGGCACCTATATATACAGCTTAAGAACAGGTGGTCATTTATGGCGATGTGGGTAGAGAACACGGTCACGGACTACGGTAAGAGAGGGTCTAAGAGGGGCAGTGAATGCTTTTTTGATAAATGAATGGTTTCTCTTCTCGTGGTTAGAAAAGACGGTTCAAATACGCTAGTCGCAGTCTGCGCGACTTTAGATAAATCCCGAAGCTATTACTGTGACATGATGTTTTTTGGATAGATAGGTGAGGGTTGACCCCAGGTTGATACTTTATACTAATTTTACCAGTTTTGGCTCTGACTTTAACCTGTTAAAAATGCCACTTTACATGGTGTGTCTTGGTGGCTGCGGGTTCGAACTATACGATTCAAGTGGATTAGTTTTAAGTATTTTCAACGACTGGGGTTCAAACATTAGGCTTTTACACTGACCTTGTCAATAGTACGTGTTATATGGTGGCTTATACATTACATTCGAAACGACCGAATTAGTTGTAATATAATATAGCGTTGCTTGGCAAGCGCAATATAACTGAAGATAATATATTAATTTTTCCATTTGGTGTTAGGTGGCTGTTTTTCACTCCTGACCGAAAGGATAATTATATCCGGGCCATCCGTTTACACTTTCAATTTCTGGCTAATGATACGGTGAGAAAGGAAAGATTTCCTATTTGTATCGACTATGGTGGTTTATTTGTCTACATTAATAACGGAACATTCATGGCACATTGTCCGTTTATTTAAATGGTTTAATTATATTTTAATTCTTCAACATGAAAACTGACTCTTTTTTCATGTAATATTATAATATTATAAGTAACTTTAAAGTTATTCATGTTTCCCTTCCAAGATCTAGAGTCGTGATAATTAATGGATTTTATCATTTTCCCCCTCCTCATGTGCTTAGGTGGTTTTATTTAACCTATTTATTCCGAAGAAATGCACCCTATTTCGAGGATTACTGTGTTCTATTATTCAGCCTTTCGATAAGAAATCCACTTTATTAGGTAAGGTAAACACGCATTATGGCTTTGTATCATCTATACCATTTGTTATTGTTTAGAAACATTAGTAATTTATAAACTCTCATCTATGTAAGGTTCTACGCAGTATCACTTTCCTGGATGATCTTTGTATCCAGTTACTTCCATTATACCTCAATATCAACTTCTTGAGGTATAAGGTGAGAGCATGCTAACCACATTGATCTGTACACAATTATGCGTTCTTTTGATTAGATGCTCATGTTTCCCCATTCTTATTTTTGAGATGCGTATGTTCCTTTATAAGCTTTTTTCAAACTTTTTTCAAGTTTTTTATATAAAAATATTTCTTTTAGGTAAATAGATGTAAATATGGTTATTATTAAATAGATATAAGATTTTGGTTTATGTGTGTTAGTCTATAAGGTGTTATTTCTTTTTTGTCTCTTTGTTTTATTTTATTTTTCAATTAATAAGTAAACAAAATGTAGTGTTGTATCATAAAATGGAATAAGTGTAGTTAATTAGTGTTGTTTATATGTTCTTAGTGTAAGGTTTGAAATTTAAGTTCTGTTTGACAGTTATTGTTATTTTTTGTCGTATAATGTATTTCTCAAATTTAAGTTATGTCTGGCAGTTAATGTTATTTTTCATGTCGCTTATATATGTTTTATGTCACTTTTTGTTACAGCCCTGATGAAGTTCCAAAAGGTTGTACCTAAAGGGAACGAAACGCGTTGGCTGTTTTTATGAATAAATTGTGGAATAAAAGAAGAATTTGATGAAGCAAAAAACGGACTATTTGTACTATATGTTCAGTGCACCTCCTATTGTTAATAAAAAAAGTGAAGGAGTTTTGCAGCTCCTGTGCATCCTGTCAGGTTAGCGACAAGAGAGGGGGCAAGCCAAAGGCTCCTTTGATACCACTGCCAATGGTTGGAACTCCCTTTGAGAGGGTGTGGGTGGACATTGTTGGCCCCATAGACCCACCAACTGCTTCAGGGAACAGATATATCTTGGTAATAGTGGACCATGCCACACGCTATCCTGAAGCAATATACCTCAGGACAGTCACTGCTCCTTCTGTGGCTAGGGCCCTACTTGGGGATGTGCTGGATTATTTACTAGGCCTGAGATCTCACAAGGCAGAGTACATGTACAAAGCAATCAGAAAACTGGAGACCAGCCAAGAGCTCATGAAACTCTGGTATGACCAGAAAGCTATGATGCCTGAGTACACTCCAGGACAATTGGTGTGGGTATTGGAGCCTGTAGCTCCCAGGCAACTCCAGGACAAGTGGACAGGGCCCTACACAATCCTAGAAAAGAAAGGTGGGGTTGTCTACCTGGTAGACCTTAACACCACCAGGAATCCCCACAGGTTCCTGCATGTCAATAGGTTGAAATCCCACCATGTTGATTGTCACAGATGAAGCAGGAGAGGAAGAGACTGAGCCATTGCCAAATCTCCTCTCCACCAATTTGCAAGATGGGTCAGTGGAGGGAGTTGTACTTACTCCCAAATTGACAGATCAGTAACACAAAGACTGCATGCAGGTGCAGGAACAGTTTGCTGGTCTACTCTCTTTGACCCCAAGTATCACCACCTGCTGTATACATGACATTGACACTGGTGACAGCTTACCTGTCAAAACTAAACTGTACAGGTTGTCTGACCAGGTCAGAACCAGTATCAAGGCTGAAGTAGCTAAGATGCTGGAATTGCAGTTAGTTGAGCCCTCGGATAGTCCACGGGCCAGCCCAGTGTTGCTGTACCCAAACCTAATCCCCAAGGGGGAATAAAGTAGTTCAGGTTCTGTGTGGACTAGAGAGGATTGAATACAATCACTAAGACTTATGCTCACCCTATACCTAGAGCTGATGAGCTCGTTGATAGGTTAGGGGCTGCAAAGTACCTGAGTACATTTGATTTGACCTCAGGTTACTGGCCGATTGCCCTCAGTAAAGGAGAGGTCAGCATTCTCCACACCAGAGGGACATTACCAGTTCAAAGTAATGCCTTTTGCCTTAAAGAATGCACCTGCCACCTTCCAACGTTTGGTGAACTGGGTCCTGTATGGGTTGGAGCACTACATTGCAGCTTATCTGGATGATGTAGCTGTGTACAGTTCCACCTGGGAGGATCAATTTGACCCCCTGAACTGAGTGCTTCAGGCCCTGCAGCAGGTAGGCCTGACTATCAAGGTCAGTAAGGGCCAGATGGGGCAGAGTTCAGTGGTGTTCCTGGGCCACCTTGTAGTTGGAGGCTATGTGCAATCTCTCCAGCCCAAAATTCAAACCATAATTTGAATCTTCATAAGATAGCTTAGAGGGTTAATGTGCCAATTTTAGGTCACTATGTGTAAGCTGTAGGAAACGCTGTCGTGAAAGTAAAGTAGCTTAGTTGGTTAATGATTTTGTTGGAGAAATTCCTGTGCAATTTGCAGGTCACAAGACCCAATATGGCTGAAATAGCTCAAGGGAGTTTGTGTCCGCTGTAAACTTCTGCATGCTACCTCTAAGGCATACATTTGAACCTTTGATGTCTTTAATAGAAATGCTTTGTACACATATATTTTGTTAATTGAATTCCAATGAGCTGATTAGTTCTTAACAGCCATTATTATGTCGAAATTAATTCAGTACCTTATCTCTGCTATATTACAGGTAGTTATGAGTGAAAATCTACATATAGACCTAACATACCTTACATAGCCGCAGAGCCTGAAAAAGGGAAATGCTTTCATATCACTGTTTGACCAGCTTGTGAAGTGAGCATATGTTTTCACTGATGAATGGATGAGTGTGGAAGCAAGGTGTGACAGTGTCCAGCTGTGCTCACTATGGACTCTGACACCTGCTCCTAGGTACTATGCACCTATGTTAAAAGGAATGCTCACACATCCTTGGGAAAAGGCATTTGAAGCCTGACGTGAAGGTGATGGAGGTAATCGAAATGGACACTACAGTCCCCAGGTACTCTCTGCAGCAGCTTCTCAGCTTGGCACAACACACACCACATATGTGTGGTCACCTCTGTACCACTTGCTTGTATGTATCCCGAGGTAGGCACACTGCCCAGGTATACAGCTGGAATGATTTTCAGGGTCTGGAAGCCGAATTTGACATTAGAATAGCTACCCAGACCAAAATACGCTAGGTTATAAGAGAAATAGAGATTGAGTGAATGACCAACACGGGACGATTGTGCCTTTATAACTTTAGTTCTGTATTCTGAGAGTAGAGAAAAAAAGTATCCTCACTAAAACTATTCTACAAAAGGACGTTCGAGAATGAGCTACACAAGAACAGATAAAGCAACTAGGGAATGGAAGAGAAATATAGGATTTTAAAACATAGGGGCATATGTACAAGAACTTAACGCTGCCGCAGCATCCATTTTTTGAGGTTTGGTAGCTTTTTTTTATTGCCGTATTCACAAGTTGCCGCTAACTGCAGTCAGCTGTACTTTTCCGGCGTAAATGTGAATTTTATAGATCGGCACTTCTGTTAGTGGGACTTAATGAAAATGAGATGCAAGGTGGGCGTTCCTGTGAAAAAACAGCCGATAACCACACTTTGCGATCTTTACAAAGATGTTTCCTTCCGGCGATAATCCCCCAAAACTGCTGCTAAGTACAGTTAGTGGCAGGTTTTTAAGACCAGAAAAAAGCTAGTCTAAAAAATGGTGCAAACGCACCTGTACATAAGGGAGACTAACCCAGACCCTCATTGGCATTCTCAACGACACCATGGAGGTACTACTCTTGCAGCTTGAAGCTCCAAGAAGACCACCACTGCCACCAGCACCACCACAGAGGCAGCGCCGCAGAAGAGAGCGGGTTTTCCACCAATGCATCACCCTGATAGATCTCCGGCCAGAGGATGTGATAGCCCACTACAGGCTAAAGAGGACCTCCATCATATGCATGCTCACTCAGATAGCGCCAAGGCTGCAGGCACCATCCTAGCACTGCACAAACATCCCTCCGCAGACAAAGCTACTTGCAGTGCTGCACATGTTGGCCTCTGGTACCTTCCAACCAAACACTGCCAGAGTGGGTGGAGTCTCACAGTCATCCTTCTCTAGGTTCCTCCCGACTGTCTTGAATGCCATCATCAGCCTGACACCTCAGCACCTACGATTCCCCAACACAGTGCAAGAACAACTTGACAACAAGCAAGGCTTCTATGACATTGCTGGGTTTCCACATGTGTTGGGGACAATTGACTGCACCCATGAGCAACTTGTGCCTCCTGCGGACACTGCACATATATACAGGAACAGGAAGCACACACACACTCAATAAACATGCAGCCAATCGTGGACCACCTGGGCCTGTTCATCAATGTTATTGCAAAGTTTCCAGCGAGTGTGCTTGACTCATACATCTTTCGCCAATCGATTATCAACCAGCGGTTTGAGAGTGGCACATATGGAAATGGACTGCTTGTTGGTAATTACAAACGGAACAACCACACACCTCTAGTCCCTAATCCTGAAGCTCAAATATGTGAGAATGCACATGCAGCAAATGTAATGTGACATACCTTGTAACAGGTCCGCCTACTCTACACAAACACCCAATGCCAAATAATCAAGACATATGTAAGTAGGCCCAACAAGTTAGTAGCCCAGAAAATCTCACACAAACCACTATGCTACTCTTGGAAGATAGATTTTGCAGAACTCCCCAGACAAACATTTCAAATAATCAATGCAGCACGTGCCACAAGACATATGCTTCTGCTGGGCTACATCCATCCTGAAAGAAACACATGTGCAATATGTACAACAAGATGACAGATCACCCTGCTCTCACCTGTGATGGTGCACAATTAGCTGACATGCAAAAACACAGTCAGCCATGCACCATGCTGCAAGGGTGCCTGCCTCATGGGGATGCAAGTATTGCTGCATGAAGGGAGCCCCAACTGCACACAAACAATCACCAAAGTTGATTAAACATCAGTCTGCGTTGTGTCAAAATGGATCATGCATAAAAAGAGCATACAAACAGTAGAAATATTAATCTCAGAACAAGTTGTGCATCCATATGACTCCCCTGGTGAGGTGTAGCAATCTGATCACAAATTCAGCCAAATAAATGTGTGCCGATTGTGAACACACACACACGGCAATATCTATGTTTATTATCCCAACATGCCTGCAAGCAGAACCAAAGTTAACTCATGCCCAAGGACATCAATACACAGGTCCGTTGTCTTCACATGTCCGAGTAAGTCAAGTGCACCTGGTAGCAATGCCACTGTTACTCAAACACTGACCCACCTTGGGGGCAAGGTGGATCTATATAACCCACAATGAGTAAAATGTTTAGCAGCCAAGTATATTTGCTCTCAGCTACCCTCAGCACAATAACTCACAATGATGTATCTTGATGACATAGTAATCTGTCTAAAGGCAAGGTGGCTGCTTCACCAGGCCCATGCGCCAACGGTGCACCCTCAAAAATCTGTGCATAAGTGACGCACTGTTAGTGTTACGTCCCTGCAAATCACCTCTAATCTTTTTTGAGTGATCCTTACAGTCACAACATGGAGGTAATACAAAGGACCTGGCCAATGGCATCATGGTGATGTGTAGGCTGTTAATTATAGGCAAGTCAATTTCAGTGATGCAGGTCAATTGTCTGAAACACCATATGACAAAGCAGAAAGTACCAAGTTGCACAATGCACACACCAAAAAAAACACTCTGCAAACACAGCAGGCACACATACTAATGGACACATCTCTACATCATCTGTTTCAGGTGATCAAGGATATTCCCTGTCACCATGGTTGACGACCCCCATCAAAGTGACCCCCACACAGGCCCAGAGAGACTACAATGTTGCACTGGGACGCACAAGGGCCATTGTTGAATGGACCTTTGAAGTCCTTAAATCAAGGTTCCGGTGCATTGACATTTCGGGGGGGGGGGACTCATGTACAGTCCTGAACTGGTCTATAAAATTATAATGGCATGTTGCATTTTGCACAACATCTGTGTACGGACAAACACACCATTGCCAGCAGACCAGGAAGAGCAGGACAATCCGGAGGATGGCCAGAACAAAGAAGCTGATGCAAGACACACCACAGCTTCTGCTGCTGGAACAGCAAGGAGGGATGTCATCATCCACAACTTCCTTACCTAATCTCCCTCAACAAATATCACGTCACAAGCATTTCTTAAAACCAAACTCCACAGATTGTTATTTTTGCAAATAAAATGACACTACAACAAAATCAGTATACTTGGCTACTGACTTTTGAAACTGATTAATCTGGTAAGTGAAAGTTAACAAAACAACAGTGACACACAGCTCTTACACCTAGCAGGGGACATGACACCAATTAAAGGAAGTGTGGGAATGGAACAACGGATTGGGCATCTGAGCCAGTTACTGTGTATGGTCCCTCATTGGGAACCAACAACTGTGTGTTGTGTCATCACAGGAGCACCTACAGGTCTGTTTATATACAAGAGGGTATTACAACATACACTGTATGTCTGATGCATCATCATAGCTGGGGCCACATAGATACAAATCCATCATAATATGTGAAATCCTACATATCTGTGTATTACATGACACAAGAAACAGGGAACTGACAACAGTAGCAAATGTACATTACTAATCTTCACTGCATCCACTTGTGGGTGTTGAGGATGAAGATATAGAGGATATTACAGATACAATGACTGATGTATCAACACAGTGCAGGGAATGCTAGAAACACAAAACATACACAGTCAAACAGCAACAGAAAGTGGGAATACCTCCAACGATGACACATGTGCCATTGGAATGACCAATAAGCACATGTCATGCATCACTAGCACTGTGCATGAATCATCCTACAACACAGCACTGATCTGTTGTAGTCACAGAAGCACAAACAATGACACATTTGTCAGCCATGGGCCAACTGGCAAGGCAGCAGCACACAACAACGTGTATGTCGGACCAGGTACCTGCCAATGCAATGTCAATGAAGTGTTGATGTCACATGCACAACAACATGAGTGTGTCATGACAATGAAGGGGTAGAATGGGCTACATCCTCATCCAATTACTCTTGCTCTGTGTTCACACCCACAAGACAGAGAACAGACATACACATCAGTGATGTGCTACAGGGAATACTATAATTACAGACCAAACATGCTAACAACATGCAACATATGACTACTATAATGGACATTGTTTTGGATTATACAGACATAAAAATAATTATTTTAAGCCTTCAGAAGGTGCACCACATTCAACTGGATTATCACTACAAGTTTACTTATGTCAATTGCATGATGTGTGTAATTTTGCTCTTCATCACAACTACAACAATCAAAATAGCCACACATCTGCTGGCACATTTGAACACATAGACAAACATGCTCCTAAGAATAAATGTTAATGTCACACAATGTTGTATCTTTCAAGCAATGTACAAATACTCATCATGAAATGGTGTTGGCCAAGCTGGCCAGCCATCATGAATGGTTCATGTAGCAGTCCAGTGTAGACAACAAGCCACTCCACTCCAGTCAGGAGTATGACTGACAGAAATATCTGTTCTGATAGCATCCATGGAAATCCTACGTACACCCAAGAGCTCCATAACATGGGTGGATGATAGGCTGTACAATATGGTTGCCTCATGAATGGCAACATTGGCAAGCAAATCACATGTTCCATCCTGTTCATGGATAGCCGTTTGGTACAAACAGTTTGTTCACGGCTAATGTGCAGATACAACCCCTGGGCCTCCTCTGCTTAACACACAACCATCTCCCAAACTTGAAAACTACATCAGACCTCATATCACAACATCCTCTCCGAGTCACTGACTCAGCCAGCCTAATCCTCAGCCAGTCCAGATCATACAAGCCTGGGTACAGCATGGTACTCTAAGTATGCATTTGAGACAGGATACATGAGATGCAAGTGGACCCTCTTAGTTGCCTTCTCACAGGTCCCCTGCATCACAAGTCTTGTTGAGTAGAGGGGCCTAACCCTCGACATCGTCAGACAGCACAACCTACTCGGGCATAATGGCATAGAGAGCCACTGCAAAGTTATAGGATGTCTCCCCTGTCATCCCAGTGTCCTCTTGGTGCGTGTCATGCAATGCACACCACCCTTTGTACATGATCAGAAGCACATTGAATGATCAACACACCAAGTTGCACCATGCGTACTTCTCATGTCAGCAAGTTGTGAACATTTAACATGCCAGGCTTTGTCACCAGGTAATGGTCATTGCTGATGCACCGATGGCATGAGCCAGGGCCCTCCATCTCACGCACAATGCAGGTATTGACGGCAACGTCATTCTACTGTAACTCTGCAGTATCTGTGTCTAGCCATCTGTGTCTCATACCAAAGTACAGGGTGGTCTCCAGGCCATGCGTACTGTTTGCGCTTACAGGCATCACTAGCTTTGCTGTTGCCAGGATTGTAACATGCAAAGTGCTGCCTTGCTGTTCCAAAGGAAAAATGTCATGTTCACCTGTGAATCTGGTTCTACAACATGTTTGTACATGGCTCAGTGGGGCTTATTGACCTATGCATAATTTTGAGTAGGCGGCTCCATTCTGATATCTGTCACACACATTTAACTATGCATTATCTGAGTTGTCCCTGTAAGCTCTTGTAGCCCTTATGGGATAAACAATATGGGATGGCACACTAACATCAATAATATTGTACTGATATCTGTCCAGCCGTAACATCATTGTCCATAACAGCTACTCAGCTGCTGCCACTGCAGGTAGGAGCGGTGGGGCCGGCTTGGGGGTTTCAGAGAGACGACGACGAGAGAAAATTAATTGTTTATTTAATTTTCTCTTGTGGTCGTCTCTCGAAATACCACCCCAGCCGGCCCCACCGCTCTTACCTGCAGCAGCCGCGGCTGCAGCTACTATCTGCTCATTGCTGTCATGCTAGACTGATATTAAAATGTTGCTTGCACAAGAAGATCCTTCCACCATGTAACGTATGTTTATGCATATTTTGTAATGGTGACAATGGATCTGGTCATTAGACACCGGTCATTTATCATGTCATGCATAGCACAGCATGAAATGCACAAACATATCTTATGAAAATATGGTCATGAGTCCCTTTGCACAAACCGTCATCAATAGACACCTCTGTGCCCCCAGCTAAACAAATACTCAAATGTGAATGTGTGGTCATAGCTGTGCATTGTATGCTGTATCCCTAATCTCATATACAAGTGGTGACTGCCTGTTGGTCAGTGACATGTGTGTAGCAAGCCCATCTAACTGGCACAGACTTCACAGCAATGTGTGATGTAAGAGTCTCACATATAGTGACACATACCATCAATGCTAACCCTAATGAGTGACACGGAGGCATGCTTTTTCTTACACACAAGATCAGTCATAGACAGACATCAATGTGAGTAACTAGTGCCTCTTGACAGCACAGGATCACTCATCAGGACAGTCCAGATAGACTACACTCCAGTACACCACACAGATCACACCACATATCCATATTGTGTTGTTAGGCCTGCTCAATCATGAAAAATGGTACATATACTGATCATGTAGCAATTTGTGGGTAAATTTTGAACGCTAATCGATGTTAGCGTTAATATTTTTCATAACTGCCATTAAAAATACTTGCAAAATACATGTATATAGAGGAAATATTCCTACTTACCCCTTAGCGGGTAAAGATGTGTTGCTACGTCTGAAAACGGGCCACAAATGGCCAGGAAGTGATGTCAGTCTGCATCCTGTTCCATGGAGTAGTACTGTACGCTTTCACTTTCTCTTTCAACCACACTGTTAGTGTCTGTTGTGAGTTGTGGAGGTGTTGCAGGGTGTCTGCTGGTGTTGGTGTTTTGGAGAGAGTTTATGTGCGTAGTGTACTGTCCATACTGTCCTTGTTGAGTCCTGTATCTTTGTCCATACATGTTTTTTGCGACTGTCTAATTGTTTTGTCGGGTGTACGTCTTAGGGGTATCTTTGTAATTTACACAGTTATTAGGGGTAATTTTTGGGCTATTTTTTGGTTTCCTGGGGTCACATGTGTTTTGGGAGATGATGGGTCAGGGTAGGGAGGGCAGGATGTCTGCGGGGCTTTGGGGGGCTTCCTATGGCTAGTTAAGTTTTATTTGCCAAAGATGGTTGAGGCTCGGGACGTATCCTCCAGGGATACAGTGTTAAAATACGGAAGGTGAGGTGGAAGCATATCCGTGAAAAAAGGATGAGAATGTTTGGTGTGGACAGGACTGTCCAGCAGTGGAAGCACCATTGGCAGGATTGCTTTGAGAGTGAGGAAGACCTCATGGATCACCTGGGAATCATCGTTGGCAGGCAAGGTGGTAAGTACATGACCAACTTTGTTTGAGATCAGAGGATGAATCCACTGAACACTAATTAGGTTCTGGACAACATCTATGCCCCCCTCATGGAATGTGCTACCTAGCTAAACTAAATGCCTATCATGATGTACTGTCCATCGCTACATGCATTGATATTGGTACACTTCACATGATTAACTGGCTGTCAGTGTCAAGCTCTGTGAGATACACAATGTGGGTTATCAACATGTCAAGGGTCGTGATACACGTGTGGGGAGTAAAATGGACCCATTTGACCAAACAACGTCACGTCTATTGACGTTGTTGATGAAAAAAGTTACTCATGAACCTGTGGAACAAGTTGTAGTCTGTTTTGTCCCACTGATCCTGGCATGGATGTCCATTAGGCCACCTGGCTGAAATTGACATGTGTTGGGTGTCAGACAGGCAAAGCACATTGCAACATGTATTTAACGTGGACACACACCTGACTGTTACAGTGAATGAAATTGTATCAAGAAGACCTCAATGATGTACGTGAGTCATGTGAAATGTGATGTTAATAATATTTATCTTCCTTTCCATATATTTTCCACAGCTGGAAGACCCTTGATCACACAGGGAGATGTGGTTGCCTTCATGGACCCACAGGCAGTTAGTGCGTTGCCCCGAACTATGGAATTGTATGTTTTGACATATATATGTCATGCCACAGGCCCTGTATGTTGTTATACACTGTCTGGATGTGCATTAGATGGACCTCACCTCTAGTGTGATAATGCAGCACCAAGTCAAGAGTTATGCACATCAGCATCATGTGCTGATGGAGGACAGCATTACCCTGCTTGACTTGATATTGCAACTCCTCATATGATTCACAACATACCAGCCATGTACAAGCAAATAGTCCATGATTTTGATGATTTAATTGCAATGTCATTGAGCCGATCATGCAGCATCCCAAACATCTATGCACCCTGACATGATTGTACAATGGGGGCAGATGTAGTGCTGGCCATTGCAAGTGTAGACTGTTGTAAATGATGATAAGTTTCTACCCCTGATCTTGTCACATCTGTTGTTGAGTATCATTTGCTACGTGCTGTAGCATTTTGACATGAACTTGGGACAAACATGTAAATACAGCCTTATTTCCAAACTTTGGCCATGTACAACCATTCCCAAATGATGTTTGCCTCCATGGTAACAACTGTGTCACCACAACTCAATGATTTAATGTTAGCTGTGGCTGTGGGTACTCATGCCATGTTGAATGGAATATGTCAGTTGTAAACAATGGCCAAACACCTTTGTGATGTATTGTGCATATTCTCATCCAAATCTCCAAATGATCATGGCTCTTTGACATGGTATAATGTGTAGAGGTCAGCTTGGGGACATGATGCAGTCCACGGCTACATCAAGTTAAATATGTTTACTCAGCATGGGATTATTTGTCACGTGAATATTGTATAGTTTCAGATACAGTATTTCTGAGCCCATTAATCCAAAATTTGTACAACACCCCAGCCATTGCGGGTACTTATCAGAGTGTACATACTTAAGAAGATACATTTGAGTAATGTTGTTGATGTGTATAAACAGACCTGCAATCCATTGACCCCCAGCACTGATGTGCCTGTCGGCAATTTTCATTTCTTTTAGAATTACAGTTGTCATTGACAGTTAGTTGTCCAAAGAGCAGGTCTCAGAACCACAATTACAACTTGAGTATGTCTCACAAATGGCTGACTGACATGAGCAAACTTTAACAACTTTGGCAAAATAATCTTGTCCAATGTAACACAGATTGAGGTAACCTAAACATGTTCCAAAGATCACTTACAAATTTGATAATGATCCTCGTGATTCATTTCCATGTTGATGTAAATCCCAAGGCCTCTGTAGCCAATGCAAAGTTTTGTGGCACAACATTGTCTTGGCAAGACTGTCTCAGCCTCAGTGCCAAAGCAGTGATAATCAACTCAACGTAGGACAATGTCAACTCATGCATTAGACACCCTTTCACACAACATTTAGGGGATGAGGGGTGGGCATTGTTACACTGCTAAGCCCATTCATCATCACGCAGAACCATTTCCACAGGGGCACCTTGAATATTGTGGAGTGCGTAATACTTTAGACTGTGAACAAAATAGTTTTCTAACATGCTCTTTACTGTGAAATGCTCAACAGTTCATCAATGTATATGTTCTGAGTTGTTTATCAGAGTGTGACACACATTAAAAACATTATAGTTCAATGATTGATCAAGTGCCTGACAGTGATCCTTCGATCACATTGACTATCATCTGCTCAAGTCAGGCACCATAGCACTGTTGAGCAAGGGTGTATTCCTTTGCACTAGCATGATGGGGTTCACATTGCCACTAGTTGAAAAGCAGTGCAGCCCAATTTTGATGTGGAAATGCAGCAGCTTTCCTGTCCATTGTGTTATAGCACAGCAAGGTGCAGAGCAGGCTAATACCGCCACACAATGATTCATGCAACATATGCCCTCTTTAATTGTATTAATTTAAATTGTCCATGCTTACACAGATTTACTACTAAATGTATACATCATCTATTATGGATGTGAGCTGTGTTGACACATTTAAAGTGTTTCTAATACAATGATATTCCATTTCTTCAAATGTCCTACATGACTACCACTGTTGTGATTGGTCATCTGCCATGATTGCAGACAGTGCAGCCTACTGTCTTTGTGTAGTTGTAATGTTCATGGTCTGCTATGGGCCTGTTAAACTTCATCCTTACGGAACTTCCCCTGTTGGACTCAATTGTTGTTTGTGGCCACAGCCTAATTGCAAACAGCTATTCTACAACTGTTGTCACTGCACTCTGCACATGCTTTGTCCCATCCCAGGAGTCAACATGTTGTTATCAACATCAGATTAGGATTACTGGTATTATTTACTTAGAATTTGTCAGGTCATGTGTGATGTACCCTGCTTTTTATGATGGTGTGTAGAGAACATATTGTGAGATTTTTTTTGTGCCAATTATGCAGAATGCCATCATTTTTTTGGAGTCAGCGAACATGACATGTTCTCTTTGTTTTCAGACAACACGTCACTGGAGGAACAAAGGCAGTTCCTACTGCATAAGGAACGATACCTACACATTAGGTGTGTGGCAAAAGGCTTACATGACATGGAACGATGGTACAGTGAGGAGAGGGCTTCTGGCAATTGGAAGTCAATTACTGACAGTACCAAGAAAGGCAGCAAGAAACATGCTAACCTGCCTGCCTCTTCAACATGCCACAGTCAGACACAGCCAATCCCTGGCCCTTCAGGTGTACAACATAGTGGCACACATCCACAACAATCGGCAGTTCCCGGTTCATCCACACATGCTCAACGTGCTGCACCCACCTCTAGTCAACCCATCGTTGCCCCATCACAGAGTGCTCAACCAGGCACATCATCGAGATCTGCAGGCACCAACAGATGTCAGTCCTGACAAAGAGGGAGTGGAGGTTACTGTACAATTTGAATGTTCGAGTGGCCCATCTGGAACGTGACCATGACAAATTCAAGGGACACCTCATGGACATTAAGGGGGCCCTGGGGCTCCCCTGTACAGCCCCCCAATTTCCTTCACCCAGTTTCCATCCATTTTGGACAATATTTTCTTATTTGGTAATAAGTGTAGTTTTAGTTTAGGTTTAATATAGTGTTAGGTGTAGTTAGTTCTTAGGTTTTTCTGATACTTTACTTAGTGTTTTTGATTAAGTTTCCTTTTCCTTAGGGTTGGGGGTTGATGTGTTTTTGGACTTGTTATAATAAAAATTAAAAAAAATTAAAACAATATATATTTGTCTAGTATGTATGTTTAGTTAGTTCATGTATTGGTTAAGCTGTCTTTGTCCCATCCCTGGATTTGCCTTAAGGGGGAGGTGGGTTGATGTATATTATATATTGTTATGAGTATAGTCTTAGGAAAGCTAGTTAGTTTAGTCTAGGTTAATGTTAGTGCAAGTTAGGTTAGTGTAGTTTAGGATAAGTCATTATTATTACTTTAGTTTGATAGTGTGTATTTTGTAAAAATAAATTCCTACTAGTTGATGGTTTGTGCTGTCAATGATTGTTGATGTGTTGACATCTACTGTTTAATTTCTAGTTGGTTACAATAGATGCATCACCCGCACAACCAATTTGAATGTCTACAAATGTGATTACGCCATCTTCAATGGACAGGCTACCGTCAATCTGCATTTTGAATGTGAGTGAACCAAACTGATTGATATGTAAAGTAGCAAAGTTTAGTTTCAATAATGTTTTGGAGTGGTCTGAGGAATTAGTATCCATATGATACTATTTTGCAAGTACAGATATACACATGATGCACTGTAGGCATTGTGCTCACACAGCATTGGTTACATGCTGTAGGTATGTTGTTAGGATACTTAGGGGCATCTTTGATAACACCAGTCCCCACAACAGCTTCAGTTTCCATGTGGGAGTGTAGGGGATATGTGCTTTCTATTATTTACTACTTATCCTAACGCCTCTGTACATGTTTCAACACAGCCTTGTACATTGCGGACAACACTGGAAATTATTTTGCATACACGTGTAGTGCAAGGGGTGTTGTGATGTGCGTTACAGCACAACAGCACTAGGATTTGATCCATAAACACTTTGACTTATGCTGTCCTACACCATTCCTTTTCTTACAGCTAGATAGCTTTGTCGTCATATGTAACATGTTGAGGGAGCTGTCTTCACATGTGTCATGGCATGACACCCATCTATTCAACCACTGTCCACCTCATTGACAATGAGTACATGTTCTGAGTATTCCTTGTTTGCATGGAAAGTTTCAGCCACTTCATGTGGCTTGACTTGATTATTGTTCTAAGTCACGATCAACTTCCTAAGCATAGAGTATTTTTATGGTGCTGAAAAAGTGTTGTCTTAAAGATCTGAACATTGGTAGAGTCACCCCTGTCCAGGCTTCTCAATGCCTATCAGGGACACAGAGTCAGCATATTCCATTTTCCAAAGGACCCTTGATTTGTAGTGGTGGCTAAACTGACCATGCATTGTTGGCACATTTAAACGTAAATGGTCACAGGCAACACATATCTTAGTGACATAAGTTACTTTATTTACATGTGCATTAACGGAGGTAGCAGACTGGCCCAGTTCTTTGTACAACAACACCCCCATTGTGTACATGCCCAGTGAAGGGCCAGACAGAGTCCTTGGGGAGGAACATGTCCAGAGACATGTTGAGGAAGAGGCAGAGTTCAGTCAGCAGGCTGATTGCAGTGTCATTGGGAACAATGGCGAAATTGGCGGTCCGTATTAAAGTACGAGCGTAGCAGAGTCATTCAGAGGACAGTGGAATCTGGTTTCCAAGCAGAAACTGTCCATGTGACACAGATAAATGCTACCACTGACTTTTTTGCCTGAATGTTGATTCATCCACATCTTCCACCTCTGATGTGTAATGGTCCACCCGTGTGCCTGATGGCGGATTGGCAAAGGCACTGTGAGGCAGTGACACATCAGGGGGTAAGAGGTGGATGTTGAAGGGGCAGCAGCATTCATCTGTGCCAAATGATGAGGCATCACTGCAGTGATGATAAACTGCAGGGCTTGCAAGACGCCATCAACATCTATGTGGTAGGCAGCCACGGCAGCCAAGTGTGAAGCCTGCATCCGCTTCATGCTCTCCATGATCTTTCGCATTTCACGCAACTCCTTGGTGACATCGCTGGAGCCACTTTGACTGGACAGTTGTTCTTGTCTCTGAGTTAGTACTCCAGCGATGTCAGCCATGGAATGCTGAAGACCATGGAGCGGGCAGTGTGGGCCTCTGATGGACTCTAGGTGGTTCCTAAAGGGACTGAGACACCCACGGATCCCATCCATTTTGGCCGCCAGGCTGTCAAACCCCACCTGCACCTGACCAGCCAACTTCTACGGCACTATGTTGAAATGCTAACAGTGGGTTCTCAAAGTCCTGGGAGACATCTGTGGTGGTAGGTGCTTACTGCTGGGTGTTTTGTGCAGCTGGTGGAGCAACCATGACGCTGCTGGATGTCCCTGCTTCTGGAGATGGGCTGCCAATGGAGTTGAGCAGCTCTTGGAGGGTGTCCTGGTCGATGGTTGAGATGTCTTCTTCCTCTTCATCATTGAAGAGTGGGACAGACTTCTGAACAGAACAGAAGGTGATGTTTCTCCCTCTGCAATGTAAAGGGGAGACGCTGTTGTATGTGTATCTCAACTCTGGTCAGGCATTTAAGCAGTTTACAGGCAGACTGCATGACAATGTCCATTCACTGCTTTTAAAAGCTACACCGATTACACGCAGGTTTGTAAATCATCGTACAACATCACTGATGTGACAATTGGGTTGGACATGTGTGCCGGCATCTGTGGTGGCCTGCTAACGTTTGCCCCAGAGCAGGGTGGTTCATGAGGCAGCATCATATTGTTGTCAATGAGATGCTGCCCCGTGTTCCCAATTTGGCTGAGTGCGGTGTTGAGCCAAGGAGGCTAATGCAACACTCTGCCAACTCCACAGTCAATATGCCCCTTTGCTTGTTCATGAGTTGCATCCCTGTGTTCCCAAATCGACAAAGCATGTTGTGAGTCTTCTTGGATTAAACACATGCATCGCCACTCCATTGTAAATATTCCCCCTTGTGTCTAAAAGGTGCACATTCCATATTATCAAAAATGAACATAATGGAGGTATTGACAGGAGCAACATTAGTCCCCACCCCCCCACTCCTCCCAGACCCTGTTGCTGATGTAGCTGGTCATGTTCAGCACTAACCTGTCCCTGGACTCCAACAACTGACACCTCGCAGATGACTGTGGACACCTGTTCCTCCAAGGCATCCAGCTGCTCCTGTGGTGCTGGTCTCCCACCTCGGGTCTGCACTGCTGCCTGACAATTGTTGGACAGTTTCTGCTTGGTCTTGCGCTTAGCGTCATGCTAGCGCTCCTTGCAGTCAGTCACTGTCCTCTTGTCCTCTGCTACTGCATTCACCTTGGCTACGATGGACTGCCATATTGAATTTTTGGTCCCCAATAACTCTGTGGAGCTGACAAAGAGCTGGTGTTGTTTCTCTGTCACCTCCGCAATCAGGATCTCATTTTCCTGCAGGCTGAACCTGGTTTTCCTCTTCCTCTTCCCCTGGGTCTCTGGCTGGTCCTCCTGGCTGTTAGCGGGGTTAGGGGGGTTGTTGTCTCCTGCAGTACTGGGTCCAGAATGCTCCATGTTGTTCCAGGGTAGTGATTTTTTTTATGCTTAGCGGACATTTTGTAGTTAATTTTTCCTGCAAAGCGTGAAAAAAGTGGCATCACGCTGATTAACGTGCATTTTCTGCCCGCTGACTGGCCGGCCATCACTTTTTTCACGTTAGCGACAAGATTTTTATCGCCATGACGTTGGTCTTAACGTCAACAATTCCCACTGCGATGAAAAACTATCGCCATTTAGTGACGTATTGTAAACACGTCAGTACCATGGCGATTGTTTTCAGCGGTACGTGGCGGTAAGAAAATTGCTGCTAACTAACGCTAGCATTAGTTAGCTGCAATTCTTGTACATATACCCCATAGTCTCTGTAAACTAGGGGGTTGAGGAACTCCCGATCACCATACATAAAACCCACATTAGACTTCATCATTTATGGGAAAAAGAAGGATTTAGCAGACACACTGTCAAATGAATCAGAATGCAGAAATAGTCTGCTCAATTACACAGAGAGCATTGAGTCTCAGCGAGCAAAAAAGAAATTTACAACTGCATTAGTTAAACCCATTTATTGAAACTCTCTTCACTGAGTCATACCATACTTTCAAGACAGACAATGGATTGACAACCTTGATATTCAATGCCTCTGACACCGTCACCTCGCTGGAGATCTTCATGAATCCCTCACAATAATAGTAAGGACAGAAATCCAAGGGGCGCACACATGAGATGTAGCAATGAAAGGACACAGTTGAAAAAATATGTAAAGTCAAAAGTTTCGACAACAGCAAAGCCATGATTCACACAAGGAACAGAAACCCAAAGATTTTGAAAGAGATACTTTTTAAAAATAAAAAGTACTAACACATAAAGGAACAAAGCGAGGCAGTCGATCAGCAGTCATTGGGCAATATCATGGGTTAACCACAGGAGTACCTAGGTCGCAGGTACTGTTGGACTTTAATTGGATAACCTAGTCCAGCTGTCGTGTAGTTCCTATATAACCTATACAGGATCTGCGCGTTTGGATAACATAAACTCTGGGACTGGTGGCAGACTGATTCTGTGCACCCCCACCAGATACGTTAGCCTATCTGTATTAGCTAGCTCACAGTGCCACTATAATCTCCTCTTACCAAGGAGAGAATAGATTCTGGCAACCTTAGAACATGGCAACCCTGATCCCTCAGAATCGTGGAAACAATATACTACCTTTCGCTCAGTCACTCGTGCTTACTTAGTTTGTCTCAGAGAGATACACAGAATAAACAGTCTGGTCGTTTTCAATAAGAATTTATTAAACAGTTGTTATTCTAGTGTAGAATATATGAGCTGCAACAAACATTAGACAGTAGCCGAGATATATGATTAGCAGTACTACGAAAGTAAAGGGATGGTATAGTTCTACCATTTTGCAGAAATCATGAATATATACAAGTACATACAACACATGATAAAAAGTGCATACTCCTACGATGTCTCCTTAACTAGTTTTACCTAAATGTACCTAGCATCTGTGTAGGTGTTATGCCAAGAATCCCTCTAGGATCTAGTCAACCCCATTACCTGAGAGTTTAGAGAATGTGGGACCCCGTCCTGGTCTTGAGTTTGACACCCGCAAGGGATGTTAGACCACTGCTAGCTGGAGCGTCTGCATGCAGGAACCTCAGCGTCTCTTGTCAGTGTGTCAGCCGGGAAGTCACGGTCTCCTCTATCTTCCTAAGCAAGATGTGCTGTATATATACTCATAGGTCTCCCCAGGGGTCCTACCTTGCTGTTTTACTGTCTCGGCCTAAAGGATGACGTTGGGCCTGAACTTTACAGGATTTTATACAGGAGATGGTAATCCTACTGTTAGTCCTGCTGTGCTTCCAAGAAGCCTCTTGCATAATGTATGAGAATCGAACCAGGGAAAAACCCACGTTCTGAATGCAGTGTCATATCTAGGTAAAAGGTCAGTGCCTAAGAACCGTTATATATGTAATGTAGGGAAGAATATAGGTGAAAGGTTGCAATGTTACCTGCACCTATATAGGGTACCTATATGGAATATAACACACCAGCCACTGGTTTTACCTGAAAGTTGTACTTCCTCTGCTAGTTTGGTGGCCAATTTCGTAGCTGTTGTTGGTAGGAACATTGCAGGGATTAAGCCAAAGCTCGCTGACCGTGCATGGGGCCACTTTATTGACAACCATGCGATCTGTATCCTCAAGAAAACCTGGGCCAATGAGCTTGTACACGGAAATAGTTTCAAGAGTTTTTTGTTTCCCTGCAATTAGGTCCCTAGCAGGGCGCCCATCTGGTGGGTTGCTTGTCTGTGTGAAATCCACACATTTCTGCTCTGTAGTAGAACTTCAAACAGGATCTGCAGATATCCAAGGGCTATTTTTCTTCTTCTTTTGTTAATTAAATTATATACTCAGAGTTTTGGTAATTGGCAAGAATCACCTTTGCGCCGCCTGTTGGATGAGATTTTGTCCCACCACTTAGATTCCTGTTATGTTATTGTGCCAGATTACTTAAATTTCCCATGTGAACACAATGGCATAACTTAGGACCTGTGCCATGAGGAAGACCTAGGGGCATATTCCCAAGCCCCTATCGCCACAGGAACGTCACTTTTACTGACGTTCCCATGGCGATAGGGTCAGGCCTTATTCACAAGGCAGCGTTAAGCGACTTAAAGTGGCTTTAAGCCACGTCAAGTGGCTTAACGCTGCCTTGTGAATAAGGCCCCTTTCACGCTAACCTTAGCGTAAAAGGGGCGTGCAGTGGGTGTTGCGGTGGGCGTTCCACCGCAACACCCATTGAATTTGACGCAGACACCTATTCTCAAGGGCGGCGTTAATAGGTGGCAGCGCCGAACTTAAGACCAAGAAAATCCTGGTCTTAAGTTGGCGAAACGAGGAGAAATGCTTTATTTCTCCTAGTTTTTGCTTTTTCCATGTGTGCTGCCTTGTGCAGCACACATGGAAAAAGCAGAATGCCATGGTTTGTTCATGTACAGGAAGGTGTCCCTTCCTGTACATGAACAAACCTTTTTCAAAATGCCATTTTGTATTTTTCATGTGTGCTGCACGAAGCAGCACACATGAAAGTTACAAAATGGTATTTTGGGATTGTTTATGTGCATAAACAACCCTCCCCTACACACAGACACCCTTGCACTCTGGTGCAAGGGTGCCTGCGTTGGCGCTAAGTTGTGAAACTAGCCCATAGATTGTGAAAGCCTGTAATGGTTCCTCACCTTCTGATGCTATCCCTATTCCCACGAATGGAAGACAGTTATAAGCTGTATTGATTATATCATTTTAGATGTTAAACTATGGAGGCTAAGGGATGATATGAAAATGTTTGAGAGAGACGAGACCTTTCATAATCCCCTAGTATGAACTATGAAGGAGTTGATCTGCCACGTTTCATCTCCTTTTCTTCAGCCGCATGATCAACAAGTGGAGGTCACGAATAATCATAGGAATGTGAAGTGGGAGGCGATGTGGTCTTCTCCCAAGGTACTTTCACATATGTATCAAAACAATAAAGACCTGGCTATAGGAGAGTTTCTTCAATGTCACCTTCAGACACTGCTTCCAAAGTGAGTTTAACTTTTTACTCCCACTTTATGGCACCCCGTCCAATTTCCTGCAGTCCCAAACTCTCAAATTAGTACTTTTTAATAACAAAGCGGAAAAATAATCACTGTCAGTCAAGCCCCTCAACCAAATATTCCCTCCCTCACAACATGTGAGTGAAGAAAACTTACTATAAAAGTAAAAATAAGTGAAAAGAGTGAGAGGGCACCTCACGTATGCAACACCAGGAAGGCTACCGGCAGGTTCTCGCCAGTATGCCCACGTATATCATCATCGGTTGCCCACTCACTGAAACAAAGAAATTAGTGTCCAGGAGAAAGACAAGAAAGACAGAAAAAAGAGATCAACTGTGCCAAAACATAAACCCCGTGATAAGCAGAGAACAGTGTGTTCAAATGCTATTAAAATCAAGTCAAGACTCACTGTCGCGTTACCCCCTTTATTTGAAAATGGGAGCTTGCTCGAGTTAAAAGCACTGCATGTTGCTAACCTTTTCCAAGAAGGCCAACATGTTTCATTGCCAATTACATACGTTGTGGCAAATTCATCAGGGCGTGGGGTTCCAATCACTCGCCTCTCTGGACAATGTTTTTAAAAATGCGGGTTGGCTGACAAGACAAAAAGACAGTGATTCAATCTCACTAGGAATCCGGTCAACCAGACACAATCCTATTCCAAGGTGATATATATTTTATTCTTAGGGGTCAAACATATATAATTACCCAGTGTCGGCAGGGGCTTTCATACCAGCCTGCACCAGACCAAAAGGGGTATATACATCACTCTTACACCTTTCTTTGCAAAGCACTATCATTGCTTGTCAGTTACACCTGTGGAAACAATATCATACATCAGCTATATAATCAATGTGTACCTTGCCTCTTTGTCAAAAAGTGCCAAAAATGTCATGGCCATATCTCAGTACCATAATTTATCCAGAAGTTAATTTCATGCACACTACCATGCCAATGTGCATATCATTCCCCGACATCAACTCATCGGGAACGCATCAGCCCATTACCGTTTGCCCCCATAATACTGGATGAAACGGACCATCTCCTTTGCTTGACCCGTGTATCTCCCAATTACACTGGACTTTTTTCTCACATTCTGTTCAAATCCGTTCTTCTCAAGGAGACTACTGCCAGCCCTTCCGTATCGGTCACAATCCAGCCCTAGTGTCCCCGGAACACTCTTACCGCATCAACAACCTCCTAAAGCGGCATCTCGTCCCAGCTTCACTGAAAACCGGCACTCAGAGCGATATTAAGCCGTCGCTGTGTTGCACGCCGATAGCGCGTAGAACACGTGACCCCACGTTCCAGTGCAGCTCAGCTCGCTTTCCACCCCACTACGGCGGCCATATTGGAACGGCTCCATTTTAAGATCTTTTTACAGGTAACACCAGTCTCATGCTCTGGAATTCTCATTAACCCAGCTAATTTAACACCTAATTTCTCCATTTATGTTCACTATATATCTGGTGAAATTTCATGTTCCATGCGTCATCCACATGGGACCCTCGTTAAACTGGTCTATCACAACGGAGGTCATTCATACCTTCCTATATTGATCAATCTTCTACACAGTATCTTTGGTTACTGCCATCAGGAATTTTATTGAGGAACGGGAATTCCCTATATATTTACTGAATCAGTTTGCGTCTGTTCCAAAGTCACGTCAGTTTACCTGTATAGGTGTTCTTTACTGTACATACATATCTTTGCTCAGTGAACAAGTCAGTCGTAGAGCCCTACCATCTACTGACTTTGTTCCATTCAATATGATCATTCAATCCAGTTTGATCCGCTCCCTCGGAAAAAATCCAACGGGCTTCTTTATTAGCCAACACTCTTTCAATACTGTCACTACTGGCCATCACTCTTTCCAGAACCACCCACCGTAATGCTCGAAGGTCATGTTTATGTTCATTGAAATGTTGTACCAGACGTGTCGTGAGTTTGCCTGCTTTAATGGTACTTAAGTGCTCTTGAATCCGTACTTTGACTTTCCTAGTCGTAAGGCCAATGTACTGTAACCCACACTGGCATGTCAATCTGTATATGACATTTGTTGTGTTACAGTTCGAAAAAAATTTCAAATGCCATATTTTCCCATTATTTAGCTGCACCGTATTGGTTTTCTCTGTTAATGCACAAACCGAACAACTCCCGCATGGATAGTGTCCGGCTGGCATCGTGGTGATCTTCGGTTTCAGTATTGGGCGTGTATGTACAAGTTTATCTTTTAGGTTACTTGCACGCCTAAATGCGAATCTGGGTTGTGGCATCTTAAAGTCAGCAGTCGACAGCAATGACCAATGTTTTCGGATCACATGTCTAACCTTTGAGGCTAGGGGGTCAAATGTCATAACCACCGGTAGACAGTCAACTGGTTCTCTTATATTCTTTTCCAATAATGCCTCCCTGGGAGTATTGCGTGCTCTTTTGCGGGCCCTATTGACAATCTTCTTGGGATAGGCTCTCTGCATCAATTTCTCTGACAGATCTTCCGCTTGCTGTGAGAAAGACTCAACAGTCGTGCAGTTACGTCGATACCTCAAGAATTGGCCAACAGGTAAATTATCCCTCAGGGCTCTTGGGTGGTAGGATTGATAGTGTAACAATGAATTCCTATCGGTCCCTTTCTGATGGACCGTAGTACATAATTTATTCTCCTGTACAGTAATATCTAAATCTAGGTACACAGCATGTTGGTTACTTTTTGTCCACGTGAACCGCAGACATGTGTCACGGCTGTTCAACCATTCCAGAAAGTCCACAAGGGTACTCTCTGCTCCAGTCCAAACACATAAAACATCATCAATATATCTCCTCCAGAGACAAATATGTCTCTGGAAGGGATTTGACGAGTCACACAGGAAGTGTTCCTCAAACTGGCCCACATAGATGCAGGCCAGACTGGGCGCAAAAGTTGCGCCCATCGATGTACCGGACACTTGCAGGTATAAGTCATCCTTGTAACAGAAGTAATTATGTGTCAATGCGAGTTCTATGCACTGGAGCACGAACGACTGGGGAGTGTCATAAAACCATTCTTGTGCCCCCAGGGCTCTGGCTGCTGCCACCAGCATAGCTTCCTGGGGGATACTGGTGTACAGCGATTCAATGTCAATTGTGACAAAAAATTGCTGCGTGGAGTAAAAACCAAGTCATTGAGGGTGTTCAAAATATCTGTAGTGTCCCGTACATACGATGGTTGTTTTAAAACAGACTCTCTTAAAAAGAAGTCCGCAAATTGGGACAATGGTTCAAGTACGGAAGAAATTCCCAACACTATTGGGCGCCCCGGAGGGGGCCGCTGTGCCTTGTGCACTTTTGGTAATATGTAGAAGGCCGGAGTTCTGGGTTTGGTGTTAACAAGAAACTCGGCCTCCTTACTAGTTATCCAACTCTTACTTCTGGCATCAGCCACCATCTTGGTGATCAGGTCTTGTAATTCACACAGGGGGTCTCTGGTGAGGGGTGGTAGTTCTTACGCTCACCTAACAGCCTCAACACCTCGTTATCATAGTCTGTACTATTCATAACTACAACCGCCCCGCCTTTATCGGCGGACTTTATAGTTATAGCATCATTGTCCTGTAGTGTCTTAACTGCTTCCCAATCTGCATGGCTCATATTATTAAAGCCATTTTGTTGTTCAAGTTGTTCCAATTTCAAGATCTCTTCCAAGATCTTTTGTTCGAATACCAAGACCTCAGGTCCTACTGACGAACTTGGTGGACAAAACTGGGAGGGGCGTCGCAAATTAGTCAAAAATAAAGATTCTGATTCCAAATCTTTATTAGCAAAGAATTTTTAAGTTTGATTTTCCTCATCGTTTCATGAAATTCCGTCCTGCATTTAAAGGCATCATGACGTGGAGTGGGAACATATCCCAATCCTTTGTTAAGGACCCGAATCTCATTCGATGTCAATTCGTAGTCCGATAAATTCATGACTATGTTTAGAGCGGGGTCCTGCCCCGGCTGCGGGTTATCCGCTGCGAAAACATTGGCCATTGCTGTCCCTGGTTCTGTCCGGCATGACCTCGGCCCCTCTGTGCCCCTCCTCCTCTGTTGCCCCTGTGAGTTTGTCCTAAAAAGAACGCAACAGGGCGCCCAAATCCTCATTGGATTTGGACTGTGGGTCAAACCTTACTCTACCAGGATTATGTGGTTGTTGCCCCTCTTCTTCCTCACTCGAGGTGTTATCGAAGGTCCAGTTCTGGGGTGTTCTCCTCTGCTGTTGTCTACCACCCATCCTCTGGTAATGTAATTGAGACACATGTTCGCTTCCCTGTTGGTAATGTTTATCATTTACATAGGGAAAAGCCCACTCATGTGTATACCTCTCAAGATTCCTACGCAACCCCTTTATTTTCTGATTGACCATATAACTCTTATACTCTGCTAAGTCCTCTTGGATCCGCTGTAACTGTTCTTTAGTATCATTAATGGTCGTGTCTTTCTTCAAAGTTTCCTCTAGTTCTAAGAGCTCCACCAAAAGCTCCTCTCTCAACCTCTTCGCTGTATTAATGATCAATATTAGCCAATCTCTTGTACATTTGTTGGCAATATAACTCCAATCTAGTCTAAATTTCTTTTCTTCTAGGAAAATACGTGGCTCTATTCTCACTAGTAGACTAGCTGGTGCTGCTCCAGCACGGAGGTACTCTGTCATCAGCGCTCCATGCAGAGCCACCCTGACCTGGCGTTTTTAGTATTACTTAGCCTTTCCCATTATTCTCGTGCTGAACTAGTATTGGTTAAGGCTGAATCTGGAAACAGTGAAGGCCCTGACAAAATAGCTGTAATCTGGTCATCAGAGAATGCCAGACAATTCCTGTCCATCTCTTTTCGGCTGTGCTTCTAATAAACAATGTATATTCTTTCCACAGGTGAACCTAAGGTCAGACAGAATATACTGCTGACTATCAAAGACTTATCTGGTTGATCCAGATTTAAAAACTCTTTCGAGAAATGTTTTGCAACAGGCTCTAACGGCTGAGCCGCCGTTCTAACACTATTCACAACAGGGAGCACAAGAGGGAAATCACCAGGCCACCCTCCTCTCACAACGCATCAAAACAATAAAGACCTGGCTATAGGAGAGTTTCTTCAATGTCACCTTCAGACACTGCTTCCAAAGTGAGTTTACATTTTTACTCCCACTTTATGGCACCCCGTCCAATTTCCCGCAGTCCCAAACTCTCAAATTAGTAATTTTTAATAACAAAGCGGAAAAAGAATCACTGTCAGTCAAGCCACTCAACCAAATATTCCCTCCCTCACAACATGTGAGTGAAGAAAACTTACTATAAAAGTAAAAATAAGTGAAAAGAGTGAGAGGGCACCTCACGTATGCAACACCAGGAAGGCTACTGGCAGGTTCTCGCCAGTATGCCCACGTATATCATCATCGGTTGCCCACTCACTGAAACAAAGAAATTAGTGTCCAGGAGAAAGACAAGAAAGACAGAAAAAAGAGATCAACTGTTCCAAAACATAAACCCCGTGATAAGCATAGAACAGTGTGTTCAAATGCTATTAAAATCAAGTCAAGACTCACTGTCGCGTTACCCCCTTTATTTGAAAATGTGAGCTTGCTCGAGTTAAAAGCACTGCATGTTGCTAACCTTTTCCAAGAAGGCCAACATGTTTCATTGCCAATTACATACGTTGTGGCAAATTCATCAGGGCGTGGGGTTCCAATCACTCGCCTCTCTGGACAATGTTTTTAAAAATGCGGGTTGGCTGACAAGACAAAAAGACAGTGATTCAATCTCACTAGGAATCCGGTCAACCAGACACAATCCTATTCCAAGGTGATATATATTTTATTCTTAGGGGTCAAACATATATAATTACCCAGTGTCGGCAGGGGGCTTTCATACCAGCCTGCACCAGACCAAAAGGGGTATATACATCACTCTTACACCTTTCTTTGCAAAGCACTATCATTGCTTGTCAGTTACACCTGTGGAAACAATATCATACATCAGCTATATAATCAATGTGTACCTTGCCTCTTTGTCAAAAAGTGCCAAAAATGTCATGGCCATATCTCAGTACCATAATTTATCCAGAAGTTAATTTCATGCACACTACCATGCCAATGTGCATATCATTCCCCGACATCAACTCATCGGGAACGCATCAGCCCATTACCGTTTGCCCCCATAATACTGGATGAAACGGACCATCTCCTTTGCTTGACCCGTGTATCTCCCAATTACACTGGACTTTTTTCTCACATTCTGTTCAAATCCGTTCTTCTCAAGGAGACTACTGCCAGCCCTTCCGTATCGGTCACAATCCAGCCCTAGTGTCCCCGGAACACTCTTACCGCATCAACAACCTCCTAAAGCGGCATCTCGTCCCAGCTTCACTGAAAACCGGCACTCAGAGCGATATTAAGCCGTCGCTGTGTTGCACGCCGATAGCGCGTAGAACACGTGACCCCACGTTCCAGTGCAGCTCAGCTCGCTTTCCACCCCACTACGGCGGCCATATTGGAACGGCTCCATTTTAAGATCTTTTTACAGGTAACACCAGTCTCATGCTCTGGAATTCTCATTAACCCAGCTAATTTAACACCTAATTTCTCCATTTATGTTCACTATATATCTGGTGAAATTTCATGTTCCATGCGTCATCCACATGGGACCCTCGTTAAACTGGTCTATCACAACGGAGGTCATTCATACCTTCCTATATTGATCAATCTTCTACACAGTATCTTTGGTTACTGCCATCAGGAATTTTATTGAGGAACGGGAATTCCCTATATATTTACGAATCAGTTTGCGTCTGTTCCAAAGTCACGTCAGTTTACCTGTATAGGTGTTCTTTACTGTACATACATATCTTTGCTCAGTGAACAAGTCAGTCGTAGAGCCCTACCATCTACTGACTTTGTTCCATTCAATATGATCATTCAATCCAGTTTGATCCGCTCCCTCGGAAAAAATCCAACGGGCTTCTTTATTAGCCAACACTCTTTCAATACTGTCACTACTGGCCATCACTCTTTCCAGAACCACCCACCGTAATGCTCGAAGGTCATGTTTATGTTCATTGAAATGTTGTACCAGACGTGTCGTGAGTTTGCCTGCTTTAATGGTACTTAAGTGCTCTTGAATCCGTACTTTGACTTTCCTAGTCGTAAGGCCAATGTACTGTAACCCACACTGGCATGTCAATCTGTATATGACATTTGTTGTGTTACAGTTCGAAAAATTTCAAATGCCATATTTTCCCATTATTTAGCTGCACCGTATTGGTTTTCTCTGTTAATGCACAAACCGAACAACTCCCGCATGGATAGTGTCCGGCTGGCATCGTGGTGATCTTCGGTTTCAGTATTGGGCGTGTATGTACAAGTTTATCTTTTAGGTTACTTGCACGCCTAAATGCGAATCTGGGTTGTGGCATCTTAAAGTCAGCAGTCGACAGCAATGACCAATGTTTTCGGATCACATGTCTAACCTTTGAGGCTAGGGGGTCAAATGTCATAACCACCGGTAGACAGTCAACTGGTTCTCTTATATTCTTTTCCAATAATGCCTCCCTGGGAGTATTGCGTGCTCTTTTGCGGGCCCTATTGACAATCTTCTTGGGATAGGCTCTCTGCATCAATTTCTCTGACAGATCTTCCGCTTGCTGTGAGAAAGACTCAACAGTCGTGCAGTTACGTCGATACCTCAAGAATTGGCCAACAGGTAAATTATCCCTCAGGGCTCTTGGGTGGTAGGATTGATAGTGTAACAATGAATTCCTATCGGTCCCTTTCTGATGGACCGTAGTACATAATTTATTCTCCTGTACAGTAATATCTAAATCTAGGTACACAGCATGTTGGTTACTTTTTGTCCACGTGAACCGCAGACATGTGTCACGGCTGTTCAACCATTCCAGAAAGTCCACAAGGGTACTCTCTGCTCCAGTCCAAACACATAAAACATCATCAATATATCTCCTCCAGAGACAAATATGTCTCTGGAAGGGATTTGACGAGTCACACAGGAAGTGTTCCTCAAACTGGCCCACATAGATGCAGGCCAGACTGGGCGCAAAAGTTGCGCCCATCGATGTACCGGACACTTGCAGGTATAAGTCATCCTTGTAACAGAAGTAATTATGTGTCAATGCGAGTTCTATGCACTGGAGCACGAACGACTGGGGAGTGTCATAAAACCATTCTTGTGCCCCCAGGGCTCTGGCTGCTGCCACCAGCATAGCTTCCTGGGGGATACTGGTGTACAGCGATTCAATGTCAATTGTGACAAAAAATTGCTGCGTGGAGTAAAAACCAAGTCATTGAGGGTGTTCAAAATATCTGTAGTGTCCCGTACATACGATGGTTGTTTTAAAACAGACTCTCTTAAAAAGAAGTCCGCAAATTGGGACAATGGTTCAAGTACGGAAGAAATTCCCAACACTATTGGGCGCCCGGAGGGGCCGCTGTGCCTTGTGCACTTTTGGTAATATGTAGAAGGCCGGAGTTCTGGGTTTGGTGTTAACAAGAAACTCGGCCTCCTTACTAGTTATCCAACTCTTACTTCTGGCATCAGCCACCATCTTGGTGATCAGGTCTTGTAATTCACACAGGGGGTCTCTGGTGAGGGGGTGGTAGTTCTTACGCTCACCTAACAGCCTCAACACCTCGTTATCATAGTCTGTACTATTCATAACTACAACCGCCCCGCCTTTATCGGCGGACTTTATAGTTATAGCATCATTGTCCTGTAGTGTCTTAACTGCTTCCCAATCTGCATGGCTCATATTATTAAAGCCATTTTGTTGTTCAAGTTGTTCCAATTTCAAGATCTCTTCCAAGATCTTTTGTTCGAATACCAAGACCTCAGGTCCTACTGACGAACTTGGTGGACAAAACTGGGAGGGGCGTCGCAAATTAGTCAAAAATAAAGATTCTGATTCCAAATCTTTATTAGCAAAGAATTTTTAAGTTTGATTTTCCTCATCGTTTCATGAAATTCCGTCCTGCATTTAAAGGCATCATGACGTGGAGTGGGAACATATCCCAATCCTTTGTTAAGGACCCGAATCTCATTCGATGTCAATTCGTAGTCCGATAAATTCATGACTATGTTTAGAGCGGGGTCCTGCCCCGGCTGCGGGTTATCCGCTGCGAAAACATTGGCCATTGCTGTCCCTGGTTCTGTCCGGCATGACCTCGGCCCCTCTGTGCCCCTCCTCCTCTGTTGCCCCTGTGAGTTTGTCCTAAAAAGAACGCAACAGGGCGCCCAAATCCTCATTGGATTTGGACTGTGGGTCAAACCTTACTCTACCAGGATTATGTGGTTGTTGCCCCTCTTCTTCCTCACTCGAGGTGTTATCGAAGGTCCAGTTCTGGGGTGTTCTCCTCTGCTGTTGTCTACCACCCATCCTCTGGTAATGTAATTGAGACACATGTTCGCTTCCCTGTTGGTAATGTTTATCATTTACATAGGGAAAAGCCCACTCATGTGTATACCTCTCAAGATTCCTACGCAACCCCTTTATTTTCTGATTGACCATATAACTCTTATACTCTGCTAAGTCCTCTTGGATCCGCTGTAACTGTTCTTTAGTATCATTAATGGTCGTGTCTTTCTTCAAAGTTTCCTCTAGTTCTAAGAGCTCCACCAAAAGCTCCTCTCTCAACCTCTTCGCTGTATTAATGATCAATATTAGCCAATCTCTTGTACATTTGTTGGCAATATAACTCCAATCTAGTCTAAATTTCTTTTCTTCTAGGAAAATACGTGGCTCTATTCTCACTAGTAGACTAGCTGGTGCTGCTCCAGCACGGAGGTACTCTGTCATCAGCGCTCCATGCAGAGCCACCCTGACCTGGCGTTTTTTAGTATTACTTAGCCTTTCCCATTATTCTCGTGCTGAACTAGTATTGGTTAAGGCTGAATCTGGAAACAGTGAAGGCCCTGACAAAATAGCTGTAATCTGGTCATCAGAGAATGCCAGACAATTCCTGTCCATCTCTTTTCGGCTGTGCTTCTAATAAACAATGTATATTCTTTCCACAGGTGAACCTAAGGTCAGACAGAATATACTGCTGACTATCAAAGACTTATCTGGTTGATCCAGATTTAAAAACTCTTTCGAGAAATGTTTTGCAACAGGCTCTAACGGCTGAGCCGCCGTTCTAACACTATTCACAACAGGGAGCACAAGAGGGAAATCACCAGGCCACCCTCCTCTCACAACGCATCAAAACAATAAAGACCTGGCTATAGGAGAGTTTCTTCAATGTCACCTTCAGACACTGCTTCCAAAGTGAGTTTACATTTTTACTCCCACTTTATGGCACCCCGTCCAATTTCCCGCAGTCCCAAACTCTCAAATTAGTAATTTTTAATAACAAAGCGGAAAAAGAATCACTGTCAGTCAAGCCACTCAACCAAATATTCCCTCCCTCACAACATGTGAGTGAAGAAAACTTACTATAAAAGTAAAAATAAGTAGAAAAGAGTGAGAGGGCACCTCACGTATGCAACACCAGGAAGGCTACTGGCAGGTTCTCGCCAGTATGCCCACGTATATCATCATCGGTTGCCCACTCACTGAAACAAAGAAATTAGTGTCCAGGAGAAAGACAAGAAAGACAGAAAAAAGAGATCAACTGTTCCAAAACATAAACCCCGTGATAAGCATAGAACAGTGTGTTCAAATGCTATTAAAATCAAGTCAAGACTCACTGTCGCGTTACCCCCTTTATTTGAAAATGTGAGCTTGCTCGAGTTAAAAGCACTGCATGTTGCTAACCTTTTCCAAGAAGGCCAACATGTTTCATTGCCAATTACATACGTTGTGGCAAATTCATCAGGGCGTGGGGTTCCAATCACTCGCCTCTCTGGACAATGTTTTTAAAAATGCGGGTTGGCTGACAAGACAAAAAGACAGGGATTCAATCTCACTAGGAATCCGGTCAACCAGACACAATCCTATTCCAAGGTGATATATATTTTATTCTTAGGGGTCAAACATATATAATTACCCAGTGTCGGCAGGGGGCTTTCATACCAGCCTGCACCAGACCAAAAGGGTGTATACATCACTCTTACACCTTTCTTTGCAAAGCACTACCGTTGCTTGTCAGTTACACCCGTGGAAACAATATCATACATCAGCTATATAATCAATGTGTACCTTGCCTCTTTGTCAAAAAGTGCCAAAAATGTCATGGCCATATCTCAGTACCATAACTTATCCAGAAGTTAATTTCATGCACACTACCATGCCAATGTGTGCATATCATTCCCCGACATCAACTCATCGGGAACCCATCAGCCCATTACCGTTTGCCCCCATAATACTGGATGAAACGGACCATCTCCTTTGCTTGACCCGTGTATCTCCCACTTACACAGGACTTTTTTCTCACATTCTGTTCAAATCCGTTCTCCTCAAGGAGACTACTGCCAGCCTTTCCGTATCGGTCACAAACCAGCCCTAGTGTCCCCAGAACACTCTTACCGCATCAACAACCTCCTAAAGCGGCATCTCGACCCAGCTTCACTGAAAACCGGCATTCAGAGCGATATTAAGCCGTCGCTGTGTTGCACGCCGATAGCGCGTAGAACACGTGACCCCACGTTCCAGTGCAGCTCAGCTCGCTTTCCACCCCACTACGGTGGCCATATTGGAACGGCTCCATTTTAAGATCTTTTTACAGGTAACACCAGTCTCATGCTCTGGAATTCTCATTAACCCAGCTAATTTAACACCTAATTTCTCCATTTATGTTCACTATATATATCTGGTGAAATTTCATGTTCCATGCGTCATCCACACGGGACCCTCGTTAAGCTGGTCTATCACAACGGAGGTCATTCATACCTTCCTATATTGATCAATCTTCTACACAGTATCTTTGGTTACTGCCATCAGGAATTTTACTGAGGAACGGGAATTCCCTATATATTTACGTATTGTATCAGTTTGCGTCTGTTCCAAAGTCACGTCAGTTTACCTGTATAGGTGTTCTTTACTGTACATACATATCTTTGCTCAGTGAACAAGTCAGTCATAGAGCCCTACCATCTACTGACTTTGTTCCATTCAATATGATCATTCAATCCAGTTTGATCCGCTCCCTCGGAAAAAATCCAACGGGCTTCTTTATTAGCCAACACTCTTTCAATACTGTCACTACTGGCCATCACTCTTTCCAGAACCACCCACCGTAATGCTCGAAGGTCATGTTTATGTTCATTAAAATGTTGTACCAGACGTGTCGTGAGTTTGCCTGCTTTAATGGTACTTAAGTGCTCTTGAATCCGCACTTTGACTTTCCTAGTCGTAAGGCCAATGTACTGTAACCCACACTGGCATGATGCGGTAAGAGTGTTCTGGGGACACTAGGGCTGGATTGTGACCGATACGGAAGGGCTGGCAGTAGTCTCCTTCAGGAGAACGGATTTGAACAGAATGTGAGAAAAAAGTCCTGTGTAAGTGGGAGATACACGGGTCAAGCAAAGGAGATGGTCCGTTTCATCCAGTATTATGGGGGCAAACGGTAATGGGCTGATGCGTTCCCGATGAGGTGATGTCGGGGAATGATATGCACACATTGGCATGGTAGTGTGCATGAAATTAACTTCTGGATAAGTTATGGTACTGAGATATGGCCATGACATTTTTGGCACTTTTTGACAAAGAGGCAAGGTACACATTGATTATATAGCTGATGTATGATATTGTTTCCACAGGTGTAACTGACAAGCAATGGTAGTGCTTTGCAAAGAAAGGTGTAGAGTGATGTATACACCCCTTTTGGTCTGGTGCAGGCTGGTATGAAAGCCCCCTGCCGACACTGGGCAATTATATATGTTTGACCCCTAAGAATAAAATATATATCACCTTGGAATAGGATTGTGTCTGGTTGACCGGATTCCTAGTGAGATTGAATCACTGTCTTTTTGTCTTGTCAGCCAACCCGCATTTTTAAAAACATTGTCCAGAGAGGCGAGTGATTGGAACCCCACGCCCTGATGAATTTGCCACAACGTATGTAATTGGCAATGAAACATGTTGGCCTTCTTGGAAAAGGTTAGCAACATGCAGTGCTTTTAACTCGAGCAAGCTCACATTTTCAAATAAAGGGGGTAACGCGACAGTGAGTCTTGACTTGATTTTAATAGCATTTGAACACACTGTTCTCTGCTTATCACAGGGTTTATGTTTTGGAACAGTTGATCTCTTTTTCTGTCTTTCTTGTCTTTCTCCTGGACACTAATTTCTTTGTTTCAGTGAGTGGGCAACCGATGATGATATACGTGGGCATACTGGCGAGAACCTGCCGGTAGCCTTCCTGGTGTTGCATACGTGAGGTGCCCTCTCACTCTTTTCACTTATTTTTACTTTTATAGTAAGTTTTCTTCACTCACATGTTGTGAGGGAGGGAATGTTTGGTTGAGTGGCTTGACTGACGGTGATTCTTTTTCCGCTTTGTTATTAAAAAGTACTAATTTGAGAGTTTGGGACTGCGGGAAATTGGACGGGGTGCCATAAAGTGGGAGTAAAAAGTTAAACTCACTTTGGAAGCAGTGTCTGAAGGTGACATTGAAGAAACTCTCCTATAGCCAGGTCTTTATTGTTTTGATGCGTTGTGAGAGGAGGGTGGCCTGGTGATTTCCCTCTTGTGCTCCCTGTTGTGAATACTTTCACATATGTACTCAGTTGTTTCGCACATGGAGGTTATGTTCAACAACTGGGTGAACAACGAAATAAATGATTGTAGCTGAGCACTCCAAATTATTTGATGGGCTTCAAGGTTTTTTTTCTCAAAGACTTCAAGAGGGCTCCTATGAGGTGTTCTGTGAATGGGTGGTTTACACAGCGTTGCAGGGAGGCTAAGAGAAATGTTAATGTTAATAGTTTTGTAAAGCACGTGAATGCCAATTGGTGTCTTGATGCTAGTGTCAGTTATGACAGAAAAAATGTGAAGCCAAAGGGGGGAACTTAGACAGAGGAGCAAAAAAGCCAAGTTTTAGATATCTCCTAAATTTTAGGAGTTTAGGCTGAGCTCTAAGATGGTCGGGAAATGAGCTCCACCATTTGGATGTGGAGTAGGAGAAATCCCTTCCTCCCCAATGTGCTTTTTTAATTTTTGGAACCTCCTTAGAGCAATCAGGAAAGGAGCTAGCCAGGAGATAAGGGCAAGTAGAGTACAATATTGGCTCGAAGTGAGGCAAGCCAAAGCGGCAAGCGAGTGTAATAAATGGTCTAACCTTTTAGACACCTTTTCTAATAATGACCTATAGAAATTTTGGCAGTTAGTAAGTCTAAGTGGTGGGTATTTAGGGAAGCCACCTGAGACATCCATTTTGCCCTGAGCGTGGGTCGCCCATTTTCAGCCTTTTTTCTCCTCTCCAGATTAAACTGAATTGGCCTCCCCGAGTAGCAAAGGTGCATCTGTACTTACATTTCCTCCTACTCCCTTCGTTTTTACCTTAGCAGAGACTGCTCATCTGATAGAATCATTCACGTGAGGCAAGGATCCTGGACTAGAGAGATCCCAGCTTACCTTTTTAAATATGACCATAATATATGGGTCCCCTACTTCAATGCTGTTACAAACGCAATTGCAGCAGGGGCAGAGATGCCCACTACTTGCAAAGGGGCAGAGATTGTTTCTGCCTTCAAGAAGGGACACTCCAGCACCCCAACTAACTACCGCCTAATTAGCCTTTTGGATAACCTGCAAAAGGTTTTCTGCAAACAAGACCTTGAGAGACTTTTGGATTGGATCAACGTAAACCATATCCTGTCGCATTTATTGATCTTCGTGCTGCTTTTATTCTGGTACCTAGGTAGAAATTACGGGAGGTCCTTTCTAGGATGAAGATTCCCTGTAATTTGCTAATCATTATTATGCGCCTCCAGGAGGAGAATTTTGCTAGGGTCAGATATGGCATGAAAGGAGAATTAACCCAGCTAATTTATGTTGAAAAGGGTGTGCGTCACGTCTGTGTTTTGCCTCCTACTCTCTTACTCCTTTATATCAACAATGGTGTCAAGTTTTTGACTAATTGTGTTAATGTTACCCTCACTCTTGCAGGGCAGAAAGTTCTGCCTCTTTTCTTTGCCGATTTTGCCCTTTTATTGGCTAAAGCTAGAGTGGGTCTCCAAAATGTCGTGGACAAATTTAATCTGTTTTGTTCTGAGCATTGTCTTGAAATGAATGCTTCCAAAACAAAGCAGATGACTTATTCCAGGAAGAAAAGAGTGAAGGGCACTGTAAACCTGGGAAGGGAAGTACTATAAAGGGTCAGGGACTTTGACTACTTGGGGATCCAAAGTCTAAAGTCGGTTTGCTAAAAAGGCCTCATGGTTCGAGATTCTTTCTGCATTGAAAATCTACAAGACCCAAGAAAGGGTAAAAAGCATAGAGATTTCACACTTGTCTGCTAAAAAGTTGATTAAAAAACACAGGGGTGAGTGCGGTAAAAGCTTTGTATAACGCTATTAGCAAACTAGGTTCACATATGAAAAATGTGTTGATTGAAGATGAGAAAAGCATTTTTTCCGACAGAAGAACACAAGTTTTAGTAGAGGTTTTCCAACACACTCTCTAGCGGAACCATGTCAGACTAGATATGCTTTATGTGGAAGTTGTACCAAGACATCCATTTTTCAAAGGTTTGTCAAAGTTCAGGGTCTAAAATCAGCAGTGTAGATGATTTGGATGAGAATGGAAGGGATGTGAAGGCTGGCTATATTGAAAACAAAGACATGGTTTTGGTAGTTAAAGAAGAGACAGAACAATGTATTGATCCATAAAGTTATATAGTGGTAGATGGTATACCGTTGAATGTACTTGTAGATTCAGGTACCTGGAGGACGATGAATTTGATGAATTCAGGGAAATTATAGAACGAACAAAGGAGGAGTAGGACCCTGGAACCACCTGATAACTGCCCAGTTTCCTATGAAGGGAGAAACATTGATCTTTTAGTTTTGTAGTGCAGTTTGAGTTTCACGGACCTCATTATCCACATAAAGGTATATTGCCAAGAAATGGTTTAACATTTTGTGGTAGTAGCACTGAGGTCTATTTGGCATGACTTTAAGACCAGGAGCGACAAAACAGATATCTGTGGTGGGTAACGAAGTTGCTCCTGTGGATTACTTTTTTTAAGGGAGCTTTCAAATCAATTTGGGGAGAAAAAAGGGTTTAACATTGCATTTGTGTAAAATGAGGACAAGACAGACTGATGAAACATAAGCTAAGGAATGTGTTGTTCAGTGTAAGGAAAGACCTGACAGATGAATTCAGGAGAATGTGCGAAGATGGGGTTATCTAGCTGGTTGAATCGTCCTTATGGTTATCTCCACTGGTCATTGCATACAAGAAGAATGGCTTAAGAAGTGTAAACAAAGTAATCTGCATCAACTCATACCAACTTCCTCAGTCTGATTACATGTTGACCCCCTTCACTGGAGCCAAGTATTTTAGCAAAATGTAAATGGCATCAGCATATCATTAGGTGAAACTGGGAATTGCATTTAAACATCTCTCAGCTTTTATCTCACTTATTAGTGCATTTCAGTTCCAGAGGATGCCAGTTGGTCTGGTGTCTGCTGCTTCTGTTTTTTCAGAAAGTTATGGAGAACATTTTGATCAGTGTGGGTTACTGGCTGATTGGGAGGTGAGCCCTGGTCAAGCAGCAACCACAATCCTTGTCAGGGTAAGGCACAAGCAAACCCCAAATTAACCTGTGCTCAACCCCCTGGTGGCTTGGCACAGAGCTGTCAGGCTCAACTTAGAGGCAATGTGTAAAGTATTTGTGGAACACTTCAAACAGTAAAACAGTGAAAACACCACATAAAAATCCCACACCAGGTTAGAAAAATAGAGCAAAATTCAATAAATAAAACAAGACCAAAATGACAACCATCCAATCAGTAGAACTGGAGTTATACATTTTTAAAGAATAAAGTGTAAAATAGCGCCTGAAAACAGAAAGCTCCACCGCAGCTATCTGGTTGCCCTGGACCGGATCAGTCAAAAGTTCAGGGCGACTGCGATGGAGAAAAGTAGAATGCAGGCCCAGATTAGTACCGCTGAAGGTTTACGCTTTGTGCCAAGAGTCCCGCTTGTGTTTGAGAGGGTTGCAGGGAACAAGGAGAGCTTCCTGGGCGGTGGTAGGCGTTGTTGCGTAGGACATGTCAGGTGTCATGGGCAGGCAGGAGCCTCGCGGTCCTCCCCAGATGATCGAAGCTTGCTCTGCAAAGAGATAGGCTTGCGGCAGCTTGCACTGAATTTCTTTGAATGGCGTTGTTCTGTTGCAAGCGGGCCCGTTCGTGGTCACAACAAGTCCAAAAGGTTTCTTTAAGAGCCCGCTGAGTCACACCAAGGGACTATGACCTAAGGGGCACCATTTGGAGGCCAGGAACTCATTGCAGCTGTATGCAGGAGCTGGTCGGGCAGTCCTTTATGTCACTGAGGCTAAGATCAGGAGGTCAGCATACTAGCCCTTTGAGTTACTCTGGGGTCCTAGGTGCAGGTCCAGTTCTTCTTCTTCAGGCAAGAGGGCAGGAGGCAGCATGTCTGCAGAGCAAGGCAGCAGTTCCTTCAGGGCAGCAGTTCAGAAGAGTGGCAGTCCTTGTAGCAGTGCAGCAGTCATTCTTCCTGTTAAAGTATCCACAGGTCCAGAAGTGTACTGAAGTGGTGGTGTCTGAGGTCCTTCTTTTATACACAATTGTGCCTTTGAAGTGGGGAGAAGCTTCTAGAGGCATGCCTTTGAAGTGCACAGATGCCTTGCTGGCCGTGGCTCAAGTCTCAGTACAGGGGGTATGCAGCCCTTTGTGTGGGGACTATTCAGGTGTAAGTGAGGCTGGGCCCAGCTCCTCCCACATCAGGTCAGTGATGGCCCATCCAGTCACACCTAAACTCCCATTGTGTATGGCTGTATAGGAAGAAAACACGCAGCCCAACTGCCAACTTCAAACAGTCATGTGACCAGAGACAGGATGCAGGCACCAAATGGCTAAGGCAAGAAAATGCCAACTTTCTAAAAGTACTATATCAAAAACAGGTTCACTTGGGAGATACAAAAAAATAACAAAGATTTGAAAATCAACCCAAGGTAAGCCAAAAAAGTGTACCAACACAAAGAATAATATTCTCTTGAAAACTGACTTCACACACATTAACCGTTTTCAAAAAAAGAGATTCTTCAAATATACGAAAGGATAATTATTCAAAATGTCAAAATTAATAAAAATGTAAAGCAAATGAATCAAACAATAATCCGGACAATAAAGAAATTTTGGTGCAATCAAGACAGACTAATATACAATACTGAATAATAGGCTGCAGTGACAGACTAAAACAAAATGATGTCCACATTATGGGTGATAAATGTATTAAAAGGTTTATTTTGCCAGGTCGAAATAGCAGTTTAAAACTGCACACACAAGCTCTGTAATGGCAAGCCTTAGATGTTTGAGGTGCTACTTAAATGGAGGCACAATCAGTGCTGCAGGCCCACTAGTAGCATTTAATTCACATGTCATGAGCACATGGTATGCACTTTACTAAGGACTTATAAGTACATTTAATATGCAATTGGGTATAAGCCAATTCCACTTGTTTTAAGCAGAGATCACAAGCACTTTAGCACTAATTAGCAGTGGTAAATTGTGCAGAGTCCTAAGGCCAACAAAAATTAATTCTGCAAAAATTGGGAGGAAGACAAAAAGTTTGGGGAGCACCCTGAAAAAAGGGCCATGCTAACAATTGACACTGATGTAATGGTGGGGTTTCCAGGTGACATACTAGTGGTTGAAGGTGATGGGATATAAAAAATGTAGCTTTCTAGATAGAGTGATGCTGGTATTTTTGAAAATAGAGAAGAATGTAAATTTGCTAAAACATCAATTGAATATATGGAGCATTTAAAATTTCAGAAAAGGGTGGAACCGCATATTGCGACAGTTGACACTATTGTCCAGACACCTATACATAGTGACAAAGAACAGGTGGCATCTTTCTGAAGGGTGTGTGGATTTTACTCCAGGGGCCCTATTATGTAAAGGGCGCATTTTCCCTGTTTGTGCCCGGCGCATCTTAAAACAGGTGTGGTAGGCGCAGACAGGAAAAGTGTGCCCTATTTCATGGAATGCGCTGCCCCCACCTTTTTTACCTCTGGGTCTGTAATACAGCACGAGCACAGATGCAAAGACATTCCCTCATTTGCATGGGGCACGCCCCCATGCAAATGAGGGAACGCCCCATGAAGATAGCGCTAGCGCTTTATGTGCGCCAGCGCTATTAGCATTACAGAAGGGGCTGCACAAGCGTCTGCGGCCCCTTCAGTAATACCAAAGTGCACCAGGGCGCACAAAGCGGGCACAACGGCACTTATGTAATATGGCCCCAGTTGTATTAAATATTTTGCATCAAGATAGAGAATTTAAGATCTTTGCTGAAAGAAAAACAAAGCTTTTATGCTAGATGATTTGTGTGACCCTGAATGTAGGCCATGGAAGGATGAGACCACATTTGGAAAATTGTTGTCCTAATTAGACCCTAGTAAAGAATGCATAATGACAGTTGATTCCAGTATGTGTGGTTTGGGAGCTATAGTTTTTCAAAGAATTGATAATCATGAAAGTATGGTGGGATTACATCAAGGACATTGCGTCAAAATGACCTTTTGGAGTGCTGTTGGGTAATTTAAAGGTGTGAGTGTTTTCTATGGGAAAGGAAATTCACTCTTATGACTCATATAAGTTGTTGGTGTCTATTCTGGCTGGGCAAGGAAATTCATTCTTATGACAGCCCATAAGCCATTAGTGTCTGTTCAAAGATTAGATCCCCTTGAACAACAGATTATGTTTCAAGCTTCTTCTATACAATTTTGAGATTCAACACATTCCTAATGGGACGAATATCAGGGCAGGCTATTGGTCCAGATCACCTGTGACATTGACTGAGGGTGATGTTCCAATGACGATCAAGATGATGAATGTTTAATCACCGCACTGGATGCAGGTAATGTAAGTGGATTTTCTGAAGAGAAGTGGTTTCAAGTTTTGAAAGAAGGTCAGTGTTATAGCTTGTGCAGAAAATTGTCATGGGGGAGGCAGTGACCAAAGGAGAGATCTGTTCCTGCAAGTAATTAGCCTTTCACCAAAGTAGGTGAGAAGTTATCCCTGGAAAGGGACCGAATGTTGATGAGAGGTGAGAGATAGGTGAGAGAAAGGATAATTGAATCTGGACATGAGGGTCATCATAGTCAAATTAGTTCTAAAAGGAAGGTTTGTTCTGTGTTTTGGTGGCCGGGAAAGGATACACATATTGATTAGGTTGTCAAGGGTTGTGTGATATGTTAAGGACTGAAATGCATTTTAAAACGAGCACTTCTCCTTTACAGCCGATAGAGTTGCTGGATGATCTATTGATTTTATCGGACCTTTTAATGAATTTCCAGCAAAACAGATTTGCTGTAGTGTTGTTGATTGACTATAGTAAGTGGTTGGAAGTTGAATTATTACCCAAGCCCACTACAAGATCTGTCATCAAATGTTTTGAGAAGGTATTGATGAAAGAGGAATCCCCAAAGAGATGGTATCAGCCAATGGAGTTTAATTTGTGTCTAAAGAAATGTACTGATCTTTTAGCCAAGACAGTATTAAGCCTCATAGAACATCATTGTATCACCTCCAGGGTAATAGTTTAGTTGAACATATGAACCGTACTTTGGTCGAGTGTATCCAAAAATAAATTTTAAGTCCAGGAAGCAGTGTACGGTATGTTACTGGCCCACACGTAATAAAGTGATGGTCAAAAGCCCTCTTGGGGTACTGTGAGGAAGGTTGGTGTGGTGAAGGATGTGTCTTGCTTGGCTGAGGTAATGGAGGTAGAAACTGGAAAACGGGAAGGCTTTGGGCAGTGTGATTGGACAATGGGCAGAAAAATACCAGTACAAGTTAAAACAAGAATTTGACAGCAGACATTGTGTGGAATGTGTAAGTGAACAGAAGGTTAGAGATTAATGAAGATTAACGATCCTTCTCCTGTGGTGAAAGGACGTTCTCGGTTAAGGCCATCAATAAGGGTCGAAGCCACCAGAGGGATTGCTGTCAATGTAAAAGGAAGAGACTGATTGAATATGAGGAGATTGGTTAAAATACAGTCTGGATCTCACAATGTGAGCAATCACAGACCGGGAGAGGATGGAAGGTTACCAGAAGTGTTGGTAAAGGATTAAGTAAGTGTGTGATGGTCATGGTTTGAGGATTCAAAGAAAACTGAGAAAGGTCTGTACAGAGTAGTATAGTCTATCATTTGTAGTTTCATTTTGCTTCACTTATATATTGGTGCCAACCTGGTAGGTGGTCAGTTTCCCATTCTCAAATTGGTGTGTCTTCTTTGTGTGTTAGTTTAAGCCTTGTGGGAAAAGGGGGATGTTGTTGTAGTCTCTCTTTAATTATAAATCTAGCTTTAAGTATTTGAAGCAGAATGTTATAATGTTAACTATGCCTGGGTGAAGTTTAAATTACTCTGGTGTAATTTGCGTTATTACAGGCTATTTGCATTAAGAATCTTCGGCAAAATGCATCATTCATGGCGAAAACTTGCTACAAATGCATGGAAACAACAGAACACCTGCAGCTGTTGTTCGTGGTGTTGTTAGTTTCTTTGCACAATTTTTAGCACAAATTGAGTGCTCGCATCAAAAATGGACGTAAGAATGCAAATGTTGCTAATATATATAGAACAAAAGGACCGCTATGCATTTCGCATAATTTTGCAAACATTTTGAAAACTTATACAAAAGAAAATTATTTGAATTTCACACACCCAAATTTGTAATTCACTCATGGATTCTGACACTATTGGGTCCTACCACCTGACAAGGATGTGGTGAATTAAGCATATTCCTTCTGACATTATCCCTGGGATGACTTGCGCTTCCACAAAGGTTTCAAATTCAGCTATAGCACAAGATAGCAGTTTCATTAAATAACTTTATTGACAAGTCAATGTTGCTGTTCTTAAAAACAATGGGGGATATTACCAAGAAATTGCGATAATTATCGCAGAGCGCGTCTAGCGCTGTTTTTTTTATCGCCGGCTATCGCTATGATTTCATCGCGGAGATAACGCGTTATTATCAACGCTTATCTCCAAGGCGATAAAAAATCCAGCGATAGCGGCGAAACCCAGCAATAGCGCGAGAAATCCAGCGATAAATTCAACGCGCTAATGAAAAGCTTGCTAATAGGCAGGTGAGGACTTAACCTTACAATCCACCTCCCATTGACTAGAATGGTTAAGTCAGGTTTTTAGCAGGTGTTAGATTCCAGCGATAATCGCGGTTAGCGCAAATTTTTTTGTACGCTTCGCGGGCATTGCTAATAGGGAGAAGTTGTGTTTGTGACTGCTTTCAGTCGCTTTTAGTTGGGAACGCCTACTTTGCATGTCATTAGCGATATATATCGCTGACATGCAAAGCGGCACCAAAACGGTCGCTTTCGCCATAAAGCTGTCGCTAACAGCTGTTAGCGACAGCTTGCTAATAGGGCGATAGAAATATCGCCGCTTTAGCGGCAAAAAGTGCCGCTAAAGCTGCGATAAGGCCCTTGCTAATATGCCCCAATAGCTCTTTGTTTTATACGAATTCCATTGGAGGATTTGGCGTGAATTACTGGAACGGAATACGGTTAGTCACTGCAGTAAAGTCCTCCAAGTGAAGAGCTTGCTTTCCCTTTGTTCTTTCGCGGCACCTGGGTCTCCAGAGACACAAGCATGGTAGCGGAATAGCAGTTGCTTCTCCTACATATCCCGGGGCTCCAGAGACAAGAGAGAGATGGGGAACATGGGCGGCCCTGTGCCCCAGCCAGCTGCTTTCTCCCATGTCAACGCAGGTCTATGCAGAACGACCCTGAGAGTGGAAATGAAGCCGTTCTGAAAAACAGCTCACTGCCAGGGCAGTGACAGCTCTCTGCTCTCATTGTGAGAGAATGGAGCACAGCTTTGGGTTGGGAGGGGGTGGGTTTGCACAAAGGAGGGTGGGGGCGGTTGTCAGGAGGCCAGACATATATATATTTTTTTAGGGCAGGAGGCCAGGATTTTTTTAATACACTTTTTGTTACATATTCCATAAGGCTCCCTCACTTTCTGCCCCTTCATGTTTGGTGGAACCAGGGGCAGCCGATTCAGTGAAGTTCACTCTTTACTATTTAATGTCACTCAAGAGCTCTTAGTGAAAAGCATCCCAGTAATTCACAATCACCCGCCTTTAATTCTATGTATTGCCATATGGAAAATATAGTGTTAAAACCAGTAGCGGCCCGTGGTGGGAGTGCTGCCGGGCGGTGACGCAGGGTGGGGGAGGGGCAGGGTGGGGGTAGTAAACTACGGTTTCGGCCGCACTGAGGTAAGTAAACAAAAAAATAAATAAAACGAATTTCGTAGCAGCGCGCAAAACGAAAGTCGTTTTTGTTTTGTTTTGTTTACTTACCTCAGTGCGGCCGAAATCCGTAGTTTACTACCCCCCACCCTGCCCCTCCCCCGCCCTGCATCACCGCCTGGCAGCACTCCCACCACGGGCCGCTACTGGTTAAAACTATGAACAGAAATAAAACCAGAGCATTACTGAGCATTCTGGGGTCAAGCTATTTTCATAGTTTCTTTTACAGAACTTTGTGGTTAGGCATTAAACATTAAGATACCTTGAGTGCTTATCAGTAGTACCCCAAGGGGGACGGATTGACAGTTGTTGGTTATCTTTGAAAACTTATGGTGCTCACGCGCTTTACTCAGGTGAGTATATACTGCCTAATCAACATAAAATCAAATGCCACATTGTTCCAGACCGAAATAACATAGATGATATGTTATGTTATATTAGTTTATATAGCGCAACGTATACCCTCCGGTGTCTTGGCGCTGATAGCTAGGCATAGTACGGAGGGTGGTAGAAAAAACAGATTACAAGTTGAAGAGCCAAGTTTTGAGAAGTTTTCTAAAAGTCAGCAAGGAGGAAGAGGATCTGATATGGAGGGGCAGAGTATTCCAGAGTCTAGTGGCTCCTCAAGGAAGCTACTGCCGCCCCATTTAGTTTTTTTGAATCTGGACGGAGTGACTGTGTAAGTGCCCAGGGATCTAAGGTTCCTATTGGGAATGTACCATGCAATGGCATTTCTTAAGAATTCAGGTCCCATGTCATGTAGGGCCTTGAAGGTGAGACAAAGGGTTTTAAATTTTATGCGATTACTGACAGTAAGCCAGTGTAGTTCTTTAATGGCCAAGGATACAGACTGATGTTTAGGTAGATTGAGAAGTACTCTGGCAGCTGAATTCTGTAGGACTTGCAATTTGTTGAGATATTTTTCTGCAGATTGACATATAGGCCGCTGCAGTAATCTATTTTGGATAAAATAAGGGAAGAAATTACTGTTTTCCTGGCACTGACCGGAATGTAAGGGAGGATCTTTCTAATGGTTCTTAAAGTAATGTATGAAGTGGATATGATAGAATTAACTTGTTTGACAAAGTTAAGTTTATCGTGCAGAATCACTCCCAGGCTTTTAACCGTAGGAGTTGGAGTTGGAAGTGAGCCCATCTCTGCAGGCCAGCAGTCAGGGTTCCAAAACTGAGTATTGTTTCCAAAGAAGATTACCTTGGTCTTATCTGAATTTAGCTTCAGACAGTGTCTGTCCATCCAGATGCAGATTTCTCTCATGTAATTATGAAGCCGAATGCTAGTGTTATTGGCCTTGTTTGCTGCGGAGACCACAATTTGTGTGTCATCTGCGTATGAAGTAAGTGAGAGACCAAAAGATTGTATCAGAGGGGCAAGCTCAGCCACCTATAGGTTGAAAAGAGAGGGGCTGAGCGAGGATCTCTGCGGCACCCCGCACGGTAGTGAGAAAGTTTTGGAACTGAACTTGTCTAGTGTCACAGTGCTTTCCCTATTGTTTAAGAATGATCTGAGTAGACCCATGGCTGTACCCTTAATACCCATTGCCTCAAGGTGATGGCAAAGTGTTGTGTGATCTACGGTATCGAAGGCCGCAGATAGGTCCAGCAGAATCAGAGCAGCATTTCCTCCTTCATCAAGGATAGTTTTAAGTTCTTCTGTGGCTTTGATCAGCGCTGTCTCGGTGCTATGATCTGATCTAAAGCCAAATTGAGTTGGGTCTAACAAATTATGTTCCTTCACGATTTGGGTAAGTTGAGCATTCATAATTTTTTCAATTACCTTAGCCGGGAAAGGAAGTCTGGAAATAGGTCGGTAACTGGACGGAATGTCAGGATCAAGATTAGACTTTTTAAGAAGTGGAAGAATAGTTGCCTTCTTCCAAACCAATGGAAAAATGCCCGATAAAAACATGGAATTAAAAATGTTGGTTAGACATTTGGCTACAGGCTCGTAAATTTGTTAAAGCACTGAAGGAGGACATAGATCACTCGGGGATCCTGATTTAGTAGACAGAATAAAATGTTCTACCTGATGCACAACATAACCCTCTAACACACAAGATCACAAAACATAAACACTCTTAATCGACTACTTTTGACAACTGAAGACCATCTTACCGTACTTCATCAAACAATAAAAAATCCCTCTTGTGAACACAGTAGCCACTTGTTAATACTCCGCAGGCCCACTGTAAGTAGGTACTAACACCTAAGCACAACTACACTATCGCTGTGCACTATCACATGGAACACAGTGGTAATGTTTAACATTTGTGCTTATTCCTGAATACCACTTAAACCACCTACAACAGCTGAACACCACTGCAAACACTCCAGCCACTCCCCATGAATTCATTGTACATACAAACATTCACACTGCATAATGGCATACCTCACTAATCATCCTGCTGCATTGCAAAATAACCAAATGCAACTACTCCCTTGCCTCAGTAAAGACTATTTGCAAACTATGCAAACTATGCAAATGATAATAACAGAGACAGGCACCATCCAGGCTATATGGTGTGCTAATAATAGCAAACATACAACTTCCCACAACATATGTGCCTGATCAAGTTTCGTCCACTGCATTGCACCACACCAATGGAACATCCTTTGTCTACTCATACACCATGCAGACACAATATTATACCATAACAAAGAAAGGTATGCAGTTCCTAGTGAACACTGTCGGCTGATGTTGTCATAAGGTTTCTGCACATACACAGAGCTATGCACAGGATAATGGGACCCCGGAATACAGTGGTTTGCCTACCATATACCGTAGCACCCAAATACCCCAACCCAACTAGCTTAGCATCCCATTAGCACCCAAGTACCAATGATTGGACAACCCAGAACACGGTATCTTTATCTCAGGACTCGCAGAAGCAAGAACACTCTTTCGTCACTCACTCGTACTTGTCCACAAGGTGCGTAGGAAGAGACACTGGATAGGTTAAAATGTTTATTCCAACTTACGTGCTCTAATGTACAGTACACGTGTCAGTACTAATAGCATAATGCATATGAATAATATAAGCAGCATGGTTACAATTCCATAGAATACAAACGGGGAAAGCATTTCATAACTCAGTGGATAAATGTATAAATAACATTACCACCCTCCCCTTGCAGTAAGATAGTTTATTATAAAAATAGAAGACCTCTGGGCTTTGACTAGCGAACCCTCATACCTCGGTCTCTAGATGCAGAACTACATCAGCAGACAATCACAGCTCTTCTCCCTGGAAAGGATTCCTCCAAGTGTGTTAAGCGCCAGTAAAAACCCCAGTATTAAAGGCACACAAAGTTTCATGTCATTTGCGCCTAATGTTATGTCTGGGTGCGCGAGACTGGCCATATCAGGAAGAACCGAAATACATTGTTATGCGACCTTGTACATGTTGTGCAGTCTGAGCCCAAATCGAACAAGAGAAAAGGTGAAAGACAGAAAGTGCAGACAGCGCAAAAGAACTTGGCAAGAGCAAAGGGCGAGGGAGCCCTGGCTCAGTGTAACGTGCGCAAAGAAAAGCAGCATGGCAGCTAGTCCTAGGCCAACATAACAAGGCAGGCAACAAACCACAAGACACCCTCCCCTGGTCAGTCCGGCGTCCAAGACAGAGGGCAAACAAAAAAATTTCCAGTAGAGCACAGGGAGCGCCCAAACGGCGAAAAACAAGTCAATCCATGAAAGTGTAAGTGCAGAAAAAAGCCATACCCTCCAAAAGGGCATCATTGGAATCGTCAAAAAACATAGATGCCATCCAATCCATGAGATCAAAAGAGCAGGAATGCTCCTCAGCAGAGGGAGCATCCAAAAGCAATGCGGGACAACTTGCGTGATAAACGAAACAGCTTTGTTGTAGGAGATCCTGGGCAGCCGCCCAGATATCCCATTGCGCCAAAATCCCCAGTGCAGCCGCACGCGCCATACAGCCGGCAACGGAACAGTCCTGCTCATGGGCCTCTAAGGGACCCATCAACTGAACAAAATCCGGAACAGACAATGACGAATTGGAGAGGCAATAATCCAAGGTCCAGGTGAAAGGACAGCGGATGCAAGTCATTACAGGTTGCACGCAAGTGAAATACGCAAAGCGAAAGGAAAGAGTATATGACACACTCAGTGTCGCCAATGGCAAGACACCAAAACCAGCCAAAAGGCGCTCACGAAGCAGCTGGAGGCGTTCTGGATCGAGCAGGTCCCATCGGGGAGCAGCCATTGCGCATAAAACAAATTAATAACAGGACACCAGCCGCCAAGGCGATGATCAACGGGAAACCGCCAAAGACGCTGGAAAAAATAGAATGAATAAACGCCGGGATGACACCAAAAATAGTTTGGAAGGAGGACACCAAACCAGACCCCACGACTTTAAAAAAGTGTACCAGACCTTCTGTGTTAGATGCGTTAAAAATACGATGAATTAACTCCCCAAAATGTTGGGGGAGATTAGTGTTCAAAAGGGCCTGTATTTCACTGTGGGTACTCGCCACCTGGAGAATGAATGTCTCCCGGGCGGACGTGAGCATAACTTCCTCGTTCAATAATAGTGCCTTTATTCTGCTCAGTCTATTGAAATCTGCCTCCATGGTAGGGATGGAAGGCCAAATAGAGATATCAACCTTGCCATGAGGGGGAGGAAAAAGCACATTTTTGCAGCAGACAACCCTGTGCGAAACTGTTACAATGTAAGGAATGCCAGCCTGCAGGCCACAACAGTTTTCGTTATTTAAAAGTAAATAACTACCATTGGAAAGGAGAGTGAAAGTAGGAGAAATAACAGGAGCAGGAATACCTTTCAGCACACAAGCAAGATTAGGAGCGGAAACGCTACATGAGCCATGCAATTTAATGTGTTTACAAATAAGCGAATGACCCATAGTCGAGTCGCAGTACTCCCCCGTGAGAAAGACTTCCTTGCCGTCCCGAAGGCATTTATACATGAAAGGCAAGGACCAGAGTTCATGCAGGAAAGCACTGCCCAAGGGCCGGTAACGGCCCACAGGATAATGTTTCATGCACGAGTCAAATTCAAACAAGGAAAAAGGTAAAGCGATAACCCCATGAACTAGCCACACAGCAGAATCGAGTTCTGCAACAGAGAACGGCAAAGGATCCATCTTTTCGATATGTAATAGAGTGTAAGTTGCATCTTTCATGGACATAAATTGCTGTTTGTCAGTTAAGTTAAAAGGTAGAAACAAGGCAGAGGTGTTCAAAAAATGCCAAGGAACTTTACCTAACTTGAGCGTTTGCAAAGTCCATGCAAACTGCATAACTGAACGCAATTGATTCTGACCATGATATAACACAGAAACATCATCTTGTACAATATCAACAACAGAGGACACAATATTCTCTAAAGTATAAATGCGAGAAGACAGGGTATTAATACTATTGTCAACAACAGCAAGCACCTTTTCCAAATTTGCTTGATCTATTTCCCGAAGACGGGAAGCAGCTTCCATTTGTGATAGCTTCCAGAGTTCATTATATGTCTCATAAATGAATCTTTTAGGTCGGGGACCACGAGGTCCCAAAACAAAGTCGGACAGATCAATATTGCCTGAAAGGAGGGACAAATGTTGTTTAACAGAATCAAGGGACGAATGTTGCAGCCATTGTTTGCATAATTTACCAACAGAATATGTAGTGACAGTACGAGAAGCAGTAAATCTCGGATCAGGCCTATCCTGTGTGTATCTAGTACCTGAGTCGTGAAAACGCATTTGACATGCATTAGATGATATAGGCCATACCAACCAGGGTGACGGATCCAGTTCGGAAACATTAAATGAATTATTCTGTAATAGAGCCTGTAGGGTCGTCAGGGACAGGTTAAAACGTGAGCTATCATTGGGAAAACTCGACAGGGATGGAATTGAGGGCGAGTTCAATTGTTTAGTGGTAGCTAAGCCCCAACACGTAGTTTGATAGATGGAAGCATTTAGGAACATAATTTGGGTAGGGATGAGGCAAGCACGATGCAACGCCTCGGTTCCCTGTACCTGCCATGGCTTGGAGCCCCAAATAGATTTCAAATCTATTGTATCCTCCCAGTACTCATAACCACCCACTGCTAGGGCACTTAAAAAGGAACCCGAATAAAGCAATTTGGTGTGTGTTAACATAATTTTCTGAGTTGATGTGGTATTAAGTCTAAAATAATAGGATGCAGGGTTTGACCGATTAAAATCAGTAAAATAGGTAAACTTATTTCGAAGAGTTTGTGAGCTACCTGGCAAGGGGTTTGGACAATGTTCCCATTGGGTGTAGTTAACAGAACTACGCAGGGCACTTGGCTTATGGAGAAAATGATTACCCCAATGTTGGTAACAATACAAATCGGCATAATTCGCAGAATTCATATATAAATCTTCAGCATTAAAAGATGCATAATATTTTAAATCGGCAAACAATGCTTCAACGGCATGCACATCCCAATCATCAGAATGAATATTATTTTGTACTACATCACCCATTGAAACACGAAGGACATTAGGTACATTAATAATTTCCGTCGGACCATGGATTTGATAGTTCACTGCATCCCATACGATGCCATCAGCAACTGGAAAAGCTGAAATGTTCACAAATGTGTGGTCACGCTTCATGATGTGAGACGAGGAATGAGGAGCCAAAGTTCCAGAAACATAGTCTACAGCAGAGCGTTCAGGTAAATAGTGACCATTGATTAGTAGAAAAAACACTGTGACAAAGCCAATGGACATGAACAAAAAAATCAAGAAAAGTACCAACCAGATGTATGTCCAGGGTGGAATCAAAAAATTGTCTCTAAACCAGGATACAAAAATACTGAACTTGGATGGGACTTTTGAAGAGGTGGAATCCGAATCAAAGGAATAACGAGTCGGGCCAAGTGGCGTTATTGGTTGATGTGCCACCGATTCAGATGCAGGATAAGTATACTCGTCCTCGTCGATATTGGTGGAGAGTTGGGGATCAATTGTAGTTTCAGGCAAGTCAACCATCTCAATTACAGTATCAGCGACCGTTCGTGTAGATGGGCCACGAACATATGTCCGATAAATGGCAGGACAAGAGACCGCTGGTGTGACACTATTCAGGATCGGCCAGGCGCTGTAGCTTGACATTTTCCACTGAGATGTATCTGTTCTCCTTGCGACCAGGAAGCGGTGGTAAAATGACTGTACGTGTTCCCTTCAAGCCCAGAACTGGAACCGGTGCACGAAAAGAGGGGCCGAATTCTTTTTTGTTTTCAACCTTCTCTCGAACCAGTTCTCCAACCTTTGGAAGCCAGCCGGCTACCGGAATCTGCAACGCAGGATCTGTGGCTGAAGGCAAATGTGTAGTTGCAAGTTTGTCTCGGGCTTCTTGTAAGTCCTGTAACATAGCAGAATGGTTATCTACATCAAACTTGGCGGATTGCGCCGCGATGTCTGGACCTTCAAGGTCAGGCACAAACATTCTTATGCCAAAGAGCATTTCGTATGGGGTCCGCCCACCCAGAGGTCTTCTAGGGAGATTATTAAGTGCACGTTGAACGGTATACAAGTGGGCCAGCCAGTTCCTGCCAGTACCTATAACTCTAGCTGTTAAGGATTGCTTTAAGTCACGGTTCATTCGTTCAACGATAGAGTTGCCCTCAGGCCTATACGGAGACGAAAATTTCACCCGCACCCCAAGCGAAGCCATTGCATCCTTGTAAGCCCTAGAGGCAAACGCCGGACCTTGGTCCGAATGGAAGGTGCCGCATGCGAAAATTCCCACAAAGACACGCAAATCCCTGATTACATTTCGAGCGTCAGCACTACGTTGTGGCCAGACCCAGAGGAACCGTGTGCACGAGTCCACTGCTACTAAGATATATTTATAGGCAGTGTCTGATGAGAATGGACCGCAGTGATCCAAGTAAACACACCCAAAGGGTCTGTTAGCAATGCAGAGCGGGGTCTGTGGAGGGCGTGTTACCGTGGAAGGCTTAATCTGTTGACAAACGTCGCAGGAAAGCACAAAAGCACGGGTGTCTTTATACAATCCACGCCACCAATAACGCTGCTGCAAGATGGAAACTGTAGCTGACACACCTGCATGAGCAGAAGCCATGCCTTCGTGTGCAGCTGATATCAAGGCACTCCTGCGGTCCGCGTTGGGGATCAGCCGATCTCCAACGTCAGGTATTGTTACATAAGGAACCTGATCAGGACTTAATTTGTAAGAATACTTGGAAGGGAACCCTGTAGGGTAATTATCACCTTCCTTGGTTGCAGCAATAGCTGCTAGAATAACAGAGTCAATTTTAGACATGGACCTGGTAACCGCTGCTACTGAACACGTGACTACTGCTGAACGGGCAGCTTCATCTGCCAGATCGTTACCAATAGCGTGTGCGCCCACCCGCTGATGGCCTAAGGTGTGAACCACCTGTGTGAGGGGCAGACGTTGTTGCAATTCTGCCACTCGAACCCAAAGCATTTTATGCTTAATTGTGCTCCCTTTTGCGTCCTTGTAGTCATTTTTCGACCAGAAAAACAGATTGTCATTGTAAGATTGTACACAGTAGAAGGAATCACATACAATAAGAGTGGTCTCATCCTGAGAAGCGAACTCAAGCGCAAGTAGCAATGCATGCAGCTCGGCCAATTGTGCGGTACTATCTCCAAGTGTGCGAGTGTGCACTACAGAGGATTTGAACGTTCCATTTACAAAGGAACCCGCAACAATAGCACATGCAGCTGAATAAGCGTGCTTGGACCCAGTGGCCGGTTGCGCCGAACCATCGGTGTAGATCACACATTTGTAATCCTCAAGCGGCAGTAAAAACAAAGGAGGAGGATGAACGAATTCATACTGCAAGAACTCCTGAGTCTGGAGAGAAGAATCGAAAATAAAAGTGACGTCCGAAGACGTCAAGGATGTAGCCCATTGTATCCAACGGGGATGCATTGCTTTTGAGTTCGGTACACTTGCCTTTGTTACTGCCTCTAGGGCAGGACAGGGTGTTACCACCAGAATTCGCTTTCCCTGTGCCAGTGCGCGTTCTTTTAGAATCGCCATTTGCACTGCAGTTAGAACTTTTTCAACAGATGTAAAGCGCAATTCAGCGGAAGTGTACAGATGCGACTTGTATGCGATGGGTACTGTATCACCTTCATTAAAGGTTAAGTACGTAAATCCCACCGCCCCGGAATTATTCTAATCACCAGGTTTGTGTGGTTATCACGAGTCAAAAGATATTTAGACTCCAATAGGTCTGTCTGCAAAGACTGCAGAATCAAGGTATGCTCAGGCAGCCAGCAAGACCTTGAATAAGTAGGTTGTATCAAAGCATACAAAGGCTTGATACGCTGGGCATATTCGGGAATGTAAGTACGCCCGAAATTCAGGAAACCCAGCAAAGACTGAAGTTTCTTCAGAGTATTTGGGGGGCACAAATGTGCACATTTTTCCAAGAAATGGGGGCTAAGCCCTTACCTTCGTTGTTGAGCTCATAGCCCAAGAACAGAACGGTAAATTCAGCAATGTGTGACTTAGCAAAGTTAAATTTGTAACCCTGCTCCGCAAATTCAAGAATAATGCGGTCCACACGGGACAGATGCTGATATAACTCGTCGTCTGTCAGATAGATGTCATCTACGTACGAACATGCGTCTTGATCAATGTCATTTAACAAAGAAACAACACGGGCGGCGAATATACCCGGACTATTTTTGTAGCCCATGGGTAAACGCCGGAACTGGAATAATTTACCACCGGAAGTGAATGCGGTCCATTGACCACTCTCCGGGGCTAGGTTGTGCGTGTAGAAACCGTTTGAAAGGTCAAGTGTCGTTTTGTATTTTTTACGAACAAGACTGTCTACAAGCGCAGAACTATGTGTATTCTGTACCGCAAAGTTCCGACAATGGGAATTTAAATGCCGGTAATCCAAAACTAAGCGGTACGATCCATCGGGTTTAGAAACCACGAAAAGGGGATTGTTCATAGGTGATACGCATGGTTCGATTACTCCCTGATATTCCAACTGTGTCAGAATTTCGGAGACGGGGCCTTTTGCCTGCCGTTTGATGGGATATTGGGGTTGTGGCTGCGGTAGTGACCGCAAAGGTATTGCATGAGGAGGTGATTCTTCATCCCATCCCACATGGTTGCGGTATAACGCTGGTGCCAGGTACACAGCCCACTCAGCTGCAAGTGCTTCAGCTTTGTCTTTTGGGACATGCCTTGAAAAGCTTGGAAGGATTACCTCCTCTCCTTTATGTGCAGCTAAAACGAATGGGGGTGGCCAATCCACCTCTGCTAACAAAATGTCATATGAAGAGGTTAGATTTTCCCAAAAAATCCCTTTTATTTCACGCGGTATGTCACCTTCAATTTGGATGACTATGTTGTAAAGTCTGTCAGGGGGTGCCACTCTCGTGTCAGCTGTCTCTACAGTAACGAATGTTTCAGTTGCTGTCGCCTCCATATGAGGACGTAGCGCCTCCCGCACTATGGTAACTTCCGCGGCGCTGTCTAGGAGGGTCACTGCCCACGTCCAATTCTGGAGTCTCGTTCTCACGGTCTGTGGCATATTTCGCTGTTACAGCGGCAACTTTTTTCTTCTGAAATTGCGGTCGAGGAAGGTGAAAGTCTTCTGCTTTCCCTCTGACTTGTTGTCGAGGTTGGTCTCGCTCCTGGGGAGCCTCTCGGCCCCTTCCTCTATCTTGCCGTCCTCCTCCACCAGCCTGTGACGACGTCTGGGCCTGTGAAGAACGAGGAGAACGCGTATCAGAGCTCTGAAACCTTTCTGGTGATTTAATTCTCGACCTATCACGTAAATCATAAGTACGTTCAGAAGAAACCGAAACTGGGGAAGCGCCTCTCGACCCCGGCTTCTTTTGTTGCTTACCCTGTTTTTTCTGTCTCCAACTCTTTTTAGTGAAGACTGGTCTATCATCTTTCTCAGATGTACTTTTTGTTTGTGTAATTTGTGGTTGCGATTGAGTTTGCATTTTTACAAAAGGCTTGTTGCCTAGGCTATTTCTTCCAATTGTTTTATAAGCCCGGGCTATAATTTTCGGTAATTCGCGAGGCCTGTCCAACTCTGGGACCAAAGCCAAAGCATTCGCTACTTGAAAGTTCATAGCATCGCCCTTGACATTTCCAAGGATCAGTTCAGCTACTACATCAAACACTCCCACTAGTCTCATCCCTAATTCCACAGCCGCTTCAGGGCCATGTTCGTCCTGTACTTTTTTAATTACAGAGGGTAGAACAGTCATGGAAGGAGTACCAAAACATTTTGAATAAACTGCTGCGAATACCTTACCCCAGTTTTCACATGATGTCAAATCGGGGATTAAGTCTTTTGGCAAACTTATCGTAAGGATGCGGTGTTTATCCACCGGGGATGTATGTGGAAACACCGCTTCTATCTGATCGAACTTTTCTGCAAGCCAGTAAGGATAATCGTCCTTATTTTGTGGACGTTTGCCCATCACAGAATTTACCATGACAGGACTTATGGTCACTCCAGCTGCAATAGCTGGTTGGCCAGCGACTACAGGAGCAGCTCCATGGAGACTACCTGTAACGTATGTCACTAAGGCTCGATGCACTCGCACCAGTTCGGTATGCATAGTGCGCAGATCCGCAATCGGTAATGCCAGATAATTTGGATGCGGGGTATACCCGGCCAATACAGGCCAAGTGGCCCCCTCAATGGATAAGGGGCCTAAACGAACTGCGGTATTTGGTTGTGGGAGGGCGCCATTAAACCAAACACGGTGCTGCCAAGCCGTGAGAGGCACTTCAAGATTAGTATAGGGTCGATAGGCAGCAGGAATAGCGGTGAGTTTATATTCATGAAACAGATTATCACCTGCATCCACCGCCTCAAAAGTGATCCAAGTGTAAAACACTTCAAAGTGATAAGCCGGATCGGCTTGAACCACAAAGACCAACTCGACCCCAGTATCGGGCACTCCGTATACACCTAGGTGTTCTCGGAGTGGTCCTCGGCTATGTGCAGCTATCGCCACACCAGCCATAACTAAACAATTGTATTCGACAACCTAACAGGGAGCACAAAATGGGTTTTTTATGTAACCTTTTTTAATAACTTCAAGCTTGAAAGAACCTATAAAACGTTCAATATAGGAGGTATCACCGTCACTTACGCCTCCGGAAGCGTACGTGAGGGTTTTGTGGACAAGCACAAGTACTACTCAAGCGTCTCGCAGATAAGCAGCCCCACGGTGGTCGCGCCATGTCATAAGGTTTCTGCACATACACAGAGCTATGCACAGGATAATGGGACCCCGGAATACAGTGGTTTGCCTACCATATACCGTAGCACCCAAAAACCCCAACCCAACTAGCTTAGCATCCCATTAGCACCCAAGTACCAATGATTGGACAACCCAGAACACGGTATCTTTATCTCAGGACTCGCAGAAGCAAGAACACTCTTTCGTCACTCACTCGTACTTGTCCACAAGGTGCGTAGGAAGAGACACTGGATAGGTTAAAATGTTTATTCCAACTTACGTGCTCTAATGTACAGTACACGTGTCAGTACTAATAGCATAATGCATATGAATAATATAAGCAGCATGGTTACAATTCCATAGAATACAAACGGGGAAAGCATTTCATAACTCAGTGGATAAATGTATAAATAACATTACCACCCTCCCCTTGCAGTAAGATAGTTTATTATAAAAATAGAAGACCTCTGGGCTTTGACTAGCGAACCCTCATACCTCGGTCTCTAGATGCAGAACTACATCAGCAGACAATCACAGCTCTTCTCCCTGGAAAGGATTCCTCCAAGTGTGTTAAGCGCCAGTAAAAACCCCAGTATTAAAGGCACACAAAGTTTCATGTCATTTGCGCCTAATGTTATGTCTGGGTGCGCGAGACTGGCCATATCAGGAAGAACCGAAATACATTGTTATGCGACCTTGTACATGTTGTGCAGTCTGAGCCCAAATCGAACAAGAGAAAAGGTGAAAGACAGAAAGTGCAGACAGCGCAAAAGAACTTGGCAAGAGCAAAGGGCGAGGGAGCCCTGGCTCAGTGTAACGTGCGCAAAGAAAAGCAGCATGGCAGCTAGTCCTAGGCCAACATAACAAGGCAGGCAACAAACCACAAGACAATGTGTGATTAGTGTGTAGTGAGGTACACACTAGGGGCAGGAGGAAGTTTCCTCCTTTCGGAAAGGGACCCTCACACACCCCCCATCAGTGGGGTGTCTTGCTTCATCATCGGGTCTGCTCCTTATCGGGTCGGCGCTGCAATACCCGATCGGCGCCCTTAACGGGGCCTTTTGGCGGAGATCTTTTTTCCTTATGCCGTAAGGTGCAGTGCGTGTGAGGGCCCTAGTGAGTGTAGATGTAGAATGTAAAGAAGTGAGGTTAAAACAGGAGGTAGTGGTCCACCCAGAACTAGTTTAATGATTGTAGCCACTTTCCTGAATAAAAACGTGAATGTTGCGCAACCCTGTTATAAGGTCACAGGGATGTGCGCTCTCGGGGTCAACATGTTTCTTGCCATTATTTCTAATTGAAGGCAATTCTTCAGGACCAATGCAGGATCTATCCACACTTTTTGGTAGTGGTCCCCAATCAATTAATTAAGTGACCATCCATACAGCACCCTAAAAAGTGGTACCTGCAGATATAGGACATCAACCCCATTAGGGTCAGAATTATGTTTCGTCGGTGACCGGCGAGTTCCAACACTGAATAGTGCAGTGTCTTGAAAATCCTCGCGGATAGCGGGAAGACCTACCCTTCCTCTGCCGGTCACAATATTATACCACACACACCACAGAAAATCAATATTTCCCATATTATTCCTTATTACACCTACATCCCGTCACTTTATACTGCACCACACAAGATATGTAATAGCATCAAAACAAAACTCCACTATAAATCACACTCATGAGTAAACTGCTCATCCTAAGCTCATCTCTACAGGACCACTTTAGGCTACATGACAACCTACAACATACATCTCCAAGCATTGAACACCATAAGTTCAATTGCCATACAAGAGTACCGAACTCTTGTTCAGCTCCCCATTTCAAACGACAAACAACCTCATACAGCAACACTTCACTTTACGCTTATAACTGCACACTGCCAGTTGCAACATCCACAGCACCTCGCTAGAGATGACCACTTGAGAACATATTACATACAAAACGAAGCTCTAACATGACCATTACCCAATTCCATATCGTACTACAGCAACGCAAACATCTATGTAATTGCAGGTCAGACTTCAACGCAAGACACCACCTTGTCACTGAGCCCAACTATCCTAGACAACACCATCAATCCACAAAAACCATATTTCTTCACTGCTTCACACCAAATCACAGCAATACAGCACTACATGAAACATACACACATAGCTTCATAACATTCCCAATGGCAACACTCATAAACCTATGCTACAATACTATGGTATACCCACGGTACCTCATATTGCACCACAGAGCACATCATTACAGCACTGAAAAGTAGCACACTTCCATACAAAACTCTGTATCACACTGAACCACATCAGAAAACAACACATTACATCACACCACAAACACAAAAGACTTCTACCCATGGCATTTCACACCATCTCCATCTGGAGCCCAATAACCAAACACTGGAGCCTAATAACCACACACTACACCATGAAACCCTAACACATATACCTCCACACTCTGTCATCCTTATCTGTACCTAGAACATAAAGCATAACCTCATCACCTGGTACTGTTAGCACACAACACTGTTCTTAAACTTATCTACATTTCTTAAGAAGCTTGAAATGTCCTCACTGCTTACCCATTTCCTATCACACATCACACTATTTGCTCCCTCGCCGACATGCCCCATGTCCCCACCACACCTAAACACTTGTCAACACAAGCTATGCATGCACATCTAAACCACATGTTTTTCTGAAACCCTGCACTTCATCATACCTAGAAACCTCATCACACCTATGTTCTTAGATCAACCCCCACTATCACATAACATCCAAAGCCCTCCTACTTGCACCCAGACCTTCCTGTTCTTGCTACAAACATTCCTGTCACATACCACACTCTCTCAGCACTAGCAAGTGATCCTTAGATTCCAAGTAAGACACCACAGAACTTCTACTCATTATCTCAACAAAGAGATATTTTCAGGAATCATTGTGTGTTGTGACTATTGAAAGCTGCATTTAAATTATCCTTCTACAGAGGGGAAAGTCATTGTTTTGTTTATTGCCATAGGAACTGGGGGAGAACTTCAGGTAGCCTAAACAGGAGAGCAGATGAATGGAAAACAATGCACCAGAAAACTTGGCCTTCAAAGCCCAAATAACATGGAGGAGACAGAAGCTCTACTGCCTGGTTGCCACACAAAAGCATCTATGGCTCTAGATCCCAACAGAAGGCATAAATCTAAATCAGGGGTCTCCGAACGTTTTTATAGTCTTATGTACAATTAAAATATTCACAAGCTACCAATGTTATTAGTGTTGTAATAGTGACTGTAGCAGAGCAGATTACTTTAGTGATCACCATATACCAGATTACTAGCTGTGATCATCTCAGTTTATTAGCCATGGTTGTCAACAGAAATGATAAAATGGCATTGTTAGTGTGGAATGGTAATACACAAGAGCCATAGCTGCAATGCCCAAAACACCAAAGTAATAATGATAAAAGTAATATGTCTCCCCAATGCTGCAAGATTTATCATTCAATGATAATTTTTAATTTATTTTGGAAATTCAACCATCTCCAAGCATCAGGTAATGAGTTGTGCAAAAACACACATTTTCGTCTCAAATACACACTCTTAAATTTTGATATACATATGTTAATTCAGCCAAGGAAAATCTTCTAATTTAGAAGGCTGGGCTGCACACAAGAGAGGTACTTATAGGTAGCTGGGAGCTACAAGTTGCTTGTGAGCTACTGGTCGGAGAAGCCTGATCTAAATCAATGTATAATGATGAATGTCTGCTAGGAATTAAACTAACCGAGGACCAAGAAGAGTGATCCTAAAGAAAAACAATTCAGTAAACACAGAAGAGAGAGGACCAGGTGTCCACCATGAAAAGCACTTAGGAACCAGAAGGCTTCAAATCGCAACAATTAAGGTTGACCCAAGTTAGAAACAAAGATATGGGAGTTCAGCAAAATAGGCCAGACCAATCTACAGTCACTTATAAAGGTGTATAAAAAGTATCAATCATCTACTCATGATATCAGAACTGGGTGCCAGAAACAGAATCATCCTTTCCAATGCTAGTCCATTTATAGAACACCCACAACTACAGGAGCCAAGCCACAAACACTCGCCAATTACTACTCTTATCAAATTCACTAGGAGTCTAAGAGATAGGAATAGTCTTTTCATTCATTGGAGATCCTCCAAAATCAACGAATGCAACAGATAATGCCCCCTAATGTTGTCATGCATTAGGTGGGTTGGTAGACTCCACTGCACAGCAAAGAGACAACCAACAACTTACATCACTCCCATGTAGACTTGGATCACAGGTTTCATATTTCACATGCCTACTGAACTCATCCACATAAAAAGCTGTGACCTCCAAACCACACTATATCCACTCACTTATGACAGGCCTGGTCTTTACATGGCCATCACAGAGCAACCTCATGGAAAACAATGATCACATCACCACACACCCATTGATTGCATCAAGAAGAGCTATGAGTACACATGTTTGGTGAGTGTGTGCTATTTAAAAAAAATGTAATTCATGTTTCTGATTCTTCTCAATTCCCCTTTCAGCCATCCCCATCACTCTCAGTAATCAGGGTCTTTTGCATCATTTTCTTCTATCATAATTTATTTCTGAACCTTTGCCTATTGGTTCTTCTCCTATAGACACTGCTTCTGTTGACATACCTAAAGTACATCTCTTTCTAAGTTCCTTTAATTATTAGCTTCTTCCTTTCAGGCCTTTCTAGGCTGTCCTCTTGTGTCTTAATCTTAAGAGTTATGATTTTGGGAAAGGCCGCTCAAGGTGCTTGTAGCACCCTTATTGATAAACACAGACTTCACCCAACAGGGATGAGCATAAGCTGTAACAATCATCTGAGGGTAGCCTAGATTTCTACAGGGTTTGCTCACATTGGCCCACTGCCTTTGTTAGTCACCCCATTAAGGTTCTCTGGCAAATCCCGATTCTTAGTTGTGCCTCAGAGAGACATAGGGGGCACTGGCTGCACACCTGCTCATAAGATTGGTTGTTGCTGCACTGCTTACTGATTTAGCACCCGCAATATATGTGAGATACTTTGGATGCACTAGAGCTGAGAGAGTGAGACATTGGGTGTTTGTACGTGTGCCCTGAATGTATGTTTTACTAGTCATTCTAAAGCACTATAGTTGTCCCTATTATACTTTGGACTGCTGTGTGGGCGCAGGGTACCCCGAAATTCTAGACACCTCACAATTCACCTGCACTCTTACTGGATCAGAGACAGTGTAAACCTCAATTTCATGAGGCAAAGTGTCCCCACATTAAGGCACCTCCAAATGCATCAAAATTTCAGGAAAATAATCAATTAAGTAAATAGGCCCACTCATTAAATGAGTTCTATGTCAGTTGAAAAAAATGTAAAGGGACTTTATTACAAAATTCAAAAGTAAGGCGGTACAGAATCAGTGCCATGAAAGTTCTCAAATGAAAAGGGCTACAAAGTGGAATACAAAATCAAAAACTATTCAAAGTCTCAAATGGGCAGCAAAACTGGGAGAGTAGCGGACAGCATTCCTAGTAGAAAAGGGAAGTCTTTTTTCTCACCCCCAAAATCGAGGGATTTTATACATTATTTTCACCTATGAAATTAACAGATCTGCAGAATCACTGAGGTGTGAGCAAATGTATCATTTCATCAGCAAATCGGAGGACATTAAATTTAAATGTCATAATGCCTTATCACCTAAACACTATTCCACTACATGAATAACAATTTTCTCCCTCTATGCTAACATCATCCGGATATACTAGAACAAACTAGATACATGAACAATAGCCTGTTAAATGAATGAATAGGGCACAATGATATAGAAGAAAGACCTTGAAATGTTTGTAATTTAATGACTCAGCAGAGGAAGTTCATCACAGTCAGCAGGAACAACTACAATAGAAATAAACAAATAACATGCCTGTCCGCCTGCTGCAGAAATGACAGGCAGTGAGATGGGCAGGGGGAGACATGAGTGACATTGGTGACTTCCATCTTGGACAAGATAGTATTCATGTCTAAATTGAGGCCTGATTAACAAGGATCCGAAAAATTAGGGGTGCTCACAACATTCCACTCCACCGGCAGAGTTGGCGGAATTTTGGCCACTCCACGGTACGCTTGTAAAACAGAGTTCCGGAAAAATTCCATCAACCTCCGCGTGGCGGCGTTTTTTCTTGTGCCTGGCTCGAAAACGATAAGTTGGTGAGTGCGAGTGTGATTTGTGGTGTCCTAGCTCAGTTTTCAATCGTTAGTAGGGCACCCAGCAAGAGTTCTCCAATGCTGGTGGTCACTGGCGGTGTGACCGTTTGCGGTCAGAAAGCTGCCACTCGAGTAGAAAATCATTTTTCATCCAAGGAGTGAAACTCTGAGTGTCCCACCCATGCCTAAGAAAAATGAACTTCTTCACATCATAGGGAATTTGTTTCGAAAGCAACAGTACTGTATTAGTGTGTACATGTGTGAAAGAATGTGGAAATATATTCTGCATGTTGATAATCTTTCGAGTTGATACTTCCATCATGTTTAGCTGGTTGTAAACACAATCTTTGGCATCTTCGATCTTGAAATATTCTCTCTTGTGCTTTAATGATTTTCCTTCACCCTTATAGCCAAATTTCTCAAGGGAATGGACAAGAGAAACAGAGCAATTGCACAAATCATTACAATTATTACAGGGTGTAGGAAAGTAGGATCTGCTTCTATGGTTACCCCCACTTTTTGCTTGATGTAATGCTGTTTCTGACTAGTCTGATTGGGATCCTGCTAATCAAGACCCCAGTCTCTCTGCTTTCTCCCCCAAATTGTTATGGTAAGTACTTAGGTACATACCAGATTGAATACTGGGGTACCCTTATCAGCCCCTAGCATATGGTAATAAGGTACCAAGGCATAGGTACCCCAGAAGTCCCCATAGGCTGAAGCATGTATTATGCCACCTATGGGAGACCCTTCAAACTATCTCTACAAGCCTGCCATTGCAGCCTGTGTAAGCTGATGCTAGCACCACTTACAAAAGATATTGGTTTCCCTATATCTAAGGTCACTACACTTAAAACGTATAAGTCACCCCTACAGCAGGCCTTTTCAATCCTGAAGGCAGGGTGCTTGGTTCTACGTGTGAAGGTGCCCCTGCATGAGCAGGACACCCCCACAGCCTTCGGAGTCAATTGTCCCGGGTTGTAAGTGAGACAGCCATATAACATATAGATGGGCACCGCGTCATTATGCGATGACCATCTCGAAACTGGCTGTAACGAACCCTGTCGTGTTTGGTATCAAACATGTTGGAATCATACCTCTACACCATAAACAGTGTGGGAGGTATGATTCCAAGCACTGTAAAGGCCCTCAGTGCTCCCGGTACCAGTGTTTTTGACCCGGACAGCACAACATGGCTGCTGCCAACCAGAGACACGATTCTGCCCTCCTGCTGCTGAGCCAAGCTCGAGCAGGGGAAAGCAGAACAATAGGCATCCTGTCAGACAGGGTTTAGTGTATTGGGGCAGGGTGGGAGCACTTGCCAGCGCCACATAGTCTACGTGCAGGGCACATTTGGTGCCCTCCATGCATAGTCCAGCTCAAACCAGTTCAGGGAGCCATTGGCTCCTGCTCTGGCTCAAAACTGAACAAAGGACAGGGGGGTATCCTCCCCCTTGTCCAGCGCCTCCTTAGGGAGGGACCCCTGTATCTTCTTAACCCTTTCCTTAGGGTATTTAAGGGCTTACCTGTGGTGGGTCCCTAGATTCGTCATGGGACATGATACAATTCAGACACCACTTCAACTTGGTAAACAACAATCACCCCGCATCCGTAACCCCGCATGCGGTTACAACGCGGTCGTAACAACGACCGCGTTGTGACAACGCATACCAGTACCCCGCAAGTCGTTACAACGACTTGCGGAGGGGGGGAGAAGGTGTTGGATTTTAAATCCAACACCTTCCCAACAGTCCGCACAGACTGGAGTTGGAATAGTAAATTTTACTATTCCAACATCCAGCACCCCCCCTCCGCAAGTCGTTGTTACGACTTGGGGTATAATGGTATGCGTTGTTACAACGCGCTCGTTGTAACGACCGCGTTGTAACAACATGCGGGGTAATGGTATGCGGGAAAAAGAGGCATATTCCTTCAACTTCGACCATCTGGGCACTCTGGACTTCTTTGGACTTTGCTCTGATCATCAAGGCTGCAACCGGGAAGACTCCTGCTGCTCCTGATCTCTTTGCTCTGCTTGTCCGCTGCAACGTGCCTGTGCTCCATACAGGAACCCGTCCAGGGCCTGTGGACATCCAAGACAACTCAAGGAATCTCCCTTGAAGTGAAGGAGTTACTTCCCTGCATCTGCAGGCACTGCAACCAAGCTGACCGGTCTGCTGACCCTGGGCTCCTATGGACTCCGAAAGGATCCGCAACACAGGTGGTGGTTCTCCACATCCCGTGAGGCCTGCCCTGCCCTCTCACCAAGTTTGAGGCCGTATCCCTTGTCGGAGATGCATGAACCGAACCCTTGTGCACCACGTCGACTTGCAGTTGCAAAGGCTTGTTGGCTTCCTTCCACCAAGATCTTTGGACTCCAAGTAGCCCCAACCTTAAGCATCTCCAGCGACCAAGATCTTTATCCTCACCACATCACTTGCACTGTGGACCTGCATCTTTGGTGAGCTGCTCGAGGTCCTCTGCGACTCCAGTGCCTTCGGCCTGTGGGTCCTCTTGAGGGTCACTTTTGAATCCTTTTGGGCTCCCCTGATTGCTCAGGCCTGTCCTGACTCCCCTGCTTGTGGTGAGTCTCCTGACCTTGCTGGTCCCAACATTGCACCTTCTTCTACTTCCACGTTGTTTGTAGTTGCCAAAGCTTGTTGGTGCTCCCGCCGGACACCGACCCCTCAACTCTCGACATCCAACGTGGGACAGCTCGTGAATGGCTCCTGGTCTTCCACAGCATCGCCTGTTCCTCCCAGCTGCAGTTCCAAGGGCACTGTTAACTCTCTTACAACACCCGACATTGGTGGGCATTCGTCTTCCGTGCCTCCTGGTCACTTCCAAGTGGCATAGACTCTGTCCCCTCTGCTTTCTGGTACTTCTCGACTTGAATCCACCTTTGGTTTCCACTGGACACTTTCACCTTCTCCAGCAGTGGCATCTTCCTGAAGTCCTCCATTGGGTTCGACAGCGGTTTCTGGCACCACTTCACACCTATGCACCCGGCTCTCCTGGGGCAGTTATCCTGGTTCCTAAGGTATCCATGGGTGAGGTGGCTCTCCAACCTTCTATCTTCCACGGGGTTTCTTCAGGGTCCACTGGAAAGGGTCCTTCTTCTTTAAAATTGCAATAGTGACTTACACGTTGATTTGTAAGGCGATCGAGGTTGTGTTCCTACACTGCACATGACCTCCGTGGGGCTCATAGATGCTCATCTTGGGTGGTTCCTTGGGTCCCCCGCACTTCTACGTCCTCTAACTATTGTCTTGACTCGAGTCGTGGTTCGCATACCACTATTTTAGTATATGGTTTGCCCCCCCCTCTCCCCCCCGGTGACCACTGTGTATTCTGTGCTACTTACCTGTTTCTATTGCAAAGTGTGCATTGTGTATATCTCCAGCTAGGAGATATCTGTATGTGTTAGTGAGTGTCTTATAATAAATGCATATTTTTATAACTACCCTGTGTGGTTCTTTTTCACCTAATCTATACCTATAAGATTGTGTTCTGGTAAAACAAGCTGCTTTACACTCCTTTTGGACTAAGCCTGAAGGCTGCTCTCCACAGCTACCACTTAGAGAGCTTTCTAAGGTTGTCTAAGACCACTAATGTCATCATAAGGGGTGTCTGGATCTGTGCAAGGTTTCCACTTACATAAGCGTACATCATATACTGAGCCAACCTCTCACACAGGGTTTGGAATTAGTCTTTGCATCCACCCTCCCAGACCATCAAACCATTCACCAACCTTGCTAATACCCTTCCCTATCTTACTAACCCAGAAACCTACTGTTTCCCACAAGCCATTCCCTTCTAAAGCTTGGACTTCACGAGAGAATAATTTACAAAGGCATTAATAACCCTACTTTTATCAGGTAGAGCATTATTTTACCTTCAGTGCCTCGCAACCATTGCCCTCCTTTACATGAAGATATCTAGTGTAAAACAGTTTTGCATAAACCTCACCTACATCATGATTAACTCATAATTAATCTTGGTTAAAGCACCAGTGAAGTAAGAAGTAAGCCTGCCCACAAGCATAGACAAACCTAAGTTTCACTTCATGCATAGCCAAACCTATGATGGAATAATAGCTCTTAATTATTATGTCTAATGCTATCTGTCCCAAACCAAGTTTTACTGTCTTCAAACCACATTTTAGTCTCTTCAAATCAAACCATCATTCACCCCACCCATGTGATAGAATCTAGGAAACACCAAAGCAGGATAGCATAAATCAATGCAATTACACAGCAGATTGAAATAAGCAGTCTTACCACACACATAAAAATTCTTCTCTGAATTGGTTCCTTACCAGTCAGAAAATCACCATTTTATAACATAAGTTATTTCACATTCCCTTTCACCACCATATTCAATTGAACTAACTCCTGTAAGTTCACTATGCACTATACATAATTCACACTTTCTTTACTGTTCCATTCTCAATCTTGAATGCAAATTTGACAATCTAAATTCTTCTTCAGCCTTAACCGGCTCTCTTATCATCTTTTTATCTTTTCAACCTCTCACAATTTTACATCTTCTCTCATTGCATTCTCTAACAAACCCACGTTATTCATTCTCAATCTGCTCATATACTCCTGGTAAGTTTTATTAATTTTTTGCTTAATTTATGCAACTGTATTTAGAAATATACCATATTTAGACCATTATTGACATCTCCATCTTCAGAGATAGGTCGATCTACCACTTAGATGTTGAAATCTGACAAAAAGGATGTAGAAATTCATTTTTTTTAAAGATACAAATGAATATATTACAGGAAAGGCCACTGGATTTCGGTAGTTTTAAGTAAGTAGTACCTTCACCTGCAGAAGAGAGAAGAAAAGCAAATCAATCTCTGACCTCCATAATCTCTACAAATTAACTCAACATGCTAGTATAAATATTATCACAAAATCTATTAGCAAGCTTTTCCTAGGTGTTAGTGTATTCTGTTTAACTTCATGATGTACTATAGTTAATTCAACCTCTGTAGAGTCTTATACCACCCGAGAAAGGAGGCAGAGCAACAAGTCAACTACGATTATTAGTGTCATCGGCAAATTGGATACACTAATAATTTTGCAGCATTTGCTACAAGATGTTTTCTATTGAGATCAATACAAACAGTAATCGTGGAACTCCAAAAGGTAATAGAAATATTCTTTAAAACAACAATAAACCTTTCTTCATTTCCTCTTATTTCTTTAAAAACAATGATCGAAAATCAAAATGGACTTCAAATGGTTTCTTTGACATTTTTCAGTTAATTTGGTTCATGCTTTCAAAAAGTATACTTTCTTCTTATCTGGATCTTATTTGAAATATTTTCACAGTTTGGACTAATCTTTGACACTCTCTTAGGAATTCTCAAAGTAGTTCTTCTTCAGGGTCACTTCCAAGGTGTATTGGCAACAGTTTATTGGACTGAAAGTCACTTGTTTTGACTTGTGTTCTTCTGATGCAGATGCTAATTACACCCATTCAGGTGAAGCATACTTTCTGTTTGGGATTATTTTCCATGCTGCTCTTTTAGCAACTGATGATTCACACTCACTATTCTTTGAGTCGAATTCAGTTAGTTCAGGTTCTTCTTTGATAAGCTTTAGTCTTTAATTTTTCAAGTGCTTTCTTTTACAAGATCTTTTCAATGTCTTAGTTATTTATTTTAGCCCTTGCATCTTCACCTGTGGCTACCAATGAATTCACTCTCTGATGGACTTGAACTTTCATCAACATCAGCAGCATAATTCACTGTGAACTGTTTTCATCTCCTGGGGGTTCTTGTGAGTCAAATATTCAATTTCACTGGTTGGATCCGAGACTACTTTTTCCTGCTGGGACTCATGACTTTGGCCTTGTAACATCACGTCACTCTGATCCTTGCCTTGAAACTGGCCTCTACTGCTGGTACCTTCACCAGGATCCTCAATCTTTCAGCAGGAACTTCTATAATGTCATTACCAGTTTCATTAGTTTCATTCTCAAATGTACTACCCCCCTCTGGATCCATGCTGCAAAATTAAGCTTGAGAGTGTGAACCCACTGTGGAACTCTGGCACAATGACAGCAGTGTTAATCACAAGTATAACTTGAAAAGGTTCACAGCACAGTTCCTCCATTTTTTGAAGATATGCTTCTTGAGCACCCAGTCACCAGGATTTAATGGGTGGCATTGGATTTCTTTGAGCCGTACCGTGCCAAATCCACCTGATGAGAAGCAGATTTTAACATGTCAGCCAAACCTTTGCAGTAATCTAGAACAATGTTATCCGTTATTGAAACAAGTGTAGCTGAAGGAATCTAAGCCAATCTCATTGCTCTGCCCATCAACACTTTATGCAGTGAGAGACCAGTCATTTTATCTGGGGTACTTCAACATTCATTAGGATAGGAGGAAGGTCATCAGGACACTTCAGCATGGTGGATGCACATACTTTATTCAGCTCATTTTTTATGGTTCCATTCATCCTCCCATCTATTCCAGAAGATTGAGGATGATAACTACAGTGGAACATTTGGTCAATTTGGAAAGCTGTACAAATCAATTCTAAAAACTCATTCTAGATGTCAGAGCCACAATCTGTCTCAGTGGAGATTGGCATGCCAAATCTCTGTTCCCTTAACAAAAGTCTGGCAACTGCAAAACTGCCTAATCTCCAGGTGAGATAGGCCTCAACCCATTTACAGAACAAGCAGACATTTATTACAAGAATGTTTTTAAGGGCATTGTAAACTGACATTTCAATAAAATCTGCTTAAGGTCTTAGAAATGGGCTCTCCGATTTGCCAATATGATTCATAAAGACACTAGTCCTCTTGCCAGGATTATTTTTTTGACAGACCAAATAACAGTGACACAGACCTTCTGCAACACCTATAAATGTATGGTTTGACCAATATTTTTTAAATGTAAGAATCATAAGAGTCATAGTATCTTTACCTGCTTGGGACTAACTTTGAAAATACCTAGCCATGCAATTCCACATTGTATAAGGTAGAACACATTTATACTCAGGAGTGATGTAAAAGTCCTGTTAATTCTTTTTGTAACCCAAAATTTCTCATTTTCCGTTCTCATCCTCTGGGGCTTACTTCTGGAGGTCCCTTAATTCACTTATAGAAGTCTGAATTGGATTCAATAGAAAACAACTTACATCTTCTGCATTTACTACAGAATTTTTGTTTGATTCATCTTGCTCTGTTCCTTAAATCACAGTTTCATTCTCGAGTGCACAGTTTAAGGCCACCTGGTCTGCATATTTATTTCCAAGCATGACCGTATCTTTTCCCACCTTGTGGCTTATAGGCCACACACTCTAGCACAGCAATTCTTTTGGCTCTTATATTGCTTTCAATAAATTAAGAATTTAGTGACTATTCCTGCTGGAAGTTCCAGAGGATGTCATAAAGCTCATCGACTCTTCCAACACCATAATGGCTATCTGTATAGACCGACAAAATAAAAGGTTCAGACAAGCAACAAGCTCTTATCAATGCAACCAACTCTGCCACATTTAGCAGGTGTGATGCTTCAAGAACTTCAGAAATGGAACATTCTGCATCAGCAGATAGCAATGCTCCATACTGGTCTCTTAGACAGGAGCCATCAGCAAATAAAATAAGATCACCCATTTCAAGAGAAATTTGTTTAATGTTTGTTCTTGGTCGTGCTTTGGTAAATAACTCTGTGACACTAATGCAGTCATGTTCTGGCTCATCATCATTATCATTACTCCTGTTTCTGTCTTCATTATTGTTGGGAACAGAAAGCAGCATTGTATGATGTAAGAAACTACATCTTTTGGTTGAAATATTCTCAGCTGCCAGTATGACTTGTTCATATTTGGTCAAACAACTGATTGTCATGTGCTGAGTCCGAGTACAAGGCAGGAAAATGTAAGCAGAATTTGGAACAAACGCAATCAATGTATGTCCCATCACAATCCCCTCACTTTGCTCAATTGTAATGCAAACAGCTGCAACCGCTTTCAAACAACCAGGAAGACTTATAGCCACTCAATCTAACACAGCGGATGAATAGGCCACTGACCTCATGACTTCTCAATGTTTCTATGTAAGTACAGAAAACGCACTCCTGCATTTCTCATGGAATAAAGGAAGAATTACAAATTTTAGTCAGGTATTCCATGGGCGGTGGATTACACAAACTTTACCTCAATACTCGGATGGCCTCTAAACATTTATCATCAAACGGTACTGGATTTTTGATATCACTCTGTGTCAGCCTCACTAAAGGCTTTGGAATCAAGAAAAAGTTTAAGACCCACTGACGACAGTAGCCAACAATTCCCAGGAACATCCTCACCTCCCCTGAGTGGTCAGAGGTTTCATTTTCAGAATTACAGAAACACATTCTTTTTAAGGTTTCCATGCTCGTTTTCACTCCTTTTTTTAAAGTGATGACCAAGATAAGCCACTTCTTTTTTTAAATACTGCATTGTTGGGGGAAACCTTGTAACGATTGTCAGCTAAATGATTCAACAGTGCAATTGAGTCATGTTTACATTCTTCTTTCACCTGTATGTTAACTATACATTGCACGGAGATACAGGGCAATTATACATTTTCAAAGTCTTTCTTTAGGATTTTAGTAAATATGAAGAACCTTCAGTATGCCCTTGAGGGATTTGAATCCAAACAAGAACTTTATGTTGAAATTAAAGCACGAATAAGTATTGGCTGTCCTCGTGCAGAGGAACAGAGAAGAACAATTGGCATAAGTTTAGCACAGTGACAACATTTCTACTGGATTTGGTACCACTGGACAACATGGAATAATTATTGAATTTATTTTTCATAAATCCTGAACAATTCTCCATTTACCAATCCCCATCACGGGAGAGTTGCAAGGGCTACCAAGCACTTCCCGAAGAATTTCTTGTTAAATATTTTTTTCAATGATGGGCTTCATTTATTTTTCTGCTCCCCTCGAAAGTATGTACTGTTTCTTTTCTAGGTAAAACTGCATTTGGTTTCACATTTATCCTAACAGGCTTTGCATTTTAATGAATCCTATATCTTTACTAGAGAAATCCCACACCACTTCTTTGACAGTATGTCTTAAATCCAGAAGTAAATCATCTTTAGTCTGAACTGGGAACAGCTGAACTCTTGAGTCATGTGATCACATTTTAAACACAGAATCTTCAATTGCAACACCATCTGGCGTGCAATACATTACACAGTTCACCTTGCAGAGCAAGTCTCTCCTTAACAAATTTATATGACACACAAAGAACTGCTCACTACTCTTCATTGACCTTATTTTAAGAGGGACAGCTGCTGTAACCTGATCAACAATTTGCTTACTACTGATGCCTACAACTCAAGCTTCCCTTCCCAAGAGGGGTAGATGTGGAAACTCCACAGAACAAACTGTAGAGTGGGTAGCCACTGGTTTAACTTGGAGGCAATGTGTAAAGAAATTATGCAACACAAAAACAGTAAGAAGTGAAAAAACAACATGAGAAAAATCACAAACCAATTTGGAAAGATAGAGTAAATTTTAATAAATAAACTGATATCAGAAAAACAAAAATCCAACCAGTAGTATCGAGGATATGTAATTTTAAAGCTTTAGGTAAAAAAAGCTCTTAGAAACACAAAGCACCATTTGCAGTTTTCTGGTTGCACTGTACAGGGACAAAATCACAAGATCGGGTTGACCCTGATGGAGCACAAGCTGGATACAGGGATCAGGTTGGACCTGCTGAGAACCTTATGTTCCTTATGCCCTTGATGCAAAACGTTGCATCGCACTGCATCGGTTCCGATAAGGAACTCCAAGGGCTGTGATGCGAGGTCCTGTATCAAGTTGCATAGCACTATATCAGTTCTGATAAAGCTGCCAATCAGGAGCTGCGAGGGTGTGTGATGTGGGGTCCTGCATAGAGTTGCATTGTGCTAAAACGATTCTGGTGAAACCAACAGTTAAGCAGGGAGGAGTGCACTCTGATGCCAGCTAAGGGGCCAGTACCTGGGGGGGGGGGCTCTTGGGAAGGAGGACTCACTCCAGACAGAGGCCATCAGCAGAACTCAGGCATGTCCACTTGCTGATTCAGACAGGCCCAATCCAATTGTAGCAGGGCAACTGGGCAGCTGCAGAGAGGCATCTAGAGCGTGTCCCTGTAGCTCAAACAGCAGGTTGGCCCACTGATGCTTGGAATCACTGAGTTTCAGCCTGTGATGAAGGTCAGCAGGTCCAGTCTTAATTCTCAGACAGCAAGGCAGTCCTCAGGCACCAGGGCAGTCCTCTAGTAGCAGCAGGGCAGTCTCCTGGAGGCAGGGCAGTACTTCTTCTGTAATGTCCACAGGTCCAGGACTATACTGAAGGTTGATCTGAGGAGCCAATACTTATATCTGGTGCCAGCCTTTGTTTATGGGGGGACATCATGCCCTTCCCCCACATCTGGCTCTCTAAAGTAATTCCCTTCCCCTGTCAAGTCTCCAAGAAGTCTGAGTGCCAAAAGGGTGGTGTCAGATTCCTTTGAATGTGCTGGAGGCAAGCCCCTCTGAAGTGTAAATAGGGCAGGGAATAGCTCTGCCCCTAGCCATCCTGGCAGTATGGCCCACCCTATCTGCATCTAATTCCCTGTATTCACTATCTGGGAGAAATACACAAACCCCAACCGCAGAGCCATTTACAGTCATTTGACCCAGGACACTTGCAGAAGGCACAAATGGTTAGGACAAGAAAATGCCAACTTTCTAAAAGTTTCATTTTCAGAATTGTGACTTAAAATCAGACTTTATTATTAAAGAGGATTTTAAATTACAGTTCATTTTAGTCCAAACAGCATATCTCTACCTGCTCCTAACCCAGTGTTAGCACTTATTAAATGTAATAAGGTAACCCAATGCTAGCCTATGGGAGAGATAGGTCTTAGAATAGTGAAAGTTAATTAAGGAGTTGTTCCCTAGCAGGGCATGTAAAACTTAAACCCACATGTCCCACTTATCAATTACAATGTACACTGCCCTATCAGCTTATTGGGCCTACCTTACAGGTGACTTATATGTATTAAAAAAGAAGGCTTAGGCAGGGCAATAGGTTTATTTTACCAGGTCAAATGGCAGTTTAAAACAGCACTACAGGCTGCAGTGGGATGTCTCAGACATGTTTTAAAGTGTTACTTTAGCAGACGGCACACTGAGTGCTGCAGGCCCACTAGAAGCATTTAATTTGCAGGTCCCGGGTACATGTAGTATCATATACTAGGCGCTTAAAAGTAAATGAAATCTGGCAATCAGGTGTAGGTCCATTTTACCATCATTTAGGGAGAGAGAGAGCACAAGCACTTTCCCTTTAGCACTGGTTACCAGTGATAAAGTGCACAGAGTCCTAAAGCCAACAAAAATGAATTTAGCAATCAGGAGGTGAGAAGGCAAAAAACCGGGGGTGACCCTACAGAAGGCGCCAGGTCCAAAATGACCCACTCCAGCCTAAAACCAGAGTAGACTAATCAATACATTGATGGGCTTACCTGCTCATGCAATCGAACATGGAGAATGGGCCTCTTCTGCAGTGGCACTTGTCAGTTCTCTGCCCCTCTGAACCAAGTTCGATCCCTCTGACAACACTCTCCTGTGTCACTAGACTGACCCATGGGGAACCCTTCTTCTCATCTGTAGACCCATCTGTGAATCTCCTGACCGTAATTTGCTCACAGATGCATCCCAGTAGGAAGACAGTACAACCATGATCAACAGATTGATACAGCCCATTCCGCCCCTTGGATTAGACTCTGCTCCCAACCCAAGGAAAATGTTGCCAATAAGGACAACAGCCAGCAGAGGCCACTGACAGCTTTTAGTGTCAAGAGCCAGTCCACAGGCCATCTCTGCCAGGTGGCGGCTCCAAACAGGGGCCTTGGGTAGGCCTCACTTCAAGCCTTAGGGCTGGCAAGGAGTTCTCCAACTGCTCTTGCAGTTCCATTTTTCCTCCTACCAGCTCATGGGTGGTATCTTGAGACTGGCCTCTCAGCCCAAGGTATGTACCCTGAGACTGAACTGGTGCCTAGTGCCTAGTGCCAAGACTTCCAGGGGGGAACCTCTAACTCTCGAGGGTAAAACATGCTGTCAGTGTAATGCAAAGTTGTGCCTGATTCAGGACTCAGCCCTCTGACTCTTTGACAACCCAGGGAGCATCTCCAGGTCAGTAGTGGCCTCACCAGGGTCAGTATTGGGATGCTCTGTTCTCAAAGTTTGAAACCCATGATCAACTGGTCCTCCCACTGTGGACTGTCTCTGCCTCCTGTCCCACCATCTGGCCCTCTGTAATCTCCTTTTGGGAATAGTACTCCCAGAAACCTGAGCTTTCAGGAAACCCTGTACGGCTGCCCCTCCCACATCTTCTAACACCTACGGTAACTCATTTCCCAGAATGCAGTCTTTGGGCATCTGTGAACTAACTATGGCCCTCCACAGGGCCTCTTCACTATCCCATTCCAGGGATACCAGAGCCATAGGGAGGACAACATCTGGCCCAAGGTCCTGGCTCACCTTACACACCTGTCCGCACAGGTACTGAGCTGGAGAAACCAGCATTTCCACTACCATGATCAGGCTTAGCAGTGACAGGGATTCCATTCACACTGATCTGGTGGAAGTGACGACTCCCACTCCCAGGGATCACAATCCTACCCTCTGAGTGTATCTCCCAACTAAGGAGACCAGGGTATGTTCTACCCTTTGTTCCTGGGGATTACATACCCCAAAGGCCATATTAGCCAACCCTGTAGAGTTCCCATCAGTTAGTGGTTTCTTGGGACAAAGTCTCACTGCTTGTGTCCTAATTAGGAACACTCAAAGCAACAGGGTTGGAAATGGGGTGCCCTCAGCCACCATCCACCAGAACCCCCCTCCGTTTAGTCAGAAGGGGCATGGGAACCTTTTCCCCCACCTTACTCTGGAAGTTGTCTGTGTCGCCCTGGACCTCCCCCTCACTCTGCTTAGGGAAACCTGAACAACCCATTTTGCAGTCACTTCCAGGTAGCTTCTTTTGGACCCTGGTGCTAAGCTAGTAGTCTGCCTCTTTGACAAGCTCCCTAGGACCAGTGAGCTTGCTATTTATTAGGTGTTGGCACTGCTCTGGAAAACAACTACTGAACATGTGCTGTCTTGAAATCAAATTGTATATCTCATTGTAATCCCTCACATCACTGCCCTTTACCCAACCATCTAGTGCCTTGCAAATGTAACCCACATAATCTACCCTGTCCTTGAACTTCAACCTATATTTCTCAGGGGTGAGGCCATGCTTCCTGACAATGGCTTCCTTCATGAGTGGGTACTTCATCCGGTCACCCTTCGCTAGCGTCAGAAGTGAATTCCTCTCCTTATTGGGTATATGCCTCCAGAGACTGTCTCCAATGGGCTCTGGATTTTGTTCTGCCACCATTGCTGCCAGAGTGCTGTTTGATTTCAAGGTCCAGCTCCTGCAGATACTCTTCACTAACCAATAATAGTTTTTTTCCTCCAAGGTCCTGTTTGCAGCAGCATTCTCTTTGTCTTCCTTCAATTTCAACTTGGTCAGCTGCAGTTGGAAGTCCTTGTCAGCCACGATGTCTTCCAGCTCCTCGGGGGACAGGTTGTGGGAGGACACACTGCTTCCTGTCCTGGCAGGGGACCTCGCTTATGTAGGCATGTGGCTTTCTTTCTCCTGCTGTTGAAGCTCAGGGCCAGTGGCCAGACCATTTTCATAATCTTTCTCATCCTCTAAGTCATCCTTCCCAACCTCAGGGTCATCCTCCTCTTGCTCCTCTGGTGTGGCCTGCATCCTACCGACCTTCTCAGAGACTCTGAGAGCTATCTAGAGGTCCACATTCGTGCCCTTATTTCCCACATTAAGTCCTCTCTCTTTTCAGTGTCCATGTGGCTGTGTGGTTGTCAATGTTTCTCAGTTCCAACTCCATTGTAGCAGAAAGGATGTGAGGCAAGACTTACATTTGGAAAAAGGAAAAATGTCCAAATCAGAAACAAAGGAGAATTTGAAAAAAGGTTGAATATAAGGTCAGTTCATTTATATGGGATTTTAGTTTTGCAAAAATCACTGAAGGGCACTGCACAAACACAAGTGCTGGATACTACCACTGAACACCAATGTAAGAAAACAGGTTATTGATTGAGGCGGTAGAAACCCCAATCAGGCAATAACCACAATCCTTGTCAGGGAGAACCACAAAAGTCACTAAATTAACCTGTGAGGCACCCCTAAAGTAATGAGACTTTTTCACCCCAGTGATGAACCCTTTTTTAGGTCTCGCCTAGGCAGCGCATGCGCTGTCTCGTCGAGAGATGCTGTATACAGTATAGTGGGGGAAGCTCCGCCCACTTTCCGCCTATCTTTTTGATTGGCCGAATTCCTAAATGCTGCAATCTGATTCGTTTTCCTCAACTTAATCCCGCCTCCTGATGGCCATGTCGTCATTTTTCTCCTTCCATAACTATCGGCCCCTTTACTTTTAAAACTGTTTTGTTCCCCTGCCTCCCCCCGTTCCCTCCCACAGTCCGTCACTTCTCTGCCAACCACAACCCCCACCCACTCCTGTTCCTGCCTTCTTCGACGACCGCAGTTTTATTTACAATGCAATAGGACTCGCGTAAATACGAGTCCTATTGCATTTGTAAATGCTTTTTTGCCCCTCTGATTGGCTGGCTGCATTCGCACTCTATTTTGCCTGACCTAGACTCTTGCATGCGCGCGATGCTATACATCGTACGCATGCGCGGCAAAAGTCTGCCTCTGCCTCTTGCTTATTTATTTGTGTTTTCGCGGCGTCCACTTCAGGGACACCGCGCTTTGTTTTTTTTGGGTTTTTTTCACTTTAACACTGAGCGCAGCGCCCGCATAAAGGACACCGCGCTCGGTGTTAAAGTTAGAAAAAAAGTGCGTGCTGGTTATTGTTATAACTTGGTGATATGTACGCACACTTGTTCTTATGAGGTAGGCGAACTGTGTGTGTGAGCGGAGCCTATCTGCCTGCCCGCGACCGGCTGAAGGTGCAGTGTACTTGTGCAGGACTGTGCTCACCGGAGCACATTGAGTGGTCCTGGGCAGAGGAGCTTTCCTCCATGCATGGCGAGGCGCTGGACCTGGCATGGGTCCGAGCCCGGACAGCAGAGGTGGAAGTTGCAGTCAGAGGTTTGGCTCCGATCATGCTGCATCAGTGTTTGCAGAGGTGCAGAGGGGAAGGGGGGTAAAACTCGGGGCTCAGGGCTTACTGTGAAATGGCAGCAGGTGGTAGAGGCAGTGGTGTTACGTGTATATTTCTTAGTAGGATGAGTAGGTGAATAAAGGACTGTGGAGGAGGGGTGGGATGGGCGAAGGCAGTATATTGTGTAAGAAGGAGCTGGGGAAGTAGGAGGTGTGTGTGTTGAGTTTTTATTTAATGTGACTTGTTTAAGCCAAGCGTGTGATGTTGATCGGGCGCAAACTTCTGGCGATCGTGTACAGACACACATATTTTTTCAGCAGCACTGATGTTTATGAGTGCCGATTCCCCCCCCCATAGGGTGGTTGTCGGCGCGTGATCCTCATCCGCAGCAGCAGACACGCAGCCAGTGCCCCTCTCTGAGGTCAGGTGACGCGGCAGGCAGGGCTGCTCGGGAGGAGCGCTTGAGGCAGGCTGGCACAGTGTTTTTTTTATGCAGATTTCTATAGCGCAAACTCTACCTGAAGGTATTGGAGCGCTTTACATGAGCTCTGGTTACGTTACACAAGGGCACATTAAGGCACGGGGAGATTATGTGATCGGCAGGTAGGGCTGCTCGGGAGGAGCGCTTGAGGCAGGCTGGCACGGTGTTTTATTTTTTTTATGCAGATTTCTATAGCACAAACTCTACCTGAACGTATTGGAGCGCTTTACATGAGCTCCGGTTACGTTACACAAGGGCACATTCAGGCACGGGGAGATTGTGTGATCGGCAGGCAGGGCTGCTCGGGAGGAGTGCTTGAGGCAGGCTGGCACGGTGTGGGTTTTTTAATGCAGATTTCTATAGCGCAAACTCTACCTGAAGGTATTGGAGCGCTTTACATGAGCTCCGGTTACGTTACACAAGGGCACATTCAGGCACGGGGAGATTATGTGATCGGCAGGCAGGGCTGCTCGGGAGGAGCGCTTGAGGCAGGCTGGCACGGTGTCTTATTTTTTTTTTATGCAGATTTCTATAGCGCGAACTCTACCTGAAGGTATTGGAGCGCTTTACATGAGCTCCGGTTACGTTACACAAGGGCACATTCAGGCACGGGGAGATTATGTGATCGGCAGGCAGGGCTGCTCGGGAGGAGCGCTTGAGGCAGGCTGGCACTGTGTTTTATTTTTTTTTATGCAGATTTCTATAGCGCGAACTCTACCTGAAGGTATTGGAGCGCTTTACATAAGCTCCGGTTACGTTACACAAGGGCACATTCAGGCACGGGGAGATTATGGGATCGGCAGGCAGGGCTGCTCGGGAGGAGCGCTTGAGGCAGGCTGGCACGGTGTTTTTTTTTAATGCAGATTTCTATAGCGCGAACTCTACCTGAAGGTCTTGGAGCTCTTTACATAAGCTCCGATTACGTTACACAAGGGCACATTCAGGCACGGGGAGATTATGTGATCGGCAGGCAGGGCTGCTCGGGAGGAGCACTTGAGGCAGGCTGGCACAGTGTTTTTTTTTAATGCAGATTTCTATAGCGCGAACTCTACCTGAAGGTATTGGAGCGCTTTACATGAGCTCCAGTTACATTACACAAGGGCACATTCAGGCACGGGGAGATTATGTGATTGGCAGGCAGGGCTGCTCGGGAGGAGTGCTTGAGGCAGGCTGGCACGGTGTGGGTTTTTTAATGCAGATTTCTATAGCGCGAACTCTACCTGAAGGTATTGGAGCGCTTTACATGAGCTCCGGTTACGTTACACAAGGGCACATTCAGGCACGGGGAGATTATGTGATCGGCAGGCAGGGCTGCTCGGGAGGAGCGCTTGAGGCAGGCTGGCACGGTGTTTTATTTTTTTTTATGCAGATTTCTATAGCGCGAACTCTACCTGAAGGTATTTGAGCGCTTTACATAAGCTCCGGTTACGTTACACAAGGGCACATTCAGGCACGGGGAGATTATGGGATCGGCAGGCAGGGCTGCTCGGGAGGAGCGCTTGAGGCAGGCTGGCACTGTGTTTTTTTTTTATGCAGAATTCTATAGCGCGAACTCTACCTGAAGGTATTGGAGCGCTTTACATGAGCTCCGGTTATGTTACACAAGGGCACATTCAAGCACGGGGAGATTATGTGATCAGCAGGCAATACATATAAGATCCTAATGGCGAGACCGATTGGCATTGCCAATGCTTGTATTCTATTTGGGGCACTTTTTTCCACATAAGGTATCCACACCAAATTTGCACCCTTTTTTCCCAGTGTCATGGGAATTGAAAAAGCACCCACGAATTGTAGATTCTCCTGGAAGGAACTGAGGAAATAGGCAAAAATATAGCTACATTTTGAGGTTTTTGGGGAAAAATAGGAACAACGTGCTCCACAAAAAAGTTTATTTTCCTAAAAATTGCATCAACTCAACGTTTACCCTGCTTAAGTCGCCATCATCCCATCTTTCAGGAACATGCAGACCTGAATTTTAAAAAAACTATTTTTTACCACAGGTTTGGCATTTTTCTAAGAGGTAGTCCATTTTCCTAATTTTTGTGCTTTCAACCTACTTCTAGTTTGCAGTGGAAACCGGTGTGAAGCCCATAGGTGACCCCAGAAAGCTATACATTTCTGAAAAGTAGACACATTTCTCAATTCAGCAAGGACTCATTTCTGTAGATCCCTTAAGGTTTTCTCCCCAAAAACTAACCGTTGAAATAAAAACATAAAAAAATAATTGATGAAATATAAAAATATTAAAAATTAGTAGGAAAAAATAGCCTTTTGTGACAATGTTTTCATCTGTAACATTCGGGAAAATCCGGGGCGGGTGACTTATGTGGCTCTCACCATGTTTTTCTACCCATAGCCCATGCAAGCCCCAAACTTTGACAAATAACACACAATTTCCTCACATTTCTGTGGGGAATGTTATGCACTCACCTGGTCCCAACCACAGAGATGAAATTGGAGTCGATGCTGCTCTGCTTATCCCTCCAAAAGACAGGACATGCCAAAGGAAGCGATACCTTCTAGCACAAGCTGTCCTCCAGGGGAAAGGGGGTTGGGACAAAAAAAGAGACTTGCAGTACTGGATCCACTCAGCAGCTGGGCAGCACTGCGTAAGGATTTGTTGCTTCAGAGACCTCCTGCATCTGCAAGATGGATACTCACTGGATCGGAACCTTCAGTTTTGCAATAACGCACTATACTAAAAATAACAAGAGGAGAAAATTACCATCAGCACATTAGCAGACCATTTTATACATTGTTATTCCATCAACTTAGTAACATTCCCTTACATGCCTCTTCTACAATACGGCATGTAAGTAGGATAACCAGGTTCACAAATAGGAAGCTCTGGGACCCTCGAGGAAGAGCTTCAAATACTGGTTATAGTCTCTGACACTCCAAAGGTAAATCTTGAAACATGAGTCAGAGTTTCTGACACTCTCAAGGTTACACTTGAAACATAGGTTGGAGTTTCTGGCACTCCCAAGATTACACTCAAAAACATGGTTTGGAGTTTCTTGCACTCCCATAGTTACATTTGAAACATGGGTTGGAGTTTCTGACACTCCCTACGTTACACTCAAAAACATAGGTTGGAGTTACTGGCACTCCAAAGGTATACTAGAAACACAGATTAAGTATTACGCTCCCAAGGTAAAACTAGACACACAGGTTGGAGTATGGCACTCCCAAGGTATACTAGGAACACGGATTGGAGTATGACACTCCCAAGGAATACTAGGAACAAGGATTGGAATATGACACTTCCAAGGTATGCAAGGCACTTTGATCTTGGTACAAGGATCACACATGAATAAAATTCTCAAAGGAGAATTCCCTAGGCATTACTGTTCATCAGTGAAACACTGAGCACAGTATCTAGTCCTTGTATAAACACAGTTCAAAGGCCAAGGTTGCAGGAAGGGTCCGGAGCAAGAACAATGAAGGTGAACTGGAGGGAAGTCACTGAGAGGAAACTTGTAGACAAGTCTATAGTCTTGAGGGAATATGTGATGTTAGAACGCGATCAAAATGATCGCGGTATGTAACATCGCAGTTTTTACAACGCAAGTTGTTACAACGACTTGCGCTGGAGGGCGCTGGACTTAGGAGTAGTAAGATTTACTATTCCAACACCAGTCTACGTACAGTAGGGAAGGTGTTGGAATAGTAAATCTTACTATTCCTTAGGTTATAGCGCCCTCCAGTGCAAGTCGATGTAACGCTTGCGTTGTAATTGCAGCGTTATAAATGCATCGCGGTGTAATCACCGCGATGTAAAGGATGTTTCCCGTCTTGAGGATGCCGGTACTACGGCCAGCTTACTACTATAGAAGGATAGTGCGCACTAACCTGATATCAAGTACTTAGCCTATCACTTCAACTTGCCCTAAGCTTGAAGAAGGTCTCGAGGTCTTGACACAGGAAGTCAGCGAGGACCTGGAGTTGCTGAGCAGGAGACTAAGGGTGCATCAAGGGAGCTGGAGCCAGGGGGATCACTGGAGGAACTCGATCTGCAGCCGGGAAGAGTGCTGCCCTGGTCCGGTCAATTTTTCAGGTGAGTTGGTAGGCAAGAAACTTGTTCCACTGGAAGCATAGGCCAAACAAGGGGCTCGATTTTTGGTGTGGTGTATATACAGACTCAGGGTCCAATGGACACAGTGGGATCACATGGGGCACGTGGCTTACATGGCAGTCTTGAAAGTTCTCCAAGACTCCTGAAGTAAACACGTGTTAGTACACTGGCTTAACCTTACAGGAAGAGCAGGTGCAAACTAACGGATGGAATTTCTTACTAGGAAAGGAATGTTGCATTTTGTCTAAATGTGCACAGGGGAAAACACTAGGCCTGGGCGGAGTTCGCGGAGTTTTGCTACGTGGAACTCCGCGAAGTTACATAAAAACTCAGTGAAGTTCCGCGAGTGGCGGAATGCAGTGCGAACTGCAGTTTGTGCTGGTATTCCTGCTGCTCGGGTAGAAATTCTACCCGAGCGGCAGCTCGCACTCGCAAACTTACTGTTCACGATCGCAAACTTACCGTTCGCGATCGCGAGCGGGGAAAAAACTCCGCTGCACATCGCGAAGCGGAGTTTTCTGCACTCCGCGAGCTCCACGGAGTGCGGAGTGCAGAAAACTCCGCAAATTCCGCGAACGGAGCGAAGTTCACCACCCAGGCCTAGAAAACACTCCAAGACCCCAGCAACAGTGGGAGCAAGGCAAGCCATTGGTTCACGTTTTCAGGGAATGCTTGCAAGCTCTGGCGTAATGGAATCAGGGAGAGAGGGGAAACTTGGGCATGGAATCATAGCGAGCCATAAGGCGTAACAGGGTTAATACTACGCAGTGTCAAGGATTAAGGACACTTGTGGTTTGGGGAATAACACTACACTGAATCAAGGTTAATGGAATCAGTGGTCTAGGGGAAACTCAGGCAAGTTATCATAATGCACCATAAGGTGCCACAGTGGTAAGGCGACATGAGCCAACTACACGGAGGCTGCATGAATGGGTCGTGACAAGGAAAACTTCTGAAATTTGTGTGGAGCTGCACATTTCCTACCACCCAGCAATGCTCCAAGTCTCCCAATAAAAATGGTACCGCACTTGTGTGGGTAGGCCTTGAGACCGCTGCAGGAAAGGATCCAAAAAGTAATATGGAAACATCACAGAAAGGGCCCGGTCCAGCACTCTGTCACTGCCTTATGTTTGTCAGCAACCACTTCAGACGGAGCATTATTAGACACAGCTGTATCTGGTTCCTAAGTTGGCCCAGAAACCACATCCTTACACTTGGACCAGAAGTCACTAGAACCTACAAAATCAAATAGCGCATTCAAGTCAGTCCAAAGCATTTTGAAATCGTTGTCAACCCTACGAACCTCTTTAGACCATTTTTCAAGTTTCTCTTGCAATTTTGAAAAATTTGTCATAAAAGTATAAAGATCATCTCTCGTCCAAGGCTCATGCACTCAGTTTTCTCCTCTTAGGAGAAATTCTGAAACTGCTTCTAATTCGGAATCACTAACAGACCCCTTCACTTTCTTTCCTGTCTCTGAAGCTTTCTTTTTAGATGCAACAGTTTCCTTCCACCTTTCCCTGTATTTCTTCAAATCCCTCCAGTCCCTTGTCTTTTCAACCAGATCCTTGATGTGTGTTCTTAAGGTAATTAAAACTATTTCTTTATTTCATTATTAGTCAAATGCATTTTATAATTTATTCTCACATTTTCAGTTTACTAATGTCAACTTCACATTCATCAGCCAATTCTTCAAGTTTATCATGTGCTTCATTAGCACATCTTGCTACTTCTTTCATCAAGTCCCTCATTTCATCAGCATTGTAGGATAATAATCTGTTCAGGTCAAATGCTCCTTGTAAAATTTCTCCAAATTCAAATTTTAAAAGCCCAACATTAATAAAGGTATAAAATCAGAAATTCAGGTACACAAATAAAACCGAATATCCATCATCATCTCATATGCAAGCGTCCCCACAGCCAGTAATTTTTGACCCTTTGTATCAGGTACACTAGGGGGGTTTAGGCTTTTCCAACATAGCACTGATTATTTTCACTCAAAATAATCCAAAAAACGCACAAAACAAACGAGCGAACAGCAACTATTCCAAGCGTGGCTATGCCAAAGGTCAACCAATCACAGCGCGATTCTGTCAACACCCAACCAATGTTAGCACAACTCTGTGGTGATGTCTCACTAATCATAGCGAGAATTCTTGGCTGACTAGCCAGTCACAGTGCAGTGTCTTCATAAATAAGGAAACAATTGCACAGCCTTTCTCAATAAACACACACTAAGTAAACCAAAATAAATATTGTCTGCTCAACACACATTGGAGGAAAATCAACAGTTTAGAATAAGATGAACTTCATAAAAAACAAAAATAAGACCATCCCCTTTATGGAACTTTTCAAATCCACTTCATGCTAAGCAGACCCCCGCCCAGTGGTAGTACAACTTTGATTAATGTATCTATGTTGAAAGGTGGATTGTTAGTAGGCATAGGTCTGCACCTGCCACTAGCAATAAGGCCACTAACATAATATAAGGCCGGGTCAAGGTCTCACTAAATTATTCCCCTGCTCAACCCTGGGTAGCTGGCTGGGAGCAGGTGACAGGTGTGTAAAGCAATTAAAAACCTCAATACATTAAATGCAAATAAGACACAACACACAATAAAAATCCGCAACAAATTTATAAAAATAGGAAATATTTTTATGATTAAAATGACACCAAAATGAATATAATCCAATGTAGGAAACAGAGATATGACTTTTTAAAGAATAAACACTTTCTAGTGCTCAAAAACATTTAGCACCAACCTGGGACATCTGGTCGTGCTTGACCGGGACAAAGTGTAAGAAAGTGGCTCTGTATATACTGAACCAAAGTAAGGTTCAGTGTGCACAGGGTCCACAGTCCCCAGAGGTTTGGCAGAGGCTAAAGTTAGATATAACCTTACTCTCTAAAGTGGTAGCTTGGTCGAGCAGTAAGGCAGTATCAGAGGACAGTGTAAAGCATTTGTTGTACACACTCAGTCAGCAAATGAAGCCACACACTCAAGAACTGAACTCTAGGCCAATGGTTTGTATATAAAAATATATGCTTGTTTTATTTTAGAACCAACAACAGGTATCAAAATATACTTTCTCAGAATGAGATGCTTTAGGTAAATACTTTCAATAGGCAATAGACTTTTGAATGCAATCGTTACAGTTGTTGCAATAGGCAACACAATTTTAAACACAATTATACATTGAGCTCAATGGGAATTTCTAGTTAAATGCAATAGATTACTTTTTGGATTACTTTTCTAACCACAGGACTGGATCCTAGATTCAGTCCTGGGACGTCTCCTGTAAACAGTTGAGTAAAAACGTTTTGGTTACAGGTGTGATTTTTAAGGGATATTATTGTATTTTAAAAGTTGGCACTTAGAAACTTTTTCACATAGAATCACCAATGTTATCCTACGGTAGGAAATTCACTTAGTAGGTATGTAGTGTTATCGTTACTTTTTCTTACTCAGTGTTGGATCCTGGATCCAGCACTGGTGCATCTCCTGTAAACAGTTGAAAGAATGTGTTTTTGTTATACAGGCGATTTTTAACGAATATTTGTAAGTTTGCAAAATCGACACTTAGAAACTTTTTCAGCAAAAACCAGGCAATGTTATCCTATGGAAGGAAATTCAAGTTACCGGTAAGTACAGTTGTGATTACTTTTTAGGGTCAGTGCTGGGCACCAAGATCCAGCACTGGGATCTCTCCTGATAGCAGGTGAGTAAATTCGTTTTCGTAATTCGGCTGATTTTAGGTGAATATTTTAAAGTCTCAAAACTCGACACTTAGAAGAATTTCCAAGTGAAACCAGTCAATGTTACCCTATGGAAGGAAATTCAATTCGCCGGTAAGTTACTTTAACGTTACTTTTGTAATCCAGTGCTGGACTCCTAGATGCAGCACTGGGACATTTACTTAAAACAGGTAAATAATTTCGTTTTTGTAGTTTGTACGATTTTTAAAGAATATTCTTGTATTTCAAAAGTTGACACTTAGAAACCTTTTCACAAAGAACCACCAATGTTATCCTATGGAAGGAAATTCAATTCACAGGTAAGTTACTTTTTAAATACTTTTGTTACTCAGTGCTGGACACCTAGGTTCGGCACTGGGACCTTTCCTGCAAACTGTTGAGAAAATTCGGTTAGGTTATTTGTGCGATTTTTAAGGAATATTCTTAGTTTTCAAAAGTCGACACTTAGAAACTTTTTGGAAGAAAAAGTGTCCATGTTATTCTATGAGGAAAAATGAGTTATCGGTTTTGAGGTAAGTAATCGGTCTTTTGAGTTAGGGTTCTGGGGTTAGACTCAGGGGTCTCCCAGGGTCAGTGATGCACTGTTGTTGTACCCTCAGCGGCCCTAGGGCGGCCGGGTGCAGAGTGTTGAGGCCCAATGTTATCCTATGGAGGATAGGGGGACTCCGGTTGGTGGCGGCTGGCAAGCAGGCCACGGGGTTTTGGGCGCAAAGCTCCTAGGGTTAAGCTCAGGGCATGTTGGGGACCAAGTTAGCACAGAAGGGGCACCCTCAGCGGCACTAGGGCGGCCGGGTGCAGGGTGCTGTTTTGAGGTTGGGTGCCCTGTTGATTTCAATGGAGATTTTCGGTTTTGGTTTTCAGCTGCAGGCTCGGTCCAGGAAGACTTCCAGGAGGAACCAACAGCTGGGCAGGTAAGTTGGAGGGCTTGGGGACGTAGGTGCACCTCGGGTTCCTTTCTCCAGGGCACAGGGCGGCTGGATGCAGGGGTGTCTTTTGAGGTCGGATTTCACCTTAGCGGGCCACTCGCGGTTGGGGGGGTCTCCGTGCAGAGGCTGCAGGTGACGTAGGGGAGTCCTGGAGGGGTCAACCCACGGTGGACTCGGACTCTGGAGAGCTGGGGGACCTCGCTGGGACCGGTGGGCCGCTTGAACTCGGGCTGTAGGCGACGGGTGCAGTGGTGGTTCCAGGCGTCGGGTTTCTTTTTCCTCAGCAGGCTCGGAGTCTTTGTTTGGTGTTTCTTTTGAACAGAGCTGCTGTTCACAGGAGATCCGGTCTTTGTTGAAGGCAGTCAGTCCTCCCCGGGGTTCTGGAGGTCGCTGGCTGCAGGACAAGACTATTTTTGGCGCAGGATCTCTGGAAACTGCAGACGGGCCGGTAGGGCTGGGGACAAGTCAGTTGTTCTCTGCAGTCTCCTCTGCTGGGCGTCTTCTTTCGTCCTTTTTCTTCTTAGGTTGCGGGAATCTAAGGAAGGAAGGTTCAGGGTGCCCCAAAATACTAGATTTAGGGGCGTTACAGGTAGGTAAAGGGCAGGGACCAATGGGTCCCTGCCCTGGGGTGGGTATACCCCCTATCCTGCCACTCTCCTGTGGGAGGGGGGCAGGAGCCTAGTCCTGATTGGGCAGGGCTCCCCATCTTCAAGATGGCGAGAGCCCGGAGATGTGCTTCACCTCGCCTCCCCCACCTGAGGGGTGGGGTTGGCAGAGGGTGGCACACCCCCTTTCCTCCCTTGGTGTTTCCCGCCAGGATGGGGGGGAAGAACCGGTGGGGGCCAGTTGCTGAGTACAGCAAGTGGTCTGGGGAAGCTCACAAAGGCGGAATGCCTTTGAAGCTTCCCCTGCCCATCCTGGGGAGGAGGCTTAGCACCTCGCCCAGGACGTGCATTGTTGCAGGCCCGGGAGAGCGGATGGCTCTCTACCCAGGGGTCCAGCAACATGTCTGCAGTGTGGCAGCCTAGGCAGCCCCTCAGACAAGACGTGGATTGTAGGTTAGGTTCAGGGGGCAACTCTAAGTTGCCCTCTGTTGTGCATTTTATAGTAAATCCCACACTGGCATCAGTGTGGGTTTACTGTGCTGAGAAGTTTGATACCAAACTTCTCAGTCTTCAGTGCAGCCATCATGGTGCTGTGGAGTTCGTGCTGACGACCTCCCAGCACCATATAATTGAAATGGCAGCACTGCACTTACAGTGCCCAGGAATGGACCTGGGTACTGTAGGGGCACAGGGCTCATGCACCTGTACCCTCACCACTGGCATAGGGCACCCAGCTAGAGGGGTGACTGAGGTATGCCAGGGCAGTGTGTTTGTGGGCATGGCACCCAGGGATGTGTGCCATGTCGACTCTCTGTTTTGTTCTGCACCAAGACACTCAGCGTGCAAGGGCAGTGTGTGTGTGTCAGGGTACAGGGCCTCCAAGGGTGGCACAATAAGTGCTGCAGCCCTTAGAGGCCTTCTCTGGTCACAGTGCCCTGGGTACCTGGGGTACCATTTACCAGGGGCTTACCTCTGGCCAGAGAGGCCAATTGGGTTTAGGCTGTAATGCAGTTTTAGGGAAGGAACACAGGCCCTGGGTACCTGATTGGCAGGGACCCAGGGCACACCAAGGAAAAGTGCATCAGTTATCAGGCAAAAAGTGGGGGGGGGTTACTGCAACAGAAACCCACTTTCCTACACAAAGTCAATGTTTAAGGCTGACCGCGATAGAGCCCTGGTTGGATACACTAAGATGGAAGCCTCAGTCAAAATGTTACCTTCACACTTAGAAACTTTTCGGGAGCATTTTCTCTCATTGTCGAGTGAGGCTCCTCTTCGGGCCGGGAGTCGAGTCGACGACAGAGGCTTGGCTCAGCAAGAGGCCTTGGTGACATCCTGGAAGTCTTGAGCGCTGTAGCTTTCAGCGGGACAAACCTGAAATCCAGGCCAGGTCATTGTTTGCCGACAGAGGCTTGACTCTTGTCGATGGATCGTTCACTTTATGGAGCTTTTTCCAAAAGTTGTTCCAAACTTCTGGAACTTCTTCCTGTAGTTCCTCTTGAGGGTTCAAAGTGTACAAAAGATAAATTCAAGTGTCTAGAAGCTCTGAGATGGTCCTTGGAAGGTTGGGTCTACAATCCCCACAATGCACCGGGACAAATCCTTAAAAGTCCACTGGACGCACTCCAGACTGGGGACTTCTTGGGGAAGATGGTGCAAGTGAGCTCTGTTAACCTATTACTTTCAGAGGATCCACTCCTCAATCCTTTTTGAAGCAAGGCAACTTCTTCAGGGCTGTAGTTCCAAGTGTACAGCAAGAGCAGTCCTTCAAAGTGCAATCCTTTGAGGTGCAAACCAGGGTTCCAACAGGGCAGTCCTTCTTCTTTTTGCAGATTCAGGCAGCAAATCTGAGTTGCTCTGCAGCTCCTACATATTTATCCATTTGTCTGGGGTGACAAGCAGGGGGGCACCCTTGACCAATGGGGTACTGGATGCCACTTAAAAGCAGAGCCGGACTGGCTACCGGGCGTTTTTTGCTGGAGTGGCAGGGTGGGGTCCAGCTTTACTGCTGAGGGGCTGATTGTGTTTCTGGGGAGCTGCTGGGGCTTCTTAATGAACAATGCAAAACAAATAGCTTTAAAGCATACTTTTTAAAACATTTGTTTTACATTGTTTATTAAGGAAAGCCCGGTAGCCAGTCCGGCCCTGCTTAAAAGCATGACAGCTTCCTCCAAAGTGTGATATATCTTGTTCCATAAAGCACTGTACTTTAAATTTAAAGATGCAGAAACTTTCTCCTTGGAGATTAAGATCTGGTGAAGCCAACCTACTGGTGTGGCTCATTTCCCTTAACACTCCCTTTCTAGACCTCCAGCAAATTCCATTTCTAGGGCTCCCATCTGGCGGGGGGGTCCAGGAAAAGGGGGTAGGTCTGGCTTGCAGCCTTACTGTCCTGCTCTCTGTGAAGACCAGTTTGTTTACCCAGATCCCTTCCTGGCCTGTTCTCTGCAGCTGAAAATCTCCCCCCACCAAATAACGTTTGCCTCTATGCAGGCCACTTATCAACTCATCAAAGTATTTTGGCTAAGTCTGTTAAGGGCTGTAGGAGAGGCTGCTAGAAGGCTACATTTTGGCTCACAGAAAAGAAAGTTCTATAACTTCTTTCTATATTAGTTATGACAAACAGTGGCAAGTTGTTGGATTTATCATTACCAATCTTTTAATTCCTTGCAATATTATTATAGTTCACTCCTGTCAATAGCTATACTTTATTACAGTATTCCCATGTTAGCCTATGGAGCTAAAATGCTACAATGGGGAAAACAAAATTGATAGTTTTTCGCTTACCAGGTCATATAAAGCATCTTTTAAAATGTCCCTGCTTATTTTTAAGTGACACACTACCCTGTGGGCACCTAGAGTAGATGTTAGGGGTGACTTATAGGTAAAATAAGTTAGTTTAATACTTTGGAAGTACCTTTAAATCCAAAGTTGAATTTGCATATAATTTCAATTCAAAGGCAACTTGCAGGGCAGGGCTGACTTTTAAAATGACACCAGGCAGCACATAAAGTACATTAAATCTGCTGGGCCTCCAAACCTACATGTCCTACACTATGCTAGGGACTTACAGATAGGTTGTCAGTACCAATTTTAATTACACCTAATTACCATATGCCTTTTACTCAGAGCACTGGCCCTAGGCCTTGTTAGCAGAGGCAATGACACAGTCAGAGTCAGTTACCAACAGTATCAATCAGAAAATGGGGGTGATCAGTGCAAAACTTTTGATTTTCCCACAATTTGCTCCTGTGCAGTTAGCAGCAAGAAACATCAATCCAGATTAGACACACAGACCCCTAGAAGGGAAAATTTAACACCTCACAAAACACACTACCTTTGTAGAGACAAATAAAACAATAATATCTCTAGATCTTGGATATTTGACTATTTCAATAACCAAACAAACTAATAATAAAACAAAAATGCCTTCAAAGCAAATTCACAAATAAGAATAATGCATCTTAACAACACTGATCAAACCCCCAATTGTACTCAAAATCAACATTACATAACCAAAAACCTCACATACAACATAACAATCCATCGTGCAAGACTCAACAACTCAATAACATAACAGACTAATAGCACTCTCAATCATCAGAATCATTCTGCCTTTCATACTTACAATCCAAATCATTTAGGAATAGTGCTGCAATGCAGGTGTTCAGAAAAATCCACCCGGAAAAATCCATACTGAAAAATCCACTAGCACACAGGACAGGGCAAAAAGGGAATTTTAAAAGCAGACAGGAGGTGCTCTATAACATGCAAACATCCTCTGCTACTAACAGCATAAGTAGGCTCAAAAGTCCCCTGCACACGCTCGTAGTGTACAAAACTAGTTAATACAATTATGAGAGAAAAAGAAACACTCTTCATCCACTGCTTTATGCGGTTCCAGGATTTATTGTTCTTGTTGTACGCTCCTTTGTTCTGAGCCTTAGCCTAGCCAACATGTGTTTCAGCGCTACCAAGGAGTACACAGCGACTTCTTCAGGGCTAAGAAACATATAGGATACACAATAGGAGCATAGTGGGTATGAGACAATTAGCGCCATTGGCAGACACCCACTGTGACATGTCAAAAAACAGCACGGTTCAAATGAACCTTTTGAGCATGTGGAAACCCATGCTATTACAAACAAAATCTCTAACGGGTCCAGACCGTTTCATATAAAGGGATTCTTATCCAATGAAGACCAAAATTGTGTTTGGAAAACACTAGTGAAATTGTGTGACTGATTATTGTGACAGCACTCATGCGGTTATCTAGTGAGATGATTTACAAGAGTTTTCCGTAGTGGCTAACATAATTTTAAAACCACATAACGACATTTCAGTTTTGTGACTTTCTAAAACACTAATTTGTGCCCTGCAGTGTTGTGACTCCCATTAATTTAAAATGGTGACTTGTGCATAGGGCTAGTGTGAGTTATGCCCCCCCCTTAATGTTGCCAGTCCACAGTTCATGCATGTATTTCTTGAAAGTAAGGGTAAAGGTACCTAAATTCCTATGATTCTGAACATGAGGAAAAACAGGGAAAAAGGTTGGATCGGAGAGATTAATACTCCGGAATGCAACCATGTCATATGTACACTGTGAGCATGGTTGGGTGGTAGTGTGAACCCAACCTTATTATCGGTTGTAATTCCGTCCCGAAGGTGTATAAATGGTCTTCACGGCCAGAGACTAAATTTCCATTTCCTGATTTCCCATGTATGTCACCTCTTCTCCAGGTGAGAGAATAAAGAAGTCTTTCCCACGGAAAAATTCTAATTGTGAGCAGAAGACATAATTTGGTGAAAAATGATAATCAGAAATCAGTTCATGGCAGGGAGACTAGAACTGTAAAATGATTTAGCGTAATGCTGCGAGTTCCACTTTGAAGGCTAAATCTAGATGGACCCCACAGCTGCCGGTTGGCAACAATATTGACATCTTCTAGAAACTGGTCATGTCAGATCTGGACAGGCACACTGAGTCACATCACTCTCGGTCAGGGAGGGTAGACAACCTGACTCGGTCAGAATGGCAAGCACTACATACACTGATGAGAAACAACAGCATCATGATACGGGAGGCTGACAAGGGTGGTAATGTGGTGCTCATGAATCAGGCTGACTATGAGGGGGAGATCCTCTCACAACTAACTGATGTTGACTGTTATGAGAAGCTCCCTTCCAATCCCATTTGGTCACTCACCAATATGATCAACCATAAACCCAAAGCGTGGCATGACCGTTGCCTCCTGAACTATAATGAATACACATACCTCAAAGTTGACCGTCCCAAATACCCATGACTGTACACACTGCCAAAGATACACACCAAGCAGACCTATTGTATCTGGCATAGGTGGTCCCACAGAAAGACTGTCGGAATATGTGGACATCTTTCTGCAGCCAATGGTGGTTAACCTACCATCATACATAAGGGACACCAAGCATATACTCAGCACACTGGCCGACATCACGTGGGAGGACACCATGACATTGGTGACCATGGATGTCAACGCTCTATACACAAGCATTCAACACAACTTAGGTCTATATGCACTGGAACGCACACTAAATTCTCGCCGGCCAGCCTCTGGGAACATACGGGCATGCTTCTGGAAATGACCAAAATAATTCTCGAGAACAATGTTTTTCTCTTTAAGGACACATGGTAAAAGCAAATATGTGGAGTAGCCATGGGTTCGAAATTCTCCCCATCATATGCAAATCTCTTCATGGGGTGGATGGAGGAGCAGTGGATTTGGGGCACAAGGGGCACCAATTGGAATGACTCGATTTTCTTTTGTGTCAGGTATATTGATGACTGCCTCATGATCTGGACTGGGAGCACTGAGAGGTTGTCTGATTTCCAGACCTACTTGACAGCAATGATGCCAACATCAGGTTCACCAGCCACCACAGCAAGCGTTCCATAACCTTTCTCGATGTGGAACTGTTTGTCTCCAATAACAAGATAGAGAGTAGATTATATAGGAAATCAATGCCATGCAACAGTATACTGCATGCCACTAGTGCACACCCGAAGAACCAGATAGATGCCATCCCATACGGTGAATTCATATGCGCTAGGCGCAACTGCAGTACAGACTCTGACTTCAGACTCTGCCTTAAAGGCATGGAGGACAGGTTTAAATGCAGATGCTATAACCATAGGACAGTTAACAATGCCTTAACGCATTTCCAAGATTGATAGGCAACATACCCTGCAAGACAGAACAAATAGAGGGGTGTAAGCACCATACGAATGATTACGGACTATAATCAGTTGAACACGACACTCATTCGAAGCTTGAGGAGTCATTGGCACCTACTCTGTGCTGATAAAACACTGGAACTGTTCATTGCCTCCAGACCGGAGGTGACATACCGCAGGGGCAAAAGTCTCAGAAATTTATTGAGTCCCAGTTACCCTAAAGTGGGGACGAATGCACATTGGCTCACACCAAACACATTGGTTTTTTTTCAAATGTGGACAATGCACTGCGTGCAGATGAGCCGCGGATAGGAAGCGGGACTTCACTGAGCCAAATGGCCATACCTACAAAATAGATACACATATCAGCTGTCACACTAAGTATGTTGTCTATGCCATCGAGTGCAAATGTAAACGCCGATACATCGGCAGCACTATCAGGGCTCTGAAAGATCGCTTTGGGGAGCACATGAGGGCAGTAAAACAGGCCGATGTCAGATATCCAATAGCAACGCACATCGCCGAGTATCCCCCACAGGACAACCACAGAGCCTTCTCCTTCTTTGGGTTTGATACCATACCCAGAGATGCAAGGGGAGGCAATAGAGAATTGACACTTATGAGGGAGGTCACTTGGATCATGTGCCTTAAAAGTCTGGAACTGGGTCTCAATACCGATCACGAATTGCAGTACTTCCTAGGTGACTGATGTGTGTGTCCTCATACCAGCGTTACGAACTGCGAATTACTCTGGACTCACAGTTCTCTTTGCTGAACACTCTCCTCTTTCAATACCCGATTCGTACATTTGTAGGGGCATCATACATGGACTTAGCAATTGGGGTGCGCCCTTTACAAAATCTGATTACATATTATGCATGGGGACAGGACTGTGTCTGTAGGTTCTGTTCACACCATGATCAACTGATTAGGATGCGTTACTACCAATTACTGTTCCTCTGTACCGACCATACCATTAGCTATTACCAATCTGTGTTCCCTTTTACCGACCACACAATGTGCCCTTTTTATTTTAATTTGCTGGATTCTCTCTGAGTTTGGAACATATTGCATCTTTGAATATAGATTGACAGCCGGGTGTGACTCTCCCTTAATGTTGCAGTTTAGGTTGTGAATTGGGGTTTTTTCTATCTCTTCTTTTCTCTTCGTATTCATATACAGGGGACTAGCTCTCAATACAACAACATGCTGTCACTGCACCATGGAACAAATTGGGTCTTTTACAGACCACACAGTTCAATGTAATAATGTTGTTTTATCTTTTCTTTTTCCTTCATATTTATACACAGGGGACTAGCTTTCAAAACAACAACATGCTGCTACTGCACCATGGAACAAATTGGGTCTTTTACAGATCACATAGATCAAAGTGATAATGTAATGTACTTTACAATATGGCCGCCGCTCGATTGAGGAATAGCACCCTGATGTACGGAGGTTGTTAATACTTTATTTACAATTTTTTGTCAACTCACAGCAAGTCTGCTTGCCTGGCTATGTACAAAACGGGATATTTTTGATACGTTTCTGGCATTTTTTGGCCGCTATTAAATATAGCTTGTTGAACCGTTTTAAATTCGTCCGACCAATCGTTGCAATATGTCCATCTACAATTATGGCCTCATTGCTGGCATTTTGTAATACATAACATCTACCAATCACCGGCAGTTTAAGAGTAAACTATGTGACAGAAATCTCCCTCGGATTGGGAAAACATGCATACTTTTGCTTGAACTATATACTGCATGAGCAGTCCAAGATGGCCGACGCGCCACCTTCTATTCAGCCGTTATCTAACAGAGCACTAATTTATTACATTGGTCCTCTGTTTGTTTTGCCTATTCTCCTTATTTAAGGAAGGGAGAATATTCAGCCGGTGAATGCCATCCTTATACACGCAGGAGGATTCACCAAGCCGATCACCGGTAAGTGGGTTCCCTGGGGGCCAGTGTACCCATGGCCCTGGCCTTATCTGTGAGTTTGGAGTGATGCGGCCCTTACGGGCGAGCCCCTCATTGCTGCTCAGCACTCCATATATAGGAGTTCTCTTTTTAATATTCCCCCTTTTGTTCCCGACGCTACTTTAGGATCGGGTGACCGGCAGCCTCTGAACTATTGTTGGCTGCCAGCCAAAACCCTATAATAGGGGTTTATAGTAATTAGGAGCCACAAACATAGAAAACTCGCCCTTTATCTCATATTAGAGGTATGTGGAACTAGCATCATTACGCTAAATCATTTTACAGTTCTAGTTTCCCTGCCATGAATTGATTTCTGATTATCATTTTTCACCAAATTATGTCTTCTGCTCACAATTAGAATTTCTTCCTTGGGAAAGACTTCTTTATTCTCTCACCTGGAGAAGAGGTGACATACATGGGAAATCAGGAAATGGAAATTTAGTCTCTGGCCGTGGAGACCATTTATACACCTTCGGGACGGAATTACAACCGATAAAAAGGTTGGTTTCACACTACTACCCAACCATACTCTCAGTGTACACGTGACATGGTTGCATTCCGGAGTATTAATCTCTCCGATCCAACCTTTTTCCCTGTTTATCCTCAGGTTCAGAATCATAGGAATTTAGGTACCTTTACCCTTACTTTCAAGAAATACATGCATGAACTTCGGACTGGCGACATTAAGGAGGGGGGGGGCATAACTCACACTAGCCCTATGCACAAGCCACCATTTTAAATAAATGGGAGTCACAACGCTGCAGGGCACAAATGAGTGTTTTAGAAAGTCACGAAACTGAAATGTCGTTATGTGGTTTTAAAATTATGTTATCCACTACGGAAACCCCTTGTAAATCATCTCACTAGATAACCACATGAGTGCTATCACAATAATCAGTCACACAATTTCACTAGTGATTTCCAAACATAATTTTGGTCTTCATTGGATAAGAATCCCTTTATATGAAACGGTTTGGACCCGTTAGAGATTTTGTTTGTAACAGCATGGTTTCCACAGGCTCAAAAGGTTCATTTGAACCTTGCTGTTTTTTGACATGTCGTAGTGGGTGTCTGCCAATGGCACTAATTGTCTCACACCCACTATGCTCCTATTGTGCATCCTATATGTTTCTTAGCCCTGAAGAAGTCGCTGTGTACTCTTTGGTATCGACGAAACACGTGTTGGCTAGGCTAAGGCTCAGAACAAAGGAGCTTACAACAAGGACAATAAATCCTGGAACCGCACAAAGCCATGGATGAAGAGTGTTTCATTTTCTCTCATTATTGTATTAACTAATTTTGTACACTACGAGCGAGTGCAGGGGACTTTTGAGCTTTCTGTTTGTGGTCTACCACAGTTTAGGGAGAGGGGTCATTCTCCCTACCCTTTTGAACCGCAATCACATTTAATCTTACCCAATAATACCTGCGCACTGCCTAGGAGCGCCACTACCCTACTAGAACAACCACTGAGTGTGTAGTGTAACAGCATAAGTATGCTGGGCCCATAACCCAGAGGTTGGTGGATCAAAAGGTTTCCCTGCAACCAAAATTTGTGGGTGCGGGCTACCCCAAAATTCTACACACCACAAAATTCACCTGAATCTAAATGCCCACCTTACAGGATCAGAGTTGGTGTTCAACTTCAATTTCAATTTCAATTTCATAAGGCAACGTTAAGGCACCTCCTAATGGATCATAATTTAAATAATTAATTAAGTAAATTGATCCACTCAATACCTGAGTTCTAGATCAGTGCAAAAGTTAAAAGATTTTAAACAAAATTCAAAAGTAAGGTGGTACAGAGTCAATGCCATGAATACTCTCTATGAAAAAGGCTATGCAGAGCAAAGCAAAATCAAACATTGTTCTAAACCAAAATAAGCAGCAAAATTCGGAGAGAAACACACAGCATTCCAAATAAAACAGGAAAGTCTTCTGGCTCAGCCCCATAATTGAGTGTTTTTATATATTATTTTTGCATATGAAATTAATAAAAGTGCAGAATTACTGTGGTGTGAGCACATGTATCTTTTCATCAGCAAATCAGAGGACAGTAAATTTAAATGTCATAACGCCTTATTACCTAAACACTATCTCACTACATGAATAATTATTTTGCCCCCTCTATGCTAATGTCCTCTGGAGATGCTAGAACAAACTTGATACATGAACAATAAATAGCATGTTATATGAATAAATAGGGCACAGTGATCTAGCGAAAAGACCTTGAAATGGTTACAATTTGAAGGCTGAGCCAAGGAAGTTTATCGAAGTTAGCAAGAACTACAACTACGGAAACAAAACAAACAATATTAATCTGCTTGATTACAGAAGCAACAGGCAGTAAGACGGGTTGGGGGAAAGCCTGAATGACAAGGGGGACTTCCATCTTGGTCAATATGTGGTTTATCTCTAAATTGAGGCCTAGTTAACAAGAATCGGAAATACACATCGTAGAGAATTTGATTTAAAAGCAACAGTACTATATCAGTGTGTACATATGTGAGCAAGCATGAAAATACATTCTGCAAGTTGTTAATGATGCATAAAAATATAAACGTACATAAAATCGTTAACAGCTGCATCTGAATGTGTAAATAATAATTATTGGAGTATGGCACCCAAACTACTTAACAGTATATTTCTTTTGGTGCATGAAAGAAAAATGTTTCACTTCCACTAATATGTCATCAACGTGCATTCTAACTTGCACCTCACAGACATCTAAATTGTGAATTTTGGTTTATCCTCTATGTTTTTGTCATGTACATTAGGACTCACTGTTCAAAAGCATGACATTGTTCAGAAACTTTGCTGGCTTAAGTGGTATAAGTGGACACATAGCTGGGTACTCACAAGAAAGAGCTGCTATTTACCAGGGATACGGATAAATGTATCCGCTTCGATCACATGTTCTTTCTTTGAACCCAATGCGAGGAAAATCAATAAAATCAATGTGAAATCTGTACTTATTAGCATATATACTCCAATGATTGCTTTACTGGTGGAACCCTGGTCCGTCTGTGCCAGATGAATAATTATGATGCTCTGCTGATTTCGCTATTAAACTATGTCTAGACTTTCACTGGCTTCCGCCTAATTTCTATTTATTTTGCAGGTAACACATACATGGTTTTCTGGACCCACACGTAGAATGGATACACTTGGATCTTTAACTTTGATAAGAGTCTATAGTACATTAACAATCTGTACCATTGTGAACTCCCAAAGTACTGTCTGCGTACCTTGATCGTAACCTCGATGAGAACTGAGGCCTGTTTCTGTTGGTACTTCTTTTAAATGGAAAAAGTCACTACGGTAAAATTTAGATTTTTCACAGCCTGGTGGGCAAAATATCTGGATTTTATTAAAGACACGGAGGCTAAGATTATGCAAATCTCCTTTATTGCGCAGCTCACAGCAGCAACAATGAAGAGATCTAGAACTTCAAAATATTCCAACATAGTATATAGTCCATGCACACGTAGACTTCTCCCTTCCTTGTTGCTGCTGCTCACAAGATAAGTACTCATGTTTTTTCTCCATGATATGTGCCTGTTTGAGCATGTTTGATTGAATGACTGGGTGGGTGATTGGGTGACTGTACCCCCCCCAGCCCATTAAGCAGCATTAATATATATACTCTTATTTCTTGTATTAATATCTATCTTGTATTAATATATATACTCTTATATCTTGTGCATTTTCATTATTGATGTTGAATGTTGCCCTTTATATTGCCGGGGCTCCTTTTATGCTAGGGCTCTCTCTGCTTAATGCCCTTTCCCCGGCGGCGCGTCTAACACCGTCTTTAAAACACACTGCTAAAATAACAGGATTATCAGTTTAATTAAAACTGCACATTAAAATTGGTACGAGTGCATTTAAGAACAAAGCCCCTGTCAAGTGCTCTGTTTCACTGAAGGGACATGAGTGGGGAGGAGGCAGGTTCTGTTCGGGTGGATTTTGTTTCTGTTGAACTGAACTTCCAGCACATGACACCTAAATGTGTGCATGTGTGGAACATAATTGCATGCACATCATATGACGAATACCTTCTTGCCAGGTGTCATTTAATATCTTTAAAATACTTTTATTTTTGTACTTTCATAGGGCACGAACAAGGCCCAAGGGCATCACAGTGCTTTACAAGAGGAAAATTTCCAACAATCATCAATATTTGTAATAAAAACAAAAGAAAAAGAGACAGGATGATTCCCTGGTGTATTTGGGACATCATAGATTTAACAACAACAACAACATAGAGGGTGGAGAGTCTAAGGGAACGTTTTAAGACTGCTGCATGGACATATTCCCCAAGCACAATATAACAAAAAACAGAATGTCCATGGGTCTACTCAGGCATGGATATCTTGCTCGGTACAACTGGCATAGCAAATAGACCAAGAAAAAAAGGGAAGAAGAAGCAGACCATATAATGTAGTCTATGGAGATCCTTTTAAAAGGACTGAGTCCCATCACTCACCGTGGTGACATGCTTCATCATCTGGGATCTCCTCTTGATTGCAACCTGGTGCAACCAAGGGCTACAACCCCCTCTCAGAGAGGGAGGAGCTCAGGGATGTTTTGAAGTGAAATGTCTCAAGGATTTGCTACAATCCAACAGATGTGAAGGACTAAAAGTTCTGAGAGTGCTGGCGAAGTGCAAAAATATAATATAAACGGTGATGTGCAATTTAAAATTGGTCAGCAATAAAGAACAACTTTATTCAGCGTCTATTGATCACCAAATTAAAAATAGTGCAAAAGCAGTTTGAAAAAATAACTGCATGAGTCCAAAACAAGGTCTACATGTTTCAGCCTTCAAGATTAAGTGTAATCTTGGCCTTCCTCAGGACCTAGATGTGATAATGCTACTGCGTATCATAAGTGAAAGAACATATAAAAAACAACAAGATAGGTTGGACCAATTACAACTTACCAAACCGACGTGAGTTCTCTGTGAAATATGGTGCAATGATGACACCTAAGCAAGAAAAGGAAAAGAAACAACAATAACAACAAAGTCTAGTATGCATGCCAACTGCTTAATGAGGGTTAGAATGACCCTTCATTACTACCAACACTGTGGAATGCTCATGAGAGTATGCAACATCTTATGCTTACCTATAAAGCACAAGAGAACGGCCTCGCCTCCCCTGGTTACAACTCAGGAAATGAGGCCCAGCTCTAGAAACAGAAAAAGAGAAGAAAAGCAAACACTAGGTGATGTCCAGGCATAAGGCTATTCAAATGGTCTCTCTAACTTATGCCGCCTGTAAGAATAAAAATAAAAAACCAAACGATAATACAAAGTTGAACATGGCAGTGTTCTAATGTAGATGTTTATCAAGGCATTATATTGATTAGTACTAGTGGATATCTCAAAGTTACGCCTGTTTGATAGACCTATATAAAAAACAGAGCTACCAACTAAGGGGCAAGACCCCCTGAGTGCAAAGGGGGTATATAATGTACCGTGAACATCGTACATTCAATGGTGTAAAAGCACTTAATAAACAATTATCTTCGGCAGAGAGCGAGACCCCATTGGGTCATGCAAGGCTTAAGTGCAGTCATACATCACTAGACGCGCAAATTATCTAAACTTGTTACGAAAAGTCTGGGGTGACAAAGTTTGCGCAGCTAAACTGAAAAGCTGGAACAATGGCAGTCTGACACAGCGAAGAGTAAAACATTCAAAGGCGAAGCATGGTTAACATAGAGCCTACCTGTCCGTCTGTACCTCGATCCACATCTGAGTCGTTTATTCGGAGGTAACCGGTGGAAGGATGGGGCGTTCTATTTATATGCCTAGAAGTACTCCGCTGTAAATCATTAGTGTTTAATGGTCTCTAGAAGATGACGTCAGTGATAAAAGACGCTCGTCGGACTACTGAAAACCCGCTGGCATCATGGGTAGTGTGGTCTCTATCAGTATTTAGCAAGGCAAACAGTGTATGATATTGTTCACTCAGAACTACACTATTTGAGAAGAATCTAGCGATTAATTATAATGCTTCCTCATTGTTGTCAAGAGGATATTAAGATATAAAATGTAAAAAACAAATTTAAATAATAACTCGCTAGAACTCAAAGACTGTCATCAGACTACAAAAAAGCTTAAGCATCATGGGTAGTGTGGTTTCTGACAGTATTACGCTAGGAAATGGTGTGTGGCCTCATTCACTCGACACTCGACTGTTTGGAGGAATACAGTAAATAATTTTAATGCTAGGTCCTTGTTCTCAAACGGTAGCAGAAAGTAGCTCGCTATAACTCAATTTGCTCCCCTGAGAAAGTAACGCATTTATACAAGTAGATCACTCAATTCTACGTTAATGTGGAATGATTATATCCCCCATGAAAGAGATTCCTTTATTAAATGCATGTAAATTATCAAGCTGGCTCGACTATTCTGCCAGTGATGTGCGCTCAGCCTTTTAGGTACAACTTCTTGTTGACATTATAAATGTTGCCCTAGGTTGGTTTAAGGATTATATTTTGTCATAGGGCTAAAAAGGCTCATTGTGGTCAGGGCATTTTCTTGAACTGTTGGAAGTGTAAAGATGGTCTACCTCTAGGACCTCCTACAATGCGGTCCAAGGAATCTCATTATTAAGGCCAATCTTATCACTCCGGAGTTTGAACACCCATCTTTGTTCTTTATGAAAAATAAATTTAGACACATCTGTGATATGTGCAGCAATGAACGGTTGTTCCAATACCGTCCATTTCAGTTCATCAGCACTATGATTCATGTCTAAAAAATGCTGTGTGAGTCTAGTGGCCTGCTTTTTACACCGTATAGTGCTCTTGTGCTCCATGATCCTTAATTTAACTTTCCGTGTAGTCATGCCCACATATCGGTGCTTGCAGGGACACGTGATTAAGTAAATAAGCTTATCACTGTTTCAATTGGTATGTTTGTACAGCACCCATGGTTTTGTTGTGCCAATATCTATGGTAGTTGTGTGCTCAGTTTGTGGGCAAGCAGCGCATGACCCACAAGGGAAATGTCCTTGAACTGCCGGTAAATTCCAGAGGGTCTCTTGAGTCGGAGCTGGATTTTCTTTAGGTCTGGTATGTACCAGGCTGTCTCACAGATTGGAGCTTCGTTTAAAAGAGAACAAGGGTAATGGAATGTTCTTGTTGCCAATATTGAGTATCCGCCAATTCTTCCGTACACGTTTTTGTATCTCATTTGATAAGGTATTAAACGTGTTCACGAACGTCAGTCTGGTCATGGGAGGCTTTTGGATTGGTGGATCCAGAAGGGCATCTCGGTTGTTATTAGATGCCCTTTTCAAGGAACGTCGTACCAACCTTTTCGGGTACTTCCTTTCTTGAAGTTGTTTAGAGAGGGCTTTTGCATGTGTCTCATAAGTGTCTTTAGTGGAACAATTCACTCCGTAACCTTAAAAACTGCCCGTAGGGTAGGTTGTCACGTAGTGATTTAGGATGGTAGGAATTGTAGAATAGCAAGGAATTTCGTGCCATTGGCTTCCTGTATAGTTCACTCTCAAGACCAGTAGGTGTTGAGAAAATCAATAGGTCTGAAAAAGGCAATTTATGTTTGTCAAATTCGACTGTGAACTTGAGATATTCATTTCTTGAGTTTAGCCAGGTTTGGAAGGTAGTAATACTGTCAGGATCTCCACGCCATACAACAAAAATGTCGTCGATGTAGCGTTTCCACATTTGAATCGATTGGTGGTAAGGATTGGAATATTTAAGTATGTGTTCTTGTTCAAACAAATGAACATAAAGATTCGCCAGACTTGGCGTGAAGACACTGCCCATGCTGGTCCCGGATACTTGAAGATAAATAGTATCCTCGAACCTGAAGAAGTTTTCCTTCATGGCTAATCTAGCACAATCCATAATGAAGTGTACGGGAGAGATAGTGTCCGGATCTCTCTCAACCAAAAGCACTCTGATGGCATCCAACGTTTCGTCTTGGGGGATGCAGGTGTATAGGGACTCGACATCAAACGAGACTAAAAAGTCTGAATGAATGTCGAAGTCCACTTCTGGTAGCAGTCTCAGTATGTCCTTTGTGTCTTGGAGATACGTGGGCATCTCTTTGACCATTGGTCTCAAGAAGTGGTCAACAAAAGTTGATAAAGGTTCAAGGAGAGAGCCCAGTCCTGATATGATAGGACGACCCGGTGGTGGTCTTTGAGGTTTATGCACTTTGGGAAGCACATAAAAATAAGGCATTACTGGATGTGCAGTCGTCAGAAATGAGGCCTCTTGAGTGGTGATCCAACTTTTGATCTTAGCCTCTTCCACAAGGAGGGTGATTTCACGCTTTAACCTGTCCGTTGGATCTATTTTCAATGGTCGGTAAAATCTCCTGTCCTGCAGCTGGCGGAGACACTCGGCACGGTAGGCGCTAGTATCCAAGATGACGATTGCACCTCCTTTGTCCGCCGGTTTGATAGTTATTTTCTCATCTGAGGTAAGCGTTCGTAATGCCTGCTGCTCTTTTTTGGGTAGGTTCTGAAAATGTGTCTGTTCCTTTGAACATAGAGTAGTCACCTCATCCGTTACTGCCTTCTCAAACGTCACGACTTGAGCTGGAACTGCATGTAAGGGTGGATTAAACGTAGAGCGTTTTTTGAGACCCGTGTTAGTTAACTCTACTTCTTTGTTGCTGTTTGTTGGACTTGGCCCTTTTTGCAGGGTCATCCCTGAACTTTGTGCCTTCCTCCTGTACTTTTTCTGACCTGTTTTTCTTGGTTTGATGACTCTGGGCACTTTACCACTGCTGATCAGTGCTAAAGTGCATATGCTCTCTGTTATAAATTGATGTATGGATTAGTGACTCCATGTTTGGCCTATTTTGATTCACTGTCAGATCCTAGTACAGTGCACTGTTTGTGCCCAGGGCCTGTGAATCAAATGCTGCTGGTGGGCTTGCAGCACTGGTTGTGCCACCCACAGGAGCAGCTTGTAAAGTGTGTCTCAGGCCTGCCATTGCAGAGCCTGTGTGCAGTCTGGTTCTGCCATGTCGACTTGGTAAGTGCACCCACTTACCAGTCCCTAAACCTTCCCTTTCCTGCATATTAGTCACCCCTAAGGTAGGCCCTAGGGCAGGGTGCATTGTATGTGTAAGGTAGGGCATGCCCTGGTGTGTGTGGCATGTCCTGATAGTGAATTACAGCCAATTTCGTTTTTCACTATTGCAAGGCTACCTGTCCCCATAGGCCAGAATGGGCAGTTTGATTATAACATCTTATAATCCTAACTGACCCAGGGAACATGGTAGAAAAACGAATTTAGTATGCCTGAACTCAGAATGATAAAATACACCTTTTAGTGAAGTTGGTTTTAACATTCTGTGTTTGAAAAATACCACTTTTAGAAAGTAGGTATTTTCTTGCCTAACCATCCAGTCTGCCTCTGCTAGCTTGTGTATTGTGTGTCTGGATTTGTGAGTGACAGGGGCTGGGGGACTCCAGGAGACAGGGTGAGTCAGCACAGGGCTGAATAGACCTATCTGCATGTAGAGTGATGGGAGGAGTGGCACCTGGGTCTGAATAGGGCTGTGCCTGCCTTCCACAATGCTGGCTCCACCTCCTGTGGTGCGTCTGATGTCCCTGGCACCGGAGAAGAGTGTCGCCGTCGCATCAGACGCTGTCGCATCACTGGAGAAGCGTGTCGCAGGGCCTGTCGCGGCTCAGAAGATTCACTGAGTCGCCGCACGGCCGTCGGGGGGCACGCATCGCCCCCTGAGTGTCGCATCAAGAGGAAGACGCCATTTTGTTTCATTGCACCGGATCATCATCGCATCGCGGCGCTGCGGGTCGCATCGTCACAGAAGCGCAGTAAGAAACCGACGCATCACCTCCCCATGCGGTGAAGAACCGACGCATCACCTCCTCTCCGGTAAGGAACTGACGCATCACCGTCCCCTACGCACCAGTAGGGAACCGACGCATCACCTCCCCCGGAGCAAGGAACCGACGCATCACCGTTCTTGCATGTAAGGAACCGACGCATCACCTTCCCTGCAACTCTTTTGTTTGTAGCGCGTTACGCATCCAAAGGTACATTGAACGTTGAGTGTCGCATTTACCATCTTTATTGAACTGAACTGTTTTCTACCGTTGACAGTCATATCTTTAATAGTGTATTGTGGATTTTTGTTGTTTTGGGTCCTGTGTTAAGTCTATATAAAAATACTTATTTTTATAATACAACCTGTGTGGTGTCCATCTGTAGTGTTGTCACTGGGTTACTGTATGTGTTCACAAATGCTTTACACACTGCCTCTGAGATAAGCCTGCCTGCCCGTGCCAAGCTACCAAGGGGGTGAGCAGGGGTTATTTTAGTAGTGTATCCCCCTTACCCTGACTAGAAGCAAGGGTCCCTATTTGGACAAAGGTACCTACCTCTGCCAACTGGAGACCCCCAGTTCTAACACTGTTCTCTTGGTCTCTGTCTTTAAAAAAGAAGTGCAGCCGTATTTTACGGAAGAATTGCGCCAGTTCACATTGTACCTGGAAAGGATCACCTTTGAAAGTAGGTACAAATCCCAGACCTCGGTTTAGTACCGCTTGTTCTTCTGGTGACAAAGTGCGTCTACTAAGGTTTACCACTAAGTCGCTTCTGAGCTGGTCCCTGGTTGCTGTTGGGCCTTCTTGTTGCTGCGTAAGCTCCTCGGTGAGGGCGGAGGGCTCCAGTGTACCTGGGCTGACTGATTCCGTCTCCTCCCTCTCGAGCGACCGCGGCCATACCCTAAAAAAGGCTGGTTGTTTATAAATTGCGGAGGATTTTGGACATGTGGTTGGAAGGGTCCCATCTGTGGCGGAAAAGGCGGATTCGGATAGCCCCACGGAGTTGGGGGCCACCACTGAGGATGTTGTTGAACTGGTATCCTATTCCTCCAATTTGATCGATTGTATCGTCCTCGTCCTTTTTGTTGTTGTTGGGCACCTGGTATGGAGGAGTCGGAATCACTGGACCACCCCTCGCTCCCTGAGGAAGAGTAGTTGGAACCATACGTCCGTCCTCTCTGATTGAATTCAGGCGGAGTGTATTTGTCACTGGTATAAGGATATACTCTTTCGAGTGAAAAGCGTGCCAAGTCCTTTTTGCACTTTTCAATCTTACTCAAAAGAATAGAGTCTTTGAATTCCTTATTAGTCTTGTTTGATTCCTCTGCATTCTTTTTGAACAGAGTCGTAGTGATGGTACTTTTTATCTGGGATTCGAGGACTTGTATTTCTACCAGGATTGTGTCGGCTACTCGCTTGGCCGTACTTATAATCAATATAAGCCAGTCGCGCGTACACCGCCATGCGATTAATGACCAGTCTTTCAAGAATGCCTTATCATGGAGAAATAACCTGGGTGCATTCGTGACAATTAGCCCCATAGGGGCACAGCTGCCGCGGAGATATTCTGTCATAATGGCACCATGAATCACAGTTCGTGAGTGTGATTTCTTCAGTCCTAGAAGTTTGGCCCATTCATCGCCATTGTTTGCCCCTGGGTTCGATGGGGTGTCTAGAATGCTAGGTGTAATTAATATAGACTGTAGGATAGAATCGTCAAATGATAAGCCTGTGAATTCTGCCATAATCAAAATACTCCTACTGTCCAACACTGACTATGTCTGGTATGGAGAGGCTGAACAGCCCCGAAAGGAAGTAGTAAACGTGTAAAAAAAATTAGACACGTGTGTTAAAATAGACCCGCAGCCGTGGCTGCACTAGAACAACAACAACATAGAGGGTGGAGGGTCTAAGGGAACGTTTTAAGACCACTGCATGGATATATTCCCCAAGCACAATATAACAAAAAACAGAATGTCCATGGGTCTACTCGGGCATGGAGATCTTGCTCGGTACAACTGGCACAGCAAATAGACCAAGAAAAAAAGGGAAGAAGAAGCAGACCATATAATGTAGTCTATGGAGATCCTTTTAAAAGGACGGAGTCCCATCACTCACCATGGTGACATGCTTCATCATCTGGGATCTCCTCTTGATTGCAACCTGGTGCAACCAAGGGCTACAACCCCCTCTCTGAGAGGGAGGAGCTCAGGGATGTTTTGAAGTGAGATGTCTCAAGGATTTGCTACAATCCAACAGATGTGAAGGACTAAAAGTTCTGAGAGTGATGGCGCAGTGCAAAAATATAATATAAACGGTGATGTGCAATTTAAAATTGGTCAGCAATAGAGAACAACTTTATTCAGCGTCTATTGATCACCAAATTAAAAATAGTGCAAAAGCAGTTTGAAAAAATAACTGCATGAGTCCAAAACAAGGTCTACATGTTTCAGCCTTCGAGATTAAGTGTAATCTTGGCCTTCCTCAGGACCTAAGTGGGATAATGCTACTGCATATCAAAAGTGAAAGAACATATAAAAAACAACAAGATAGGTTGGACCAACTACAACCTACCAAACCGACGTGAGTTCTCTGTGAAATATGGTGCAATGATGACACCTAAGCAAGAAAAGGAAAAGAAACAACAATAACAACAAAGTCTAGTATGCGTGCCAACTGCTTAATGAGGGTTACTACCAACACTGTGGAATGCTCGTGAGAGTATGCAACATCTTATGCTTACCTATAAAGCACAAGAGAACGGCCTCACCTCCCCTGGTTACAACTCAGGAAATGAGGCCCCGCTCTAGAAACAGAAAAAGAGAAGAAAAGCAAACACTAGGTGATATCCAGGCATAAAGCTATTCAAATGGTCTCTCTAACTTATGCCGCCTGTAAGAATAAAAATAAAAAACCAAACGATAATACAAAGTTGAACATGGCAGTGTTCTAATGTAGATGTTTATCAAGGCATTATATTGATTAGTACTAGTGGATATCTCAAAGTTACGCCTGTTTGATAGACCTATATAAAGAACAGAGCTACCAACTAAGGGGCAAGACCCCCTGAGTGCAAAGGGGGGTATATAATGTACCGTAACCTCGTACATTCAATGGTGTAAAAGCACGTAATAAACAATTTATCTTCGGCAGAGAGCGAGACCCCATTGGGTCATGCAAGGCTTAAGTGCAGTCATACATCACTAGACGCGCAAATTATGTAAACTTGTTACGAAAAGTCTGGGGTGACAAAGTTTGAGCAGCTAAGCTGAAAAGCTGGAACAATGGAAGTCTGACACAGCGAAGAGTAAAATTTTCAAAGGCAAAGAATGGTTAACATAGAGCCTACCTGTACGTCGGTACCTCCATCCGCATCTGAGTCGTTTATTCGGAGGTAACCGGCGGAAGGATGGGGCGTTCTATTTATATGCCTAGAAGTACTCCGCTGTAAATCATTAGTGTTTAATGGTCTCTAGAAGATGACATCAGTGAGAAAAGACGCTCGTCGAACTGCTGAAAAGCCGCTGGCATCATGGGTAGTGTGGTCTCTATCAGTATTTAGCAAGGCAAACAGTGTATGATATCGTTCACTCGGAACTACACTATTTGAGAATAATCTAGCGATTAATTATAATGCTTCCTTGTTGTTGTCAAGAGGATATTAAGATATAAAATGTAAAAAATAATTTGAAATAATAACTCGCTAGAACTCAAAGACTGCCATCAGACTACAAAAAAGCTTAAGCATCATGGGTAGTGTGGTTTCTGACAGTATTACGCTAGGAAATGGTGTGTGGCCTCATTCACTCGACACTCGACTGTTTGGAGGAATACAGTAAATAATTTTAATGCTAGGTCCTTGTTCTCAAACGGTAGCAGAAAGTAGCTCGCTATAACTCAATTTGCTCCCCTGAGAAAGTAACGCATTTATACAAGTAGATCACTCAATTCTACGTTAATGTGGAATGATTATATCCCCCATGAAAGAGATTCCTTTATTAAATGCATGTAAATTATCAAACTGGCTCGACTATTCTGCCAGTGATGTGCGCTCAGCCTTTTAGGTACAACTTCTTGTTGACATTATAAATGTTGCCCTAGGTTGGTTTAAGGATTATATTTTGTCATAGGGCTAAAAAGGCTCATTGTGGTCAGGGCATTTTCTTGAACTGTTGGAAGTGTAAAGCTGGTCTACCTCTAGGACCTCCTACAATGCGGTCCAAGGAATCTCATTATTAAGGCCAATCTTATCACTCCGGAGTTTGAACACCCATCTTTGTTCTTTATGAAAAATAAATTTAGACACATCTGTGATATGTGCAGCAATGAACGGTTGTTCCAATACCGTCCATTTCAGTTCATCAGCACTATGATTCATGTCTAAAAAATGCTGTGTGAGTCTAGTGGCCTGCTTTTTACACCGTATAGTGCTCTTGTGCTCCATGATCCTTAATTTAACTTTCCGTGTAGTCATGCCCACATATCGGTGCTTGCAGGGACACGTGATTAAGTAAATAAGCTTATCACTGTTGCAATTGGTATGTTTGTACAGCACCCATGGTTTTGTTGTGCCAATATCTATGATGGTTGTGTGCTCAGTTTGTGGGCAAGCAGCGCATGACCCACAAGGGAAATGTCCTTGAACTGCAGGTAAATTTCAGAGGGTCTCTTGAGTCCGAGCTGGCTTTTCTTTAGGTCTGGTATGTACCAGGCTGTCTCGCAGATTGGAGCTTCGTTTAAAAGAGAACAAGGGTAATGGAATGTTCTCGTTGCCAATATTGAGTTTCTGCCAATTCTTCCATACACTTTTTTGTATCTGATTTGATAAGGTATTAAACGTGTTCACGAACGTCAGTCTGGTCATGGGAGGCTTTTGGATTGGTGGATCCGTAAGGGCATCTCGGTTGTTATTAGATGCCCTTTTCAAGGAACGTTGTACCAACCTTTTCGGGTACTTTCTTTCTTGAAGTTGTTTAGAGAGTGCTTTTGCATGTGTCTCATAAGTGTCTTTAGTGGAACAATTCCTCCGTATCCTTAAAAACTGCCCGCAGGGTAGGTTGTCACGTAGTGATTTAGGATGGTAGGAATCGTAGCATAGCAAGGAATTTCGTGCCATTGGCTTCCTGTATAGTTCACTCTCAAGACCAGTAGGTGTTGAGAAAATCAATAGGTCTAAAAAAGGCAATTTATGTTTGTCAAATTCGACCGTGAACTTGAGATATTCATTTCTTGAGTTTAGCCAGGTTTGGAAGGTGGTAATACTGTCAGGATCTCCACGCATATGACAAAAATGTCGTCGATGTAGCGTTTCCACATTCGAATCGATTGGTGGTAAGGATTGGAATCTTTAAGTATGTGTTCTTGTTCAAACAAATGAACATAAAGATTCGCCAGACTTGTGCATTATAGGTAATCATAAGATGTTGCATACTATCACGAGCATTCCACAGTGTTGGTAGTAATGAAGGGTCATTCTAACCCTCATTAAGCAGTTGGCACGCATACTAGACTTTGTTGTTATTGTTGTTTCTTTTCCTTTTCTTGCTTAGGTGTCATCATTGCACCATATTTCACAGAGAACTCACGTCGGTTTGGTAGGTTGTAATTGGTCCAACCTATCTTGTTGGTTTTTATATGTTCTTTCACTTTTTATACACAGTAGCATTATCACACCTAGGTCCTGAGGAAGGCCAAGATTACACTTAATCTCGAAGGCTGAAACATGTAGACCTTGTTTTGGACTCATGCAGTTATTTTTCAAACTGCTTTTGCACTATTTTTAATTTGGTGATCAATAGACGCTGAATAAAGTTGTTCTCTATTGCTGACCAATTTTAAATTGCACATCACCGTTTTTATTATATTTTTGCACTGCGCCATCACTCTCAGAACTTTTAGTCCTTCACATCTGTTGGATTGTAGCAAATCCTTGAGACATCTCACTTCAAAACATCCCTGAGCTCCTCCCTCTCAGAGAGGGGGTTGTAGCCCTTGGTTGCACCAGGTTGCAATCAAAAGGAGATCCCAGATGATGAAGCATGTCACCACAGTGAGTGATGGGACTCCGTCCTTTTAAAAGGATCTCCTTAGACTACATTATATGGTCTGCTTCTTCTTCCCTTTTTTTCTTGGTCTATTTACTGTGCCAGTTGTACCGAGCAAGATCTCCATGCCCGAGTAGACCCATGGACATTCTGTTTTTTGTTAGATCATAGATTTAGCCCAAATATCTTTGAAGAGAATAATATTGAGTTCCTTTTGAGAGGCAGCATGGCATGGGGCCTTAGGGAAGGTTGGAGGGTCGCCTGAACTTGAGTACCTATACTTCAAGCGATGCGAAAAGTACTCACCCTGTTGTTAGTGTCCTTTTGCCTTCTGCTGGTTCTACATGCCAAGGAGTCTTTTAAGACAGCAGCACAGTGCAGAAAGAGCTGACAAGTGAATGATCTCAAGTGGACATTTGCTTATTCCAAGCACAGGGACTGGCTGTGCACAGAATGGATGATTGAGACATTTGGCTGACTCCCACAAGACTTGCAGGATCAAAGTCCACTGAGTCAATCAATGGATTTCATTCTACAGATGATCAATACTGCAGTTGTAAATGTTTGGCTCCAAAAACCTTAGAAAATGTCTGAGGTTAGGGCTGGACCAAGAGCACCAGTCCACGGACGATTTGAAGTTTGTCAGCATACCCAGCAAAGAAAGTTCTCTGGAGACAAGGTGAGGGACGGGAAGGGGTGCGGAAAAAAACACTTTCCAAAAAGGAAAGTGGTCCGTACTGGGAGCTGCCGCCATAACCACCTTGGGCCAGGCAATCAAAGAGAAGCGGTGCAAACACGCACCAAATTAGGAAAGTAAACATGGAAGGGATGTGACAGAGGAGGGGCGTGGAGCGCGAGCCTTATGAAAACATTCTCTTGCCGAGCACCGGCGGTGGGAAGGGAGCTGGGCCACGGTGCTGCGGCGGCTCCAGGCCTGCTCCTTTCAGGCACACCCCAAGCCATGCCCTGCAAGCCAGATGCAATGTTTACTAGTAACACTGAAGCAGTCAAAGTCCATGCAGCTATACATACACAACACACGCACCACGTGATTAGTTACATTGCTGCTTTCCACGCTAGTTTCCTGTATCGTAAACAATGCCAGCCGGCCAACCTGGGCTGGGTGTTGTGGGATCCAAGTTGCACAATGTGCCAGTGTTCGCCAGGAGTTTGGAAGGTTCTCCGTTGTAGAGCACTTCAAGGATGGGGCGAATATATAGATAGGTAAGTCAGGGCAGGCGTCCAGCACAATGTTTATTGCTAGAGCTCTTAATATTCAAACTAGGATCTGAAAGAAGGCGATGGTAACAAGTACACTAGGCCGAGGAACAGGCGGCACAGTCATTATGCGGCAGTACAGGGCTGACTGGAACAGCCAGCAAAAACAAATGGCAAATTATGAGCATAATCCGGCACATTCTGGGAAAGCACTTCAGCCTGCTCAAAACTGTTTTCTATCTGTTAGTGCTGCATTTAAAAAAATGTCTTGCCTCTGTGTGCTTTAACTTATGATAGGCAGACTAATGCATTCTGTCATAGGTTTTCTCTTCTGAGCATCTCCATGGGTGTAGGAGAATACAAACTCGGCCTAGAATCAATAAGAGCAGGTTTGTAATTTTTAGGTGTAGTGTTTTCCACAGAGGTGCTGTTGACAGTGGAAGGGAGTTGGGCTTGGAACAGATATTGTAACTCCCAAATCTAATACGGAGAAACCAAGAAATATGTCAAGATTTATGAAATTGTGTAATATTTCCATGGAAATGTCACAAAATTATGCTTTCAGAGCAAAACAAGGTTTGCTGGTGTCTCGTATGACTTTTTTTAAAAAGTGCACAGCTCTCAAAAAAAAGAAATTTAATTTGAGATTTCAGCAGGAGAATAGTTCAAGCATATAACTTTACTCAGAGACATTTTCTGTGTGAACCAGTGTTTCACTGGTATCTTGTGAGACTTTTTATACAAACTGTGTAATTGAAAATTTCTGTAAATTTTGCATAGCGTGAAATTTGAGAATTTTGAAGATTTCGTCAGTGTAATTAAAGTTTCACACAGTTCTCGTCTTATGGTCCTTCACCTAAAATGCAGTTTTGCCTCGCAGTAGTGATGCATGCTACGTCCGGGATGTTAGTCTATAACGTTCACTTGAAGTTGAGGGAATTATATACTACATAAAATACAGCATTTCAGACTGAGGTAGAAGCCAATTCATAAGAGTTGTTGGAAGACCCATGACAATCATCAGTATAATCTTTCTGAACATATCGTTCCTGTTATTTCACTGCCTCTGGGATTATCAGGACCTCCAGTAATGAAGGTTCCATGGTGGGGCAATAACTGGGATTACTTTACTTATTGTGAAGACCTATGGGTGTTATGTGAATTGTGTGGGGTGTTTGTGATAAGTCCCTCCAACATAATAACAAGCATTTGCAATACAATAGGTCTCGCATTTACGCGAGTTTAAGCTATTGGCATTGTAAATGACAATGCCTATTATTTTTGTTTTTTAAAACATAAATAAAAAGCATTGTCATTTAAAATGCCAATAGCTTAATCTCAGCGTAAATGCGAGGCCTATTGCATTGCAAATGCTAGTTTTTTGTGATTTCAAGAAGACATACTCGTGGCTATTCAAAGCTGCTGAGTGATCTGAAGCCAGTTTAAAAATATCTGGAGTATTAGTATATAATATGGCCGGGCATAGAGTTCTAAATATCCCTCTTTTACTTACCTGGCAGCCATTGAAGCCATTTCCATGCAGAACGTACATTGTCAGATTTCCTAAGGAAAATTGTGTTCAACAAGAGCTTTCGAGCATTCTTTCCCTGCATTAGTGCTTTGTAAATATAATACATAACTTCTCAGTGTCAGTAAAGTTGCTGAGCATAACGCCACGGGATAGGAAGAGAACGACAACGCAGCATCTAGCAACAATGTTTTAAGGTGTTTGCAGTTGGTACCACACTTGACACATAATCCACCATCTGCTGCATGATTTGCGGATGTGACCAAAACATGGGTTCTAGCTCAGTAGCGGCCCGTGGAGGGAGTTCCGTGGGGTGGTGAGGCGGGGCGGGGAGGGGCAGGGTGGGGGTAGTAAACACCGGAATATGGATGAACGGAGGTAAGTAAACATTTAAATAAATAAAACGAATTTCGTTGCGCGCGCTGCAACACATTTTGCAATGCAGCGCGCGCAACGAAATTCATTTTATTTATTTAAATGTTTACTTACCTCTGTTCATCCATATTCCAGTGTTTACTACCCCCCACCCTGCCCCTCCCCCGCCCCGCCTCACCGCCCCACGGAACTCCCTCCACGGGCCGCTACTGTTCTAGCTCAAAGGGATCAAATATTATTAAAAGAAACGTACATGTGAGGCCGCCACACACTACGACCCTGCATAGATACTGATTGATGTATTCAGGTGTTCAACTAGCACAATTGAGGTAAGATGTTTTCCCAGAAATGTATGATAAAAAGACAAAATTGTGAAATAATGCTTTCCCAGAATGTGCCGGATTATGCTCATAATTTGCCATTTGTTTTTGCTGGCTGTTCCAGTCAGCCCTGTACTGCCGCATAATGACTGTGCCGCCTGAGCCTCGGCCTAGTGTACTTGTTACCATCGCCTTCTTTCAGATCCTAGTTTGAATATTAAGAGCTCTAGCAATAAACATTGTGCTGGACGCCTGCCCTGACTTACCTATGTATATATTCGCCCCATCCTTGAAGTGCTCTACAACGGAGAACCTCCCAAACTCCTGGCGAACACTGGCACATTGTGCAACTTGGATCCCACAACACCCAGCCCAGGTTGGCCGGCTGGCATTGTTTACGATACAGGAAACAAGCGTGGAAAGCAGCAATGTAACTAATCACGTGGTGCGTGTGTTGTGTATGTATAGCTGCATGGACTTTGACTGCTTCAGTGTTACTAGTAAACATTGCATCTGGCTTGCAGGGCATGGCTTGGGGTGTGCCTGAAAGGAGCAGGCCTGGAGCCGCTGCAGCACCGTGGCCCAGCTCCCTTCCCACCGCCGGTGCTCGGCAAGAGAATGTTTTCATAAGGCTCGCGCTCCACGCCCCTCCTCTGTCACATCCCTTCCATGTTTACTTTCCTAATTTGGTGCGTGTTTGCACCGCTTCTCTTTGATTGCCTGGCCCAAGGTGGTTATGGCGGCAGCTCCGAGTACGGACCACTTTCCTTTTTGGAAAGTGTTTTTTTCCGCACCCCTTCCCGTCCCTCACGTTGTCTCCAGAGAACTTTCTTTGCTGGGTATGCTGACAAGCGTCTGGAATGCTCAGATGAACACAGAGCTCTCTGGTGAAAAAAAACATGCCCAGCCTACCCCCCTGACCCACACTTGTGTTTACATTCAGCTATAACGCCGCTGCCGCCTGGAAACGGTCACCTTTTTAAAACAAGCATTTGCAATGCAGTAGGACTCGCATTTACGCGAGACCTACTGCATTTCAAACGGAACTGCGGGCGGGCGGGCGAGAAGGCACGAACAATGGAGTGTGGGAGGGGGGGTAGGGGGCGGGGGAGCGAGATGGCACAGACTCTCGAAGTAAAGGGGCCAGTAGCCATGGAAGGACACAAATGACGGCATGGCCGTTGTTAGAAATGGGATTTCTGGTTGGCTAAGGCTTGCGCCAAAGCCAGGCAGAAACCACCACTCTAGTCAGGGCAAGGGAGTTACACACCCAAGATAACCCCTGCTCACCCCCTTGGTAGCTTGGCACGAGCAGTCAGGCCTATCCCGGAGGCATGTAAAGCGTTTGCGCAACACACACACACAGCAGCAACACACTAGGCACACTACAAAAGGAACTCCACACAAGGTTATATAAAAAAATAGCCTTTGTATTATCATAAACACATTAGAAACGTAATCACACATTTACACTGTGCCAACTGGCACGGGCAATATTCACAGGGGAGTTATCTAAAGGACCAGGCCAATCGGGCCACGGTCAGAACCATCAGATCAGGTAAGTAAATGCAAATATAAAACACAACCAGTAACTACTGGTACTATAATGACCTAAGCATTATACTATTAGCATTAGACATAAACCCACATTAGGCCCAAACCTCATTAGCATAAACACATTACGCAAAGGGCCTCACCTGCATAAACACATTATGCAATAACCTCATGAGCATAAACACATTACGCAAATAGGCACTACCTCAACACATCATAACATGACATTAGGCAATAAATCACATTAGGCCCAAACCTCATTAGCATAAACACATTACCCAATGGGCCTAAATCATTCTTGGCAACATTCAGAGTAGGCATAAGTACATTACGCAATCCTGTAGAGCCTGGCGCTCTACCAATGTCACCAACCTGCCCCCAGGCCAACTGGCCTTCTCAAAGGGGCTCAAATGCCCTAAGTCCAGAATGTCAGGGCGCTAAGCTGCCACTGCAGCGAAAGGAGAAAGTGCGCAATGCACGGGCACCACTGTGCCTCCTGAGTCCCCTCCTGGGACTCCTCAATGTGCCCTGGCCTAAACGTAGCAGCTGCCCACTAATTGCTGGGCAGCTGGGAACATCACTGGCAGCGAAAACACTGTGCGCAATGCGCTGGGGCACGGGGGAGCGTCTCCCCCCTCCTTATTACCAACAAAAATGCCCCCAACGGAAAAATGACACTGGCACTACACGTGCAATGGAAGCCCCACTCCGGGACTTCCAAAATAAACTCTGCCAAATGTTGCAGCTGCCCACTGGCCGGCGGGGCAGCGGGGAAACTACGCTGGCACTCACGGTGCCTCGGGAGCCTCCTTTACTGGGCTCCTCCTAGTGCCCTCAATCGGCACCACCAACGCTCCACCACTTCAGCCCCCACTCACCGGGGGCTCGTCCCGACTTCTCTGGCCTTTTGCACACCCGAGGGAGAAGGCACCGAAAATGTGCCTCGACCTGGCCAACTCTCCTGGGGCCTCTCGCATCCCACTTCCCTTGCGCTCCTCACCTTCAGCCTCGCTCACCGGGGCTCTTACGGCGGACCAGGCCACAATGGCAGGGTGGGCTCCCGCCGGTCTCAGGGTCTCGCAGAGCACAGTCTCCGTTTCCCTCTTCTTCTTGGCAGGAACCAGCGCGGGGTAGGCTCCCGCCTGGATATCCGCTGGCGCTTCCGGACACGGAGGCGGGGTAGGCTCCCGCCCTCCCTCCAGGAACAGCTCCGCCTACAACCAGGCAGCTTTGCCTTCCGGGTTTTCGCCGCTCGCGGCGGTAGCGGCGGCGGCTCCTCGTTTCAGGTCGCGGTGCAATGCGGGGTGGGCACCCGCTTTTTAAGGAACTTTACAAGCGGGGTGGGCACCCGCTAAGCAGCATACATGCGGGGTGGGCACCCGCTAGTAAACACAAAATGCGGGGTGGGCTCCCGCTCCCACCGGCAGCTCGGGGGAATCCCCACATCGGGATTCCCTCTATAATCACTGCTGCACGCCGCCAGCTCCTCTTCTGGCGATTTGCATATAGAGCGCTCCTCTTCTCCTGGATAATCAGGGCAAGCAAGGCGCTCTTCCCAGGAATAAAAGTAAAGCGCTCCCCATCAGAATAAAGGACTCACAAGGACTTAGCACTCACAAGGCGCTAAGTCTATCAGGGTGCAAGGGGCATAGCTGGGCCCAGGGAGGCCAGCACACAGGGCCCTCCAGCAGGGAGGCAAGTCCCCATGGCGGTTCCTCCTGGGCCCCAGCAAGTCAGGAACAGCACACAGCACAGGAACTGCCCTTTTCATGGGGTCACAGCCCCTATATTTATATTACAAAATCCCTTTGTGTAAAAGTGCAGGGCATGGGGATACCAGTCAGAACTGGTTTAGGAGGGATTTGGAGCACTTTGTTTTGCCCAGCTCCTCTCCCCTCTGTCAGGTGGGGGCTCAGTGATCAGACACACCACAGGGGGCGGAGCCAGCATTGTACTAGGGAAGCACCATCCTATTCAGAGTCAGGGGATCTCTCCTCCCACCACTCTCAGCTCAGGTGTCCCATTCAGCCCAACGCTGACTCACCCTGCCCCTCCTGGGGCCACACACACCTCCCAGCCCCTGTCACTCACAAGCCAGACATGCAATTCACATCAGGCAGGCAGACACATAGCACACAGAAATGCCAACTTCTAAAAGTGGCATTTCTAAAATAGTTATAATAAATCTGCGCACACCGTTGCGCAGCATTTATTATCACTATTCCAAATATACCAAACTTGACCACGCTGCGCCTCTCATATCAGGGTTTACCACTGAAACACTTATCAGGGAATCCCCAATGCATTGCTATGGGAGGGCAGCCCCACAGTAGTCAGAAACCAAAATGGCTGTTTGTCACTACCAGGACATGTCACACACTTAAGGTACATGTCCTATCTTTTACCTACAATGCACCCTACCCATAGGGCTAGCTAGGGCCTACCTTAGGGGTGACTGACATGTAGTAAAAGGGGGGTCACGGACATGGCACACACTTTAGGTGCCACGTCACAGCGGCAGTAACACTGCGCGCACAGGCCCTGCAATGGCAGAGGCCTGAGATAGGTTTGAAAGGCTACTTTGGTCGGTGGCGCAATCAGCGCTGCAAGCCCACCAGTAGCATTTAATTTACCAGCCCTGGGTATATGAGATACCACTTTACAAGGGACTCACAGGTAAATTAAATAGGCCAAACAGGTGTAGACCAATCTTACCACATTTATCACAGAGAGCACACGCACTTTACACTGAACAGCAGTGCTAAAGTGCCCAGAGTCCTAAAACCACCAACACCATGTCAGAAAAATGGCTAGGAGAAAGGCAAAAAGTTTAGGGATGACCCTGCAAAAAGGCCAAGTCCAACACAACCCCCTTCCAGCCAAAACGCAGGGTAGACCAATCACCACCTTGATGGGCTTCCCTGCCTTGGGCGATAGATCACGGACGCGGGCCCGCAACTGCAGGGACACCCTCCAGTTCTACGCCACTCTGAACACACGTGGTTCCCTCTGTTAAAAAGCTCTCAGGACCAACTAGGCTACCCCACTGGTACTCCCTAGCTGTCCACGGCCAGGACCAGGCCCTAGGCCACCCATATGTCACTGGTCCTTGCCAATCTACAGAGTGGGGGGCGGTAGCCCCTGGCATATAGTAGCCATTCTCCACTCTCTCTCTCAGGGTAGTTCCAAACTACCACTGATCCTTCAACCTAGGGTCCGCACCCTCAGGCTGACCAGAGGTCACGGGCAAAGCGTCTCCTCACCCTACCTCTACTTCTGGGGTTCCGCACTCTCCCAGGGGAAGCACCCACCAGAAAACAACACTCCCACCAGTTCAGGACCTCTCTCCATCAATTGGTCTACCACCTGGGATCTACATTCACCGGCTGCACCGGGGTCAGAGGCGAGGACTCCCTCCCTCTGCACCCCCTTCCAGAGTCCGGTTCCCTTCAGTTCCATGATCACAGGGGGAGTCTCAGTCTGTCCCAGGCTAGACAGAGCACACGCCAGCGGCGTATCAGCGACACACTCTCCTTCCAACTGAAACTTCCAACAGGAGGACAGCTCACTCAGGCCCATAGAAACGATTTCACTTCGGAGGTACACAGCACACAGCAAAGTCCCTCTTCAAGCAAGTGGGGGGACACAGCACACAGCAAAGTCCCCTTTCCTCTTCCTCAGTGGAAACAACAAACTGCAGGTGAGCCCCAGAACACACAGCAAGGGCAGTCTCCTCAGTCTCTTCAGCTGATCCACTTTGGCAGAGATTCCTTCTTGACCTGGAAGTTTCCTAATCTCCCAACCTAGGGTCTAAACCCTCAGGTTGTACCAGGGTCAGAGGCGAGGACTCCCTCCCTCTGCACCCCTCTCCTGAGTTCGCACCCTCCCAACTGGAGTGGTACCTCTGGAAACCAAACCGGTCAGGACACTGTTTACAGTCATCCTTCCCTCCAGGTCAGGCCGAACCTGAACCTGGCCTCCCCAACCTTGGAGCTAAACCCCGCGGCTGAGCACTTGCCTGGCACGCCAGGACTTCTGGGGCGCACACAGCACCCCCCGAGGGTAACACGACTCACGTGTTGCGTGATAGTCTGCCTGGCGCAGATCTCCCGAGCCCTGTCCAACTGACAGTGCGCGAAGATCCGCCAGGACAGAAGTGGTGTCACCATGGTCACTTCTAGGAGACTCAGCCCTTATGGCTGGTCCCTGACCCACTGGTTCTCCCACTGGGGAACACATCCCCCTCTCACCCCTCACTCTGGACCTCTGCACCCTCCCAACTGGAGCAGTACCGCCAGACACCAGGACCGCTGGAGCTTAGTTACAGACACTCCATGTCCTCTAGACACTGGGCGATCCTCCTCAAATGGCCTACAAGTACAGCCTAGGCCCCCGACCTGGCGCTCCCTTAGGGAACCCTCCAGGCCCTGAGACTGGGTTTCGGGCCACCGTGGGACACACCGTCCCACACTCACTCCGTCTCCACCGAGACAGGACGTGAGCCCCTACACCCCTCCCATTCCACTGGGACCTAGCTGGGCTACACTGAACCTCTTCCACCACACAGGACCGGAAGATACCCAAGCCACTACTTTTGGAATCACTCCCCAATGCCTCTTCAGACCCTCTAGCACACAGCCAGAGATCTGCCTCCCGTGCAAGTTCCCTGGGATCAGAGAACTTACACCCCAACAGGTGTTGGCGCAACCCCTGAAAACAATTACTGAACAAGTGCTCTCTGACACACAGATTGAACAGCCCTTCAAAATTATTTGCCGTGCTAACCAGCACCCATTCGTCCAGTGCATCACAACAATCATCCATAAACCCCCCCAAGACTGGTGAGACAGTTCCTTACTGCCCCTGAATCTCAACCTGTACCCCTCTTACTGGGAACCAGGTACCATACTGTGGGAACGGGGAATGGGATTTCCTGCACTGGACACCATATTGCTGCCACCACTGGATCCCACCCTTACTGGTGAATCCAGACAACTCAACTGAGCTCAGGGGATAAACTACCCTCCAGAGCTAACTTTTTCTCCTCCACACTCCCTTTCTTCCCTCCTATCCACCCACTCCACTGGGGACAGGAAAAGGGATGGGGCACTGGACCCAGCAAGGGACTCCCTATCTATGGGATCCTCCCCACCTACTGGCGTCCCCGCCCTGCAATTTTCTCTCTTCTGCCACCAAAATAAAAGCGCAGAAAACACCATTTAAAAATGACACTCTTGAGGAGAAAAACTAAATCAGTAAAAATAATCCCCAACATGTGATTATCTAAATGCAGAGTTTGTAGTGCAACCAGCTGTTGCTGTGGTACTGCGCAAACGCAAGTCCTATCCTCACCGCTGACAACCAATGTTAGAAATGGGATTTCTGGTTGGCTAAGGCTTGCGCCAAAGCCAGGTAGAAACCACCACTCTAGTCAGGGCAAGGGAGTTACACACCCAAGATAACCCCTGCTCACCCCTTGGTAGCTTGGCACGAGCAGTCAGGCCTATCCCGGAGGCAATGTGTAAAGCGTTTGCGCAACACACACACACAGCAGCAACACACTAGGCACACTACAAAAGGAACTCCACACAAGGTTATATAAAAAAATAGCCTTTGTATTATCATAAACACATTAGAAACGTAATCACACATTTACACTGTGCCAACTGGCACGGGCAATATTCACAGGGGAGTTATCTACAGGACCAGGCCAATCGGGCCACGGTCAGAACCATCAGATCAGGTAAGTAAATGCAAATATAAAACACAACCAGTAACTACTGGTACTATAATGACCTAAGCATTATACTATTAGCATTAGACATAAACCCACATTAGGCCCAAACCTCATTAGCATAAACACATTACGCAAAGGGCCTCACCTGCATAAACACATTATGCAATAACCTCATGAGAATAAACACATTACGCAAATAGGCACTACCTCAAGACATCATAACATGACATTAGGCAATAAATCACATTAGGCCCAAACCTCATTAGCATAAACACATTACGCAATGGGCCTAAATCATTCTTGGCAACATTCAGAGTAGGCATAAGTACATTACACAATCCTGTAGAGCCTGGCGCTCTACCAATGTCACCAACCTGCCCCCAGGCCAACTGGCCTTCTCAAAGGGGCTCAAATGCCCTAAGTCCAGAATGTCAGGGCGCTAAGCTGCCACTGCAGCGAAAGCAGAAAGTGCGCAATGCACGGGCACCACTGTGCCTCCTGAGTCCCCTCCTGGGACTACTCAATGTTCCCTGGCCTAAACGTAGCAGCTGCCCACTAATTGCTGGGCAGCTGGGAACATCACTGGCAGCGAAAACACTGTGCGCAATGCGCTGGGGCATGGGGGAGCGTCTCCCCCCTCCTTATTACCAACAAGAATGCCCCCAACGGAAAAATGGCACTGGCACTACACGTGCAATGGAAGCCCCACTCCGGGACTTCCAAAATAAACTCTGCCAAACGTTGCAGCTGCCCACTGGCCGGCGGGGCAGTTGGGAAACTACGCTGGCACTCACGGTGCCTCGGGAGCCTCCTTTACTGGGCTCCTCCTAGTGCCCTCAATCGGCACCACCAACGCTCCACCACTTCAGCCCCCACTCACCGGAGGCTCGTCCCGACTTCTCTGGGTCTTTGCAAACACCCGAGGGAGAAGGCACCGAAAATGTGCCTCAACCTGGCCAACTCTCCTGGGGCCTCCCGCATCCCACTTCCCTTGGGCTCCTCACCTTCAGCCTCGCTCACCGGGGCTCTTACGGCGGACCAGGCCACAATGGCGGGGTGGGCTCCCGCCGGTCTCAGGGTCTCGCGGAGCACAGTCTCCGTTTCCCTCTTCTTCTTGGCAGGAACCAGGGCGGGGTAGGCTCCCGCCTGGATCTCCGCTGGCGCTTCCGGATACGGAGGCGGAGTAGGCTCCCGCCCTCCCTCCAGGAACAGCTCCGCCTACAACCAGGCAGCTTTGCCTGTCTTCCGGGTTTTCGCCGCTCGCGGCGGTAGCGGCGGCGGCTCCTCGTTTCGGGTCGCGGTGCAATGCGGGTGGGCACCCGCTTTTTAAGGAACTTTACAAGCGGGGTGGGCACCCGCTAAGCAGCATACATGCGGGGTGGGCACCCGCTAGTAAACACAAAATGCGGGGTGGGCACCCGCTCCCACCGGCAGCTCGGGGGAATCCCCACGTCGGGATTCCCTCTATAATCACTGCAGCAGCACGCTCCACGCCGCCAGCTCCTCTTCTGGCGATTTGCATATAGAGCGCTCCTCTTCTCCTGGATAATCAGGGCAAGCAAGGCGCTCTTCCCAGGAATAAAAGTAAAGCGCTCCCCATCAGAATAAAAAGCACTCACAAGGCGCTAAGTCTATCAGGGTGCAAGGGGCATAGCTGGGCCCAGGGAGGCCAGCACACAGGGCCCTCCAGCAGGGAGGCAAGCCCCATGGCGGTGCCTCCTGGGCCCCAGCAAGCCAGGAACAGCACACAGCACAGGAACTGCCCTTTTCATGGGGTCACAGCCCCTATATTTAAATTATAAAATCCCTTTGTGTAAAAGTGCAGGGCATGGGGATACCAGTCAGAACTGGTTTAGGAGGGATTTGGAGCACTTTGTTTTGCCCAGCTCCTCTCCCCTTTGTCAGGTGGGGGCTCAGTGATCAGACACACCACAGGGGGCGGAGCCAGCATTGTACTAGGGAAGCACCATCCTATTCAGAGTCAGGGGATCTCTCCTCCCACCACTCTCAGCTCAGGTGTCGCATTCAGCCCAGCGCTGACTCACCCTGCCCCTCCTGGGGCCACACACACCTCCCAGCCCCTGTCACTCACAAGCCAGACATGCAATTCACATCAGGCAGGCAGACACATAGCACACAGAAATGCCAACTTCCAAAAGTGGCATTTCTAAAATAGTTATAATAAATCTGCGCACACCGTTGCGCAGCATTTATTATCACTATTCCAAATATACCAAACTTGACCACGCTGCGCCTCTCATATCAGGGTTTACCACTGAAACACTTATCAGGGAATCCCCAATGCATTGCTATGGGAGGGCAGCCCCACAGTAGTGAGAAACCAAAATGGCTGTTTGTCACTACCAGGACATGTCACACACTTAAGGTATATGTCCTATCTTTTACCTACAATGCACCCTGCCCATAGGGCTAGCTAGGGCCTACCTTAGGGGTGACTGACATGTAGTAAAAGGGGGATCACGGACATGGCACAAACTTTAGGTGCCACGTCACAGCAGTAGTAACACTGCGCGCACAGGCCCTGCAATGGCAGAGGCCTGAGATAGGTTTGAAAGGCTACTTTGGTGGGTGGCACAATCAGCGCTGCAAGCCCACCAGTAGCATTTAATTTACCAGCCCTGGGTATATGAGATACCACTTTACAAGGGACTCACAGGTAAATTAAATAGGCCAAACAGGTGTAGACCAATCTTACCACATTTATCACAGAGAGCACACGCACTTTACACTGAACAGCAGTGCTAAAGTGCCCAGAGTCCTAAAACCACCAACACCATGTCAGAAAAATGGCTAGGAGAAAGGCAAAAAGTTTAGGGATGACCCTGCAAAAAGGCCAAGTCCAACAGCCGTCATAAGGAGGGACTAACAAGCCTAAAACAAATTGGAAGGCAGCATTTAGGAACGACGAAGACACGCCAATGAAAAAGATGGGCGGAGAGTGGGCGGAGCTTTCACGGAGCTTCCACTCCATACGGAATACTGCATGCCTCGCAAAGCAAGCAGCGCATGCTTGCTGCCGCTATAGACTCGACCTAAAAATGGCGTGTTGTCCTGTAGAATTATCTCCACCCTCTCCCAGTTGGTGGTTGATGCACCACTGGCATTTTTAGGTCTGGGAGAGCAGGATCAGACTGGGATAGAAAGTAGGCCCAGGCACCAAAATAAAAGTTGCTCCCATTAGTGAATTAGTTAGCTAAATTATGGCCCAAATTTGCAAATTGGGGCAGTTTTGAACTTGTAAAGACACACTGTATAAGGTATGTAAGACTGCATTTGGTTTGTGCTTGCTACAGGCCTTTTTTCGCAGGGAAATCAACAGTAAACACTGGCCCAGCAGACCATAAAACAGGCCCATAGACTGCTAAAAATCCTGCCCACACACTGACCTGTCAGACCAGCCCATTGGGCACTGCCTGATTGCCCTATAGATGCAAAAGAAACAATTGATTGACGGAATGCTGGACAATGCAAACATTCACCCCCAGTCACAAGGATCTGGGTTAAATCCATCATTCTTTTGCTCACCACACCACCCCAGTTTGGACCCAGCCATATGCAAATCAGTCTTGACCCTGTTCCTTGTGGGAACAGTCCAGCCCGAACTGCCAAGCCAGGTCCTCCCTGGACCGGAAACAAGCATCCTGGGACCGGTTTCAGGACATCACCCTTCATCAGCCAGGCTAGCTTGAATGCAGTGGTGTAGTGAGCACGGGACCCACGTCTGGGCATACCCTTCCCACTTAGGGCGACAAATGCAAAAGAAACAATTGATGGACGGAATGCTGGACAATGCAAACATTCACCCCCAGTCACAAGGATCTGGGTTAAATCCATCATTCTTTTGCTCACCACACCACCCCAGTTTGGACCCAGCCATATGCAAATCAGTCTTGACCCTGTTCCTTGTGGGAACAGTCCAGCCCGAACTGCCAAGCCAGGTCCTCCCCGGACCGGAAACAAGCATCCTGGGACCGGTTTCAGGGCATCAACCTTCATCAGCCAGGCTAGCTTGAATCCAGTGGTGTAGTGAGCACGGGACCCACGGATGGGCATACCCTTCCCACCTATGGAGACAAATGCAAAAGAAACATATAGGGCCTATAGGCCAGTCTGACCCTGCCGGAGAGCCACCGTGCAACATTTGTTATTTTAGGCCATGTAACAAGTTGGAACTAAGTTGGAAAAGAGAAACAAAATCCCTAGGGACTGTAGGGGCTGAGGTGCCAAGAGCAGGATCACTCTCACAGAGGTGGTCCAAGAAATGCTCCAATACCACGACGTGTGGGGGTCATGCAAATGTTTACCCTCTGTGCAAAACAGAGTATGATATATTACGGAGTGTTCTTTTGAGGGGAGTAGTAAACTTGCTCCCATTTGATTTGCAGTCTCAAAAAAATGTAAATGACTCATTCACAACAACTTCTCCTTAGTGGAATCCATGGCATAAACCATGACAGGTTTTGACCCTAAGAATGCAGATGTGAAAGTGACGAGCACAGTTTACCTAATTAAGCTATCTGCATATCAGTGGTAAAAGTGGATGGGCAGTAGTGTGCACGCCCTCCCCCGGGTTGTGCAGTAAAAGTCAGATACAATTTGGATGCAGAAGGTCCCGGTGCCGCTGCACCTGATGCACTAATGGAAACCTTAGAAGCAGGCTGGGAAAATCAAACAGAAGGACAATTCATACAACTCAGTATACTTAAAAGAAAGCCCTCCGTGCAGTCAATTTTCGGTCGGACATTTTCTACCTTAGACACAAAAGAAGAGCCAATTTACTTTCCCGGTGTAAAAACTGAAATACTGACGCAGTGCTTTCCGGGGCGAAGTACTTTAAAGGTAATGACCAGTTAAACCAGATCAAATGCAGCGCCTCGCACGATCGTTAAAAGCCACATCACGGTTCTGAGCAGCGCGCGAGGCGTCGGGCCGCGCCGTCTGTCTGCGTCAGGCAGGGCCGTGCGTCTGCTGATGCCGTGGGGACTGTCAATTAGGACTCAATTGGATAAATGATGGCTACTCGCCGGCTTCTCGTCTACCACGCATGTCCTGGCCAGGCATTTTTCATATTGAATTGTGGTTCTTGATCAGTAATGGAGACTTCCTTTGAGAAATGGTTCAGAGTGGGGTTTCCCAGCCATTACAACCATCATCTAAATTATGACCGGTGCGTGGAGATATCGCCTAACTGGGCCATGCGGCTCTATCAAACCATCTCTCTCGTGCCATGAGACCACCTCCCTTAAGCTCATCTTAGAAACTGTTTCCAGTTCTGAACTTTTTTGTGATAACCTAGTTTATTCTAAACGTTCCAGTTCTGTTTATCTTCAGTTGAACTAACTAGACTAACAAACTTGAATTCACTGATTTGTAGGTGAAAAGTTCTAGACCGGAGACAGTGTCCAAAAGGACCTTGAGTGAGGTGGTCACCACAAACTCTGCAATAGGCCCAACCGGTGTGCTTGTCTGCTCTTGAAATCCTGCATAATTAGAATCAGATTGGTAGGGAATGCAACAGGAAGAGGTCCTTGTTAGCCAGCAGCCATGTTAGCGCTGTACTTGTCGGGGAGGAACGTGGTCTTGTGTTGTTTGGTACACCTGCTGGAGTCCTAGACAGAATGGGTCAGCTGCACAAATGTATTAAGATACCGTCACAGTCTTTCTAATTGGCCATGACACCTGTCCCATAGATTGGATGTAGGACTTGTCAGTGGAGTGTCTCTTACCACGACGAAAAACATGTTATTTCTACAAAACACACCAGCACAGATGTACTGTATCATTCACTACCCAGCATTATATGATTTAGCTGATATAAAGACAACCAACCTTACAGGAGTGCCATTAGGCTTTGATTAAAAAAGGGATTTATTACAGAAAAATACCCTCGTCACGGATCAATGGCTTTTTTGCTCTTTTAGTCAAGTAAAGTAACCTCTTTTTCTTGGTGTTGGTATGAAAAAGGGCAAAGGGGAGCTCCCAGGAGAGATGTTTCAGGTATTCAGAGTGCTGCAACACCCCTAGAAAAGCCATGCTGTAGTTCAGAATGTGAATGAGCAATAATTTTGCTTTTAAAGCCATCAACCGCCTCGACATCAGGCACAACAAATGTAAGAAGCAGAGTAATAAAATAGTGAATGGGACCACTCAATAATTGAGTTCCAGATCAATGAAAAGCTAAAGGATTTTATTACAAAGTCTCAAAATTGGCAAATAATGAAAAAAATACGGAATATATGTCATGACAGGTCAGATACAGAGTACATAGTCCAAACAGTCAACAAAAGTCAGTAAGACAGCATCCCTAATGGAAAATAGAGTTTCTCAATCAATGGACAGAATCCTGTGAGGAAAATGAAAAAAGTCTCTGGCTCACCTCCAGAACTAAGGGTTTTTATACACATTTTATGAATAGTCAGCATGGCATGACTAGTGATAACGCATGTTGAGTAAATCAGAGTAAAGATCGTCATAAGCAAAAATCTAATACTAACCCATTTCTAAGGAAAAGGAAAACTCCATCAGCTTCTTCAGCAGCAGCAGTCCGGAGATGTACAACACAATATGAAACATTCTCAAAGACTCATACACTAGTTTATGCTAGCAGGCCTACATCGGAACTTCCAGTGGAAGTGTCCTGCAGAATGATACATTCAGTACACAAAGAAAGTTTCATGCTCTCTAAGGAAAATAATAACCTTTTGCGTCACAGTGTCCTGTGCTCTGTGGAGACTGTGGGGAGAGAAGACATGCAGATGACATTGATTGGGAGGGGTAATAAGCAGGACCATTATGAACAGAACACCAAACCAGCATCCATATTAATAAAATGGTGTCTCTGCAGAAATGTGGCACAAATAAAACACATTAATAAACACACTACCAAACATCTAATAAAAATAGTTTGAAGTGCAAGATTAATAATTCATTGATTACAACTGTATTTATCATAAAAATCATCATTAGTATTTAAAAATAATTTGTCACCCAAAATTGCACATTTAGAAAAAGCTCCCACTTTGCCATTCAGCAGTGAGTTGGATCGAGTCTTTTAGTTGCCCATTACACTTCAGTACGGAATTGTAACAGGCTTGGGAGTTGCCTATTCCATTATAGTGGAAAGTTAGTGAATGCTTCGTAAATATCTACTGCACTTTGATGAGGATATGAGCCATAATTTGTATTTATCTGTTGGTCCTCAATGTGGAGTTGCACAGGTTCTGTTGCTCGCCATTGCATTTCTATAGGTGCGTGGTGAAGATCTCATAACCAACTATTTTACTCAAATGGGGAAAAAGCAGCCACAAATCCAGAGGTTGTCCTTTGCACCAAGGATTTGTGAAAAAGCCTTTGGTTGCAGCTTCACTTTAGTAGAGAATTCTCAAAGACAGTTCCATAAGACTTCTCATTTCACTGCAACTGGAAGTTAGAACAAACTAACAGGGATATCATCATATGCTAGGGGTATTTGATGGGTTGTTTGATTTTGGTGCAATGCACTGTAACGAAGAGATTGAAATGGATTGAAAGGGGAGTGATGAGCATTACGCTGTGAGGTCTTTAATCTAGGACACAGAGCACTCAGTGGTTGCCCTTAACTGGTAACTATAACCGTAATGTGCATGTCACTCTTGGCACAGTCAGGGAGTGTGAACCCACTAATTGGCTGGAATACAGTGAATTTATGCATCTAGATTTCACCATACATGTTAAGACTCATATATGAACTGAGCTCATGCTATATCTTCTAATAGCTACATCGATCAGTCTGTAAGCAACATACTGCCCACAATAACTGCCAATAAGAAGACCATTTGTTATTTATTTATAAAGCAGCTGGTCACTCATAAGGAACCTCTTGGTGCTATCTAAGTTGAATACATCCTAGAAGCACTACTAACAAACCATTTTCAGAGAGGGGAACCAGAATAGATTGCATGTCTCCTGTCTTTTTGGAGAAGAGTCATGTTCGTTTTTTTCCTGAGCGTAAGTAGAGGAGGCTCAAAGTTTGCCAGCCGAAGAATGGTATTCCACAGCTCTGCCTCTTGGACATTAAAGACTGTACTGCTTAACCTTTTGTGCCTGCTCCTAAGAAGGATGAAAAGAGTTTGAGAACTTAAAATTATGGTAGGGTCCCATCAAAAAGAAGGTCCTATATTTTTATGAATCTTGTAGGCCATACAGGATTACTTAAACAGGATGTGTTAAACATTGGGTTGTTGGTTGACTGGGGTGTGAGCCCTGGTCAAGTAGCAACCACAATCCTAGTCAGGATAAGGCACAAGCAAACTCCAAGTTAACCTATGCTCAACCATCTGGTAGCTTGGCACAGAGCAGTCAGGCTTAACTTAGGGGCAATGTGTAAAGTATTTGTGCAACACTTCAAACTGAAAAACAGTATACACAATAGTATTCCAACACTGGGTTAGACAAATAAGCACATTTTAATATAGTGTCATTTGGATAGCCTGTAGTTTGGAGAGTTGAATGCTATAAGTATTTGCCTTCCCCATTTCTTTCCCAAAAGGGTTGTGTTTCCAGGCAGTGTGAACAATGATAAGGTTATACTTCAACACCTACATGAACTGGGGCAGTTTCTCAACAAAGGGGCATCCAGACAGAAATATATAACTATCTTTACCATATGATAGCCTCCCTTAAATCCTGCTGTCACCATTGATTTAATCAGAAACAAGAATTGGCTATAATACTTCAAATAATGTTATTCTTCTTCATATACAATCTCATAATTCATCTTTATTATTTATCTAGCCATATATAATATTTCATCAAGTATTATATCAAAATATATTAAAATACTCATCTAATGGAGAAACATGCATAGCTTTTAAAATCATCATAAAAACGCCTTTGCCAAAATTTCTGCCCATAGATGCTTCAGAACACCTTCAATTAATAAAGATGAGATTTATAATCATCCAAAACTCTGTAGGTGATATCCCATCTCTTCATCCATTCTAATCATCTCATTACTCCAGTCACTCTAAAAGCATATAGCAGGGCACTGTATCTATTACGATGCCATGCTTTATGATTCCCTTTATCGAAGCAGTTTCTACATGTAAATAAATCCTCTATAATCCAATTTAATGACAGAGAGAGGGAGACACCTTCCTTCACGTTAGCACAAAAAGCCACACTCGATTACCATGGCTCTGCATCTCAAACTTATGTTTCTCACAGTAGCTATTATGTAAATTATCTTCTAATTCCTATAGAAATTCATGCATCAAGTGCAACATTATTAAAAGAGAGAAAGATAGAGGTAGACAGAGCGAAAGAGAGAGTTCCTTTCTTGGTGTCAGGGGCATAGCTATTAGTGGTAAAGCCAGTGCAGTGACACCAGGGCCCAGAGGGTAGGGGGATGGGTCTGGCCTGCATTTGCTGTATTCAATAAGCACGTCACCCACTCAGAATTTCTTTTGCAAGTGCCTCCATATATCTGGCTCTCATGAGAATGAGGTTAGTCTCAGGAAAGGACTGGCACACAAAACGGAGTGAGGCTACTTCAGAGGCTGTATAGTGGGGTCTATCATGACCTAAGCTTCTTTGTAATTTGATGATATCAGCATCTGTCAAACTGCTCAAGCCAGTGCATATGTGGAATAGTGCTGGTAATGGGCTATGTCACACATGAAGCTTCTGGAAGCAGAGGAGAGGTTGCGAAAACATAGCAAGGGAATACAAAGTAGAGCATATAATGAAGCAGTGTAAGAAAGTGAATTATTAATTGGGGAGGATAGAAGTCCACCTCGAGTAATAAGGTGTAGGAAAGTGGAGTATTATGTTGTGTGAGGGTTAGACCTCATCAAGTAATACTATCACAATACCCCACAGATGTTACTTTGAGTCACACTAATAAATCCTTTGCTCAGTCCTGGTAGTGTGGCAAAGAGCAGTCAGGCTTTACTAGAAGAAACTGTGTTGAGCATTTCAGAGTATCAACATGGACGATAAGTAACTGACACAACTCGAGAGAAATCCAACACCAATTTATAAAAATAAAGTGCATTTTTATCTTAATTTAGGCACCAAAATGAATGGAATAACATATATATAACTAGAGTTATAGATTTGAGAAGCAATATTAAATCAGTGCAAAATAATACATAGAAAATATAACATTGTGGCCAATGGGAAAAATCACTAGTGACAATCGGTCACTTGCACGTTGGTTTACATGGAACCCTTACATGGATAAGGTCATGAAGGGCCCTGGAGAAGGCCATGACAGTCAGTTCAATTTTACCTAGCCCGTGGAGTCCAGGTGCAGAGTTGTCCTAGGTGTCCGTGGTGCTGAATGGGAACTGCAGGGATGCTGGTTTTACTGCTTGCATGGTGCTGCAAGAAACAGAATGCAGAAAAACAACAGATACACAGCTGCTGACATCGGATGAAGGTTGCGCGATGTTCCCTGTAGATGAAGCATCGAGTGTGGGATCGGCAACCAACAAGCCTTGGCAGCGGTATGCACAGCAAAAAGGTATTGGCACTTCACTAGGTTCCTAGTAGCGAGGTAACAGCCTGAAACTTCATGGCAGGCAAGACTGCAATTCCCGCAATGCACTGGACCACCTGAATTTGCACGATCCCATGGAGGGACAGATGGCCAGCGATTCTGTGGATCTGGTGAGTGTTTTTACCTGCAGTTTGCAGGGGACTACTGCCACTTTTCCAGGGCAGACTGAGGGTGCTTACGCTTCCACAGGGGCCCCTCTCTCAAGATGTACTGATATTTAGCCAAGGATGAGGTTTTATCACTCTATTACCATAGGGGCAAAGTATCCCTCTTTTGTTTTGGTGCTGTGGGCAAAGTCCTGTTGTTGTCGACAAGGGTCTCCTCTTGGTCCTTGCTTGATGCAAGTTGTTCAGAACTTAGGTTCTGGTGTCTGGGGGGTCCCTTAAACCCTAGATTTAGAGGTGTGGGAGCTAGAAGCCAATATGCAGGTAGTCCCTGGAGCTAGTCCACCACTGGGGTGACCACAATGGGTGTGGGTCACCTTTTCTACCCAGAACCCTCTATTCTACCACACCTAAAGATGACAAATTTCAGTGTACAGACCAGACTGCTCACCCTGGAGGTGTGGCTAGCCTTCTGGGGGGTGTACACCTCCTTGCATAGCTACTTTCCCACCTGCCCAGGTGCAAATTTGCCTGGGGTGGGAGGAGGGCTGTTTCCCCCACTGGGAGTCATCCCTGATGCATATCAGAGGTGGTGCAGCCTTTGAAGCTCACCACCTTGAAGTGCCACTTCACTAGCCTGTTTGGGAGGAGGGATGTGTGAGCTCCTTCCTGCCCAAACCTTTGTTCGTGACTCCTGAGAGTGACCACACTGCCTGGCAGGAGGTCAAAATCCTGTCTTGATGGCAGCAGGCATGGGAAACGCGGGTTTGCCAGCCAGAGAACAGAGAAGCTAGGGCAACCAGGTGGACAACCTCTAAGGTAGCTACTTGGGTGCATGCCACGTCATCCAAGGCACAAGATTCAGGCCAGGGGTGAGAAGGGACGTTGTTTGATGCCAAACGTGACATATTTCGGCTGTACCATAATGGAGCTGCCAACCTTGAAAATGCCCAGGTGGCAACCCATGTTATCCTATGGACCACTGACACTTATAGTAGTTTCCAATGGGTAGCACCACTATACGGACATATAGGCTTGCACTTATGTGTCCTCACCTTTAATATACTGCACCCTGCCTCCTGTGCTGAGTAAGCCTTCCTTAGGGGTGCCTGACATATATTAAAGATAGTGTATTTGACTGTGCCACACATGGTGAGGGTACAGTCGAGTTTGAGCAGTTTGCACTGCTCCTGAAGTCTGCAATGGCAGGCTTGCTGTCAGTAGTTTGCTTGGGTCACCCAGGGTGGCACAAAACCGTGCTGCAGCCCTGGGGACCCCTTTACCACCTATGCCCTTTCTACCCCTGGTACCATATACTAGGGACTTATAAGGAGGTAAAGTCCTTGTCAATTGGTGTTGCCAATTCACACATAACAGTCTTAGGGAGAGAGCACTGGCACTGAAGCCTTGTTAGCAGGTTTCAGTGCACTGTCAAAGTCGAAACCAGCATCTAGTAGTCCAGATAGGGGCAACAAAAAGTGGGGGACATCTGCAAAGAGCCCTGTTTTATTACACAAGGTCACTAACATGTTCAGTATTGTCAAACGTTTCAGTAATTTAAACCTGAGGTAAACCCCCAGCAGCTCTGGCACAGAGCAGGCATGCCTAACTCAAAGAAAATGTGTAAAGCATTTAGAAGTTCCAAAAGAGTTAAAAACCCAAAGGCCCAATACAATAAAAAATACCACTCCAGTTTATAAAATAAATAGAGAAAAATGTAAGAAGAAAATGACACAAAATTACAAACAACCAATAAAGGGGACCAGACATATGATTTGTTAAGAATATTTAAGTGGAAAAATCACCAAGAAAAAATAAACCGCCAATGTAAGTCAATCATTGCAGTAGACCAGGACCAAGGTGAAATATCTGCCTGACAACAATGGAGCCTGGGTCTGATAAACCATAGGTGAAAGTCTGGAAGTCAAAAAGTTCAAAAATGTTTCTACGTCTGACCTCAGAAAAAGAATTTATCCCTTTCTAAAAGAAAAACATTTACATTTTTCTCTCAGAGCAGAATTGAACTTTTTCTACTTTTTGAGAAGAAAAATCCTCTCCAACCAAGTCAGTGATGCAACTGTAGGCTGGATACCTGAAGTAGGTTGGTCTCACTGGTGCTCTGGAGGGTTGGAGATTTCTTGCTGAACATTTTCTAAGTCCCAATGCAGAATGGGGTGAAGCTAAAATCCAATCCGATGCTGTGGAACTGCTAGCTGGATACTTTTTCCGGTAGGTTTCACTGAAGCTCTGGAGGAAAAGTATTCAAAAGTTTCCAACTTTCTTTCAGTGCAAAAAACAACTACAGGAGTACACTACTCATTCCCCCAGGACTTCTGTGAAAAGCACTAAGGGGCATATCTACAAGGGCTGGTGATAATTATCGCTCAGCGCTCTTAGCATGAGGATAATTATCGCCGGCCAACTCTGAATTTTATCGCGGAGATAGCGTGCTATCAGCAACGCTTATCTCCAAAGCGATAAAATTCAGAGCGCAAGCTGCCAACTGTGCGATTATCGCTGGAAATCCAGCGATAATCGCACAACTTCTGGCGATAGCTTGCTGATAGGCTACACATACTTAGCCATAATATCCACCTTCCATAGGATATCATGGCTAAGTCAGTGTCAAAGCAGGCGTAAGGGAAGTAGCGATAACAGAGGTTATCGCTACTTTTCTTATCGCCATGCTTCGTAGCGTGAGGCTTGATAATAGGAGAAATGTCGCTTAGCGACATTTCTCCCGTTATCCTGGGGAGGAACGCCCACTTTGCATCTCATTAGAGATGCAAAGCTGGGCGATATGTGAAAGGGCGAAGAAGCATGGATTCACGCGTTAGCGTGTCCTTGCTAATAGGGCGTTAAAATTATCGCCGCTTTTCGTCCGAAAACGGACGCTAAAGCGGCGATAATTTTATCGCCAGCCCTTGTAGATATGCCCCTAAGAGACTCTCAGGGTATCAGGAAGAGGCCAACAGCAGGGTTGATTTGTGACTGGTCAGCTGGCCACTTCTGAGAAAGGGCCTCTTGCATTTTGTCGTGTCCCTTTAGCCATACAGGAGGTCAACCAACGGAACCTTGGAGTCCACATTTTTGTTCTGGGTACACATGGGAGCAGGTCCAGCCTGTCATGTCTCCTCACAGATCTCAAACAGCAGGTGCTGTCTTTCTCTTTTCTGCCACAGGTCCGAAAGTGTTCTGAGGAGGGTGCCTTGGGGTGCCAAATTTATGTTTGATAGCGCTTTGTGGGCAACTCCTGGCTCTTCCCTAACCAATTGTGTAAAAGTTCCCAGGGGCAGCTCTACCCACTTTGGCAGCAGTTCCTGTTTGTCCTACTGCAAAAAATCCAAAAGCGCACTGTATTCCCAAAATCCAAGATGGGGAATCTCTCTCCTCCTGTGCAGAGCCTCTGTGCCCATTTAGAGGTGCGACCATGTTAATGAGCAGTCCTCTTCTTTCGACAGGGTGGTCTGCAGGTTTATTCTGCAGTAGCCAGGCTATACTGGTAGGCCTTAAGTCATGTTTTCCTTGTCACACTAATGGATATCATAATAAGTGGTGCAATCCACAGGTGACATTTAACTATCCATGCCATAAGTGTATTTTCTGCATCATATATGATGGCTTTATCAGTAAGTTAAATAAGCCAATCCGAGATTATCAAATTTCAACATGGTTTAGGGATCGCAACACATACACTGTGCTCTGGAGAGCGCTGCTCCAGTGTGCAGAGTTTAACCATGCAAAAAGTGTAATTTTCTCGCAAACAGTAAGTGAGGAAGGGAAAATCACAAAGAGATGGGAAAACTGAAGGGATAGAGAAATGTGATAAGAAGAAATCACCAGAATGTCAAAAATACAGGATAAAAGCGATGGGAGAGAGGAAGGGGATATGGAGGGGAAACAGCGAGAGAGAGTGGAGATTAGGGCACAGAGAGAGAAAGGAAGGACAGAAGAGAGGAGAACAGAAAGAGCAAGAAGAAAGATGAAATATGGTGGTGAGATATGAGATAACAAATAAGAGAACAGAGTATAGGCGCAAAATGGAGAAGACAGAAACTTGGTGAAAAGAAAGCATGAAGATAGCATGTAGAGGAGAAACGAAAGAGTGGAAGGAGATATAGTTTTGAGAGGAGGAGAGTAACTGGCAAAAGGAGATAGTAGAATGAGAAAGTGCTGTAAGTGAGGATTTGGAAGGAACAGGAGGAAGCAGAAATGAAGACAGAGATATAGATGAGAAATAGAAAGGGAACCATGAGTTAAAGTGGTCAGTCATTAAAGAGAGGTTTGGGAGAGAAGGGTAGGACATAGATATAGGACAGAGGGCAGGGGAGATGTGGGCGAAAGAAGATGAAAAAAATAGAAGTTTAGAGCAGAGCAATAAGAAAAGTAGAAAAAGTACAGTGATGAGTTAGAAAGTGGAAATGGATAGGGAGGAGAGAGAATGAAAGGGAGAAAAGAGAGGAATGGAAATATGAAAAAGAGAGGAAAGACAAATAGAATAAGGAACTCTAAGATGTGTAATTACAGGCATAGTTATACTTAGCATGCATGTGTAGTGGCACTAGTATTCAAGGATGTGAGGGGCAACTGGCTCAATTATGACTGCCTTTTGATACTGTTTAATACTTAGCCTGGGAGTGACTGGGGTCCATTTTCTTCACTTGGATTAGGGCCCAAAGACCCCTGGCACAATTCGTATCTCTCTCACTCTCTGTTCCTCCATGCGGTTACAATTAGCTCTCACACCAAGAACCAGTGTATTCTCTTTCTAAATCACCCTTATCCAAGTTGGATGTATATTTTATACTAGGATGGGTCTGTTCTGATATAAGTAGTGAGTTCCCTGCCTGGTTGGTGTCTTCCTGACCCTTGAAACACAGAATTCCCTGAAAATTGATTCAATATTCTTCTTACCTTCCCTTGACCATTCATCCCCCATCGCTGTTTTGTGTCCCTTTGTTATACTGCTGTTGTCCGCCTTTCTAAGAGATAATGTGTTTTTCACCGGTGTATGCACTGAGTCTGTATGAGTGCAGTTGCTGCTGCAGGTGCAAGTCAGTGCTGGGAGAGCATGCCCCTAATTGTACACATTGTGGGGAAAGTAAACAGGTTAGCCAAACCTTATTCTGGGTAGGAAGTTCAACCACAATATCCAATGTTGGCCAGTGCCTGTTCCATTGATCAGTGTGGGTATTTGACCCAGCGTTCTAAAGTTGTATGTCCTAAGGTGTATGGGTTCCTATAAGAAATTGGGTTACTGGTTGAGGGGGTATAACTCTTCTCACACAGCAACCACAATTCTCCTCAGGGTGAAGTCACAAGCAAACCCTAAATTCACCTGTGCTCAACCTTCGGGTAGCTTGGCACATAGCAGTCAGGCTTTACTCAGAGGCAATGTGTAAAGTATTTGTGCAACACTTCAAACAGTAACACAGTGAACACACTCCATAAAAGCATCCCACCACAGATTTAGAACAATAGAGTAATTTCCAATAAATGAAACAAGACCAGAACAACAAAAATCCAATCAGTAGAGCCAGAAATATTCAATTTTAAATATGTTACTAAAAATTGTAAAGCACCAACTGTGGAAATCTGCTCGCACCGGACAGGGAAAGAGTCACAAGTTTAGGCTGACCATGATGGAGTGGTGCTGGCTACAAAGATCCAGTTGGGTCCGTTGAACAAAGTAGCTTAAATCGTGGTTTGCAGAGCGCTGTGAGGATCCGCGTCAAAGATGTGTCATATAGCTGAAGCGATGCGTCTGTTCTGAGATGCAGCATGGGCTCTAGTGCAAGGTCCTGTGTCATCATCGAGGATCTCCTCTACGAGGGCTTGTGATGCAAAGTCTGGAGTCGAGGATGAGTCACGCATTTGGGGCAATGTGTCCATCTGAGGAGCTGAGAGGCTGCGTCTGGGAGAGACGCGAGGGCCTGCGCCAAGGATGTGTTGCACAGCAGCAGTTCCAATACAGCGACGGGCAGCGTTGCTGGTCTTTACGACGGTTCCAATCCACCCAGCAGTGGCAATGCGTCAGGTTGCACCACGCAGCAGAGCAGATGCATTGGTTCTGCTGGATCCTTAGAGGCTGGCATAGCACTTTAAGCCCACTTCCAAGGGTCCAGGACTGGGGTGGCACGACTTGGCAGGGTAGACTCACAGATGGCAGAGTCCAGGTGCAGGTGCAAGGTTGTTGGAAGCCTGTTGTGACCCTGAGGCTTTAGATCAGGAGGCAGGCCAGCTGGCCCTTGGAGTCACTCTGGGGTTTTTGGTTCAAGAGATGCTGGTCCAGTCCTTCTCACCCAGGCAAGAGGGCAGCAGGTCAGCACAGCAAGGTATCAGTCAAGCAAGGCAGTAGTCCAGCAGGGCAGCAGCCCAGCAGGGTGGCAGTCTTTCATCAGCACAACAGTCCTTCTTCGTGGCAGAGTATCCACAGGTCCAGAAGTGTACTGAAGAGTTGGTGTCTGAGGTCCAGTATTAATGCCCAGTTGTGCCTTTGAAGTGGGGGAGAAGCTGCTTGAGGTTTCCCTTTAAAGGCCGCTAGGCATCCTCTCTTTCCTCTCCTGTCTCCAGACTAACTACAGGGGGTATGCAACCCTTTGTATGGAGGCAGGACACAGTCTATTCAAGTGTAAGTAGGGCTGTGCCCAGCTCCTCCCTCCCATCCTGCCAGAAATGGCCCATCCAAGCACACCTAAAATCTCTATTGTGTGTGGCTGTTTATGCGGAATACACAAAGCCCAACTCTCAGCTACACCCAGTCATGTGACCCAGAGACAGACTACAGGCATTAAACGGCTAAGGCAGAAAAATGCCAACTTTCTAAAAGTGGCATTTTCAAAATTGTAATTGAAAAGTCGACTTCACCATAAGTTAGGATTTCTCATTGCAATTCCAAAGACATAGAACATGAACTGGTTACCCTCTTCCATTTGGAAATTACAACTTATTAAATGTAATAAGGTAACTCCAATGTCATCCTTTGGGAGAGGCAGGCCTTATAGTAGTGAAAAAGGAATTTAAGAGTGTTTCACTACTAGAGCATGCAAAACTCAAAAGTATATGTCGAACGATTTAAATACACTGTTTCCTGCCCCCTGGGCTGTCCAGGGCCTACCCTAGAAGGTTACTTACATGTACTAAAAAGGAGGTTTTGGGCCTGCCAAACAGTTTATTTTGTCAGGATGAAATGGCAGTTAAAAACTGCACACACCGGCTGCAATAGAAGGCCTGAGACCAGTTTAAAGGGCCACTTGAGAGTGTGGCACAATAAGTGCTGCATGCCCACTTGTAGTATTTAATTTAAGACCCTGGGTACATGCAGTACCACTTTACTAGGAACCTATGAGTAAATTAAATATGCCAATTGGGGATAAGCCAATGTTACTGTTAGAAGGTGGTTCTGACACTCTGGGCCGCCCGGATTTTTCGCTTTTTGAGCACCTATTTGTTGAGCTTTTACTGTGGGAGAGCCTCATAAGTTGGGACTCACTCACAGTGAACTCATGATGAAAGAGACTGCATGTGGATTTTACTGGTGTCCCCCTAGCTTGACTAGGCCGCTGCGCAGCAGCTGGAGTTTGGGGCACCGGGCTGGTTACATGCAGATACCTGTGTACATGCGTGTAGGGGCTGCGCAGGGGAGATTCCTGGCATGCGCAGTCCAGGAGCAGCTACAAAGTGAATGGTGTGGCAGGACTTATGCAGGAGTGGGTGGTGACATGGAATAGGCCTTATACACTGGGAAGGAACATGCCAGGGAAAGTCAGTGTGTTTGACTGTGTTTTTCACTTCATTATTCCCCTATGGGGAAGTGGAGCCCATGGGCTAGTGTCACTTTCCTAAGGCCTACAGATTCCAGACACGCACTAAAGTCCACTGTAACGGGTGTGAGAAGAAGTATTCTGCAGAGTCCAAAGTCATATTTGTACTGCTTTTGGATCATCCAGAAATGTCACATTTCTCTGAGTCAGTCATACCCAGGGCCAGGCTGAGGGCTGACCTCAGCTGGATGGATTGATAAACTTTCTTCCACAAGCTAAGGCCTCCTCTCCATGAAGGGAAGATGGGTGGGGCTACAGGCTCATCCATCAGCAGCTATCACTGGGTGCCAGGCACCAGGCTGCACCAAGGAGGGAAGGCAGCGAGGGGGAAGGGGTCTTGTTTCAGAGACCATGTGGCCAGAGACCCTGGACGACGCCATTTTGAACAAACCCAGAGGCTGGACAAGAAGGAGGGAGCAGGGGCAGGGAAGTGATGGGTCGCTGGTTGATAGGACAAACAGAGACTTCCTGCCAGCCCCCCTACTCAACTTTTTAAAAGTACTGGAAGAGAGCTCTCTCTGGGGTGTGGTCTGCTGAGGCGGAAGGTGCTGGAGCCTGGTCAGGGGCAGTTGGAAGGAGGAACCCCCTGACTGCCCCCCAGGCCCCTACCAGCGCCAGAAGAAGAGCCCAGGACCGGTGCGCAGAAGCAGGGGCCTCTGCGCAGGGAGAAGAGAGGCCCAGGAGGAGAGCCAGGCGAAAGGCTGGCGCAGGGAGCCAGTGAAGACCGCTCCCTGCTGAATCACCCCTCTCTGAGACCCAGAGGGCAAGGGACAGTGCTCCCAGTGGCTGAGGGGCGCCACCAGGAGCAAGAGGGCGCAAAAAGTGAGGAAATCGGACTCCAGGGGGCCGAGATATGCCCCCTAGAAGGTAGGCGACCTTTGACCCCGCCTGGGACTGACGACGAAGCTCGTGGGGCTCCGCCGCCGGTTGCAATCATGCCCCCAGGGTGGGTCAGGCCCCGGGGGCTGCCCCCGGAAGAAGCAAAGTCGGGGCGCCGTCGCGCACCCCGTGAAATTGCCCCAGACAAGGTCCAGGAGCCCACCCTGGCCCCCGGTGATGAGAAGGAGGGGGGCGGGGGAGCGCCGTCGCGCCCCCGCGAAAATGTGCCCTGGGGCCCGGGACCCCATCCCCGGGCCCTGCAGAAGTCAAGTCGGGGGAGCGCCGTCACGCCCCCCGTGAAAATGAGGCCCAGGGGCCCAAGACCCCATCCCCGGACCCCGAAGTAAAGCCGGGGGACGCCGTCGCGCCCCCCGTGAAGAGGAGGAAGGCGGGGGAGCCAGGAGCCCACCCTGGCCCCCGCCGAACAAACCCAAGATGGGGAGCGCTGGCGCGCTCCCCGCGAAGAGGGAGGAGGGGCCTGGGACCCCATCTCCGGGCCCTGACGCTAGAGGGAGGCGGGGGAGTGCCGTCGCACTCCCCCGAAGACTTGCCGGTCCTGCAGGGCCGTTTCTAGGTTTTTTGCTGCCCTAGGCGAGAACTGAAAAATGCCGCCCCCTCCCTTTTACTACCATCACTCTCTCCCCCTGTCATCCAGGTGTTGGGGAATAGAGGCCTGCTTTGGTGCCTCTCTATCTAGTCTGGACTGTCAAATCCCTAGTAAAGATTTCATCCCACATAGGGATCCGCCCCACCCCCAAGTAATGTTTTTTTCTCCAAAAAGTATACTTAGAACTGATTAGACATACGTATTGGAAATATAATCAGGGTGCACCTTGGAGAAAGTGTGAAGTGAAAAACACCAAGGATTTCAAAATGTAAAAATGTTAATTCATGGTGTGCTGGTTACTGTCATAAAATTCAGATTAGGGGCATCGTGCAGTCCTGGAACCTAGACAATCTTCACCCAAGACAGCTCATTTTAACTTTTGGCAAAACAAGAGTTTGCATTAAAAAGGAAAGGGAGGGGTCTTAGAGGTAGTAAAAAAAAATACAGAGACTGGAGAGGTTTGGGCAGTCGTATTCTCAAATCAGAAGTAAACCGTGGCTCTATTAGGTTGTGAGGTTTGCGGCATACTGTACAATGCACATCACATAGTAACATCATTATTATTTGAATGTAGGATATTAATGTTTCCCGTATTTCACTGAAAAGAAATGTCAAACTTCACCCTATTCAGTTCCGTGTTTTAAGAACCGAAATATCTGTAAATCCTGGACTCAGGCGACAGGTAATTTAAGTGTCTAAATGCTCTCTGTGCCGTGGCCGTGCACAGCTGCGTGCCCCTCGGCGCCGCCAGGGCAGGTGGCACCCTCAGAGCAGTGGCAGGGCCGAGGGCTCCCAGGAATGCGGAGCCGGTGCTTGCAAGCTAGCAGTGAGCAGTACTTTGAATATCTGAGGAGGAGGGTTCCGAGCTGGGATAAACTCCAGAGCTGCAGATAATGCTGCGCCGCCCGCAATGAGAGAGGAGCCCGCCACCTGCCCTCAGCCCCTGAGCCCAGAGTCCCCCGGGAGGTAGGAGGCATCGGAGAGGGGAGCAGGGCACTACCAGCCGCCCGCAGGCACCAAAGCAGAGGAGCGGAAAAAGAGAGCCCTGCAGGAGCTCATCCAGAGGCCGAGGAACAATGTGTGCGCTGACTGCCAAGCACTTTCCTCTCAAAGAGAGGACGCATGTTTTTTGCCGCCCTCCCCCTTTTGCCGCCCTAGGCGGCCGCCTAGTCTGGCCGAATGGTAGAAACGGCCCTGCGGTCCTGCAACAGCCGCCGCGTCTGCCCGCCGGAGCGGGCAGACCCAAAGAGCAGCGCTGGCTCCCGCGACCGCACCCGAAGGTGCGGGCCGGGCGGGAGCCAGCCGGAGCAGCCGGGGGTGGGCTCCCCGGGCTGCCCCCACCACCCGAGGGGAGCGAGAGCTGCACGGAGCCCGGGTGTGACCGGGCCCCCACCAGTGGAAGGAGCGGCCGGGGGTGGGCTCTCCGAGCCGAAAAGAGTGCACCTGGGGGTCCGGGTGGGACCGGGCCCCCCCACGAAGAAAGGATGCGGCGGAGGCCGCTAGCGCGATCGCGGCTCTCCCCGGCACAGCGGGAGAGCCGCTCATCCCAAATTCATAAAAAGAGCTGAAGCGCCCCATAATGCCTTGCAAGGCATGGGGACAACATCGTGTTTGGTGCCTGGTGGCCCCCAGAGGAGGGGGGTCACCCTGAAATGTAAAAAGGTGCTGGGGGGAGCTGCTGGAGAAGCGCAGTCTCCCCCCCCAGCACGAAGAGGAGTCCCTCCATAAGTCTCATGGGGACTTAAAAAGAATAACCCCTCAAGGGCTCAGCCTGCTTTATCACACCTTCTAGGCTGGAACTTTTGTTCTACAGCTGAGGGTGTATTGAGAAGTGCTTCATGGAGTGAAGGGCTGAGTTGGGGATGTCTGGAGAAGAGCATCCCCTGGAGGTGAAGAGGTGTAATTGCACCAGAACTGCATTTACTAACGGTTATTTCTTTTTAGAGGGACTGAAGGTCACATGTGTAATGTGAAGTACCTGTGTAAGGTGATGTCACAAGCAAAGTGGGGTTATGTTGCCAGACATTCCTGCTAGGGTGTCTGGCTGTATATGCGTAATCCTGTGATTTCATCTGTGATGCCTTTAGGGGCTGTAATTGCAACGCATTCTAATGTCCAACAAATGTGATGAGTACTGTCATTCTAAGGTAATGCGTCAACATGTATTCTTTCTGCTGCGCTTAAGTGAGGAACAACCCAGACTGTTAGCCCTGAATATGTAGGGGTGCATACTGTATGGTCAATATAAGATGCTCAGTCAGGGTTATGTGTCACTAGGGCAGGTGAACCTACTTTTAATGCGTGTTGAGGTAATGGGGTGGGTCGCCACTGGGATGGTGCCAGTGCGCAAGGCCCTCGCTCCAGGTTATGTTCAACTAACTGCATTAGGGGGCAAGATGATGTGCATACATGGGAGTGGTGGTACTAGACCCCACCCCCCCTTTTGGGAGGGGTGGAGATGTTACGCAATGTCACAAAGTAATTCCAACAGCTTATGTATATTTGTAAATTGGTGCATAGTATTGAGTAGTGTGTGTGTTTAATAAATATACTCTTACTTTTATAAAGCAAAGTACAGACTGGACAATCAATTATTGAGTGTTATTTCTGCGCACCTGCAAATGGCGATTACTAGCCCACACCACCTCCCTTGAGTAAGCCTCAGACTGCTCTGCAACGCTACCCTCAGAGTCAGGCGCTACAATTGGGTGTTTGGTTCCCAGTGAAGGACAAATGTAGTCATGTTATTTGTGCAGGCCTCACAGATGCTGCCTCGTTTTCCAACAGTTACCATGTTTTAAGGAGTGAGCACATGCAATTTAGCACTGGGTAGCAGTGGTAAAGTGTGCAGAGTCCTAATGCCGGCAAAAATGAGATCAGCAACAATGGATGAGGACGGCAAAAATTTGGGGGGAAGAGCACCCTAAGGCTGACAGGTCTAACAGCTCCCCTTACACCCGGGCTGTCTGGCTTCTTCTTCATATGAGTAAATCATGTGTCCCAGCTTTGGCGCATTCACAGTTCTGATCTTTGTGTATTCCCATGCTCGTTATATGAATCACTTTCTTCCTGAACAACTTACTATGATAGTAATTGTGCTTCGGAGGAGTGAGTTTCTGCTGTTCTACTTTGTGCGACTTCCTTACATAGATGTTAGTGGCCCATCTTCATTGTGTCTATCAGTCCCATTATCATTATAATCCCTGCATTGAATTGTGTGTTACCTCAATCACACATGTGTACCTATCATTCCTACATGTAAGTGACCCTTTTCCATCTATGTGTGTTTTTCCTGTCCATATGTGCCTACCTTCAATATCACAGTGTCAGTGATTCAGCTGTCCCAGGTGTTTCCGCACGTTATTGTCTTCTTCTGCCAGTTTTATATTGACCCCTTTTCGCTTGCCTGTGTATCACCTCTGCTTGTGCATGTGTTCCTGTTCCTGTTCTATTATTGATGTCTGTTTCGTGTCTCTGCATCCTTGTCCTCAACACCTAGATATAACATGGGACGGATGAATGTTGTTAAAATGATGATTCTTCCTCTAGAAATATTGCTATTTCAATCTCTATCATGTTATCATTTGTGTGGGCAGGAAAATGTCCTATGGTCTCAAGGAAAAAGATCTACTAAGAGAAAAGGGGTGCATATGCACCATCTATTCAAAGGACTGTAATACCAGAAATTAATCATCTGTTTAGTAGAGCTGTTGTGTCTGAAATGACAAAGCATGTTGGTCGACATGAGTGTCGGGAGAAACTCAACAGTATACAATTATTTAAGACAATCAATTTCTCAACATTATGAGCACTCAACCAAGGGCCTGCCCTACTATTAAGAAGCGCTAAGCTCAACAGTGAAGAAAAATTCTATGCTTCTAGAAGACATGACATGGGGAAGAAAAAGGTATTTGGGAAATATATCATCCATATGAGCTAGGAAATATTGTGTTATTCGAGCCGAGCAGCTCCAACAAATATTTAAAATCAAATTTCGGGAAGGATGGTTTTAAAAAGAAAATCTTGCTACTCATAAATTCTTTTTTGGGCTACTTCCCTGGAGAGGAGGCAAGTATGTTTTATCAAGTATTTTTATCACCAGCTCATTAGAGAGTGCATAGCAGAATTGAGCGAATTTGAGATGCGGAAATGTGAGTAGATTACACAGAGTTGGATAGAGGATTTGGGGTTCGAATGTACACGATAGAGGGAAGCAGTTAATAAAAATAGCCATAGTCTATTAGTTGTAAGATTCTTTGGATGCAGTGTTGTTCGAAAGAGACTTTCATCTTACACCTGACGAAAATGATAACGCCATTAATGAATCCTCCTCTAAATGTATCAGGTGTGAAATATGCATAGTAAATCGGAAACATATGATATAGGAATGTTATAAAATTATGTAGAAATGTGGAATTGTGTTTGCTTGTAAAAGCCGTTTGGACACTTTTTCAAAGAGATGGTACTTGGTAGGTGCTGGGTTATTGTCAAATCATTTCTAAACTGAATGAGATATGAGGATTGGGAAGAGGAGGCAAGAGCAGTGTTTGATTGCTTGGAATAATGGTTTAAATGTGGATTTGCAAGACGTAATTGGTGGCAAAGTTTCTTCAGGTATTGCATGCAGATTTGAGGTTGGCAAGGTGAGCTGGGTATTCATATTTGAGCCAAGTGCATTGAGTTTCGGGATAGTTCTTCCCTGGCATTCATTTCTTTAGTGTACCAAGGTGCGAAAGTTTTAGGACTGACCTGCCTACAAGGGGGGATTGGGGGGCAGCCGAATCCGGTGAGGTCTGCCCCCAGGGCAGATTGGGAGGGGGTGAGGCGAGCCGATTAGCGGGCATTTTAGGGATTTTGGGCTACATTGGGAATAGCCCAATTGTAGCCCAATTATGTAAGATAGCCCAAGGGTTTAAGGGCTGGTTTCGCGCTCACCAAGCCACCATTTTAGGTTTGGTGACCTGGTGACTGGGAGCGCTGTATTACAGGAAGTCTTACAGTGTGGCCACAATAAGTGACTGTTTTGTTTAGAGATCGTGAGCCTTCGAAACAAAAGAAAGTGTTGTGAGTCTGGGTAAGGAGAGACTCAGGAGTAAGATTAGAAAAAACAATTTAATAAAAGAATGTGAATGATTAAAATAACCTACTGACCTTCGAACAAAAGGCCTCAGGCAAGCTGTTGAGCTATTTTACTGTGCAAGAAAGGTTAACAACTGCAGACGAAGGGCCTGATTTACCAAAGTGTTTGACTGTGTTAAGAGAGCCTTAAGACTGTTTAAAGCAGGGAAAGAGACTTTTTGAAGGCATTTGCTCTGGCTTAAGGCAGTCTTAGATCTTGCTTTCCTGGTTTAAGATGAATGAAAGTCTTAACAGTACCTTACACCAAAGAAACCATTTCATAAAGCAAGACAATCTTTCCTTGCTTATGACAGTCTTAAAAGTGCCTCAAGCAAGGGAAAATAGTAAATCATGGGCAATATGTCCAGACTTGTGAATAACAAGCTTTGGCAAAATCAAGAGGTCTTGCCATGTTGACTTATTGGCTTTGCCATTACTTTTTACAGATGCTGCGCTTACATCATCAAAAATGAAAATGCTTTATGCTGATATTGTGCTGCATCACACCCCAGAAAAGAGATAACAATTAAGAAGGCACAATGACATGGCCATTGTCGGCGGTCGTGTGATTCTGTAGGCATGCACAATCATCAGCAAGCATGCACGCCCTAAAGAATGAGGCGTGCCCCTTATTTTATTTTTTTATTTACTGATACAAGATGGTGGATGCCACTTGGATTGTTAAATGAAATTCTATGTGCGTAAAAGTGCTTTTTGCAATGCACAGCAGCCTGGCAGAAAATGTCAGCTGCGGAACTCTCCAATAAAATTAAAATTTTTAAAAAATGAATCCAATCAAAACTATGGTAAAGAAGATATCCTCCAAAGGAGGGATAAACATAAGAAGAGGAAGGTGAGCCATTGACTACGAAGCAAACAGATGATAGTAACTAAGTCAACCAATGGTAAGCGATATGCAGGCGCTAAGCCCACTGTAAGTTTTGGTGCGGTCGACAAGATGTCTTTCGCAGACAGCTAAATGCTGTCTATAAGCGAAGCCTAAAAAAATGAGCCGCGACCGTATGATAGTCCATATGTCTCACTCGACGACCATGCGCATTTGAAGGTTTGTGTCTAATCCGCAGTTTCACTCTCACTTGGCCAGCTCTCATTATCAGGATCTCATGCCCCATCCTGTATCTGCAGCATTAGATTTGAAGTGATAAATTGCTTCTCTCCTTCCAACCGCTAATGCTGTTCAGACATTGCTTAGATCATCTCTGTTTTACAGCCTGGACGACTGTCAGCCAGAGAAGCACTGTGTTAAAACAAAAAAAGAAAAATAGTATTGTATTTTTTTTTTTTACTTGAAGCAAGGCTCAAATGACAGGTACTGGAATCGTAATGGAAGAAATGGAAACAGGGAGCGAGGTGAAAATTAAGAAGTGTCTCTGCCGTCCCGATGAGGTGGATGAGACATTTTTGCGGGTTTATTTTTAGCGCGCTCGTTTGTGTGCGGCGCCATTAAAGCTCTCATGAGTCGGAATGTAACGCTTGCCCGGCTCTTGTTAAGACCTGTTGCGATGTTCGCGATCCCTCCCGGGGAAGGGAAATAAAACGATCGCTCTTCTGTTTCTGAGGGTTTTTCTTTCCGAGGGAAAAGAGAGCTAGAATTTCGGAAAGTGGTGTTACCCACAGGAAGTTAAGCAGCCTGAGAGCTCTTGGAAAGCTTCAAGGACGACGTCGTGGCAGTGACGTAATCAGGGCTTTAAGTGGGCCGGGTCTCACCGGGTCTGAGCACCGCCAGTTTTTTAAAGGGGAGGCCTCGAAACGGGTCTCAATCGGGCTCTGTTTTGTGCCCTGCCACAGGTGAGGCGGTCCGTTTTTTTCCGGACTGCAGTGACAACAGGCACATCATGTACGCCTGCTCACACTGCTCACTTCTCACTGGTGGAGAAGTTACGGCATTAGGTCATGCCAGGTGAGCTTGTAGGGGAAGGGAAATCCTTTAAAGAGAGTCATTTTCTCTCTGGATTTCCCTTCTCTTTTTGAAACTCAGGAGCAGCAACATTGTCGTGGTGCCACCAGGGCTTTAAGTGGAAGCTTTTTCAATATTATATACAAGCCATAGTTGCTGCTTATTTATCCTATGCAACTAACAACCATTGACAAAGCCAATAGTCCTGACTTGTTGTAGGTATGATGTTACTTGTATCATATATCTGGATGCAATGACAGAAACAGCAAAATACGAGTTGGGCGGCACATATGCTAAGCACAGATTTTTAGCTTACGTGTTTTTAAGCCACGCCCTTAATTATATTGGCCACGCCCCTTTAAGAGACACCCTCCAATGTTTTCATCCCACTTAAAGCCCTGGGCGTAACATAAAATTATGTGACTCCCCTACAGAATCTGCAGAGGTGCTCCTGAGTATCACATACAGGGCCAGCTTTAAGGCAGCGACCAGTGCGTCCTGGGCGCTGACCTGGAGGAGGGGCTCTTACCTCAGGTGGAGACTCTGGGGCTTATTTACAACCAGGGAACAAGTCCTAAAAAACAGAAGTGGGAGGGACTGACCAAGTGAGACAGTATGCAAGTGACATCATGACGAGTGCCATAAAAGCACATGACGTCACGACGCGTGACATTCCATGTGGCATCACAGGAAGTGACCTCACTGGAATTGACATCACAAGAAGTGACATCAGATACTAAGATCTCACACATATGTTTATTAGGTGCATCATGAGTACATTAAGTGCATTACTTAACAAATGAGATTTGGAATCGAGGTTGTGCTTAAAAAGTGGTGCAATCCTGACGCAAAATCTGGGCCTCAACTAATACATTTTTTTTAAACCCTGCCACAAAGAAATTGGCAACAAGGAAAAGCATGGTAGTAGAAGTTCTGCTTAATTGGTTTCAAAGTCTGCATTTTAAAATATTTTATGGGGTTAAGGCATCTGCTGCAGAGGTGTCTAGTAAATCTCAGGGAATAATAATAATGATGAGATAACTTTGGTGCTTAATTTGTTGGAGAGATCTGTGTTTTGTGTAGTCCCAAATTTGAATCAAAGTAGTATAGAAGATTAAGTTGTCTCCTTCAAAACATAATCACCCACTGATCTTGGGGGGGCGTTTGGGGATTGTTGAACCTCTATTTTGTTGCTACCTTCTTCGGGTTTGTTATCCATGATATCGCAATACACATGGTGTGCATCTTATACAATGCTGTGAGCATAAATGCACCACTTAATTATGCAATAGTGCTCTGATATGTGTATGTTATAACTTGTGTCAACTGAAAATGCAATAAAATATGTTTTTTTTAAAAGTTGCCTCCTGCAAAGCATATCATGTAACATGCAGATCACAGATTTTTATTTTAAGTATATAGGTAAGTGGAGTACTGCTTTGAACACAGAGATCCTTTTTTTACTTGCAGTTAATAAATTGTAATCCTTCTAGTAGACCACAGTGAACTATGAAGGGTATTTGACTCCTACACCTGGCAACACTGACTGTCTCATGTAACACATCCTGTATATTGATTTACACACTTACATGATTTATTTGGAATGGATAATGTGTATGTTGTGTAAAGCACTCTAACACTGCATTGTGATGAGTAGCGCTATAAAAGAAATAAAATTGTGCTATTTAATTTGTTATTTGTCTAAATACTGGGACAGACCAACCCATCTGACATTCTTACAGTGCATGCACTTATATACAAGGTAAAAAGCATGCAACTCTTAAGTACCTGTGAAAACATAAGCTATGTGCTTTTGTTTCCTCGCCGGTGCATTTGCATTTGTGAGGTTCCAGGACGCCTCCAGCCCCATACTCGATCAAAAGGAGGTCTGATGGCCCCTTAACTTCTGTCTTTATCTGTGCCCAGCTGGAGGTGAAAAAAGACCCCTTGCTGCCTCCACGTTGCTGCTTGGAATGGAAAGCAGACAACGTGCAGGAGCTGCTAAACATGTCCCGGTGTCTCAAAATTACACTGGGACAAGTTCAATATATTTCTGTGGGCCCAACTTCTTAGCAGGGTGGACGGCGTCCGCCCTGTGAAAATAGTGGGTGGACGCCGTGGACCCGCGTGTACCCCCGACTCGTTCCCTGTTTACAACGCCTTGCGCCGCTGGTGCGTCACTTTTTCCCATTTTAAAAGTGACGCACCAGCGGCGCAAGGGGCTTGTAAATAAGCCCCTCTGTGTTTAGCAATAACTTACGATTTAAACGCAGATGATGCAGAGTTAATTGTTCGTCCAGATTTCAGGCAGCAGTAAAAATGTCAAGATAACTCGTGATTAATGTTCCTGCTAGAAAGAGAGATCAGAGTTTTGTTTAGTGGCAGTTTTGACTCGCCATAAAGTAATGCAAAGGGTTAATATGCCTGCTGCAAAGAAAAGATCTGTATTTAAAGTGGATAGCTGAGTGGATTAGTAAAGCCATCCTTTACCAGAGCTTTAAAGCAAATGAAATGTATGTGAGACAGGGGCTATGGAGAGATGAGGGGCCATTTTGCCGGGTGGTAGTGAGGGAATCTGAGGAGGAGGTCATGGTGGGAGGGGGTGCCTCAAAGATTGTCGCACCGGGAGCCACCAGCGCTAAAGCCAGCCTTGATCACATATATCTCACAGATATTCAGTGCTTTTAGTGGGATGAAAAAGGTGGGGGAGGGGGGTCTCAAAAATAGGCGTGACCTATATAAAGAAGGGTGTGGCCTAATGGAGGACACTACAATCCTGCACTGTACCAGTTCATAAACAAACAGTTCTCTCACAAAACCATAATTTGAAAACTACCAGCATCAATACATTTAAGTTTATACACAAACATGTTCCACTCCCATTAGAAATAGTAAGCCTGAAAAGGAATTTATGATGGAAAATACTGGGTATTTTTAAACAACTGACACATTTTCTGGACTAATTACTACAGATTAGCCATTTTCATCTACCCCATGCAAACGCTTAACTAAGATTATTGGGGTTACTTTTATTAATCATTGAACAGAGCAAACATTTTCATATTCTGTTTGAAAATATTATGCAGAAATATGATTCCTAATAGCTGTCTTACAGATTTTGCTTTATTCCGAAAGTCTTGGCAGCTAATGGAAAAGTCAGAAAACAATCATACCTTATGAACTGCTCAAAAACTCAGCGAGGGGTAGGCAGCAATGACATTGAGTATCCAGCGTGCCCCTCAACCAGAGAAAGAGAGCAGAGTGTGACGCCCACCCCTCTTGTCCCCTTGCGGAATCTGTGGCGTGCACTTTAAGCAGCTGCGGCTCGTGCAGGTAAGAGCGATGAGGGGGGATTTCGACAGACGACGAGGGAAAGTTAATTATTCTTTTAATTTTCCCTCGGGCTCGTCTGTCGAAACTCCCTCCAACCCAGCCCCACCGCCCCACTGCCTTACCTGCACATGCCCCTCCTGACTTTAAGATCGCTATCAGATGATCGTGTCTTTGAATTAGCTGCTGATTGTGGCAGCAGATATAACAAGGCAGTCTCTTCAAGTTACATTAAAGGCTGGGGATAAGTGGCACGGCTACCAAGGCTAGATTCTTTTCACGTTGAGGGTTAGAGCAAAATAGAGGGCTCAATACAGACCTGACTCAGCACCTGGTGTTTAGAACTACCAGTGCTGAGGACCCACAGGACCTGGCCCACTTAAAACCCGGCAGATAGTCATTGGCCTTGAGCAGACTGGAGCGCAGCTGAAGGGTTTGGGGGTCCCTGAATGGACAAACCTGTGTTATGCCTAGATCTGCCAACTCAAACATAAATTTCATCTTGTAAGGAGGGGGCAGGGGCCTGGAGGGGGGTGGTGGGGGTCTTGTGCAGAGAAGTACCTAGGAGGTACTTTTGTCTTAAGCCCTCCTACTCCCAAAAAAAAAGCTTGCTGAGCCTGTTGCCAGTGTCCTGGGGTGTTTTCACACCCCTTAATGGAAATTCAACGTTCAAAGCCTCTGAAAATGAGCTGGAAATTCACTGTTTACAGTGGCTTTCAGCTCACTTGCCTGCCACTGTGCAATATCTGCTTCTCACAGGGTGACAGTGTCAAGGGAGCCAATATTGTGTGTCACACGGTGACACTGAGAGTTGGCAGGTCTTTCACACCCCTGCATTGTGGACACAAATAATTCTCTTCCCAAAGAACATTTTTGAGGTACAGAGGGCTATAGTTTTTTTTAAGTGGAAGTTCTGATCGACTTTTTAGACTTTCCATTATAATTTGATTTATTTATCTGTAATTTGTCCTTTTCAGGCGGTTGCTTGCAGATTTGTCCAAGAATGGGACAGGCCTCACTTAGCACCAAGAAATGGTGAAACATGGGCTCACTCTCAAGAAATTCCTAACAACAAGGAGTGCAACCAAAATCATGGCATCTCCATCAAAACCATGAAGGGTAATACTGACAATATTTAAAGCCCATACATATTTAATGCAGTACATGGGGCCAAACAGTCCTTAATTGAAGTGGGGAGCCTACACATGTAAAACAATTACTGTATTATTGTTGTCAATACCAATTTTTACACAACAGAAATAAACCATATCAAAAATATATTTAAATTACATTTTTTATAATTGATAAACAATTTTGTGCTTAAAAATGATAAACAAAATATATTAACACTCTATGAACATTGGAATGTTGCTAGTTCCATTAAAGACAACGGAGCATCAGTGGGCTATAAACATTGGTATGGGGCAGCTACTCTCAACTTCCCAATGTCCTAATCCACACTGTCTGACTCTCAGTCCTTCCCTGCATCTCAACAGTCCATGTGGATTGCACAAGGCAATGAGAGAGCCAGTGGCTGTAGACTAGGGCCACATAGCAAGTCTTCCCTCTTCTCTACTCTTATTGCTCTCAATGTTACTAGAGCCTGGGAATGAGGGAGTGAGGCATTCTGCTCAGCTTCTGTCTCCCTCAGATCTGCCAAACAAATAAACAGTTTGGCAGAGTGAAAAGAGAATCAGGGGTTGACTTCTAGCAACTTTCACAGCTACTGCTGTGTGTGCACAAGCAACTGCTAGGCACACACACACAACAAAAGCTGTGAAATGAACTTAGGTTTTGGGGGCAGCAGGGGTTGTAACCACCTAGTCCTCTCAGGAGGCTGCTATTTTCAATTAGGACAGTTCACCTTCAAGTCACAGAATGCTCTAATAGTCTTATATCCTACCAATGCAGGCAATACTGGCAATTAAAGGCCCACCTTTGGTTCAGGCCTATAACTATGGAGCTGGCCTATAAGACTATATTATCAGAAAACTTTAATTGGAATACTCAGTCTATTTGCAGATAGTATGCCCCCTGAATATCGAAGCTAGAATATTGAGATATACAAATATCGAGGACAAAATATCAAATCCAAAATATAGAAATTTAAATAAGCATAGATTTTCTCTAACTCCACATATATGTACCTTGACAACATATATATTATACTATATTATATTATATAATATATATATATATATATATATATATATATATATATATATATATATATATATATACAAAGGTTACAGGGACATTATAGTTAGGAAGTAGAATTAGAGAAACCTTAGAAATTCACGAAGAAAACAAAGGTTACAGGACATTATAGTTAGTCAGATTTTACACACACAAAACCATAAAAAAATTCAGAAGTTATCCTTATCTCAAGTAATTATAACCCGTGACCAAAGATAACGATAGCCCACGCCCCGCCACGCACAGTTTTCTCATCAATAATTTCACTGCAAAGGTTGCAGTGATAATATTATCAATGATGTCATGAGCAATGTAATATGTGGGGTAATTAGCAGTGCATTGTGAGGGCGGATCCTCGCATACTCAGAAAAAAAATATTTGGGACAATTTCTTGCCCGAGAGGGGTCCCTCACAGACCTGTCCATCAGTCCCATGGAGTCAGAGTACCTCTACCCTGATCCCTTGTATTCTATTTACACTTTATTCCTCCCCCGGGAACTGTGTCGCAATTGACAAAATGGCGGCCGCAACTTTTCTCTCAGGTTGCAGCCAGCCAATCATGGCATTGCTGATGGCACGTGGATCCACATTTCTAGATATACATAAATCTTTTTCTTTAATAACTACTGAACAGATTTACATCAAATTACAAAAAGCTCTCTTTATGGACCAAGATCTAGCTTTCTGACAAATGTGGTGTAATTCTGTTTAGCTGTTCAGGCTGCAGTAGTGTCTAAAATCCCTATGGGAAATTGCATGGGGAAAATGCATTTTGGTATCCCCCCTTTTTCTTGGCCCCCGCTTGATAAATCTCCCCAAAACTTTCCAGATGGAAGCTGAAGTGAGTTTAGGTGGAAAGCAGCTCCTGTACAGAGCACTCTCAACACCACTCGGCGTGGATGGCACTGTGCTAATCCTATGCTTAAAGACTTTGATAGAAAAGCAGACATTTGAGGTGTGCAGATCTAGAGTGTCGCTGGTGTTGAGAGTGCTCTGTACAGGAGCTGCTTTCCACCTAAACTTGAGAACTACCCAGAGTTCTCTGCTTCTTTTTTTGCATAATTTATGCGTCACTCTATGCCTGAAAGGGTATTGTTTTGATTTATATATATATTTAAATATAGTGGGACTATGAGTATTTTACCAAGCTGCGAAGGAAGGTCTATGATTAAGGCTAATACAGCTGAAACGCGTCAGACCAGCAATTGAATGTTGCCGCCCAAATGTATAATAAATGGCTCCTTTGTCATCCTACCAGTGCTTCGGCTATTTCTGTTCACAGTGCTGGTTGCAATTTAGCGGGATGCTTCGTTCCCGTGGCTTGCTGAGGCTGCCCTGCAGGGTCATGGGCTCCCGCTTACGAAGAGACTGTGTGGATATATATATATATACATATATTATCTACTGGCGGTCGCCAGTAGATAGTTATAGTTAGGACCTTTATCCATAGGAAATCTGCAACATTCTATTTGAAATAACTCTTGCGCCGGTTGACGAATCTTCGCGAAAGCTTCCAACTTGTTGGGGCGCTCCGCTCCTACCCTGAAAGTCTCGGGTTGATTCGTCAAGCGGGGGCCGAGAAAAAAGGGGGGTCCCAAAACGCATTTTCTCCGTTTTCTCCATGTTAATTCCCATAGGAAATTTTAGCCACGTCTACAGCCCGAACTGCTGAACGGAATTACACCAAATTTTGCAAAAAGGTAGCGCTTGGTTCAGAAAGCGACCTTTTTTTTAAATGGTGTAAATCCGTTCAGTAGTTGCGGACAAATTCAAAAAATAAGAGTGAAAAAATCGATTTCCCATAGGAAACTTTATGCAAGGCTACAGCAAAAACTGCTGAACAGAATTACACCAAATTTGGCAAAAAGGTAGTGCTTGGTTCAGAAAGCACCCTTTTTAAAAATGGTGTAAATCCGTTCAGTAGTTGCTGAGAAAATCCAAAATAAAAGTTGATATTTGGAGGCACGGAGGATCCGCGCACCCTCCCGACCACGAGCTGCATGCTAATTGGCTGTCAACACTCCAAACCAGGAAGTGTTGGCAGCCATCTTGTTCCTCGGTAGAACCGAGGGACAAGAAAAGACAAAAACAAGGGCGCAAAACGCAAAAAGGGGGCAGGGTAGAAACACCCTGACCCCCTAGCCCTGCTCAGGGGGTCCTACAAGGACCCCCAGGGCCCAAAAAATGTTTTTTTTTTTTTTTTTTAAATCGGCAAAAAACGCGCTGGGTGCGCGGATCCTGCCGATAAAAAAAAAAAACGAAGCGCCAAGTCCCGGGGGCATGCTGGGCTTTATTATTAATTATTTGGGGGGCCTCTAAGGCCCCCCCAAGCCCCGGGGACCGCCACCCCCCGGGGCTTCTTTTTATAAAATGAAATCACCTGTGTGGGGGGGCTCCAGCCCTCCACACGCCCGAGGACCACCACCTTCCCGGGGCACTAACAAATTTAAAATGGGGGTCCGTTTTGGACCCCGAAGCCCGGGGACCATTACCTCCCGTGGCTTTGCAGATGTGGGGAGGGGGCCGCGCGGCCCCCTCCTGGAGCCATTGATGGCCCTGGGGACCGCCACCCCCCAGGGCCGGCTCCTGCAGTGTCCCGGGGTGCTCACCCCCGGGACTCTGTAGTTTGCAATGACAGGACGGGAGCCTCGCGGCTCCCGTCCTGTCATTGCAAACTGCTTTGCTTCATTGAAGCGAGAGCAGGGAAACCTGCTCTCGCTTCAATGAAGCTCCACATGGGGAGCTGCATGTCAGCAGCTCCCCATGTGGAAAAGCAATGCCGGCTCCCGAGGGACGCGGGGAGCCGGCTGGGACCGTGGGGGATTGGGGACCCCCCACGGTCCCCAACGGAGAGGGCCAGCCCCGGGGATGGGGTCCCCGGGACAAGTAGTGGCCCGGGAGGGGGGCCACGTGGCCCCCCTCCCCCCAAAAAAAAAAAAAGAAATAAAGGCCTGCCCCGGGGATGGGGTCCCCGGGGCAAAAGGAGGCCTGAGGAGGGGGCCACGCAGCCCCCTCCTTAAAAAAATAATAAAAGAGTGGCCAGTCCCCGGGGATGGGGTCCCCGGGGCCGGAATCGGCCACGGGAGGGGGCCACGCGGCCCCCTTCCCGTTTTTAAAAAGAAAAAAAGGGGTAAGGCCCTGGGGGATGGGGTCCCCAGGGCCCAAAAAAAGGAAAAAGGAAGGGGGGCCACACAGCCCCCCTTCGGGGAAAAAACAAACAAAAAAAAAAAAACGATTGGGCCGCAGGCCTTGCCCCCTTCCTTTACCACTCTGCAAACGCGCCCCCGAGCGTTTGCAGAGGGGGAACGAATTCCCCTTGAATACTGGGGGTCCCTGGGGGCCAACTAGCCCACCAGGAACCTCCGGTATGCGCCAGGGGGCTGCGTTGCAGAGAGGTGTACAGAGGCCACGCCCCTTTTACACCTCTCTGCAACGCAGCTCTGTGGCGCATACTGGAGGTACCTGGTGGGATAGTTGGACCCCAGGGACCCTCAGGATTCAAGGGGACTTAATCCCCAACTTAAAACGCGCCACGGGCGCGTTTGCACAGTGGTGAAGGGAGGGGGCGGGGCTTCAGGTGACATGTGTGCAAACAGGCCCCATGGCGCGTTTTAAGATGGGGAATTAAATCCCCTTCAATCCTGAGGGTCCCTGGGGGCCAACTAGCCCACCAGGTACCTCCAGTAAGCGCCACGGAGCTGCGTTGCAGAGTGTTGTTAAAAGGGGCGTGGCCTCTGAACACCTCTCTGCAACGCAGCTCTCTAGCGCATACTGGAGGTATCTGGTGGGCCAGTTGGCCCCTAGGGACCCTCGGGATTGAGGAGGAATTAATTCTCCAATTTAAAACGCGCCACAGGGCGTGTTTGCAGACATGTCACCTCAGGCCCCACCCCTTCCTTCACCATTGTGCAAATATTCCTCTAAAATCAGCCGAACTACGAATTCCGATTTACTCACCTGTTATCAGGAGAGACCTCAGTGCTGCATCTTTGAGCCCAGTACTGATACTGAAAAGTAATTTTAACCGTACTTACCAGTAACTTGAATTTCCTTCCATAGGATATCATTGCCTGGTTTTTGCTGAAAAAGTTTCTAAGTGTCGATTTTTGAAACATACAAATATTCCTCTAAAATCAGCAGAACTACGAATTCCGATTTACTCACCTGTTATCAGGAGAGACCTCAGTGCTGCATCTTTCAGCCCAGTACAGATCCTGAAAAGTAATTCTAACCGTACTTACCAGTAACTTGAATTTCCTTCCATAGGCTAACATTGACTGGTTTCACTTGAAAATTCTTCTAAGTGTTGAGTTTTGGAACTTTATAATATTCCTCTAAAATCAGCTGAACTGCGAATTCTGATTTACTCACCTGTTATCAGGAGAGACCTCAGTGCTGCATCTTTCAGCCCAGTACAGATCCTGAAAAGTAATTCTAACCGTACTTACCAGTAACTTGAATTTCCTTCCATAGGCTAACATTGACTGGTTTCACTTGGAAATTCTTCTAAGTGTTGAGTTTTGGAACTTTATAATATTCCTCTAAAATCAGCTGAACTACGAATTCCGATTTACTCACCTGTTATCAGGAGAGACCTCAGTGCTGCATCTTTCAGCCCAGTACAGATCCTGAAAAGTAATTCTAACCGTACTTACCAGTAACTTGAATTTCCTTCCATAGGCTAACATTGACTGGTTTCACTTGGAAATTCTTCTAAGTGTGGAGTTTTGGAACTTTATAATATTCCTCTAAAATCAGCCGAACTACGAATTCCGATTTACTCACCTGTTATCAGGAGAGAACCCAGTGCTGCATCTTTTAGCCCAGCACTGACCCTGAAAAGTAATTCTAACCGTACTTAACAGTAACTTGTATTTCCTTCCATTGGAATCCATTGTCTGGTTTTCCGCAGAAAAGTTTCAAAGTGTCGTTTTTCACAAACTACAAATATTCCTTAAAAATCGCCTGTATGACTTAAACGCATTCTTTCAACTGTTTACAGGAGATGCACCAGTGCTGGATCCAGGATCCACCACTGAGTAAGAAAAAGTAACGATAACACTACTTACCTGCTAAGTGAATTTCCTCCCATAGGATAACATTGGTGATTCTATGTGAAAAAGTTTCTAAGTGTCAACTTTTAAAATACAATAATATTCCTTAAAAATCACTACTGTAACCAAAACGCTTTTACTCAACTGTTTACAGGAGATGTCCCAGGACTGAATCTAGGATCCAGTCCTGTGGTTAGAAAAGTAATCCATAAAGTAACTAATTGCATTTAACTAGAAATTCACATTGAGCTCAATGTTGCATTGTGTTTGAAATTGTGTTGCCCATTGCAACAACTGTAACTACTGTACTTAAAAGTCTATTGCCTATTTGCAAAGTATTTAAACTAAAGTAATTCATTCTGAGAAAGTATATTTTGTAATGTAATGTATAATGTAATTACAATGTAATGTAAAAAATAAAATATCTAAAAATAAATAGTTTAAAAAAATGTAGTAAATCAGTATAAAAAAAATATATAACAATTAATACATTTAAAAATTGTCATTTACAAAACCTTTGAAATTCACTGAAAAAAACCATAGGTTTCAGACATGTTATAGTTAGGAATTAGCATTTAAAAAACCTTTGAAATTCACTGAAAAAACCATAGGTTTCAGGCACGTTATAGTTAGAAATTAGCATTTAAAAACCTTACAAATTCACTGAAAAAACCATAGGTTTCAGACACGTTATAGTTAGAAATTAGCATTTAAAAAACCTTTGAAATTCACTGAAAAAACCATAGGTTTCAGACACGTTATAGTTAGAAATTTGCATTTAAAAAACCTTACAAATTCACTGAAAAAACCATAGGTTTTAGGGACAGTTATAGTTAGTATTCATTGCACTCGTACAAAACCCGTGAAATTCCCCGTTATAGTTAGTTCAGCTAACTATAACTCGCGCCCGTAATGCACTGCTGATGATGTCACATATTACATCACTCATGACATGGTCAGTGACATCACTGATGACATCACTGATGACATCTCAAATGACATCACTGATGACATCACTGATGACATCATCCACGTGATAATCTGATGCACCTCCTCACACCCTAATATAACCTTTGATACACCCACTCTAAATTACAGACTGCCATTCGCAAAACCATAGACACTCCACCACCAATAACTACATACCCACTCATTGATTCTTAGGTCTACACACACATCCACTCACTCACCTGTACAGTCACTCATACTTACGGTCACTCAGTACAGGACTATCATATGCACTCATACTCCTATATAGACACTCAAACACTGCCACTCATCCATAGAGGTACTCACACACCTAGTCAGTCATGCAAATAATTAAACACACTGCCATTTACTCACCTATACAGTTATACACACACCAGCTCACTTACTCATACAAATACTAGCACATTCTTATGCTCTTATACAATCACTGATGCAAGCACACACTCATCCATACAGTCACTCTCACAATCACACACTCTCGCTTATAGCTATTTATATACTCCAACACACATATATACTGCCTTTCACATATGTAGTTACTCACACATGTACCACTGGGACATATATTCACTCACTAATACACTCTTACACACACTTACCCACCCATACAGTCTATCACAGATGCACTCTTGAAACCATCCACCCAGTGAATCACCCACTCACACATCTATGCAGAGTCGCACCCACCCCACCCACACAAACACTCAGGCACCCATACAGATACTCAGACAACCAATCAATAACTCCTATAGACACTCATGTAGCTATTCACAAACCCATGCAGCCACTTACACAGCAACAGACAGACGGATACAGACATTCACCCAGTTTAGTCACTAACCCATGCATTCAGTAAGATACGTTTAATCACTCACTTATAGAGTTAGTCACGCACCTACTAAATCATCCATACAGACACTTATACACCCACTCATTCTTCAATACGCCTTTCCCTATATTTATTAAAAATATGTAAACTTTACAGAAACACACAGTCACTGGATGATGTCATCAGTGATGTCATTTGAGATGTCATCAGTGATGTCATCAGTGATGTCACTGACCATGTCATGAGTGATGTAATATGTGACGTCATCAGCCGTGCATTGCGGGGGCGCGAGTTATAGTTAGCTGAACTAACTATAACGGGGGAATTTCACGGGTTTTGTACGAGTGCAATGTCCAACTAACTATAACTGTCCCTAAAACCTATGGTTTTTTCAGTGAATTTGTAAGGATTTTTAAATGCAAATTTCTAACTATAACGTGTCTGAAACCTATGGTTTTTTCAGTGAATATATATATATATATAGAGAGAGAGAGAGAGAGAGAGAGACAGAGAGACAGAGAGACAGAGATAGATATATATGTATGTGTGTATATGTATATAAATAGATACATATATATATTCACTGAAAAAAACAAAGGTTACAGGGACGTTATAGTTAGCCTCAGATTTCACGCATACAAAACCAGTGAAATTCAGCAGTTATAGTTACCTGAGCTATCTGTAACTTACGCCCCGCAATGCACTGCTTATGACCTCCCATATTACATCACTTGTGACATGTATGGATGAATGAGTGGCTGTGTGATTTCTGTATGGGTGATTGAGTGGTTGTGTTAGTGGCTGTAAGGTTGTATGAGTGGGTGTAGGTGTCTGTATTGGTTAGTGAGTAGGTGCATGAGTGGCTGTATGGGTGAGTTAATGGGTATGTGAGTGGCAGTATGAGTGAGTGGATGTGTGAGTGGCTCTATGGATGAGTGATTGTTTGCAAGTACTGGTATGGGTCTGTGAATGGGTATGTGAGGGATTGTGTGGGAGTGGGTGTATGAGAGACTCTATGGGGTGTGAGTGGGTGTGTGAGTCATTCTGTGGATGATGTCATCAGTGATGTCATTTGAGATGTCATCAGTGATGTCACTGACCATGTCAAGAGTGATGTAATATGTGAGGTCATAGGACATAAGTGTAGGAAGGTGGAATCTGATTACATGGTTGCCCCCACTTTTTTTCTGGTGTTTTGATGGTTTTTGACTTAGTTTGGCTGGGGCCCTGCTATCCAGGACCCCAGCCTAGCTGCTTCCTCTCTAAATTGATTCCATGTACCTTAAGTACACTTCAGATTGGATTCTGGGGTGCCCTTATAAGTCCCTAGTATATGGTATACTATGTACCCAGGGCATAGGTACCCCAGAGGCCTACCAGGGGCTGACGCATGTATTATGCCACCCCTGGAAAGCCATCCAAAATGACACCACAGGACTGCTACTGCAGCCTGAGTGAGGTGGTGCATGCACCCCTTACAGAGATATAGGTTCACTATATCTCACCTATCACTGCACATAGAAACCTATCAGTCACCCCTATGGCAGGCCTTATCAATCCTGAAGGCAGGGTGCTTGGTTTTATGTGAGAGGGTGCCCATGCATGAGCAGAGCCCCTCTGCAGCCTTCGGAATCTCCTCTCCGGGGTTGTCTGTGGTGCAGCCTGACCATATACTCTTAAGTGCATTATATCCTCACGGTAAATGCTAACTTTGGGATGGCTGCACTGAAACATGTTGAGTTTAGTGTCAAACACCTTGGAATCATACCCCCACACCAGTAACTGGTGTGGGAGTATGATCCCACCCTTCTAGAGGGAAAGACATGACAGCACCGGTATACCCGGTACCAGCTAAACAGAGCCCTGTCATCACAAAATGGATGCTGCAGCCACAGACACGAGTCTGGCCTCCTGCTGCTGACCGAAACTCCGGGTGGGGAGGCCTGGACAATAGGTTTCCTGTCACAGGGTTTCCACCTCCCAGACAGATCTTAGTGGATTAGGGCTAGGTGGGTGCACTCCAAGAGTGCTTTGAAGTACTGCACTGGGGGCACATTTGGTGTCCTCGTGCATACCCCAGTTCAAACCTGTTGCAGGGGCTGCCAACTGGACAAAGGAAATGGGTGCATCCACCCCTCTTTCCAAACCCTCCCATAGGTGGGTCCACAGAGTTAGTCCAACCCCTTTCTTAGGTATAAGTAAGGAACTCCTGGCAACAGGACTTTAGATATCCCTGGACGAAACTCTGCAACTGAATCCTGGAACTTCGATGCTCTACTCAAGACTAGAGGACTGAAGAAATGTCCCTTGGGGTCAAGGAGTGACTCCCCTGCTTGGCAGGCACCAACAAAGCATTTGCCGGTCTGCATCTCCGAAGCTTCCGCCAGACTCCGAAGTAACTGCAGCCCAGGAAGAGGATTTCCAGACTTCTCAGAGGCCGACCCAAGTCCCCAGCAAAGCTGAGACCCGCAGCCCTCACGAGGGACGTGGAACCGGAACTCCTGGACACCGTGCACATTTGCTAGTGCATCAACTTCTCGATGTCTTTTGAAATCCTGCTTTGGGTTACTTGTAGCCCAGGCCCCGAGCACCATTTGCACCGAAGATTGTGAGCCTACACTCCACGAGTGTTCCCTGGGCCTGCTTCTTGCATTTCCACTCGAGGCTCCTTTGCGATCCCTGGTCCGTCAACTGGTGGGTCCCTGTGAAGGCAACTCTGATTTTATTTGGGCTTTTCTGGTTGCTCCAGACGTGCCCTGACTCCCCACCAAGTGGTGAGTCCCTCAGCCCTTGCTGGTCTGCACCAAAGCATCTTTCTCCTTTCTGCGTGGGTTGCTATTGCCAAGGCTTAGTGTGTTCAATCCAGACACCAATGCTGTAGCACTCGACATCCTTTGTGGGACAGCTCGAATCCAGCTCCTGGTTGTTGTCGACACCTCCTGGTCCTCGTGGCTGAAGAGTCAAGATTCACCTCTTTCACCTGAAGCACCCGACATCGGTGGGCATTCGACTATCGTGCCCCTGGTCACTGGCAAGTGACCCAGACTCTGTCCCCTCTGCTTTCAGGTTCTTCTCATCTTCGATCCAGGCTTGGATCTCTTCGGACACTTCGCATCTTCCCGGCATCAGCACTTCTCTGCAGACTGCCATTGAAAACGACGATGCAAAAACTGGACAAAGGAAATGGGTGTAGCCACCCCTCTTTCCAAACACTCCCATAGGTGGGTCCACAGAGTTAGTCCAACCCCTTTCTTAGGTATAAGTAAGGAACCCCTGGCAACAGGACTTTAGATATCCCTGGACAAAACTCTGCAACTGAATCCTGGAACTTCAACGCTCTACTCAAGACTAGAGGACTGAAGAAATCTCCCTTGGGGTCAAGGAGTGACTCCCCTGCTTGGCAGGCACCAACAAAGCATTTTCCGGTCTGCATCTCCGAAGCTCCCGCCGGACTCCGAAGTAACTGCAGCCCACGAAGAGGATTTCCAAACTTCTCAGAGGCCGACCCGAGTCCCCAGCAAAGCTGAGACCCGCAGCCCTCACGAGGGACGTGGAACCGGAACTCCTGGACACCGTGCACATTTTCTAGTGTATCAACTTCTCGACATCTCTTGAAGTCCTGCTTTGAGTTACTTGTAGCCCAGGCCCCGAGCACCATTTGCACCGAAGATTGTGAGCCTACACTCCACAAGTGTTCCGTGGGCCTGCTTCTTGCATTTCCGCTTGAGGCTCCTTTGCGATCCCTGGTCCATTGACTGGTGGGTCCCTGTGAAGGCAACTCTGATTTTCTTTGGGCTTTTCTGGTTGCTCCAGACGTGCCCTGACTCCCCACCGAGTGGTGAGTCCCTCAGCCCTTGCTGGTCTGCACCGAAGCATCTTTCTCCTTTCTGCGTGGGTTGCTGTTGCCAAGGCTTAGTGTGTTCAATCCGGACACCAATGTTACAGCACTCGACATCCTTTGTGGGACAGCTCGAATCCAGCTCCTGGTCATCGTCGACACCTCCTGGTCCTCGTGGCTGAAGAGTCAAGCTTCACCTCTTTCACCTGAGCACCCGACATCGGTGGGCATTCGACTATCGTGCCCCTGGTCACTGGCAAGTGACCCAGACTCTGTCCCCTCTGCTTTCAGGTTCTTCTCATCTTCGATCCAGGCTTGGATCTCTTCGGACACTTCGCATCTTCCCGGCAGCAGCACTTCTCTGCAGACTGCCATTGAAAACGACGACGCGACCCGACACCATTTGACACCTGTGCACCCGGCTTCCCTGGGTGAGGTAACTCGAGTACTCTGGTGTTCCCGTGCGTGTTAACCCTAGCACTGTCTAAGTCCAAGAGGGTTTGGTCCTAGTCCATTTCTAAGTGTCCTTAAACTCTAAAACTCTTACCGCGACTTTCCCATAGACTTTAACGGAGCTTGCGGCTGTGTTCACACACTGCACACAGCCCCGTGGGTCCCCTGTGTCACTACCTTGGGTGGTTCCTTGGGGTCCCAGTGATTCTACAGGCTCTGGGCCTTGTGTCTACTTAAGTCGTGGTTCTTATACCACTTCCTTAATATATGGTTTGGTACGCCCCTAGGGCTAATCGTATATTGTGCTAATTTACTGTGCTATTTGACTTGTAACTTGTGTACTTTGACCTCTAGCCTCATAAAAAGACTATTGGGCAGTGTTTAGTAATAAATACATATATTTTATATATATACCTGGTGTGGTTCTCCTTTCATTTGGTCATTCATGAGGTTATAACTGGTAAAACAATCAGCTTAACACTCCTTCAAGACTTAGCCTGAAGGCTGCTCTCCATAGCTACCACTAGGATAGCTTTCAATAAAGGTTGTCTTTAACCCTATCATCAATAAAGGTAATTTGGACTGGTGCAAGGTGCCCACTATAACTAGTGGACAGCATATACCAGGCCAACTTCTCACAATAAGTTATGGTTAACTATAGCTGCTGAATTTCACTGGTTGTTTATGAATGAAACCTGAGCCTAACTAAAATGTCCCTGTAACATTTGTTTTTTTCTGTGAATTTCTAATTTGTTTTTATTTGTATTTCCTAACTAAAACGTCCCGGTAACCATTGTTTTTTTTCAGTGGATTTCTAAGGTTTTTTTTAATTCTATTTCCTATCTATAACAACCCTGTATTCTTTGTTTTTTTAGTGAGTAGCTATTGTTTTTTGATGTTATGTCCTAACTGTAACCTGTAGCCTGTAGCCTTTGAGAGTGAGTGTGTGAGTGAGTGCATGAATGTATCAGTGAGTGCGTGGGTGAGTGAGTGTATCACTGGATGTTTGAGTGTTTGAGTGGGTCTGTGAGTGGGTGCATGAGTGTCTGAGTGGTTGTCTGAGTGGGTGCATGAGTGTATGAATGGGTCTGTGAGTGGGTGTGAGAATATCTGAGTGGGTTTGCGAGTATCTCCATGAGTTTGTCACTCAGACTGTGAGTGCTGCATGAGTGTATAAGTGGTCTGTGAGTGGGTGGGTGTATTAGTCTCTGAGTGTGTGTGTGAGTTGGGGCATAAGTAACTGAGTAGATCTGTGAGTGGATGAAAGAGAATATTAGTGACTCTGTAAGTGGGTGCCTGAGTGTCTGACTGGCTATTTGAGTGGGTGGGAGAGTGTATGAGTTGTTCTATGAGTGGGTTTATGAGTTCTGAGTGGGTTATGCTCGTTCTCTGCCCATTTCCTGCTCATTTCTAACCTTTATTTTGCCTCGTACTGCTCATTGCTGACCTTTTATTGCCTCTTCTGCTTGTTTCTGACCTTTATTTTGCCTCTTTCTACTCGTTTCTGACATCTATTTTGCCTCTATCTGCTAGATTCTGACATCTATTTTGCCTCTTTCTGCTCCTTCCTGATCTCTATTTTCCCTCTTTCTGCTCGTTGCTGGCCTTTATTTTGCATTTTTCTGCTCGTTGCTGACTACTGTTTTTCCTCCTTCTGTTAGTTTCTGACCTCTATTTTACGTCTTTCTGCTTGTTGCTGGCCTTTATTTTGCCTCTTTCAGCTCGTTTCTGATCTCTATTTTGCCTCTTTCTGCTCATTGCTGGCTTTTATTTTGCCTCTTTCTGCTCATTTCTGACCTTTATTTTGCCTCTTTCTGCTTGTTGCTGACCTTTATTTTCCCTCTTTCTGCTCGTTTCTGACCTTTATCTTGCCTCTTTCTATTTGCTGACTGTTATTTTGCCTCTTTCTGTTCATTGCTGACTTTTATTCTGCCTCTTTCCGCTAGTTTCGGACCTCAATTTTGCCTCTTTCTGCTCATTGCTGACCTTTATTCTGTATTCTTGTGCTAGTTTCTGAACTGTATTTTGCCTCTTTCTGCTCATTGTTGACCTTTATTTTGCCTCTTTCTGCTCATTGACGACCTTTGTTCTGCCTCTTTCTGCTCGTTTCTGACCTTAATTCTGCCTCTTTCTGCAAGTTTCTCACCTTTAGCTTGCTCCTTTCTGCTCATTGCTGACCTTTATTTAGCCTCTTTCTGCTCTTTTCCCTCTGGGACCACCGACGGAGCCTCAACGCCTGTGAGGAGCAAGCCAGCTCCCTGCCTCCTGTGGTAGCCGACATTGCTCTTTTATAAAAATGCTGGAAATGCAGCTCCCTGCATACAAGAGCAATCTGTTTCATCTCTTTCACCTTCCCAAGTGTCTGCGGGCAGAGAAAGAGATGAAACCCCTGCTCCCAGCGGGCAAGAGCACTTTGACAGCTCCCACTCATTGGAAGCGGAGTGTTTGCTTTTTGCTTGGTAGGAGCTGTCAAAGCTCCCGCCAAGAAAAATCAAACAGCAATGTCCCAGGGGTGGGCACCCAGGGACATAGCAGGAGCCAGCCCTGGGGGCTGGTGGTCCCCAAGACCATGTATCGCTGCGAGAGGGGGGACGTGCAGCTGCCCCCTTTCTATTTGCAGAGGCCACCCTGGGGAGGTGAAGCTGTGCCCCAAGATGACTGCCAACACTTCCTGGTTGAAATGTTGGCAGCCAATGGCAGCCAATCAGAGCTCTGCAGTTCCCTGCATGAGCTTGTTATTATTTGCAAATTAGCCACAATCTCAGATAAAACAATAGGATTTCCTTAAATTTCTCAGCAACTGCTGAATGGATTTACACCAAATAAGTGAAAGAGTGATCTGCGTAACCAAATCTACCATCCAGCGGTTTGGGCTGTAGTCATGTTCAAAGTTCCTATGAGAATTAACATATGAAATGCACTTTTTTTGACCCCCTCTTTTTTTTAGCCCCTCCTTAGCAGATCATCCTGAAACCTTCCATTACCGGCGCCATTTTTTGGGGAAAAGTTTGTGACGATTTGTCAAACAGCACCAAAGATATAGGCAAGTCAAAAGAATGTTTTTCCTATGGTATCAAGGTCCTAACTATAACTACCTACTGGCGACGACTGCCAGTAAGTAATGTATATGTATATAAACAGATAAATATGTATATATATTATCTACTGGCGGTCGCCAGTAGGTAGTTATAGTTAGGACCTTGTTTCTATTCAAAAAGCGTTTTTTCTTTTGCCAATATCTTTGGTGCCGCTTGACAAATCTTTGCGAAATTTTCAAAACTGATGGGGCGGTAAGGTTCGCTCCTGTGTTGAAAGTTTTGGGGTGATGCGTCAAGCAGGGGCCGAGAAAAAGGGGGGTCCCAAAATGCAATTTCTCTATGTTAATATCCATAGGAAGCTGTTGACGCAGCTACAGCCCGAACTGCTGAACGGAATTACACAAAATTTGGCAAAGAGGTAGCTCCTGGCCCAGAGTGCACTTTTTTTGTTAAATGGTGTAAATCCATTCAGTGGTTCCTGAGAAATGTAAAGATTTCTCAGATATACAAGTATCCCTGCGGAGGATCCGCAAACCCTCCCGATCTCATTGGCTGCCAACAGTTCCAACCAGGAAGTGTTGGCAGCCATCTTGTGACTCGTTGAACCGAGTGACAAGAAAAAAGGTTGAAAAAGAATAAAAAACAAAAAAAGGGGGCAGGGTAGAAACACCCTGACCCCCTAGGCCTGCTCAGGGTTCTCACAGGGACCCCCAGGGCCAAAAACAAGCATTTAAAAAAGAAAATTCAGCAGGATTCCTGCAGCTCTGGGGACCGCCACCTCCCCGGGACAATAGTCATTAAATGCGGGGGGCACGCGGCCCCCCGCAGCCCCGACGGCCGCCGCCTCCCCGGGGCTATGTTTAAAAAACTTGTAAGAGGTGGGCTAGTTGGCCCGTAAGGACCCTCAGCAGCGAAGGGGACTTCATTCCCCAACCAAGAGCACACCAGGATGCACATTTGCAGAGTGGTGGAGAAAGGGGGCATGTCCTGCATCCACCTCTCAGCAATCCCACTGTGTGGGGCTTACTGGAGGTAACAGGTAGGCTAGTTGGCTCCTAAGGACCCCCAGCAGTGAAGGGGACTTCATCCACCAACCAAGAGCACACCAGGAGGTGCATTTGCAGAGTGGTGGAGAAATGGGGCGTGGCCTGCTATCAGAACTCAGCAATCCTGCTGTGTGGGACTTACTGGAGGTTGTAGAAGGGGTAGTAGGCCCCCAAGGACGTCCTTGGAGCCAACTACCCCTCCTGTTACCTCCAGTAAGTCCCACACAGTGGAATTGCTAAGAGGTCTTTGGAGACCACACCCCCTTACTCCACCACTCTGCACCATGCCTCCTAGTGCACTAATGGTTAGGGGATGAAGTCCACTTTATTCCTGAGGGACCTTGGGGGCCAAGAAGCCCTCCTGGTACCTCCTGTAAGTCCTACGCAGTGGAATTCCTGAGCGCTGGTTGGAGGCCCAGCCCCCTTTCTCTACCGCTCTCCAAATGTGACTACTAGTTAAACAAGCATTTGCTATGCAATAGGTCTCGCATTTGAGAGAGTTAGAGCTATTGGCGCTGTAAATGTAAACATTTTTTAATAATATTTTTTGGAGTTGAGTGGATGTACGTTGTGTGTAATTGAATTATGTGGTATGTTGTGCAGTGAAATTATGTGGATAGAAAGTATGTGGTATTTAGTGTATAGGAATTATGTGGAGTGGGATTATGTGTTATGTAGAGTAAATATGTGGTATGGTAGTCTGTGTTGTGGAGTGGTAACCTCAGGTTTAGTCTTCCTCGTTTCCATAGAGGCTAAACTATAAACTCAATGAGACACAAAAAAAGAAGCAACCACCGAGGAGCACTTCTGGACCTAGTCAGAGGTATGAGCAGGGCCATTGGAATTATGTGACTGTTCGGTCATGCCGCTTTTCGCATAATTATAATTTTTCTGCATTTGCCACATAATCCATCATCTGCCGCATAATCTGCAGATTTGAACAAAATAAATCCTGTTTCTAGCTCAAGCGGCTCAAACGTTACCAAAAATGCAGCGACACGTGTTACAGCGTGGAGGAAGGCCCTTTGCAAAGCTGGAATGGTCACCTGTTACTTATTGCTAAATGTGGGTGTTAAATTGGTACTAATGGTGAGCAACCATTTGCAAAGCAATAGGTCTCGTATTAGTTAAATGTTGAGCCATTGCTTTGCAAATGTAAAAGAAATGCGGCATCCGCCTGCCTTTGTTTTTCTATTTATTGACTTTTGTAGCAATGGCGGCACGCCACGCTTTAGATGTTTAAAGCTAAAGCGCGGCATGCCGCCATAGCCACAAAAGTCAATGCAGAGTTGTGCAGGGGGGTAGGGCATGCCGCAGGAAGGATGTCAGCAATGACGGGAGAGAGGGGGTGCGAGCAGAAGAGGCAACAGATGGCCAACCTAAAAATACTATTGGGGATGTCCCCTGGGAGGGAACCAGTTACACAAAGGCAGGACAGATGGAAAGTATTGACCAACCAGATGAAAGGAATATAGAAAGGCAGGCCAAGAAACCAACTAGAAGCCCTGGTTCTGTTGAATGTCCATTACCTGAATACAGCATGTCTCAAAGAGACAACATAAGCACTGCTTAGGCGAGACCGAAAAAGGGCCAGGTGTTACCTGTACTCTGGTACCTGCCACTCAAGAAAACTGTGGGGTACCTATGGACTGCTGTCCTATAAGGCTAGGTGTACCTAGGGTGTGGGGTCATACACATTAGAAACAGGCTCTACCTGTGTGATGCTTCCGGGATGTACACAGTAATCCGAGCTTTGGCAAGGATTACATATTTAGAAATGTCAATAAAGCATTATCTCACATGAATAGACATCGCCAACAGTAAAGACATCATGTAAACATGAGCAGGAGTCCAAGCTACTTACAAGGCAGGGTTACAATGAGCTGAAATGGAAAACAAGAACAAAAAAATAATCCCTGAGCTGGTTTAAATAACCTGCTGGCACTGTATGGAGCTAAAAGCAAGACAGAATTTAATTGATTACAGAGCTGGTGCACAGACTCCCCGAAAATCTACGGTGAGACTCTACAACCATTAACAAATAATGAAAAAGTGCAGTGAGTGAGACAGAAATGAGCATAACAGGAGCTCCCGAATACAGATAATGAAAAGTGTAAGTTGAGGGTGACCAACGTAGGATGGGATGGCAGCGGCACAGAAAGAAGCAAATGAGGCACAGAATGTGGCAAGAGAATTGCAGAAAGAGGCAAGAGAGGTGCTGAAAGAGGAAGAAAGGTGCAGAAAGAAGCAAGAGAAGTGCAGAAAGAGGCAGGAGAGGTGCAAAAAGAAGCAATAGAGGTGCAGAAAGAAGCAAGAGCGGTGCAGAAACATACAAAGAAAAGTGAGGTAGTAGTGGCCCAGATGGGAAAATTACCGCACCTTGTACCAATATTTGTAACCCAGGTCAAGTTGTCAATGAGACGTATCAACAATTCTAGTGAAATTTGTACACATGCAGAGGTGCAATCGCAGTTCTGGCACACACACACTCGCTACTCCTACTATGATCTATATCAAGCATGTGACTGTTTTTACCAATATCCAATACTGTTTTTGATGTTTTGGTTCTGAAGAACTATTATATGAAATACTGTGAATTTTCTGTTTTTTACATTAAGTAGCCCACTGCATGCTGCTTTGTGATACATAATGCATGATATATGATTCAAGTTACTCTGTTTTAAGAGTTTTTTTGGGAGCACTGTGCCTCTCCTGTGACACAGTTGCTATCCAGGGGACGTATTACATAAGGTGCCCCGGGGGCGCAACGGGCGTTTGCGCCCGCTTTGCATGCCCCCGGGGCTCGTTGGTATTACAGAAGGGGGTGCAGACGCTTGTGTGTCCCGTTCTATAATACCGATAGCACTGGCGCACTTAATGCGCCAGCACTACCATCAGAGGGCATCCCCTCATTTGCATAAGGGCATGCCCTAGGCAAATGAGGGAATTCCTTTGACTCTGCGCCCACGCCATAATACAGACGCGGGCACAGAGTTAAAGAAGCCCTCAGGAGGCGCACTGACAGTGCGCCATTTAAAAGGTGGCTCACTGTCAGTGCGCCTCCTGACAGCAGCCCTCTGCAGGGGGTAAAGGGGGTCCCATGGACCCCCAGACATCCCCTTGAAGGCGGGTGCAGGCACTGAATGCACCCGCCTGCAAGGGGATCTCCAATCCCCTTTGAAAGTGCAGACAGGTGCCTGCACAATGAAAACACGGAGCAGCTGCTCCGTGTTTTCACATGAATGCGCTGTCCCCAGGGCAGTGCGAGTTGGCGGCTTCCCCAGGGCAGGGCATTCACCATAATGGGGCGCATTGGCATTGTTTGCGCCCGGCGCACCATTTCAAAGTTGCGCCAGGCGCAAACAATGCCAATACGTAACACGGCCCCTGGTGTCTCTGACTTTTTCCCCTTGCAATGATAGTGTTATTCCTTGCTGCTACTGCTTTTTGAAGCATTCCTATGCAGTTCCATGAGTCGCCTGGATGTGTTGTGTGACTTAATTTAAGTCTAACTGGTTGTAACTTTGAGCCAGTTTGGGTGTAGTACTTCTGGAGTATTACTGGGTGTGTTGTTTGTGATATAGGCTTCCCACAACCTGACTTACACTTTTTAGCTGTGTGGGTTGATTTCCACTTCCCTCCCTGTGCTCTTCCTTCATGTTGGCCACACTTACTTTGGAGAAGATATTAGCCAAATTTTTACCCTAAAAAATATGTTGTCAACGGTGTACTCTTCCACTTACATGTTAGACTAGTACTCAGAGTATTCCAAGCTACTACTGCTTTTCCGTTTCGTAATAAGGATGTGTGAATTGCTAATCTTTTCTATTTCCATATGCTGTGTACATAAGCACAGCCCGCTAGTCTGCATTGCCGCAAATTGGCTAGTGAAATAGCCCCACCAACATTTGCCTGTATGTGAAACCTGTTCAAACGTATAAACGAGTGCAGAGTTCTAGTTCTCTGAAAGAGGAAGTTCTCCTGGTACCTATCCCATGTAAAGGAGCCTCAGTCTTGAGATCTTTGAGATGGAACCAGTGTTAGAAATCCAGTCTGCTGTGCAAGCATGATAGTCCAAAAGATGCAATGTTCAATCTAGGGAATGGGACACTTGCATATGTAGCTGTGGGTTTGCACAGGTGAATTATGTCAAAGAGCGGTACCATGTGTGCTAAATATTACAAGCAATAAAGGTGAACCCTGACATACTCTGCGAGTGAGATATCAATCTGAATAAAAGAATAGGCCCACTTTCACTCAATGACATTTTTCCTGTAAAAGTGAGACAACGCAGCTAGGTGTACAGGACGCCAGTTACAGCAGCAGTGTTGGGTGCTCCACCAGGCTGAATGTCCTGGATATATTAAAAAACAAATGTAGTTGACAAGTTCTCATTCATGATTTCAAGCAGATGAGCACACACTTCACTGATTGTTTTCTCAGCCCCGTCTCCCAACCTGAACACCCACTAGAGGGAAGCCAGACAAAGCCGTGACTCAAGATGTGCATGCAGCTGCATGAGCACTATCATTTCCCTCGGCATGGAGCTTATGTTGAAGTTGGCAGTGGGTGGTAGTTGTTCCCTCTTTAGGATCTTGTTAATTTTTGGTAACAAGGACAAGGTGATCCTCTTCTTAGATTCCTGAAGGATAAGTTGATGGTACCAGCAAACACCAAGGTTAACAGTGAAGCACGATTCTCCACTAGATGTGCTGGGAAGCTGTAGTGAAGAAAGACAGTGAATTTAAACCTAATTAGAGAGTGGAAGGAAGAAGTAATGCCCGGGCCGGCTTTAGCACTGGTGGCGCCCGGTGTGACAATCACTTTTGGTGCCCCTACGTCCCATGACCACCTCCTCGGATTCTCTCCCTACCACCTGCAAAAGTGCCCCTCATCTCTCCTATCATAAGATATTGCTAAACACAGCGCCCCCCTGAGGTCACAGCGCCCCTCTCCACAGGTCAGCGCCCAGTGCGGCCGCACCAGTTGCACTGCCCTAAAGCCGGCCCTGAGTAATGCTGGCTAACTCTGTGAAGAAAAATTCTGGTGAAAATTTGGGTGGGCAAATAGAAGGGCGAGAGTCAGGCACAATGGTTTTGTGATTTTGACAGTGACTCTTTCTACTTGCTTGCACTATAACTTATGTTTTAAATTTTACTTTAGAAAATCTGTTCACACCCTTCCAGACCACCCGAGGGGCAATGTTGTGAAAGAACTTACCGGGAATGTGATGAACTGAATCAAATTCAGTTTGAGAGGAGATATTTCCCGATTTTTCAATCTGGTCTGATTTTTTTATTTTTTTTTATTTTGCAGTACTAGAAGTAATCTGTTACTGTCATTTTTCCAAACTTCTGCATATGCTTTGTTTCAGCCTCTTTTGTTTTACTGAGTACGATGGCACTGTATTAGTTTTAATACATTGATTACAAACCAGGGCAATGTTTCCATCATGCTCTGCATTTTAAGTTTGAATTTATGCATCACGTCCTCACAGTCAAAGAATTGTGAAAGGTCCGTAAAGCAGAAACCGGTAAGGTCCCAGTTTGTCTGGCAGATGGCAGGGACACAAGCACTTCGTAATAAATAGGAACCAAAAAACTGATGGCTCAGTAGTCAAAGTACAGACAATCATGAGGGAGGAAGAGACGAAGAACCTCTAAGAGGCAGTCCTTGATATCTATTAAACAGGGAACACTGAGGGGTCTTTTACAATGTTAGCAAAATATCCATATTGATGAAGAAATCGTGTCATAATGTGCACAGTAACTCACCACCTGCAATGCTTGTGCTAAATTAAATACTGCAAATGAATAAAAATAATGAAATACACGTCTTTGCCAACTTATCAGAGGGTTGATCACGCAGAAGTTTATATCTAGTCGTGTAATGGAAGAGTGTGAGTAATTCTCCTTCTTAAGTATGACAGGTCGGGTGGCCAGGATGTGCAACTATGAATGAGAGGTAATCTTTGTAGATCTTTCGCGCCCTGTCTCACTCCTCTTCCTCACGCCCCTCCATGAGCAAGCAAGATGAATATCGAGGAGACAGACGTTTCATTAAAAAAAGGCATGCCATTTATAATGTTAATTTCATCACGTTTCAGGGAAAGAGTCTGTATTTTAGCCTTGCCTGATGTCTTGCTGGGAGTGGATATTAGAATGTTCTTAGCAATTCAAAACATAGTTGTGGAGTGGAGGCTTTCCCCTAAGTGCTTTCACTGTAGATGTATTTATCTGGCTAACTGGAGGGGAAAGATCAGGGTTAACATAAACTTCAGGTCAAACTGCATTAGATGACTGCTGTATGTGTACTCTGTAACGTGAAGCAGGGTGGCTTGTCTTTTTTAGGTCTCGACTACACAGAGCATGCGCTGTCCTACGAGATGTATTGTTTACAGTTCAGGGGGCTTACAACCTGACCACAGCATGCCATTGATTCTTTTTATTGTCACTCTCATTTCAATCTTTCGACTGCTTAGCTCACATAGGCTTCCTTTCCTTTCTTGTGTTAGCTCCTCCTTGGAGCATGGACCAAGTGCATGTGTTTTCCTAGTCTTTGTTCTTCTTTGCCTTTTTGTAAAGTTCTAATATTCTATAAGCATTTCAGTATAATTCCTGGACATGCAATGTGTTTTCCTACTTTTAACACTGACAGACAGCTTCTTATTTATGTTGCCTTCTACCTAACTGCCTTCTCCACTTGGGCACATTAAATTATGCTCGGTAATTACAAAATAAGGGTGAGAAATGGTTCAAAAGATGTGCTTTTTTAAAAGAATATTTTCAAAAGATACACTTTTATTTTGCATTGGGTTTTCTTCCTTACTCGCCATTTCACTTTACTTCACTCCACTTTACTCTATGCCACTCCACGCCACTCTATGCTACTCCATGCCACTCTTAGCCACTGTATGCCCCTCTACGCTACTCCACTGTACTCTACGCCACTCTACACCACTCTGCTTTACACCACTGCACTGTATGACACTTCACTATACTAAATGCCTCTCCACTCCACTCCACTCCGCTTTATGCCACTACACTCTTCTCTATGCCACTCCATTCCCATTTATACCACTCCACTCCCCTCTATGCCATTCTACTCTACATCACTCCACTCTACACCACTCCACTCTATGCCTCGCCACTCCTGTCGTGTAGTTCCTATAAATCTATATATGATCTGCGCGTTTAGACAACATAAACTGTGGGATCGGTGTCCAGACTGATCCCAGACACCCCCACCGGATATGTTTGCCTGTACACTAGCTAGCTCACAGTGTCACTATGAACTCCTCTTACCAAGGAGCGAATCGTTTTTGGCAACTATCGAACATGACAACCTTGACCCCTCAGGGATCGTGGAAACAGTACAGTACTTTTCGCTCAGTCACACGTGCTCACTTTGTCTCAGAGAAATACACAGAATAAACGATGGGGACGTTTTTAATAAGTATTTATTGAACCAGCGTCATTGTTGTGTAAAATACGTGTGCTGCAACAACCAAATGACAGAAACAGGTGTAAAGTGGTTTAAGCACCAACAGAGTAAATAGATGGTAGAATTCTACCATAATGCTTTAAACAATGGATATATGCTGGTGTATGAATACATGACAGCAATAATGCGTACTCCTACGATGCTAACCCTAACTAGATGTACCTAAGTGTACCTAGCATGTATGTAGGTGGATAGCCAAGAATCCCCCTAGGATAACGCCAACCTCATTACCTGGTGTGAGAGAATGAAGGACCCTGTCTCAGTCTCGAGATGGACACCCCGCGAGGGATGTCAGACCACTGCGTGGGGGAGTGTCTGCGTGCAAGAATCTCAGCGTCTCGCATCAGTGTGTCAGCATGGAAGTCTTTTTCTCCTCTGTCTGAAATGAAATGAAATGAAAAAAACATTTATATAGCGCGATAGCTACCCTGAGGCATCCCAGCGCTGTGGACAGACGCAGACAAGGAAAGGAATCAGCGGTTGTTAAAAAGTAAGGTTTTTAAGAGTTTGCGGAAGGGTAGGAGATTGGACTTCGTCCGCATACGGAGGGGGAGAGCATTCCAGAGCTTGGCTGAGTTGTAGGAAAAGGAGCGTCCACCGCATCTGGCTCTCTTTATTCTGGGCAGTAGGGCGAGGGAAGAAGATGTTGAGCGGAGATGCCTGTTTGGCTGGTAGGGTGTTATCAAGGGCTGGCTAATTAGAGAGCCTGTCTTCCAAAAAGTCCTGTGCGCAATGCACATGGCTTTAAATTGGATTCTTTCCCTAACTGGTAGCCAGTGGAGGCTCCTTAGCGCAGGGGCTGCGGACTGTCGGTGAGGAGTCTGGAGGAGCGTGCGGGCTGCACAGTTTTGAATTATTTGAAGCTTGCATATGGTGGATTGCGTGGCCCACAGATACAGGGCATTCCCATAGTCCAAACGGGAGAGAATGAGACCTTGTACCATGATTTTTTTTGCTTGAAATGGGAGAAGGGGGAGTATCTTACGTAGCATCCTCAGCAGACCGTAGCAGGCAGCTGAAAGTTTCGCCACTTGGAGGTTAAAGCTGAGGGAGCGGTCCAACCAAATGCCAAGGCTTTTGATCTGGTCTTTGGGTACTGGAGCGGGGCCAAGGCATTTCAGCCAAAATTGCTCTGACCTAAGAGAAGGGGAGTTTCTGAGAAGCATAATCTCGGTTTTGTCCCCGTTGAGTTTCAGGCAAGATAGTTCCATCCATTTGGCCACCTCCTTAAGACAGCTTTCAAGGTTACTTGATGATTTTTCGGGGTGGTTTAATGCCACCACAAGCTGAGTGTCGTCAGCGTAGGTGATGATTTTTATGCCAAATGGAAGAACAATCTCTGCCAGGGGACTCATAATATTGAACAATGTGGGGCTCAGGGAAGAGCCCTGAGGCACACCACCACTAAGGGGCATCTGTTTGGAAACAACATCGCCTTCAAAGACCTGGAAGGATCGTTCACTTAGGAAGGAATGTAACCAGGCGATGGCATTGCCTGATACACCCAGATGCCTTAGTCTCAGAATCAGCGTGTCGTGGTTTACAGTGTCGAATGCGGCACTGAGATTGAGAAAAATGATTGCCGCAGAGCCTCCCTGATCCAGGATTCTTCTTGCCTCCTCCGTTACAGCAAGGAGGGCGGTTTCGGTTCCGTGATGGGGACGGAAACCAGTCTGTGAGGGATGGAGTAAGTTGTTGGTTTCTAAAAATTCTACTAGCACTGAGTTAATATGTTTTTCCAATATCTTACTCAGCCAGGGAAGTAGGGAGATTGGGCGATAGTTGCTCAGATTGTTCTCGTCTAGATTTGGTTTTTTTAAGAGGGCCTTTACCATGGCACATTTCCATGCCGGGGGGACCACTCCACCGGAGATGGAGGCATTCAGCAAGTCCAGAACAGTTGGTATGATGTTTGCTATGACTGGTAGCAAGGGGCGGGGGGGTGCTGGGTCTAAGGGGGAGCCTGACTTTACCCGGTGCATAAAGGAATCTAAAGATACAAGATCTAAGGGAGGGAGTAGTTCCAATGTGGCTTGAGTTCCGCGTCCTAAACAGTTAGTCAGTTCAGACTGGATGGGAGTGAAGGTGGAATAGATATTTTGTACTTTCTGGTGGAAGAACTCCGTCAGATTGTTGCACCGGGATAGAGCATCGTCGGAGGTAGGTTGCTTCTGGTGCAGTTTTGAGAGGGTTTTGGCAATCCGATAGATCTCCTAGGGGGAGTTGGAGGCTGCCTTAATTTTTTCCTCATAGAAGTCTGCCCCAGCAAAGATGTGGTGCTTATATACCCAAAAGGTACCCTCAGGGGTTTTACCTTGCTGTGCCATGTCGGCCGAGGATGATGATGGTGATGAACCTTATACACAGTTTTTATGCAGAAGATGGTAATCCTGCTGTGATTCTGAGAATCCTCATGCATAATAAATGAGGCCAGTTTTCGGGGAAAATCACACAACATTTATGCAGTTCCTAACTAGGTAAAAGGTCAGCAGTAAAAAAACGTTATGTAGTACAATGTCAGGGTAAATGTAGGTAAGAGGTTAGAAGACTACCCAAGCCTATATTTAGGTACATTGCGATTCATAACACTCTATGCCCCTTCACTCTAATCCACTCTGCTTATGCCACTCTACTCCCCTCTATGGCACTTCACTTTCTACCACTTTACTCTACGCCACTCTCCTCCAATTTATTCCACTCCTCTCTACTCTATGCCACTCTACAGCACTATAACCCACTCTACTTTACTCAGCTCTTTTCTATGCCGCTCTACTCTATGCCACTCCATTCCACTCTACTACACTCTATGCCCCTCTACTCTATTCCACTCCATGCCACTCTACTCTATGCCACTCTTCTCTATGCCACTGTACTTCACACCACTCTACTCTATGTCACTCTATTGCTCTCCACTCTATGCCACTCCACACCACTTTATGCCACTTTACACACTGTACTCTGACACTGTATTCAACACCACTCTACTTCACTCTATGTTATTCTACTCTACACCACTCTACTCTATGCCACACTACCCTATGCCATGCTACTCTATGCCACTCTACTCTACACCATGCTACTCTATGGAACACCACTCTATGCCACTCCACTCCCCACCACTCCATTCCACACAATGTACTCTACGTCACTCTATGGCATCTTACTATATGCCAAGCCACTTTGCTTTACACCAGGCAACTCTAATCTATGCCAGTCCCATCCCCTCTACACCACTCCACTCCCCTCAGCACCACTCCACTCCACTCTACAACATTACACTCTATGCCAACCCATTCCACGCCTCTCTATGCCATTCCACTCTATGTCACTCCCCTGTAGGCCACTTCACTCTATGCCAATCCACTCTGCACTACTCCACCCCACTCCACTCAACTCCACTCCATGCTACTCCACTCTATGCCTCTCCATTCTACACCACTCCATGCCCTCTACTCTACCCCACTCTAGCCACTCTATGCCACTCTACTCCACGGCATTCTGTTACATGCCACTCCACCCCAGTCAATGCCACTTCACTCCATGCCAACACACTCTACTCTATGCACTTTACTCTATACCACTGTACTCTATGCCACTCCACTCTATGCTACTCCACGCTATACCACTCTACTCCACTGTATGCCACTCTTCTCTATGCTACTCTTCTCTATGCCATGCCACTCTACGCCATGCCACTCCACTCCACTCCACTTCACTCCACTCCACTCTACTCCACTGTATTCTACGCCATTCCTCTTCACACAATGCTACTTCACTGCACTTTACTCTTCTCTACTCTACTCTAAGCCACTCTACTCTCCACCACTCTACTCCATGCCACTCTACTTAATGCTACTCCATTCTATGCCACTCTACTCTAGGCCACTCTAAATCACTCCACTCTATGCCACACCACTTTACTCTACTCCACTCCATGCTACATCACTCCACTCTATGCCACTCCATTCCATTTTACGCCACACCATTCTACTTTGTGCTATTATATACCTCTGTATACCACTCCACACTACTCTATACCATTACACTCTAGGTCACTCTACACCACTCTTCTCTTCTCCACTGTATGCCATTCTACTCCACTCTATGTTACTCCTCTCTACTCCATGCCACTTCACTTTACATCACACTACGCCACGCCACTCAACTCCACGTCACTCTAAGCCACTCCACCCCCACTCTACACTACTTCACTATATGCCACTCCACTCCAGTCTATGCTATGCCACTCTACTCTATGCCACTCTGTGCCACTCCACGTCAATCCACTCTATGCCACTCTACTGCACTCCACTTTATTCCATTCCATTCCACTCTACACCACTCCACATCACTCCACACCACACCACTCCACCTACCTCTACTCCACTCTACTTCACATCATTCCACTCTATGCCACTCCACCTACTCCACTCCACACGATGCCTCTGTACAACATTCTACTCTATGGCTCTCTACTCTACTCTATGCCACTGTTCTCTATGCCACTATACTCTACGTCACTCCACCCCACTTTATGCCCCTCTACTCTATGCCACTCTACTCTATGCCATTCCATGCAACTTTACTCTACACCACTCTACTCCACAGGACTCTACTTCATGCCACTCGATTTCACGCCGCTCCACTCCACCCCACTCTATGCCACTCCTCTCTCTGCCACTGTACTCTATGCCACTGCACTCTTTGCCACTCCACTCTATGTCACTTTACTTTACTCCAATCTATGCCACTTTACGCTTCTGCTCTCTGTGCCACTCTCCTCTGTGCCATACCACTCTGTGCCATGCTACTCTTTGCTAAGCCACTCTATGCCACTCCACAACACTCCACTCATCTCCACTGTATTCTACACCATTCCTCCTCACACAATGCCACTCCGATGCACTCCAAGATACCCTACTCTATGCTATTCTACTCTCCACCACTTACTCTACTCCACTCCACTCTGTGCTACTCCACTCTGTGCCACTTTAGTCTAGGCCACTCTACTCTACACCACTGTATGACACTCTACTCTATGCCACTCCTCTGTACTCCATGCCATTTTAAGCCACTCCACCCCACCCTACTCTACACCACTCCAAATTTACACCATACCACTCCAGTCTACGGCATGCCACTCCACTCTATGCCACTCCACTCTATGCCACATCACTCTAAACCACTCTGTGCCACTCCACTCCACTCTATGCCGCTCTACTGCACTCCACGTCACTCCACACCACTCTAGTCAATGCCACTCTACTCTACTCTACATCATTCCACTCTATGCCACTCCAACCATTCCACCCCACACAAAGCCTATGTACAGCACTCTACTCTATGGCTCTCTTCTCTACTCTAAGGCACTCTACTCTATGTCACTCCACCCCACTTTATGTCACTCTACTCTACACCACTGTAATCTATGCCACTCTATTCCACTCCACTGTACTCCACTTCATTCTATGCCACTCTTTGACACTCTCCTCCACTCTAAGCCACTCCACTCTCCTCTACACCATTGTCCTCTGCACCATTCTACTACATGCCTCTCTAACCCACGCCACTCTAAACCACTCCACTCTACCCCACACTACTCCATGCCACTCTACTTCACTGTACTTCATGCCACACCTCTCTACTTTACTCCACTCCACTCAACTCTTCGTTAATCCACTCCATTCTATGCACTCTGCTCTACACACTCCCCTCTATGCCACTCCTCTCCACACCATACCCTCTGCTGCACTCCACTGTATGTAATTCCACTGTACAGCACTCTGCTCTGCGTCCGTCTATTCTATGACGCTCTACTCTGTGCCACTCTACTCTATGCCACTCTGCTTTACATCACTCTATGCCACTCTACTCCGTGCCACACCACTCTACTTTATGTCACTCCACTCTACTCTACACCACTCCACTCCACTTTACACCACTCTACTTCACTCTTCTTTATGCCACTCTCCTCTCCTCTATGCCACTCTACTCCACTTTCGTCAACGACACTCTACTCTATGCCACACCACTAACCTTTAGTCATGCTGAACAGCAGCCACACTGCTGTACAACATGGCTAAAAGACATGGGCAAAGCCAATAACTCTCACATGGGCGAGGCCTATTGGCTTTGCCAGTGCCTTTTTAGGTTTTGCTATAGATTAGGGCAGACCAGTGGCATTAGCATACTGGTGGATGCATGCTTAGAACCCATTCCGAGATGAGGCCTAGGCCCGGGGTTATGGGCGAAGCAATCCCAGAAGTCAAGGATGGATGCAGTATTGCCATGCAGAACAGTAGAAGGAGTCGCTAAGATCAGGTGTGTGAGGCAGCCCCTAGACGACAGGTGTAGCTGTTGTTCATTTCAGTGCAGCTGCGTTTGCTCATCAGAGTTTGAACGCACTGACCCTATACTTGAATTTATTATGGTTATAAATGTAGCCCAGAATAAGCTGCTTCTTCAGTGAGGAGGTGTTATGCTGTAATGAGGTGGTTGAGGCATTGTCCGTAGATGATGGCATTCAAGGTAAGACCAGACCAGAGGAGATTGTCTCAGTGAAAATCAGAAGTACATTGTTTTTAATGTCCGTTTGACACCCTTGCCACTCCCTCCTTTGAACCCAGGCTACTTGATGAATTTTTTTTATCCTCCACTCTCACTGCAAAAAATTACATTCTCATCTGATACTTTTAGATCACTCTGTTGTCTTTGACGCTTACCTTAAGCATCCTCACTTCTATCTGTCTGAGTACTTATGGCAGTTTTTTAGTTTATTTGTTTTTCAGCAGAAGCTCTGTTTGAGAGTTTGTCTGAAACATCTCTTACCATTTTTGGTGAAAAATGGTAGGTGTTATATTCTGAATTCTTGCCTATATCTGTTTTCAATGAATGCCATAGAAGCAAGTACTATTGTTGGTATAAAACATTTTAAAAAGTGAACTGATCCGGTACAGCATTTCGATTCGATCTCTGGTCTGGTTGGCTCTTAAGCTTAAGAGAACCATATAATAATATAAGCAATTATTCCACTGGACACTATCTCTTCGTCCCAGTGAATCAATTCCATGCCCTGCAGCCTCCATCCTACCTTCTTTAAAGTTCACAGATACATTATAACATCCTGTATGAGGCAGCAGGGACCGCCAATCAAAATCTGAATGCTACTGACGAAGCCATGAAGGTATCTTCACTAACTTTTACTTCAGCCCAGATTATATCTAGCTATACTTTTTATCTAACCTCTGAGAATGTATGTAATAAAACGAGTTCAGCAGCTTGCAGTTGCTATACATCATGTCTGGATCTAAAAATGCGAGTGCAGCTTAGCAAGTAGCACTCTTTTGCCCTTCACGAGCAGCAGTTCCTCTCAACTAAACATATATCAGGGAGTAGGTGATTTTGATAAGTAATCTGTCCTTACTTTTTTAGCATGCAAAGCAGACCTCTACTGGATGCAGATTAACATGTTCCTCTCAATATGGCGATATAATTGATGTTATATTTGGGTAGTATGATGCGGAAAGGGTCTGAAGACATGTCAAAAAAGAGGGGAAAGAAGGGAACTATATGAGAACCCTCTTATTAGCCCAATATGCAAAGGGAGTTATATTGTTGACAGCTGCTAATATGTCTTTCTAGATTCCTAGCAGGATGTCAAGGATGGAATCCTGGCATGAACAAATGATGGTTTGCTAGTGTGAGCGCTAAATTTCTGTTACTAAAAATAATGTGTTATATTTGAATTGCTACTAATACTGAACCCTGTATACACCGTCTTCCATCTTGCTTAAACGTCATCCTTTGTCACGTGATATTGTTGATTAGGTTTCTAAAATAAACCTTAATTGTTTCACACAAGACAGCAGAAAACATTCTCAGAGAAAGTTTCCTGAATATACCAAACCAAGGGCAAACTCTGCTCATCCTAGTTCTGTTAACATTGTATCAGTTAAACTGTAACCAAGACTGTGAGAACGATCGATCGATAATGTATTGGTGGTGGGAAATCACTGAATGTATTCAATGTAGAAATGTTTCTTTTATACTGTTTTCTATTTGTTTAAACTTAATGAATCATGAGTTCCCACCGAATGTATGAACCCCATCGTCCAAAGCCCTATGTAAGAGTGTGCATTTCTATCACAACAGAGCACCTACTCCCATTCTTAGAAGGCAAATCTATGCCGGATTTCATAATGAAATGCATTGAGTTCATAACTTATGATTTATATACTTTGCTGCTAATTTACTGATGGCATATTCTGCATTTTGACTTCAATAGCCGCATTAAGCATTTGAAAAAAATCTATTGTCTGTCATTCTTATCAGAATGTTTCAGAAATATTATGTGAGCCTTTGTTGATTTAAAGTGACAGCTCCATTCGGGGAGAACCAAAGTCCAAGCTACAGGAACTACAAAGCTCCGCAGGTTGAAACTGCGGCGCTGAAATTGTATGGCTTTAGTTAGGAATCTTGTAATGGTTCCATGCACAGACAGGTTTTGGCAGCACAGGACGGTTCGGAATTGAGCAGATCTAAGTCTCGATATTAATTGGCTTTAGGACAGGGTACGGTATCTTCATGTTCCAGATGGTTTGCCCCGAGATTTAAATTGACCCTCCAACCCGATCCTGGTTCCAGAGAGATGAGAGGTGGCTGATGGGAGAACCACCAGGTGAGTATCTAAGGGATTGCATGAAGCATGCAGCGTATTGCATGATGGGAGTTGCAGTGAGCATTGTGAGAGAGGAATGCTATGGGAAATAATTGAGGTTAAACATCGGATGGCTTTCATGTATGGTCTTATTGAAGTTATATTTATTGTGATTTTGATGAAGGTTTATAATTTAGACGAGAGGTACCTAAAGTTAGAAATATTTGTCGGAAATCTTGCCTGCTAGGAGAAGTGTACTGTGAAGCAATATCAGTCACACCAAGTTAGATGTATACATTTGTTGTGTGACTGTATTAACAGGGCTTGTTAGTGATTTGCTCCTAAGTGCACAAGGGGTGGACACTCTCAGTTTTGACTTTCGCTGGTTAAGTGCTCGCTTATGTGTGAGAGCAAGTAGATAATCTTTCTTTGTAGAACAACTTTGTGTAGTAGGAACAGGCAAACAAACTAAAGTTGGAAAATATTGAAGTGAGTAAGGTGTTGTGTCATTTCTATGCCGCGCTGTGATTGGAGCAATTGGAATGTTGCATCGTTGTTGTTGTGCTGTGATTGACCAAGTGAGTAGCGAAGCTGCGCTGTATTGGGTGAACTTTGAGAGAGATGCGCTTTGATTGGTGTATGAGTTACAGAGACTGTCAGTGCAGAAAGGTTGAAAGTTTGTGTGTAAATTATTTGTATTCGAAATTAAAATGGGGAATCCGTTGTCAAAATGAGAAAGAGATGTAAATAAAGAAGAGACGTTTCCTCCAGAAGGGACCCCTACTAGGGAAATGGCAGCAAAGACAAGGTTACAAACATGCATCTGGCTTTCTCAATAGGACAAATAAACATGTAGAGATGGGGAATTACGATTTCCTCTGAGTGGAACTATCCACATCCCACGAATAGAGAATTTGAGAAGAAAAATGTATGAGTTTAAACTGCAACTTAGACCTACTCAATTTGAGGCTTTAAAGCTTTAGGAGCAGATGGCAAATGAGAAAATTAGAAAGACGTTTGAATTCAAAATTTGAAGTAGGACGCATTCATGGAAAAAGGAGCAGGAGGAGGAGAAGCAGAGAAAATCGAGAGAGGAAGTCATTGAGATTGTAGGATTTTATCCTCTACTGGAAAAGGAAGATAAAGAAAAGGTTAAAGAAAAACCTGAGCAAGAAGCAGATATAGAAAGTGAGGAAGAAGACGCCCAGATAGAGGAATTACTTAGTGTTGGCCCACCCACATACAGTGCCAATACATTGGAAGTGCGAGTGCCACCACAACAGTAATGCCCGAGAATACAGTGACTGTGGGATCCTTGGTGGAGCCTCGTGAGCCCCCAAGTTATTCGGAGACGTCTATCCTGACTCCTACTCAGACCACTGTAACAGTCACGATAAGCACTTTACCTATACCTAACATATTACCAGCTTCAATTATTGAGATCTCTTATAACTTAACGCAAAGGCAACCTGACTCAAGTATACCTTAAGTTGCAGCTCGAGTGCAGGAAGTATGGCTATAGGTCCTTACCAAAGGCAAAATATAATCAGAAGAGAAAGTTTGGGACAATCGACTAGTACAGATGCATCTATTGCCTCTCCCAGTAAAATTATATCCACCAAGAGAATTAATTTAGCTGAGTTAAAAACAGAATTTGAAGAGTTGATGAAGGGAAATGTAGGAATGGATTACCTAGGATATTATGGGGAAAATGATATGCTGTATTTATGTAAAGAAGCAGCAAGAGAAGTATATGCTAAAATGGAAAAAGTGGTGAATTAATGTAGTGTTGTCATAACTCAGCGAAAAAAGCTGCAAAGAAATATTAGAATGGATGCGACTGAAAAAGAACTGCAAATGTTGAAGGTTAGAGGATAGAGAACGCATGTAAAAGAGTTAATTGAGAATATTAGAGAATGGAGTGACAGAAAAACTCAGAGACATGGTCAAAGAAAGAGAAGGTTAAGACAAAACTAAATTGGAAAGAGAGAGAAGAAACTGCTATAGGTAAAAGATACAAGAGTTTTCACTACGAGAGGTTCAGGGAGGAGCATATGTACATGTTCTGTGGTCTCGTTCAGACCTTTTCCATTTTACTAATACTCTTCCATAACTTAGAGAGAATCCTGATAAATGGTATTCTCAGATGGAGCAGACTGTGACCATATTAAAGGTTTTGTGCATAGATTTAGATGTATTATTTTAAGTAGCGGTCCCAAAAGACTTGTGGGCGGAATGTAAGAAAGCTGTTGTCTGGCCCACACAAGAACCTCCATGGGTGCAAGTGACTTATGCTTCTTCACCTATAGTTAAGACCAAATATGAGGAGGTAATGAGACATTTGAAGACTAAAGTCCCATAAAAAAAATTAATCGGCCAAGGATATTTTGAACATCACATGAACCTAAAGAATCAGTGAATGCACACTTTGAGAGATTAATGCAGATGTATAGGGAGCATAGTGGAATGAATGATCCTATTGGCGAGAATATTGGAGGATTTCTTGTGTCTTTTGTGTAAAGGATTGAGACCGAAATTAATAATCAAATTATGTAAAGGAGTTATCTGTTGGCAGAGCAAATCAGAAAATGAGATTTTAGAATATGCTAAATATTGTAGTGAGTATTTAGAAGCAAAACGAAAATGATTAAAACAAAGGTTCATGATTGCCCGGACCCATTTATTTCAGAATTTGGGGACAAATGGATTCAAGTCCCCAGTCCAGGTACTCAAGTTGGATCCAAATTATGTTACACAAATGCAAGGAGTTTCCCAAAGTTATGGTGGAAATATACCGGGGAGAGGAAGAGGTAGAGGAAACGCGACAGACTTACATAAGTGCCTTGAAGAAAGTTTCCCCATGTCATATATGCCATAAGGTGGGGCTTTGGAAGAGGAAGTGTAGATACAATCCAGATTGATTTGCAATAGATTCCCAGTGGGTAAATCTGAATAGTTCAGAAGAAATGTTACCAGTCCCTAAGCCCCCTATGACTGTTCAGAAAGTTCCAAAGGCTGGAATGTTGCCAAATAGTTACAATCGGGAAACAGCATTTACAACGCAGATAGAACTATGCAGTGCCATTACAATGTAGGCACTACAATGAATGCGTTGTTACCACGCGTTCCATTACCACGCATTCCATTACCATGGAAGTCGGTACAACAACTTGCTTTAGGGAACATGTTGTTGGATTTTAAATCCAACACCTTCCCTACTATTGCACAGACTGGAGTTGGAATAGTAAAAGATACTATCCCAAAGTCCAGCCCTTCCCTTAGGCAAGTTGTTGTAACGACTTGCGTTGTAATGGAACGCGTGGTAACAACGCGTTTGTTGTATTGCCCGCATTGTAAAAGTATGCGTTGTAAAATCATGCGTGATTACATCATACATCCGTTACAATCCAATGCAGAGGCAGAGAAATATTCTGAACCAACAAACAAATTACAGAGTTCGCCAAAACCCCATGATAATGCAAGGAGGCCCAGTTTCCAAGATGTTTGAAAATGCATTAAATCAGGACCAATGACGGTGCCTGAGGGGGGAGGAGGAGTGTATACCTGGCACAGTCCTAGAAGTGGGTCAGGGTGCACCATATGTTGAAGGAGAGGTAACTGGACATCCTGTATCTTTCCTACTAGACAAAGGAGCTACTCATTCAACAGTCAGAACTGTTGAGGTCCCTAACCTGCCCCTCTTGGGAAAAGAAGTAAAAGTTGTAGGTATCACAAATCAGTAGCGTACTAATCAAATTATGGCCCCAGTATCAGTTAAAATAGGAGATGTCAAAGAACATCATCAGTTTGTTATTTGAGATTTGAGTCCTGTAAATCTTCAGGGCAGAGATCTTCTTTGTAAGATGAACTGTGTCATATTTTGTACACAGGATGGTGTGGGAATTGAGACCCAAGCAGCTGATGCGAAGTTTGAACTACACTCACCAGAGTCTGTTGTCAGACTCTACCCAGTCCTCACTTTTGAAGATTTGCCTATTGACTTAAGGGAGACAGATAAGGAAGATATTTGGGACTTTACTGGAAAAGAAATTGGACTGATTAAATGTGCTAAGCCTCTTAAGATCACCTTACACCTAATGCTGATTCTCTTCAGATTCACCCATATAAAATGGCCCCAGAGGGGACTGAAGAAATCACCCATTACTGAGAATATGATCGAGCAAGGAATCTTGAAGAAGTATTTGGAAATCCGTGCAACTCCCTTATATTGGCCTTGCAAAAATCAAAGAAGAAATGGAGGATAGTACAAGACCTCTGAAAGATTAATCAGATTGCTGTTCCCTGCTATCCTGTGGTACCAAACCCCACTGTAATTTTGTTCCAAATACTTTCAGATGCAGAGGGGTTTACTGTCATTGATCTTTGCCAGGCATTTTTCTTTGCTCTGTTGCATGAAGAGAGCTAGTATCTATTCACGTTTCGGTTCCAAGAGAAAACCTTCATGTGGTGTTGCACCCCACATGGGTATACAGAGAGTACCTCCTACTTTAATCAGATTCTTAAAAAGAATTTAGAGACTTTGCAGCTACCATGTAGTTCGACCCTAATCCAATATATTGACAATCTACTGATAGCCTCAGTGTCAAAAGATGCTTGCACACAAAACACTGCAGCATTACTCAACCACTTAGCTGTGAATGGACATAAGGTTTCACCTGAGACGTTACAGTACTGTCGGGATGGAGGAAGTTATGTATTTGGGTCACCAAATACGAAAAGGAGTGAGACAAGTATCTCATGCACGAATAGAGACAGTCCTTAAAATGAAATTCCCAACTACTCAGAGAGAAGTGAGAATGTTTTGGCAATAGCTGTTTACTGCCAACAATGGATACAAATATGTCTCTTTACAACACGAGCCATTACATTGCTTGCTTTTACAACGCGGTCGTTACAACGACCGCGTTGTTACAACGCAGTACCATTACAACGCAAGTCGTTACAACGACTTGCTCTAGGTGGCGCGCTGGACTTTGGAATAGTATAATTTACTATTCCAACTCCAGTGTGTGCAACAGTAGGGAAGGTGTTGGAATAGTAAATTATACTATTTCTTAGTTTAGAGCGCCATCTAAAGCAAGTCGTTGTAACGACTTGCGTTGTAATGGTACTGCGTTGTGACAACGCGGTCGTTGTAACAACCACGTTGTAAAGGTATCGCGGTGTAATGACCACGTTGAAAAGGTTGTTTCCCATTGATACTGAACTTCTCCTAGGTTGCAAAGCCTTTAATAAGGCTGATGCTGGCTGATGTCAATGACCCAATATCAAAGGATGCCAAATGCATGAAAGCCTTCCAAGAGCTTAAAAATTTACTTTGCAGTGCACCAGCTCTTGGATTGCCTGACTATACAAAGAAATGTGTGCTTTTTTCTCACAAAAGAGATGGGAGTGCATTGGCTGTACTAAACACAAGCTCATGGTGACACTAAGCATCCATTTGGCTACTTAACCACCTCCAAATAGATTTCTTGGAAATGCCTCAATATAATCAGCTGAGTTATGTTCTTGTGATAGTCTGTTTATTTTCATGTTGCGTTGAGGCTTATCCCACCCGAAGATGTGTCAGTGTAACCAATGCCAAACTACTGTTGGTGGAGTTAATACCGTATTTTGGCATGCCAGCTCATCTTGAATCTGATCAAGGAACCCACTTTAAAAGTGAGATCATGCTGTTGATATGTACAACTTTAGGGATTGACCAATGATTCCACAGAAGATATAGACTGGAAGCATCTGGAGTGGTAGAAAGATGGAATGGGACCATTAAAGCAAAGTTAGCAAAAGCTTGTGCTACTACATCACTCAAATAGCCTCATCTTCTACCTCTAGTGCTCATGAGTATCCAAAGTACCCCATGCAAAAGAACAGAATGGTTGCTGCATTAAATATTGATGGGGAGAGCAATTAGTAACCCTCTGCAACAGCAGTGGTCCTGTTTATTACCACAGATTACATGGTTCTCAAAGACTGCAAAGGATTGTCTGATGTGTTGCATTCAATCTCACCTTGCTACCCCAGCAGTACGAGATTTCCCAGGGCATGATCTGAACCCTGGAATTTGGATCCACATCAAAAAACACTTCTGAAAGTCCGGCCTGGTAGAGAGGTGGTGTGGCCTCTACCAGGTGATTCTGGTCACAGACACTGCTGTCAAGTGTGCTGGTCTTCCAAACTGGATACATGCCTCCCATACCAAGAGGGCAAGACACAAAGGGGAAGAAGTGGAGTCAACATCTGCCAATTCTCCTAGTCATCCAGTTTTGAGGTGTCTGAGGCTTTTGAAGAGGATGAGCAAGTCTAGACTGGAAATCCACGTTCTCCATTGAATGAACAAACTACTGAATCAGAAACTGATGAGGAGGTTACAAACTCAGCGACTTCTGTGAAACCAACCACTGGATTAAGAATACACATATCCAGAGGCAGTGAAAATTCATGGAAAGCTAAAACTAATCTGCCACAACGACGTGGGAGAGACACAGTCTAAAACTGAACAAATAGACTCTACTGTAGAAAGTGAACAAGTTACATCTGAATTGAGAATCTCAAGCACTTCAAGAGGAAAGTGGCCAAAGACAACGACTCTTAGAAAGAGACAATTGAGAGAGAAGACAAGACCTGAGATGATTAGGGAAGACAGTGAGATAGAAGAACAAGAACAAGCAGACATTCATGACTTTGATTTGGAAACAACCTATATAAAAAAAAAAACATGAGAGAGAGAAAGGTCATTAAAAAGTACGCTTTTCCAGACTGGACATACTATGCAAAAATCAAGTTTGATGTAGATGATTGTTTGACATATACAGATGAACCTCCTTGAAATACTACAGAGGAAAAACTGAAAAGCTGTAAAGAATTTGAAAATAGACAACTGACAAATATTAAAAAGATAATTAGAGCAGTATGGTAGCGGTTAAAGAGCTATAGCACATTAAAAAATCCTGCTGACGCAGAATAAGAGATCTTAATTGTTTTTGAGATAGGGGAGAGACAATAGGTTAACCATTAGAGGACTAAACCTGTTTATTTAGAGGTTTCCTTGAATAGATTTGAGTTGAGCATGATGCGGTCACACTGTAAAAATATAGTCGTAAGTATAGCAGTTGCCATTTCAGTTACTATGTTTGGATGGCTGTTGGATGTTTATTTGCTGGGGAGAGATGACCTTTCTATTCCACATAAAATTACTTTTGCTTCTATGACTAGAATGCCGTCACATGAAAGAATGATTTCACACCTATCAGAGCATGAGAATTTGTATAATTATGATGTGTATTATCAAATGTTATCTGAATATGTAATGGTTATGCAAGTTGAAAATTGTGTTATTTGTTCATATCTGCCTGCTTCTGTAGCTGAAGAAGCAGTTTATTCAGCTTCCCTTGTCAAATTTTCTTTCTTATTCTGTTTTCCTTAATCTATATCAGCAACAAAACTACATTAAACTGTTTTATTCTAACTTTGATAATTCCTTAGAAAATGTACCTAGTGTAACTGGAGAAAATCTATATCTGTGAGCTACTAAACATATGTCCCGTACTAATAAAGAGTTAAAAGCAAGAGAATAGCCTAGGGATATGATGACATTCTTTACTCCTCTAACTAAAAAAGTATTACTGATCATAATGTGCATGGCGTAACATGTCAAATTAACTCAGATGAAAGAGTTTTTATAGACGAATAGAATGAAAGGATAAGTGTAGATGAAGAAAATTGAGAAGAGAAAACAAATGCTATACATATAATTGAGAGAGGTGAGGGTACCATGAAGGAACCTCCATCTAAATAGAGTCTTGAAGTGAATAAGAAAGGAGCATTATATATGGAACGACAACCAGAGGGAATGAGACAGTTGAGAAATTAGGATGGAGTCAGTGTGAGCACAGTTATCTAGTAAAAGGAAAGCCTCATTCCCATGTAGCAGCTAGCATTAAATGCATACATTATGACTGTGGTAAATCAGCTTATTTGCAGTTACCACCTAATTGAGTAGGAAGTTGCTATGCTGCAATAGGGTTCCTTCAAATGTTCCATGCTCATAATTTAGAGCGACTTTTCGAAAATTATATTAGATGAAGCAGACAAAGCTTTAAGCAGATCCTCATTGATATTTTGGGGGGATTAAAACCATCTGTAGGAGTAACATTGAATAATTTAAAGATTAGAAAATTGTCCCCCTTAGTTGATAGGCGTTCTACTAACACTGCAGGTGCCTTGACTGTGATTAATAAAGAAATGCTTGCAATGTGGGCTAAGATTATGCAAAACCGTCTTGCACTGGATTTGCTCCTTGCAAAGGAAGGCGGAGTTTGCAAAGTCATTGATGCTCTAGAGTGCTGTGCTTATATTACTTCCATAGATAACAAGCTTAATAGCTTTATTATTAACATTACAAATATGATGCATGAATTAACTGAACTAGAAGAGACAGGTGCCTGGGAAGGACTTGGATCCTTTTCAGCCTGGGACGACTCCTGGTGGCCAACGACGCTGGGAGCAGCCCCGACACCCACCGACCACGCACGCAACCTGGGAGTCATCCTCGACTCAACGCTCTCCATGGCCAAGCAAATCAACGCAGTCTCATCCTCCTGCTTCAACACCCTCCGCATGCTTCGAAAGATCTACAGGTGGATCCCGACAGACACAAGAAGAACAGTCACCCAGGCCCTCGTCAGTAGCAGACTTGACTATGGGAACGCCCTCTACGCGGGAGCCCCGGCCAAGCTCATCAAGCAACTGCAACGCATACAAAACGCCTCTGCACGCCTGATCCTCGATGTACCACACCACAGCCACATCACCCCCCACCTGAGGAACCTGCACTGGCTCCCCGTCGACAGGAGAATCTCCTTCAAACTCCTCATCCACGCACACAAGGCACTCCACAAGACTGGCCTCAACAGACGACTCCTCTTCTACGTCCCCAACCGCCAACTCCGCTCCGCCGACCTCTCCCTCGCCACCGTCCCTCGCATTCGAAGAACTACCACGGCGGCAGATCCTTCTCCCACCTCGCCGCCAAGACCTGGAACACCCTTCCACTAAGCCTACGACAGACCCAAGACCTGCTGACCTTCAGGAGGCTACTCAAGACCTGGTTGTTCGACCAGTAGCAGCACACCCCCCCCCCTTTTTTCCCCTAGCGCCTTGAGACCCTCGCGGGTAAGTAGTGCGCTTTACAAATTCTGTGATTGATTGATTGATTGATTGATTTTTCAGATCAATTGGTAATGGTTTTGTAAAAATTGGCCAATGGCTAGATAGTGTACGCGGAGGAGTTTTGAAATTGCTATTAACAGCAATATTTGTCATATTATTCAGCATTGCATGTCTGCTTATTTTCTTGAAATATTGCAAAGGAATTTCATCATCAAAGGTAATGACTTGTGGGTACAAGATGCCAGCAATGAGAGTAAGAAAACGAAAAAGACTTGATGTTAAAGTCAGGGAGATGCAAAGTGAGTGAATAAAATTTATAAAGAGCAAAACAGCTGCTCCAAAAAAAGACCATCCCGGCGCTAGGTGACGGTAAGCCTCGACTAGAGAAAGCAGACAGAAGAGGAACCAACGAAAATTAAATCTCTCTAAAAAGGTGGGTCTTCAAAAGGCTCTTCAATTAATTCTCTGATGTGGCACATCTAATATGATCAGGTAAAAGATTTCAGAATGTTGGGGACAAAAAATAGAAGGAGAACCCAACTGCTCTAGTCTTTTTAATCTTGAGGATGCAAAGCAATTTGTGGTTATCTGAGCTCTGCGAGGAAGGAATCTTTTGAGTAACATCAGGCCTTTTGTTGAGTGACCCTAAACATTGATGTCAGGGCTTTTAACTTTATTCTTTGCTTTACAGGAAGCTAGTGAAGGCTTTTTACGCCATTTTGGATTGATTGCCTTTTATTAATATTCAACACCAGTCTGGCTGCCGCATCCTGAACCCATTGCAGTCTGTTTAACAATGTTTGGAGAGATCACAAAAGCAGCATTTTGGCATAATCAAGTCTGGACGTTTCTAATGCATGAACAATGATCTTTCTGGTCTGTTTCAGCAGGAATTTAAGAGTCTTTCTTAGAGTTTTCAGCAAGTTGAAACAGACTCCTGTGGTAGCATTAACAAATGGCTTAAATGAGAGGGCATTGTCTAGCTTGACCACCAAGTTTTTTGCAGCAATAGATTTTGCCGGGAGGAGTCCCTTTTAAGAAGCCAAAGAGGAGTCAGATCTGATATGGAGGAGGAGCCAAATATCAAAATTTTAGGTTTTTCAGAGTTTAAGCATAGACAACTTTTACGCATCCAGTCTGCTACTGCAGATATGCAACCCTGAACGTTGGTTGAGACCAAAGCGTCAAGGTGTTTGAAGGCAAATATCAACTGGTTGTCATTAGCGTAGGACACCACATTGAAACCCTAGGCTTGAACAATAGCGGCAAGGGGAGCCATGTAAATATTGAAGGGGCATGGGCTCACGGCTGATCCCTGTGGTACTCCACAGATGACTTCTCGATACCTCGATGTAAATTGGGGGAGATAGACTGCTTGCTTATGGATGGATAGAAATGATTGAACCCATTTCCACACTGTGCCGACAAGTCCTGCTTTTTCCAATCTTTGCAAGAGAATATCATGCAACACCTTATCGAAAGCTGCCAATAAGTCTAACAGAATCACAATGGTACTTGGGCCCAGGTCGATGCAGGTTTTAATGAACTCGGTACCTTTTAAATGTGGTGTCTCTGTACTGTATCTGGAACGGAACCCAGATTGCGATGGATGTAGCACATTATTTACCTCAAAAAAATTGTTAATCATGTGATTAACTACTGATTTCAACATCTTCCCACAAGCAGGAAGAAGTGAGATCGGTCTGTAATTGGCATGGAATAAGGGGTCGAAATTGGGTTTTTTTAGATTTGGAAGGACCAACACCTCCTTCCAACAAAGTGATCTTTATGACAAAATGAAGGATCTTGAAGAGACCAAACAGAAGAATGCAAATCTAGTGACGGATGTACTGTAATTATGAATTAAAGTGATGAAGGAATCATCGGGTGCGGGGGAGTGTGAATGCAGAATTTCTGTTAATAAAAAAAAACTTTATATTTGAATTGCTTGTAATACTGAACCATGTTTACATCATCTTCCATCTTGTTTAAACATGACAATGTTTAAACGAGATGGAAGTCAAGTGATATTATTGTTGATTCCGTTTCTAAAATAAACTTTAATAGTTTTGAACAAGTCAGCAGAAAACATTCTCAGAGAAAGCTTCGTGAATGTACCAAGTCAAGGACAAACTCTGCTCATCCTAGTTCTGTTAACATTGTAGCAGTTAAACTGTATAACCAAGACTGTGAGAACGATCAAATCAAAATGTATTTGTGGGAAAATCACTGAATGTATTTGAAATAGAAATGTTTCTTTTAGACTGTTTCCTATTTGTTTAAACTTAATGAATCGTGTGTTCCCACTAAATGTATGAACCCCATTGTCCAAAGCCCTATATAAGAGTGTGCATTTCTCACACAAAAGAGAGCCCTTACTCCCATTCTTAGATGGCGAATCTTTGACGGATTTCATACTGAACTGCACTGAGTCTATTACTTATAATGTATATGCTTAGCTGCTAATGTACTGATGGCATAGTCTGTATTTTGATTTTAGTACATACATAAAGCATTTAAAAAGATCTATTGTCTGCCATTCTTTTGAGAATGTTTCAGAAATATTATGTGTGCCCTTGTTGATTTAAAATGACAGCTCCATTCGGAGAGCACCAAAGTCCGAGGTACAGGTACTACACCGCTCCGAAGGTTAAAACTGTGGTGCTGAAATTGTATGACTTTAGTTAGGAATCTTGTAAGGGTTTTATGTTTCAACACTAGGAAATCCTGCAGTTGAGAAGTAAGTTTATTCTCAGTGAATTCTAAAAAGTTATGGGATGATTCATGGGATGGACATCATTAACTTTTCCTCCATCTCTTCTCAATACCATTACTTCAACACCATCTCTTGGACTTTGTCATTACTTCAGCACACTATGCCAAACCAAAAATATTTAAACAGCCTTTTCTTCAGCCATATTATATCTGTGATTTTCAACACATCAAGTTATTCCTGTGGCATTTCAGTGAAAGGTACGTCCTAGTTGGAAAATGCATTCTGCCTTTCATTCTTCTCAACTAAAGCCTTACATGCCTGATCTTTTTCATCAACTTGCATCTCAGTCTTCACCAATAAAGAAATAAGGTCAGCCTGTATATGAGGTTCTAGAGACTTGTGATTCTCAATGCATTTAGAGGAGAACTATAGTTTCTGAACCAGATAGTTTTGTCCCTCTGGTGCCTTCACATCTGTGAGGACCCAGATGGGTCATATATCGAGAGTGTGTGGTGTGGAATGCAAGCAGTGGAACTCTAGAAATGACTTGGCACATGGAATGTCAACTTGGGGTTCTTCTTCTTGGAATCACACAAGCCATGAGTTCCCAGTTAAGGACAGAGTTTGACCATATTAAAGTGTCTTATCCAAGATGGTGGTCCCTCCATTGGTGAGCTATAAGAACTTCTTAATCCACAATGTGGCAGAGTCCCTTTCTATGATGTTGTTTCCTGTTTGAGAAGACAAGATGTATTTTAAAGCATCTTTCTCAGAATGTTTTTTTTTACCACGCTAGTCACTCCCCTGCTATTTAATTTTGTTCTGGATTTTTCTCAGCTGATTTAGTTGTTTTTTTGGACTTTTCGTCTTTCATCTGTTGTCATGCTTTGCCTATTTTGTCATTATTGTAATTTTTCCTCAATACATTTTTATTGACTTCCTCTTGGATTTTATGATTCTGGACCTGTGTGGTTTGCACTTTTCTCCTTTCTGATGTCAGAGTAAGTTTGGTGCCTTGTTGACAAGGCAGTCTATATCTTCTGTTAAGAGTATATACCTTGTATATAGTATTTCTTTCCTTTTTGCAGGTTTTTTCTCTTAGCTGTGACATCAATCACATTTGAAAACATAATAAATTGTCCAATATATTGTGCAGGATGACACTATGGTTGATTGAAAGGCACACAACAAACCTACTGCATGTCCAGTCCTTGGCATCCACTTAATGAATGACAAATATACAATTGATTTGAAAAAGAGAAGGCACAGTAAATACTGTGTTAATATTGGGTCTGAGCAAAATTGTATTTATGCTGGAGTAGTAGGCAGTTTGCATAATAATGAGTAACATGCCTCAAAAATCCTACCACAGCAGCACAGGAACAACAAATTTAGCGAGTGTGAGCTGCTGCTCACTGCTGCTGTTTGTGTTCTGTTGCATTTAGCGCTATTTTCTTAGCCCAAAATTAATTCTTCGAGCCATTTTGGAAGTGAGGGTGCATTTTGTGTGAAGACAATACTGCTAAATGCTTGGTTACTCTCCTTGTGTAATTCCATGTAGTCTTGCATAATTCTTTTAGATTTTGCGTGGTTACCCTACAGCAAATTAAGCAAGTCATGCCCACCACTACATAGTATCCTGTGTACCATGAACACCAGGAAAGATGTTAGATTCCCCGTATAATTCACTCTGCCAAAATTGTCAAAATAAGCATCACTGAGAGGAATATTAAGCTCTGTTGGTATTGGACAAGCAAATCAGTTTATGCTAAGCTCTACACATATGATCAATGTTCATCTGTTTTTGGATTGCACATTTGCCAACTAGTGTAGAACTAACAAAGCTAGATGACAACGTGATATTTAATAAAATTAACCTATCCTTAAATAAAAATGCAGTCTTAGGGCCTGATTTAGATCTTGGCGGATCAAGTCCTGCAGTGGTTTTTTTGGCAGTCTTCTGGCCTGCTGGCTTGGCAAGCTGCTCACCCTATTAAGATGTTAGCAGGTCCATAGACGAAAGACCACCACGGTCCCTCCGTCACCGCCAGGAAATCTCAACCACTTTGATGGCGGGATAGGCAAAGGCGGCTGTTGGTGGGAGGACCGCCCATTTCCCTGCCAGGCAAATCACAGCGTGCCTTCCCATCGATGTGACTGTGGCGGTAAAACCTCCACACCCGAGTTGGCGGAAAGGAAGGGATAGAAGGTAGAAACAAACCTTTTCTCACTTTCACACTTCCTGTTCCGCCATGGATCTGATGTTCCAGGTCCTGCCGCTGCTTGATGACAAACAAAACCAACACCAGTGTGGACACAATTGACAGTAAGCTCCACTTTTACCTGTTACCTATTGACTAGATCTGTTAACATTTGCACAGGACTCATGCATTTCCAAATCTCTCTTACACGCAATAGCCCATCAATGTGCAATGCATATGTCTGCAATGTTGAAGCTTAAGAAATCTAAAGAAACACACCTATATGATCACATTGTACGTATAACTTTTGTGCAAGCTGACTTAAAAAAAATGGACACTTGCAGAAGTTTAAGAAATGTAAAGAAACACACCTGTATGATCACATTGCATGTATACATGTGGTGCAAGCTGGCTTCAAAACAATGGACACTTGCACAAAAAAGGATATCCAAATAAAAATATAGATGTTACCATATGGTGTGTTTAAATAAATTACTAATATTCCCACATTAAAAACATATGCAACACACATCATAGGGATAAGTGCAATGTAACATGATCAAGAAATAACAAATGAAAACAAGCGTTCATCTCTTTACAGGACTATCTGTTACAAAATCAACAGATGGTTAAACTGTTCTCCAGCAATAGATCAAGTAGTCATGATGTGACGAATAAAAGTTATTCTGGAGTCTTGCAAGTTGCTTTGATTCTAATTTATTATTTAAAAAATGCCAATTTGACAGAAGCAATCCATTCGGCCCAGCCAACGCGTTTCATCCCTGTGGGACTTCATCAGGGCCTAAAATTTAAAACATACATATCACCAATGATGTTTTACACATACAAATTGTACTCCACTACCCATTCACTCGTGAACCATTTTCCCCCAAAAAACATTAAAACACACCCCAGCAAGACCCCCTACCTATATACATACTAATATAATCCATTCACTGGGTGTTTCCATCATCCCAGTGTGAGTCATAGTCCACATACAATCAAAATTAATACATTCTTAGAACCATTCAATTCTCGAATTCATCACCCAAGTTATACCAATGGTCTAACCGCCCCCAGTGATCCATTATTCACAGACATTTGCCCTCTGTATAAAGATCAGGTAACTATCTCGAAATACTTAAATTCACAAATTCATTAGATAATTCCATCAGTGGCCTAACATCCCATTCTATGTTAACCAGTGTATGTACTTAAAGTAGACATAAAGAAAATCAGTTGTATTACCTGCCATCATGATAAAGGAAATTAAGTACTTCACATTTTACCCAGAAACATTGCTAGGAATCAAACAACAGCTAAGGGAAAATAATGCCAGGACTAAATTGCTGAAAGAAAGAATGCATTTGTTACACAAATGGAGATAAGGCTCTCAAAATCATAATTAAGTCAAATGGCTGTCCATAATGTGAAAGATCTGCACTGTTGTGCAGTGGGACAACGCTTGCCTCCAATACACTGCCAATGGGAACCTCCTCTGGAAGAGCCATCTAGTGGGCAGACCAGGCACTTCTAAGATCTTACATCAGAGGTGGGATTGGGCTTGGGAAGGGTGGTCTCGGGTTTTGGAGGGATGCCCTTGGGTTTTGGAGGGAGGAGTGGTTTTTGGGAGGGGTGCTCTTGGGTTTGGGGGTGGATTTGGTAGGGGCGCCCTTGGGTATGGTTTAGTGGTTTTAGGAGGGGTATCTTGGGTTTGGGGGTGGTTTTGGGAGGGATACCCTTGGGTTTGGGGGGGGGTTTGGGAGTGTTGCTCTTTTGTTTAGCAGGGGTGGATTGGGATGTTGAAGGGGTGGATTTGCATTTGGTAGGGGTGGCTTGGGATGTGGAAGGGGTGGGCATTTACTAGGGGTGGGTTGGGGTTTGGCAGGGATAAGGGCAAGGGTAAAAATGGCATCCTCAAAGGGAAAATGGGTAGGGTGTTCAGGAGGGAATTGGGTTTGGTAGGTGGAGGGAGTAGCAGTATCTGATGTGCATGTGTCTGTTGATGGTGCAGGTGCCTGTGCATCTGGTGTATGTGGTGCATGTTTGGGTGTGTCTTGCATCATAGGTGTCTGTTGTTTGGATGAGTGTGAGCTTTTGAGTTTTGTGGGTGTGAATTCTGATGTGTTTGTGTGGATGGGTGTGCTGTGGAGGTGCTGGGTGTGGTTGTGGTGCATATGGGAGTGGTGGTGGCGGCGGTGTCTGTGGAAGTGCTGGGTGTGGGTGTGGTGCATATGGAGGAGCTGGGTGTGGGTGTGGTGCATGTTGTGTGCTGTGGAGTTGCTGGGTGTTGGTGTGGTACATGTGGGTGTGGTGGTGGCTGCACTGTCTGTGGAGGTGCTGGCTGTTGGCGTGGTGCTTGTGGGTGTGGTGGTGGCTGCGGTCTCTGTGGGTGTGCTGGTGGTGGGGGTCATGCATGTTAGTGTGGTGGTAGCTACAGTGTCTGTGGGTGTCCTGGTGGTGGGAATTGTATCTGTATGTTTGGATGTGTGCTTGAGTTTTTTGTGGCATTTGTATTTCTGTCTGGATGTGCTGCTTGTGTCTGTTTGAGTGGGTGCTTGCAAAGGTGTGAGTGTGCTTGGGCTCAAGGTTGGAATGGTTGGGAGGCTTCAGTTAGTGAGGAGGCTAGGCCTTGAAAAGACCTCTGTAGGCCAGACTTAGCACTTTTCGTGCCTTTCAGGTAGGGTAACATTTCTTGCAATTGGCAGCCAAGCCCCTGGATTCAGTAGTACAGTCTGGTCTACAGAAATGTTCCAGAGGAGGCCAATAGCCTCCTCACTCAGTGCAGCTGGGGTGACAGGGGCTGGGGTGAGGTGCCTGGAGTGAAGGAGATGCCATCCCATTTAAGGCAGGAATGGCCAACTGGGGAGGAACAAGAGGGAGGTTAGAGATGGTACTCTGGGTGGCAGACAAGGATTCAGGTGGTTGACTTCCTGTTGACTCCGCCACCACTAGAGAATGCTCACTGGAGGAGACCTTCGAAGAGGATGTTGTGGAGCTGCCGTCCTCCGTTGCACTCCCCTCACCCTCCCTGCCACTGGGTACCTTGAAGTTTGTGGTGTCAGCACCGGACCCACAGGGCACAGCTGCTTTCCCGCCTACGTTGACGACTTATCTATTGCCTGCTCCCGATGATGCTGAAATGACATAGTATTATTGAATCTGTGTAAACAGTACTGATGATGAACTTTGATCCCAAAACAGTTTCCAAGTTTTCAGATTTCACCTGCTTCAAGGCTCTCAAACTTTGGTTCTACATTAGCATAAGCTCCTGTATGTAGCCAACATTGTCAGAAAACATTTGGTCACAGTTATATCATTCGCCATAATAGCTCCTATATCATGTATGATCTTGTCTCTTATTTATTAATATGTCTCTCCAAGAACTGTGTCACAACTCTGAATGGTTGGACTTAGTAGTTTAGAATAGTGAACTGATGTCACCAAAAAGGATATCAACCAAAATCACCTTTGTAAAGTGTGTTCACATGGCCCTAAAATCCGCATACTTTTCATTTTCAATAAGATAAATATGAATAAATGTGTGTCAACAAATACTCCAATGTTGTACCAATAGTAGCAAAAAACTGAAAGCAGGTGGCCTTTGTTTGGGTATTTCACAATGGTAACACTTATTTCAAGTCCCTAAAGTATATGTGAAATGTCAAAAATCATAAATGAACTCTGTACTGAACTAGCTTAGCAATGTATCACATACTATGCAGATACTAAAGCTGTTCTAGAAAGTAAGAAACAAATGCTTGGGTGGATTGACGAATGACTTCTGCAGCATAAGTAAATACAAAGGCCTTGATATATATTGAATTCATTTCAGTACAGACCAAAAACATTTTTGCATTTGCCTCTTAAATATCTGTAGTTCTTTGAAGTTTGTGTTACCATTGTGAAATTGCTTCACAAAATAAGCAGGCTTTCACTTTAGTCAAAAAGTGGTACATTCACAGTACTTATTACATACACTGATTCATATATACATTTTTACTTCAAACATTCTAATGTTAATCACAATATGCAACATATTACACCTTGAAGCATTTTTACATTTGCCTAATGAGTCATGAATTGGGCCTGATTATGAGTGTTCTTGATGGGATTCTCCTACATATATGTGATGGAACATTCTATCTGCCAAAATCCCTTTAAGTTTCCTATTTTTCTCCATCATCAATTTATTATCTGGACATTGAGAAATGGATTTGGGTAATTATTTCTCTATCACCAATGTGTACACATTCCTGACTGTGTTTCTACATAAATTGTATGCTTATCACAGTTATTTGTCCAAAAACAGACTGGCTAACACACACATTTGTGAAGAAATAAGACATCGTGCTAATTTGTCACTTTAACATATACGAAACAGTATTTCTGATGTTAAACACAATTTGGATATGTAGTGATTCCAAAATGTGGCCATTAATTATGATGTGACTAGTCATTTAGGATCACATGCTCAGTTTTGTTTGTGTAGATTCACAACTTACCAATGTGACATTTTGTACATCCACTGTATCATAAGTGCCTAGTATGCTGTGTCACATGTAATAGGGCTATCATTGCATCATCCACAATAGTGAAGGAGTGTTGGACTTGGCCCTTTTTGCAGGGTCATCCCTGAACTTTTTGCCTTCCTCCTAGCCTTTTTTCTGACATGGTGTTGGTGGTTCTAGGACTCTAGGCACTTTAGCACTGCTGTCCAGTATAAAGTGCGTGTGCTCTCTGTGGTAAACATGGTAAGATTGGTCTACACCTGTTTGGCATATTTAATTTACCTGTCAGTCCCTTGTAAAGTGGTATCTCAGATACCCAGGGCCGGTAAATTAAATGCTACTGGTGGGCTTCCAGTGCTGATTGCGCCACCCACCAAAGTAGCCCTTCAAACCTGTCTCAGGCCTCTGCCATTGCAGGGCCTGTGCGTGCAGTGTAACTGCCGCTGTAGCGTGGCACCTAAAGTGTGTGCCATGTCTGTGACCCCCCTTTTACTGCATGTTAGTCACCCCTAAGGTAGGCCCTAGCTAGCCCTATGGGCAGGGTGCATTGTAGGTAAAAGGTAGGACATGTACCTTAAGTGCGTGACATGTCCTGGTAGTGACAAACAGCCATTTTGGTTTCTCACTGCTTTGAGGCTGCCCTCTCATAGGATTGCATTGGGGATTCCCTGATAAGTGTTTCAGTGGTAATTCCTGATATGAGAGGAGCAGCGTGGGCAAGTTTGGTATGGCTGGAATAGTAATAATAAATGCTGCGCAATGGTGTGCCCAGATTTATTATCACTATTTTAGAAATGCCACTTCTAGAAGTTGGCATTTCTGTGTGCTATGTGTCTGCCTGCCTGATGTGTATTGCATGTCTGGCTTTGGAGTGACAGGGGCTAGTGAGGTGTTTGTGGCTCCAGGGAGGGCAGGGTGAGTCAGCGCTAGGCTGAATAGGAGGACTGCATTTGGAGTAGTGGGAGGAGTAGTCCCCTGACCCTGAATACGTATGTGCCTGCCTGGGTGAATGCTGGCTCTGCCCCCCTGTGGTGTGTCTGATGACGAGCCCCCACCTGACAATGGGAAAGAGGAGCCCTGTAAACAGAGTGCTCCAAAACCCCCCAGAACCAGTTCAGGCTGGTTCCCCCAAGCCCTGTGCCAAGGGCTGACAAAGAAAGTGGTGTATAAATATTGGGGCTGTGACCCCATGAAAGTGTGTGCTTCTTGGTGACTTGGGGGCTTGCTGCTGCTGGGCTCCAGGAGGAACCGCCACGAGGGACTGCCTCCCTGCTGGAGGGCCCTGTGAGCTGGCCTAAATGGGCCCAGCTGTGCCCCTCTACATTTCTGGCTGCTAGCGCCTCGTGGGTGCTAAATTCTTACCCTAGGAAAAGTGCTGGAAGACTGCAGCACGAGACTGTGGCGTGTGGGGATTCCCCTTACTCCCAGAGCAAAGCAGGAGCCCACCCCACATTGGAGTTATTCATCGGTGGGAGCCCACCCCGCATTGGAGTTTTTAAGTATCGAAGAGCGGGAGCCCACCCCGCTGTGGTATGCTCCTGTTAGCGGGTGCCCACCCCGCATTGGTGTTCGTGAAGAGCAGGTGCCCACCCCGCATTTGATGTTTGTTTTGCGGCGGAAGCCTACCCCACACTTTGCCCCGAAGCGAAGAGGAGCCGCCGAGAAAGGAGCCGGCGCCACTGTGAGCGGCGACCCGGAAGCCAGGCAAGCTGCCTGACTGTGGGCGGGGCCGGGAAAACCGAAGCAGACGACTGGCAGAGGAAGAGGCAGGGCGACGCAGGCAGGGCTCCCGTGTTGGTGAGGAGAGCCCCGCGTGCAGCCTCGATCGTCCGGAGCCTCGCGGGCTCCACGTCGAAGTCCCGGGTCCCACCGTGACTGCCAGTGCCCAGAAGAGCCCGGTAAGTGGGGCGGATGCTTGTTGATGCCAAGAGATGGCACAAGGAGGAGCCCGGTGAACGGGGCTCTCGAGGCACCGGGAGTGCCAGTGTTGTTCTGCACAGCTGCACCGCCGTTGCGGGCAGCTGCACCAAGGGGGCAATTTTGTGTGACAGAGTCCCGTAGTGGGGCTCCAATTTGCACCTTGTCACTGCCCGTGCAGGGCTGAGCGGAGAGCGTTTTGTTGTGCTCCCGAGGCACATTTAGTGCCAGTGCCCGTATTGTCCTTCACAGCTGCACCACAGTTGCGGGCAGCTGCAATGTTTGGGCAATTTGGTGATAGCAGTCCCGGAGTGGGGCTCCAGAGGCACCATTGGTGCCGTTGCTCATTTTGTTCAGCACAGCTGCACCGCGAGAAGAGCGGGCAGCTGCAACACGTGGGCCTTTTGTTCATGATAAGAAAGGAGTAAAATACACTCCCCTCCCCCGGCGCATTGCGCACCTTGGCTATGCTGCTTTGGCAGCCAGAGGGCTAATTGAGAAGCCCCATCTTTGCGCCCTGACTTTCTGGACATAGGGCATTGGAGCCCCAGTGAAAGGCCAGTAGGCCTGGGGTCAGTTCAGTGTGTTGGCTAAGCTGCTGTATGCACTTTTGCAGTGTTAAGGTGGTGCACGGTTTATGCCTAATGTGAAGCCTACTGCCTAATGTGTTTATACCTACTGTGATTGCCTATGGTATTTATGCATAAAGTGTTTATGCTTATGAGGTTCATGCATAATGTGTTTATGCTGATGATTATGCCCAAATACTAATGTGATAATGCTGAGGTCATGGGGGCTTGCTGCTGCTGGGCTCCAGGAGGAACCGCCACGAGGGACTGCCTCCCTGCTGGAGGGCCCTGTGAGCTGGCCTAAATGGGCCCAGCTGTGCCCCTCTACATTTCTGGCTGCTAGCGCCTCGTGGGTGCTAAATTCTTACCCTAGGAAAAGTGCTGGAAGACTGCAGCACGAGACTGTGGCGTGTGGGGATTCCCCCTTACTCCCAGAGCAAAGCAGGAGCCCACCCCACATTGGAGTTATTCATCGGTGGGAGCCCACCCCGCATTGGAGTTTTTAAGTATCGAAGAGCGGGAGCCCACCCCGCTGTGGTATGCTCCTGTTAGCGGGTGCCCACCCCGCATTGGTGTTCGTGAAGAGCAGGTGCCCACCCCGCATTTGATGTTTGTTTTGCGGCGGAAGCCTACCCCACACTTTGCCCCGAAGCGAAGAGGAGCCGCCGAGAAAGGAGCCGGCGCCACTGTGAGCGGCGACCCGGAAGCCAGGCAAGCTGCCTGACTGTGGGCGGGGCCGGGAAAACCGAAGCAGACGACTGGCAGAGGAAGAGGCAGGGCGACGCAGGCAGGGCTCCCGTGTTGGTGAGGAGAGCCCCGCGTGCAGCCTCGATCGTCCGGAGCCTCGCGGGCTCCACGTCGAAGTCCCGGGTCCCACCGTGACTGCCAGTGCCCAGAAGAGCCCGGTAAGTGGGGCGGATGCTTGTTGATGCCAAGAGATGGCACAAGGAGGAGCCCGGTGAACGGGGCTCTCGAGGCACCGGGAGTGCCAGTGTTGTTCTGCACAGCTGCACCGCCGTTGCGGGCAGCTGCACCAAGGGGGCAATTTTGTGTGACAGAGTCCCGTAGTGGGGCTCCAATTTGCACCTTGTCACTGCCCGTGCAGGGCTGGAGCGGAGAGCGTTTTGTTGTGCTCCCGAGGCACATTTAGTGCCAGTGCCCGTATTGTCCTTCACAGCTGCACCACAGTTGCGGGCAGCTGCAATGTTTGGGCAATTTGGTGATAGCAGTCCCGGAGTGGGGCTCCAGAGGCACCATTGGTGCCGTTGCTCATTTTGTTCAGCACAGCTGCACCGCGAGAGAGAGCGGGCAGCTGCAACACGTGGGCCTTTTGTTCATGATAAGAAAGGAGTAAAATACACTCCCCCTCCCCCGGCGCATTGCGCACCTTGGCTATGCTGCTTTGGCAGCCAGAGGGCTAATTGAGAAGCCCCATCTTTGCGCCCTGACTTTCTGGACATAGGGCATTGGAGCCCCAGTGAAAGGCCAGTAGGCCTGGGGTCAGTTCAGTGTGTTGGCTAAGCTGCTGTATGCACTTTTGCAGTGTTAAGGTGGTGCACGGTTTATGCCTAATGTGAAGCCTACTGCCTAATGTGTTTATACCTACTGTGATTGCCTATGGTATTTATGCATAAAGTGTTTATGCTTATGAGGTTCATGCATAATGTGTTTATGCTGATGATTATGCCCAAATACTAATGTGATAATGCTGAGGTCATTATTATACAAGTAGTTACTGGTTGTGTTTTACAATTGCTACTTGTGCTTTCTAAAGGTCTGACAGTGGCCCGATTGGCCCTGTTATGTGTATATAATCCCCTGTCAATATTGCCCAGTGCCAGTTGGCACAGTGTATATTGCGTGATTATGTTTCTAATGTGTTTTGGATAATACAAAGGCTATTTTTATATAACCTTGTGTGGAGTTTCTCTTGTAGTGTGCCTAGTGTGTTGCTGCTGTGTGTGTTGCGCAAACGCTTTATACATTGCCTCTGGGATAAGCCTGACTGCTTGTGCCAAGCTACCAAGGGGGTGAGCAGGGGTTATCTTCAGCGTGTAACTCCCTTGCCCTGACTTGAGGGGTGGTTTCTGCCTGGCTTAGGCGCAAGCCCTAGCCAACCAGAAATTCCATTTCTAACATTGGTTGTCAGCGGTGAGGATAGGACTTGCGTTTGCGCAGTACCACAGCGACAACTGGTTGCACTACAAACTCTGCATTTAGAGAGTCACATGTTTGGGGATTATTTTTCCTGAGTTTATTTCTCCTCAAAAGTGTCATTTTTGAATTGTGTATACCTGCTTCAACTCTTGCACCTAGGTCCCTCGTGTCGCACTTGTGTTTTAGTGCTTTGCCAAAATGGAATCTGCCCTTAAAATAACAAACCTGTTAAAATACGGTATGTTGGAGTTGAGGGGGTTCTGTGGGGAGAGATGCAGAGACGTTAGTGGGTCAGAGACCCGGCGAGACCTTAAGGAAACTCTACTCCAGTGGCAAGATAACGAATGGGTATTGGGGGGTTATGAGGGAGACCCTGAGGAGTCTGAAGAGGAGGAAGAAAATGACCAGTAGGTAGGGGGGACCCCATAAAGAGGGAGTCCCTTGCTGGGTCCAGTGCTGGGGGCAGTGCCCCATCCCTTTTCTTGTCCCCAGAGGAGTGGGTAGATAGGAGGGAAGAAAGGGAGCATGAGCTGGCTTTACAGAAGCTCCAGAAGGAGAGCCATGATAATATGGAGGCTCAGAAATTGGAGTTGGAGCACAGGAAGCTAGCCTTAGAGGAGAAAAAGGCCTTGTTGGCCCAGGAGTTGAGTATCAAGGCATTGGGCCTTGAAGAGAAAAAGCTAGAGACTGAGAGAGTCCTAGCGCAGGAGAGGATGGCGGAGGCAGAGAGGGCCTTCGCCAGGGAGAAGCTAGCTCTGGAGGGTAGATTATCCCCTGAGTGCAGTTTTAGTTGTCTGGATTCACCAGTGAGGGTGGGGTCCAGTGGTGGCAGCAATATGGAGTCCAGTGCAGGAAGTCCCACTCCCAGATCCCAGAGTATGGTGCCTGGTGTGAGAAGTTGGCCTGGTATATGCTGTCCACTAATTATAGTGGGCACCTTGCACCAGTCCAAACAACCCCTTATTGGAGATAGGTTAAAGACAACCTTTATTGAAAGCTATCCTAGTGGTAGCTATGGAGAGCAGCCTTCAGGCTAAGTCTTGAAGGAATGTAAAGCAGCTTGTTTTACCAGTCTATAATCTCTTGAGTGACCAAATGAAAGAGGACCACACCAGGTATATATTGAAAATATATGTATTTATTACTAAACACACCCCTCTAGTCTCTTTATGAGGCTAGAGTTCGAAATACATAAATTATAAGTTAGTTATCTACAGTAATAGCACAAATACACGTTTGAGCCCCAGGGGCGTACCAAACCATATACCAATAAAGTGGTATAAGAACCACGACTGAGCTAGACACAAGGCCTAGAGCCTGTAGAAGTGCTTGGACCACAAGGAACCACCCAAGGTAGTGACACAGGGGACCCACGGGGACGCGTGCAGTGTATGAACACAGCCGCGAATCGCCGTTAACTTCTATGGGGAAAGTCGTGATTAGAATTTAAAAGAAAAGGGACACTTAGAGGAGGACTTGGAGCAAACCCTTTGAGAACTAGGCTGCTCTAGTGTCAATACCCACGGGAGCACCGGAGTACTCGAGTTACCTCACCCAGGGGAGCCGGGTGCATAGGTGTCTTTCGGGGTCGGGTTTCGTCGTCGCTTTCAATGGCGATCTGCTGCAAAGTGCTGCTGGTGGCCAAGTCGAAAGTGTTCGGGTGGATCCAAAGGTGGATCGAAGATCTGAAGAACCTGAAAGCAGAGGGGACAGAGTCTGGGTCACTAGCCAGTGACCAGGAAGGCGATGAGCAGATGCCCACCGATGTCGAGTGCTTCAGGTAGGTTGACAGTCATCTTGACTCTTCAGCCACGAGGTCCAGGAGGCGTCGACGATGACCAGGAGCTGGATTCGAGCTGTCCAACGAAGTTTGTCGATTGCAGGGGTGTCGGCGACCGGATTGGACCCAACAAGCCTTGGCAACGGCAAGTCTTGTGGAAATGGGAGAAGGACAATGTTGCAGACCAGCAAGGTCTGGGGGACTCACCCAGCGAGGGTAAGTCAGGGCACGCCTGGAGCAACCAGGGAGCCCAAGCAGAAAAATATTGGCCTTTGGGAGGGCCTACTAGCCAATGGACTAGCGACCGTGAAGGAGCCTCGAGTCAATGCACGTGGAGCTGGCTCACAGGACACTCGTGGAGTGGAGGCCAGTGATCTTCGGTGCAGTTGGTGCTGGAGGCTGGGGCTACTCTGAGCCCAAAGCACGACTTCGTGGGAGATCCAGAAGAGGATGCACTTGCAAATGCGTTCGGTGTCCAGGGATCACGGTTCCACGTTACCCACGACAGCTATGGGCCTCAGCTTTGCTGGGGACTCAGGGCAGCCTCGGGGAAGTCTGGAAATCCACCTCTGGTGATGCAAAGACTTCGGCGTCCGACGGGAGCTTCAGCGATGCAGACCGGACAATTGCTTCTTTGGTGCCTGCCAAGCAGGGAGTCACTCCTTGACCCCAAGGGAGATTCTTCAGTCCTCTAATCTTGAAGTAGAGCGTCGAAGGTCCAGGATTCTGTGTCAGAGTTTCGTCCAGGTTAATCTAAAGTCCTAAGGACTGGGGTCCCATACTTATACTAAGGTAGGGGGTTGGACATACTCTGTGGCCCCACCTATGGGAGGGTCAGGGCAGAGGGGTGGTTACACCCCTTTCCCTTTGTCCAGTTTTGCGCCAGAGCAGGGGCTGGAAGCCCCTTAGCCGGTTTGAACTGGGGTATGCACAGGGACACCAAATGTGCCCCCAGTGCAGGACTTCAAAGCACCAGAGAGTGCTCCCGCCCAGCCCCAATACACACTATCCTGTCTGGGGAGGTGGTTACACCTCCCTGGGACAGGAAACCTATTGTCCAGGCCTCCCCTGCCGGAGTTTCGGTCAGTAGCAGGAGGCCAGACTCGTGTCTGTGGCAGCGGCATCCATTTTGTGATGCCAGGGCTCTGGAAAGTCAGTACCGGGCATACCGGTGTGTACATGTCTCTCCCTCTAGCAGGGTGGAATGCTACCCCCGCCGCCAGAACTGGCGGGGGGTAGTATTCCAAGATGTTTGACACCAAACACGACATGTTTCCGTGCAGCCATCCCAAAGTTAGCATTTAACGCGAGGTTATAATGCGCTTAAGAGTATATGGTCGGGCTGCACTACAAACAGCATCAGAGAAGGGTCTCCGAACGCTGCAGAGGGGCCCAGCTCAAGCAGGGGCACCCTCTCACATAGGAACCACGCACTCTGCCTTCAGGATTGATAAGGCCTGCCATAGGAGTGACTTATAGGTTTATATGTGTGTATGTATGTAGTGATATAGGTAGCCTATATCACAGTAAAGGGTGCATGCACCACCTTACCCAGGCTGCAGTAGCAGACCTGTGGTGTCAGTTTGGATGGCCTTCCAGGGGTGGCACAATACATGCTTCAGCCCCTGGTAGGCCTCTGAGGTACCTATGCCCTGGGTACATAGTATACCATATACTAGGGACTTATAAGGGCACTCCAGATTCCAATCAGAGATGTGCCTAAGGCACATGGAAACCATTTTAGAGAGGAAGCAGCTAGGCTGGGGTTCTGATTAGCAGGGCCCCAGCCAGACTAAGGTCGAAAAACAGTGAAGCATCAGCAAAAGTGGGGGTACCCATGTGAAGCAGATCCTACTCTCCTACACAACCCCCCCAACGTAGGGACATTAAACTAACCTTGCCCAGTTAAGTCTTCATGTTCTAAGTGGAAGTACCTAGAGAGTCCATCTGCATTGGCATGGTTACTCCCAGGTCTATGTTCCACTGTGAAGTCCATCCCCTGTAGGGAAATGGACCACCTAAGCAGTTTGGGGTTTTCACCCTTCATTTGTTTTAGCCATAAGAGGGGCTTATGGTCTGTTTGAACAAGGAAGTGAGTACCAAACAAGTATGGCCTCAACTTCTTCAGAGCCCAGACCACAGCAAAGGCCTCCCTCTCAATGGCTGACCAACGTTTCTCTCTAGGGGTCAGCCTTCTGCTAATAAAAGCTACTGGCTGATCCTGACCTTCATCATTAAATTGTGACAGTACAGCCCCTACCCCCAATTCAGATGCATCAGTTTGAACAATGAACTTCTTGGAGTAATCAGGACTCTGTAGAATGGGAGCAGTGCACATGGCCTGCTTTAGGTCATCAAATGCCTCTTGACAGCTAACTGTCCACTGAACCTTTTGGGCATTTTCTTGGAAGTTAAGTCATTCAGGGGTGTCACTATTGATCCATACCCCTTGACAAATCTCCTATAGTACCCAGTCAGGCCTAAGAAGGCTCTCACCTGAGTCTGGGTAGTTGGAGCAGTCCAGTCCATGATGGTCTGGATCTTGCTCTGCAGTGGTTGAACCTGGCCTCCACCCACAAGGTGGCCCAGGTACACAACCTGACTCTGCCCTATCTGGCACTTGGTGGCCTTGATAGTCAGGCCTGCTTTCTGCAGGGCCTGTAAAACATTTCTGAGGTGGACCAGGTGATCCTCCCAGGTGGAGCTAAAGACAGCAATATCATCTAGATATGCTGCACTATAGGCTTCCAGACCTGTAAGGACTGTATTCACCAACCTCTGAAAAGTGGCAGGTGCATTCTTCAGACCAAAGGGCATCACCACAAATTGATAATGCCCACTAGGGGTTGAGAATGCTGTCTTTGGCTTTGCATCATCAGCTAGTCTGATCTGCCAGTAGCCAGCTGTCAGGTCAAATGTGCTTATATACTTGGCTGAGGCCAAAGTGTCTATTAGCTCATCTGCCCTTGGTATTTGATGGGCATCAGTCCTAGTGACTGCATTGAGACCCCTGTAGTCCACACAAAACCTCATCTCTCTTTTCCCACCATTGGTGTGAGGTTTTGGCACAAGGACCACTGGACTAGCCCAAGGGCTATCTGAGGGTTCAATAACTCCCAAATCCAACATTTTCTGGACTTCTGTCCTGATACAGTCCCTGACATGGTCAGGTTGCCTATAAATCTTATTTTTAATAGGCAGACTGTCCCCAGTGTCCACTTCATGAGTGCACCAGGTAGTCTGACTGGGTGTCAGTGAGAATATGTGTCTGAACTGATTGAGCACCTGTCTGCAATCAGTCTACTGCTGGGTAGTGAGGCTGCCTGCCAAGGCTACACCATCCACTGACCCATCACCAGGGTTCTGTGAGAGCAGGTCAGGGAGTGGGTCACTCTCTTCCTCCTGTCCCTCATCAGTAGCCATGAGCAAGCCCATGTCTGCCCTGTCCACATATGGTTTTAACCTGTTGACATGGAGAACCCTGTGGGGGCTCCTGGGTGTTCCTAGGTCCACCAAATAGGTAACCTCACCCTTCTGTTCAACAATGGTATGGGGTCCACTCCATTTGTCTTGGAGAGCTGCTGGGGCCACTGGCTCCAACACCCACACCTTCTGTCCTGGCTGGTAAACAGTCAGTACAGCCTTTGGTCATGCCAGGCTTTTGAAGTTCCTGGCTAGCCTCAAGGTTTTTAGTTGCCTTTTTCATATACTCAGCCATCCGGGAGCGGAGACCAAGTACATAGTCCACTATGTCTTGCTTTGGGGGCTTGAGAGGTAACTCCCATCCTTCCTTCACCAAGCACAATGGACCCCTGACAGGGTGACCAAACAAAAGTTCAAAAGGGCTGTAGCCAACCCCTTTTGAGGCACCTCCCTGTACGCAAATAAAAGGCAGGGCAAGAGTATGTCCCATCTTCGCCTAAGCTTTTCTGGGAGCCCTTTAATCATGCCCTTCAAGGTTTTGTTGAATCTCTCAACTAAACCATTGCATTGTGGGTGATAGGGTGTGGTGAACTTGTAAGTCACTCCACACTCCTTCCACATTGCTTTTAAGTATCCAGACATAAAGTTTGCACCCCTGTCACCCCTGTCTGATACAACCTCCTTAGGGAAGCCCACTCTTGAGAAAATTCCCAGGAGGGCCCTTGCCACCACAGGTGCTGTAGTGGTCCTAAGGGGAATAGCCTCTGGGTACCTGGTGGCATGATCCACTACCACCAGGATAAACCTGTGCCCAGATGCTGTTTGGGGATCCATGGGACCAACAATGTCAATCCCTACCCTTTCAAAGGGAACCCCCACCACAGGTAGTGGTATCAGGGGGCCTTTGTAGTGCCACCTGCCTTGCCACTGGCCTGGCAGGTTACACAGGAGCGACAAAACTCCTTGGTGTCTTCAGACATGTGGGGCCAGTGAAAGTGAGGGACAATTCTGTCCCAAGTCTTGTTCTGGCCCAGGTGACCTGCTAAGGGAATGTCATGGGCTAGGGTCAATAGGAAGCCCCTGAACTTCAGAGGTATAACCAACCTCCTGGTGGCACCAGGCTTGGGGTCTCTACACTCTGAGTACAAGAGTCCATCATCCCAATACACAGTATGGGGACCACTAGCTTTCCCAGCAGCCTCAGCAGCAGCTTGCTGTCTGAGGGGTTCAAGAGAGGGGCAGCTCTGCTGCTCCTGGCTCAGATCTGCCCTGGAAGGGCCCCTGTCCCAAGAACTCAACCTGGTCAGGTTCAAGCTCCTCTGGGACAGTTCCTTCCTCAGGACTGAGATCATCCCCCTCAAGGGACTGATCTTCCTTCTGAGCCAAGGGGAAGGCACTGCCTTTACCCTACTACTCCTCTTCTTGGAGGGCACTTGGTCCATTATTCCAGAATCCAAGGCCTGTTCAGTGCCAGACATTTTGGCTTGTGACCTGGTCACAGCAAACACATCTGCAGGGATGCCCAGCATTTCTGCTTGGGTCCTGAGCTCCACTTCTGCCCAAGCTGAAGTTTCTAAGTCATTGCCAAGCAAGCATTCAACGGGTAGGTCTGCACTTACCACAACCTTCTTAAGGCCAGTTACCCCTCCCCAGGAGAAGTTAACAACTGCCAGAGTATGGTCTGTTCTGACGTTGCTAGCATTGGTCACTTGGTACATTTCACCAAGTATTATCTGCCCAGGATTCACAAGGTCTTGTATCACCATGGTGACACTTGCCCCTGTGTCCCTAAATGCCAAAGCCTCTCTTCCATTGATTAAGGGCTGTTGTCTGTACTTGCCCAGATTACTGGGACTCACAGAGGAGGTCATATCCATGCCTCCATCACAGACTAGGACAGCCTGAGTGAGTTCTCTGACTAGGTCAGAGCTCATCTCCTTACCCAGGGTCAACCCTACTAAACCCTTGGCTTGTGTAGTCCCACCACCAACTGTAACTGCACTAGGGGGAGCAGGTGCCTTAGGGGCATTGGTGGGGGCTGGAGTAGAGTCTTTGGACTTGGTGCAATCACTGGTCCAGTGGGTCTTTTGCTTACAGACCTTGCACCATGGTTTCCTTTGGCCTTTCCCTTTTGTAGACTGTGAATCCCCACCTGAAGAAGATTTTTGGGGGCCTTGTGAAGACTTTTGATCTTTACCCTTCTCCCCGCCCTTATCAGAGGTTTTCGAATCTTGCTTCTTAGGGTCACCACCTTGGTTCTGTACCTTCTGCTTCACCCTGGTTCTGACCCATTTGTCTGCCTTCTTTCCCAATTCTTGGGGAGAGGTCAGATCAGAGTCTACCAGGTGCTGATGCAACAGCTGATTTTGACAGTTATTAAGAATCTGCTCCCTCATGATCAGATTGTACAATCCTGGGAAGTCACATACCTTACTGCCCAATAACCAACCTTCCAGAGCCTTGGCAGAACAATCAACAAAGTCCACCCAGTCTTGAGTCTGTGCTTTTGGGTATCCCTGAACTTTAACCTGTATTGTTCAGTGGTTAGGCCAAACCCATCAATTAGAGCACTCTTCAAGACTTTGTAATTATCAGCATCCTCCTCTCTAACAGTGAGGAGCTTGTCTCTAACTTTGTCTGCAAAGGAGAGCCACAAGATTGCTGCCCACTGCTCCTGAGGGACCCTCTGTACTTTACAGGCCCTCTCTAGAGCAGTTATCCATTTGTGGATGTCATCCCCTCTCTGGTAGGGAGAGACAATCTTGCTCAGGTTTCTATGGTCATAAGACCTTTCCCTATCTTTGGGGAAACTGCTGCCACCATGGGACTCTAGTCCCAACTTTTGTCTCTCTCTATAGAGATCTAGGGACTCCCTGTCTATAGCCAATTGCTGTTTTCTGAGTTCAAGCTGAGTTTGCTCATACTGAATCAGTCTCTTTCTCCTCTCATGAGAGGATTCCCTCCTATGAGAGGAGACAGAGGTCCCTATTGAGGTGTCAGAGTGGTTAGACTCCTGAGAAGGAGACCTAGACCTTCTGGGCACACTCAGAACTCTTCCTGGGGGGACAAAGGGGAGGTCAGTCTGATCCTCCTCCTCCTCCACAGGAGGAATTGGGTTTTCCAGGACAAGGTCATTTTCACCTTCCTGGCCAGTTTCAGAGGGGGGCCTGGGTTTCTTCACCCCTGGCCCCTTCCTCATCTTCTGCCCCACCCTCTTTGCCTACCCCTTCAGACCCTAGGGGCCTGCTGAGATCATCAGCTGGTAACACCTCCCTGAGGTGTTGGGTGCTGGCACTTTTGCCTGCCTTCAACTTCCTAGTATTGCATAATGCTCTCAATTCCAAGAATGGGAGTTTATCATACTTGGAGGGAAGAAGCCCACTGGCTTCTGGCAAGGACTCACTGGGTCCTGGCTTTGAAGACATTACTAGTGAGGTGTGGTGTATGCACTACCTACTCTAGTGCGGCCTACTAAAATCTCTTGAGTTGTAGAAAGGGTGTGCTATCCCTTAACACACAACTCTAAGTTCAGTAGAACTTACTGTATACTAAGCTTGATTTATATGTACCTTAGGTACCCTTAGTGGTTTTCAGTTGATCAATTCAATTGAGATTATCTGGTAAAACAATAGCAAGCTGGAATCCCACACGCTGCACACCAATGTGAGAAGTTGGCCTGGCATATGCTGTCCACTAATTATAGTGGGCACCTTGCACCAGTCCAAACAACCCCTTATTGGAGATAGGTTAAAGACAACCTTTATTGAAAGCTATCCTAGTGGTAGCTATGGAGAGCAGCCTTCAGGCTAAGTCTTGAAGGAATGTAAAGCAGCTTGTTTTACCAGTCTATCATCTCTTGAGTGACCAAATGAAAGAGGACACACCAGGTATATATTCAAAATATATGTATTTATTACTAAACACACCCCTCTAGTCTCTTTATGAGGCTAGAGTTCTAAGTACATAAATTATAAGTTAGTTATCTACAGTAATAGCACAAATACACGTTTGAGCCCCAGGGGCGTACCAAACCATATACCAATAAAGTGGTATAAGAACCACGACTGAGCTAGACACAAGGCCTAGAGCCTGTAGAAGTGCTTGGACCACAAGGAACCACCCAAGGTAGTGACACAGGGGACCCACGGGGGACGCGTGCAGTGTATGAACACAGCCGCGAATCGCCGTTAACTTCTATGGGGAAAGTCGTGATTAGAATTTAAAAGAAAAGGGACACTTAGAGGAGGACTTGGAGCAAACCCTTTGAGAACTAGGCTGTTCTAGTGTCAATACCCACGGGAGCACCGGAGTACTCGAGTTACCTCACCCAGGGGAGCCGGGTGCATAGGTGTCTTTCGGGGTCGGGTTTCGTCGTCGCTTTCAATGGCGATCTGCTGCAAAGTGCTGCTGGTGGCCAAGTCGAAAGTGTTCGGGTGGATCCAAAGGTGGATCGAAGATCTTAAGAACCTGAAAGCAGAGGGGACAGAGTCTGGGTCACTAGCCAGTGACCAGGAAGGCGATGAGCAGATGCCCACCGATGTCGAGTGCTTCAGGTAGGTTGACGGTCATCTTGACTCTTCAGCCACGAGGTCCAGGAGGCATCAACGACAACCAGGAGCTGGATTCAAGCTGTCCCACAAAGTCTGTCGATTGCAGGGGTGTCGGCGACCGGATTGGACCCAACAAGCCTTGGCAACGGCAAGTCTCGTGGAAATGGGAGAAGGATGATGTTGCAGACCAGCAAGGTCTGGGGGACTCACCCAGCAAGGGTAAGTCAGGGCACGCCTGGAGCAACCAGGGAGCCCAAGCAGAAAAAGATTGGCCTTCAGGAGGGCCTACTAGCCAAGGGACTAGCGACCGCGAAGGAGCCTCGAGTTGATGCACGTGGAGCTGGCTCACAGGACACTCGTGGAGTGGAGGCCAGTGATCTTCGGTGCAGTTGGTGCTGGAGGCTGGGGCTACTCGGAGCCCAAAGCATGATTTCGTGGAAGACCCAGAAGAGGATGCACTTGCAAATGCGTTCGGTGTCCAGGGGTCACGGTTCCACGTTATCCACAACAGCTACGGGCCTCAGCTTTGCTGGGGACTCAGGGCAGCCTCGGGGAAGTCTGGAAATCCACCTCTGGTGATGCAAAGACTTCGGCATCCGACGGGAGCTTCAGCGATGCAGACCGGACAATTGCTTCTTTGGTGCCTGCCAAGCAGGGGAGTCACTCCTTGACCCCAAGGGAGATTCTTCAGTCCTCTAATCTTGAAGTAGAGCATCGAAGGTCCAGGATTCTGTGTCAGAGTTTCGTCCAGGTTAATCTAAAGTCCTAAGGACTGGGGTCCCATACTTATACTAAGGTAGGGGTTGGACATACTCTGTGGCCCCACCTATGGGAGGGTCAGGGCAGAGGGGTGGTTACACCCCTTTCCCTTTGTCCAGTTTCGCACCAGAGCAGGGGCTGGAAGCCCCTGAGCTGGTTTGAACTGGGGTATGCACAGGGACACCAAATGTGCCCCCAGTGCAGGACTTCAAAGCACCAGAGAGTGCTCCCGCCCAGCCCCAATACACACTATCCTGTCTGGGGAGGTGGTTACACCTCCCTGGGACAGGAAACCTATTGTCCAGGCCTCCCCTGCCGGGGTTTCGGTCAGCAGCAGGAGGCCAGACTTGTGTCTGTGGCAGCGGCATCCATTTTGTGATGCCAGGGCTCTGGAAAGTCAGTACCGGGTATACCAGTGTGTACATGTCTCTCCCTCTAGAAGGGTGGAATGCTACCCCCGCCGCCAGAACTGGCGGGGGGGGGGGTAGTATTCCAAGATGTTTGACACCAAACACAACATGTTTCCGTGCAGCCATCCCAAAGTTAGCATTTAACGCGAGGTTATAATGCGCTTAAGAGTATATGGTCGGGCTGCACTACAAACAGCATCAGAGAAGGGTCTCCGAACGCTGCAGAGGGGCCCAGCTCATGCAGGGGCACCCTCTCACATAAGAACCACGCACTCTGCCTTCAGGATTGATAAGGCCTGCCATAGGAGTGACTTATAGGTTTATATGTGTGTATGTATGTAGTGATATAGGTAGCCTATATCACAGTAAGGGGTGCATGCACCACCTTACCCAGGCTGCAGTAGCAGACCTGTGGTGTCAGTTTGGATGGCCTTCCAGGGGTGGCACAATACATGCTTCAGCCCCTGGTAGGCCTCTGAGGTACCTATGCCCTGGGTACATAGTATACCATATACTAGGGACTTATAAGGGCACTCAGATTCCAATCAGAGATGTGCCTAAGGCACATGGAAACCATTTTAGAGAGGAAGCAGCTAGGCTGGGGTTCTGATTAGCAGGGCCCCAGCCAGACTAAGGTCGAAAAACAGTGAAGCATCAGCAAAAGTGGGGGTACCCATGTGAAGCAGATCCTACTCTCCTACACCTGGTTCCCTGGAAGAGGGGTGCAGGTTGAGGTTCAGGGGCAGTAGAAAACTGTCTCACCAGTCTTGGGGGAGTTTGTGGATGTGTGTTGTGATGCACTGGAGGATTGGGTGATGGGTAGCACGGCAAATTATTTTGAAGGGCTGTTCAATCTGGTTGTCAGAGAGCACATGTTCAGTAATTATTTTCCGGGGTTGCGCCAACACCTGTTGGAGTGTGAGTTCTCTGATCCCAGGGAACTTGCACAGGAGGCAGACCTCTGGGTGGTTACCAGAGGTTCTGTAGAGGCATTGGGGAGGGACCCTAAGAGGAGTGGCTCAGGTATCTTCCAGCCCAGAGTGGTCGAAGAGGTTCAGAGTAGCCCAGCTAGGTCCCGTTGTAGTGGGAGGGGTGTAGGGCCTCACGTCCTGTCTTCGAGGAGAAGGAGTGAGACTGGGATATGTCCCGATAGTGCCCAACCTCAGTCTCAGGGCCTGGATGGTTCCTTAAGGGAACACCAGGTAGGGAACATAAGCTGTACTAGTAGTCCATTTGAGGGGGATCTCCTAGTGTCAGGAGAACTTGGAGTGTCTGTAAGCAGGCCTCCATCAGTTCTGGTGTCTGGCAGTGCCACTCCTAAGTGGAGGGTGCAGAAGTCCAGATTGAGGGGTGAGAGGGGGAAAGAGTCCCCAGTGGAAGAACCAGTGGGTCAGGGGCCAGTCAGAAGGGCTGAGTCTCCAAGGAATGACCATGGTGACACCACTTCTGTCCTGGGGGATCTTCACGCACAATCAGATGGACAGGGGTCGGGAGAACTGTGCCAGGCAGACTGTCACATGACACATGAGTTATGTGTTACCCTAGGGGGCATGTGGGCTCCCAAGGAAGTCCTGGTGCACCGAGCAAGTGTTCAACCGGAGGGTTCAGTCCCTGGGTTGGGAGGCCAGGTACAGGTTATGCCTGACCTGGAGGGAAGGACAACTGTAAGCAGTGCCCTGACTGATGTAGCTTCTAGGGGTACCACTCCAGTTCGGATGGTGCAGAACTCTGAAAGTGGGTGCAGAGGGAGGGAGTCCTCGCCTCTGACCCCGGTGCAACCTGAGGGTTTAGATCCCAGGTTGGTAGATCAGTTGCAGGGTCAAGGCCCTGAACTGGTGGGTGAGTTGTGTTCTGAGGCTGCCTCTCATAGGAGGAGAGTGCGGAACCCAAGAAGGAGAGGTAGGGGGAGGAGAGCCTCGCCCTTGACTTCTGGCCAGTCTGAGGGTGCGGACCCTAGGTTGGAGGATCAGTGGCAGTTTAGAACTGCACTGATGAGAGGAAGAGTGGAAAATGGTTACTATGTGCCAGGGGCTACTGCCCCCACTCTTTGGATTGGTGAGGACCAGAGACATCTGGATGGCCTAGGGCCTGGTCCTGGCCGCGGACAGCTAGGGAGTACCAGTGGGGTAGCCTAGTTGGTCCTGGTAGCTTTGACAGAGGGAACCACATGGGTTCAGAGTGGCGTAGAACTGGAAGGTGTCCCTGCAGTTGTGGGCCCGCGTCCGTGTTCTATCGCCCAAAGCAGGGAAGCCCATCAAGGTGGTGATTGGTCTACCCTGCGTTTTGGCTGGAAGGGGGTTGTGTTGGACTTGGCCCTTTTTGCAGGGTCATCCCTGAACTTTTTGCCTTTCTCCTAGCCTTTTTTCTGACATGGTGTTGGTGGTTCTAGGACTCTTGGCACTTTAGCACTGCTGTCCAGTGTAAAGTGCGTGTGCTCTCTGTGGTAAACATGGTAAGATTGGTCTACACCTGTTTGGCATATTTAATTTACCTGTCAGTCCCTTGTAAAGTGGTATCTCAGATACCCAGGGCTGGTAAATTAAATGCTACTGGTGGGCTTGCAGCGCTGATTGCGCCACCCACCAAAGTAGCACTTCAAACCTGTCTCAGGCCTCTGCCATTGCAGGGCCTGTGCGCACAGTGTTACTGCCGCTGTGGCATGGCACCTAAAGTGTGTGCCATGTCTGTGACCCCCCTTTTACCTCATGTCAGTCACCCCTAAGGTAGGCCCTAGCTAGCCCTATGGGCAGGGTGCATTGTAGGTAAAAGGTAGGACATGTAGCTTAAGTGCGTGACATGTCCTGGTAGTGACAAACAGCCCTTTTGGTTTCTCACTGCTGTGAGGCTGCCCTCTCATAGGATTGCATTGGGGATTCCCTGATAAGTGTTTCAGTGGTAATTCCTGATATGAGAGGAGCAGCGTGGGCAACTTTGGTATGGCTGGAATAGTAATAATAAATGCTGCGAAATGGTGTGCGCAGATTTATTATCACTATTTTAGAAATGCCACTTCTAGAAGTTGGCATTTCTGTGTGCTATGGGTCTGCCTGCCTGATGTGTATTGCATGTCTGGCTTTGGAGTGACAGGGGCTGGTGAGGTGTGTGTGGCTCCAGGGAGGGCAGGGTGAGTCAGCACTAGGATGAATGGGAGATCTGCATTTGGAGTAGTGGGAGGAGTAGTCCCCTGACCCTGAATAGGTCTGTGCCTGCCTGGGTGAATGCTGGCTCCACCCCCTGTGGTGTGTCTGATGACGAGCCCCCACCTGACAATGGGAAAGAGGAGCCCTGTAAACAGAGTGCTCCAAAAACCCCAGAACCAGTTCAGGCTGGTTCCCCCAAGCCCTGTGCCAAGGGCAGACAAAGAAAGTGGTGTATAAATATTGGGGCTGTGACCCCATGAAAGTGTGTGCTTCTTGGTGACTTGGGGGCTTGCTGCTGCTGGGCTCCAGGAGGAACCGCCACGAGGGACTGCCTCCCTGCTGGAGGGCCCTGTGAGCTGGCCTACCTGGGCCCAGCTGTGCCCCTCTACATTTCTGGCTGCTAGCGCCTCGTGGGCGCTAAATTCTTACCCCAGGAGAAGTGCTGGAAGACTGCAGCACGAGGCTGCGGCATGTGGGGATTCCCCTTACTCCCAGAGCAAAGCGGGAGCCCACCCCGCATTGGAGTTATTCATTGGCGGGAGCCCACCCCGCATTGGAGTTTTTAAGTATTGAAGAGCGGCAGCCCACCCCGCTGTGGTATGCTCCTGTTAGCGGGTGCCCAACCCGCATTGGTGTTCGTGAAGAGTGGGTGCCCACCCCGCATTTGATGTTTGTTTTGCAGCGGGAGCCTACCCCGCACTTTTCCCCGAAGCGAAGAGGAGCCGCCGAGAAAAGGAGCCGCCGCCGTTGCGAGTGGCGACCCGGAAGCCAGGCAAGCTGCCTGACTGTGGGCGGGGCCGGGAAAACCGAAGCGGACGACTGGCAGAGGAAGAGGCAGGGCGACGCAGGCAGGGCTCTCGTGTTGGTGAGGAGAGCCCCGCGTGCAGCCTCGATCGTCCGGAGCCTCGCGGGCTCCACGTCGAAGTCCTGGGTCCCACCGTGAGTGCCAGTGCCCAGAAGAGCCCGGTAAGTAGGGCGGATGCTTGTTGATGCCAAGAGATGGCACAAGGAGGAGCCCGGTGAACGGGGCTCTCGAGGCACCGGGAGTGCCAGTGTTGTTCTGCACAGCTGCACCGCCGTTGCGGGCAGCTGCACCAAGGGGGCAATTTTGTGTGTCAGAGTCCCGGAGTTGGGCTCCAATTTGCACCTTGTCACTGCTCGTGCAGGGCTGAGCGGAGAGCGTTTTGTTGTGCTCCCGAGGCACATTTAGTGCCAGTGCCCGTATTGTCCTTCACAGCTGCACCACAGTTGTGGGCAGCTGCAATGTTTGGGCAATTTCGTGATAGGAGTCCCGGAGTGGGGCTCCAGAGGCACCATTGGTGCCGGTGCTCATTTTTTCAGCACAGCTGCACCGCGAGAGAGAGCGGGCAGCTGCAACACAGGGGCCTTTTGTTCATGATAAGAAAGGAGTGAAATACACTCCCCGCCCCCGGCGCATTGCGCACCTTGGCTATGCTGCTTTGGCAGCCAGAGGGCTAATTGAGAAGCCCCATCTTTGCGCCCTGACTTTCTGGACATAGGGAATTGGAGCCCCAGTGAAAGGCCAGTTGGCCAGGGGTCAGTTCTGTGTGTAGGCTAAGGTGCTGTGTGCACTTTTGCAGTGTTATGGTGGTGCACGGTTTATGCCTAATGTGAAGCCTACTGCCTAATGTGTTTATACCTACTGTGATTGCCTATGGTATTTATGCATAAAGTGTTTATGCTTATGAGGTTCATGCATAATGTGTTTATGCTGATGATTATGCCCAAATACTAATGTGATAATGCTGAGGTCATTATTATACCAGCAGTTACTGGTTGTGTTTTACAATTGCTACTTGTGCTTTCTAAAGGTTCTGACAGTGGCCCGATTGGCCCTGTTATGTGTATATAATCACCTGTGAATATTGCCCAGTGCCAGTTGGCACAGTGTATATTGTGTGATTATGTTTCTAATGTGTTTTGGATAATACAAAGGCTATTTTTATATAACCTTGTGTGGAGTTTCTTTTGTACTGTGCCTAGTGTGTTGCTGCTGTGTGTGTGTGTTGCGCAAACGCTTTACACATTGCCTCTGGGATAAGCCTGACTGCTCGTGCCAAGCTACCATGGGGGTGAGCAGGGGTTATCTTCAGCTTGTAACTCCCTTGCCCTGACTAGAGGGGTTGTTTCTGCCTGGCTTAGGCGCAAGCCCTAGCCAACCAGAAATCCCATTTCTAACATTGGTTGTCAGCGGTGAGGATAGGACTTGCGTTTGCGCAATACCACAGCGACAACTGGTTGCACTACAAACTCTGCATTTAGAGAATCACATGTTTGAGGATTATTTTTCCTGAGTTTTATTTCTCCTCAAAAGTGTCATTTTTGAATTGTGTATTCCTGCTTCAGCTCTTGCACCTATGTCCCTCGTGTCGCACTTGTGTTTTAGTGCTTTGCCAAAATGGAATCTGCCCTTAAAATAACATACCTGTTAAAATACTGTATGTTGGAGTTGAGGGGGTTCTGTGGGGAGAGATGCAGAGAAGTTAGTGGGTCAGAGACAGGGCGAGACATTCAGGAAACTCTACTCCAGTGGCAAGATAATGAATGGGTATTGGGGGTTATGAGGTAGACCCTGAAGAGTCTGAAGAGGAGGAAGAAAATGACAGGGCAGGGACGCCAGTAGGTAGGGGGACCCCATAAAGAGGGAGTCCCTTGCTGGGTCCAGTGCCGGGGGCAGTGCCCCATCCCTTTTCTTGTCCCCAGAGGAGTGGGTAGATAGGAGGGAAGAGAGGGAGCATGAGCTGGCTTTACAGAAGCTCCAGAAGGAGAGCCATGAGAATATGGAGGCTCAGAAATTGGAGTTGGAGCACAGGAAGCTAGCCTTAGAGGAGAAAAAGGCATTGTTGGCCCAGGAGTTGAGTCTCAAAGCATTGGGCCTTGAAGAGAAAAAGCTAGAGACTGAGAGAGTCCTAGCGCAGGAGAGGATGGCGGAGGCAGAGAGGGCCTTTGCCAGGGAGAAGCTAGCTCTGGAGGGTAGATTATCCCCTGAATGCAGTTTTAGTTGTCTGGATTCACCAGTGAGGGTGGGGTCCAGTGGTTGCAGCAATATGGAGTCCAGTGCAGGAAGTCCCACTCCCAGATCACAGAGTATGGTGCCTGGTTCCCAGGAAGAGGGGTACAGGTTGAGGTTCAGGGGCAGTAGAAAACTGTCTCACCAGTCTTGGGGGAGTTTGTGGATGTGTGTTGTGATGCACTGGAGGATTGGGTGATGGGTAGCACGGCAAGTGATTTTGAATGGCTGTTCAATCTGGTTGTCAGAGATCACATGTTCAGTAATTGTTTTCCGGGGTTGCGCCAACACCTGCTGGAGTGTGAGTTCTCTCATCCCAGGGAACTTGCACGGGAGGCAGACCTCTGGGTGGCTACCAGAGGTTCTGAAGAGGCATTGGGGAGTGACCCTAAGAGGAGTGGCTCAGGTATCTTCCAGTCCAGAGTGGTAGAAGAGGTTCAGAGTAGCCCAGCTAGGTCCCGTTGTAGTGGGAGGGGTGTAGGGCCTCACGTCCTGTCTTTGAGGAGAAGGAGTGAGACTGGGATATGTCCCGATAGTGCCCAACCTCAGTCTCAGGCCTGGATGGTTCCTTAAGGGAACACCAGGTAGGGAACCTAAGCTGTACTAGTAGTCCATTTGAGGGGGATCTCCTAGTGTCAGAAGAACTTGGAGTGTCTGTAAGCAGGCCTCCATCAGTTCTGGTGTCTGTCAGTGCCACTCCTAAGTGGAGGGTGCAGAAGTCCAGATTGAGGGGTGAGAGGGGGAAAGAGTCCCCAGTGGAAGAACCAGTCGGTCAGGGGCCAGCCAGAAGGGCTGAGTCTCCAAGGAATGACCATGGTGACACCACTTCTGTCCTGGTGGATCTTCACGCACTGTCAGATGGACAGAGGTCGGGAGATCTGCGCCAGGCAGACTGTCACACGACACATGAGTTATGTGTTACCCTCAGGGGGGCATGTGTGCTCCCAAGGAAGTCCTGGTGCGCCGGGCAAGTGTTCAACCGCAGGGTTCAGTCCCTGGGTTGGGAGGCCAGGTACAGGTTATGCCTGACCTGGAGGGAAGGACAACTGTAAGCAGTGTCCTGACCGATGTAGCTTCTAGGGGTACCACTCCAGTTGGGAGGGTGCAGAACTCTCGAAGGGGGTGTAGAGGGAGGGAGTCCTCACCTCTGACCCCGGTGCAACCTGAGGGTTTAGATCCCAGGTTGGTAGATCAGTTGCAGGGTCAAGGCCCTGAACTGGTGGGTGAGTTTTGTTCTGAGGTTGTCTCTCATAGGAGGAGAGTGCGGAACCCCAGAAGGAGAGGTAGGGGGAGGAGAGCCTCGCCTGTGACTTCTGGCCAGCCTGAGGGTGTGGACCCTAGGTTGGAGGATCAGTGGCAGTTTAGAACTGCACTGATGAGAGGAAGAGTGGGGAATGGTTACTATGTGCCAGGGGCTACTGCCCCCCACTCTGTGGATTGGTGAGGACCAGAGACATCTGGATGGACTAGGGCCTGGTCCTGGCCACGGACAGCTAGGGAGTACCAGTGGGGTAGCCCAGTTGGTCCTGGGAGCTTTGACAAAGGGAACCACATGGGTTCAGAGTGGTGTAGAACTGGAAGTTGTCCCTGCAGTTGCGGGCCCGCGTCCGTGTTCTATCGCCCAAAGCAGGGAAGCCCATCAAAGTGGGGATTGGTCTACCCTGCGTTTTGGCTGGAAGGGGGTTGTGTTGGACTTGGCCCTTTTTGCAGGGTCATCTCTGAACTTTTTGCCTTCCTCCTAGCCTTTTTTCTGACATGGTGTTGGTGGTTGTAGGACTCCGGGCACTTTAGCACTGCTGTCCAGTGTAAAGTGCGTGTGCTCTCTGTGGTAAACATGGTAAGATTGGTCTACACCTGTTTGGCATATTTAAATTACCTGTCAGTCCCTTGTAAAGTGGTATCTCAGACACCCAGGGCTGGTAAATTAAATGCTACTGGTGGGCTTGCAGCCCTGATTGCGCCGCCCACCAAAGTAGCCCTTCAAACCTGTCTCAGGCCTCTGCCATTGCAGGGCCTGTGCGCGCAGTGTTACTGCCGCTGTGGCGTGGCACCTAAAGTGTGTGCCATGTCTGTGACCCCCTTTTACTGCATGTCAGTCACCCCTAAGGTAGGCCCTAGCTAGCCCTATGGGTAGGGTGCATTGTAGGTAAAGGTAGGACATGTACCTTAAGTGTGTGACATGTCCTGGTAGTGATAAACAGCCATTTTGGTTTCTCACTGCTGTGAGGCTGCCCTCTCATAGGATTGCATTGGGGATTCCCTGATAAGTGTTTCAGTGGTAATTCCTGATATGAGAGGAGCAGCGTGGGCAAGTTTGGTATGGCTGGAATAGTAATAATAAATGCTGCGAAATGGTGTGCGCAGATTTATTAACACTATTTTAGAAATGCCACTTCTAGAAGTTGGCATTTCTGTGTGCTATTTGTCTGCCTGCCTGATGTGTATTGCATGTCTGGCTTTGGAGTGACAGGGGCTGGTGAGGTGTGTGTGGCTCCAGTGAGGGCAGGGTGAGTCAGCGCTAGGCTGAATGGGAGATCTGCATTTGGAGTAGTGGGAGGAGTAGTCCCCTGACCCTGAATAGGTCTGTGCCTGCCTGGGTGAATGCTGGCTCTGCCCCCTGTGGTGTTTCTGATGACGAGCCCCCACCTGACAATGGGAAAAAGGAGCCCTGTAAACAGAGTGCTCCAAAAACCCCAGAACCAGTTCAGGCTGGTTCCCCCAAGCCCTGTGCCAAGGGCAGACAAAGAAATTGGTGTATAAATATTGGGGCTGTGACCCCATGAAAGTGTGTGCTTCTTGGTGACTTGGGGGCTTGCTGCTGCTGGGCTCCAGGAGGAACTGCCACGAGGGACTGTCTCCCTGCTGGAGGGCCCTGTGAGCTGGCCTACCTGGGCCCAGCTGTGCCCCTCTACATTTCTGGCTGCTAGCGCCTCGTGGGCGCTACATTTTTACCCCAGGAGGAGTGCTGGAAGACTGCAGCATGAGGCTGCGGCGTGTGGGGATTTCCCCGTACTCCCAGAGCAATGCAGGAGCCCACCCCGCATTGGAGTTATTTATCGGCGGGAGCCCACCCCGCATTGGAGTTTTTAAGTATTGAAGAGCGGGAGCCCACCCCGCTGCGGTATGCTCCTTTTAGCGGGTGCCCACCCCGCATGGGTGTTCGTGAAGAGATGGTGCCCACCCCGCATTTGATGTTTGTTATGCGGCGGGAGCCTACCCCGCACTTTGCTCCGAAGCGAAGAGGAGCCGCCGAGAAAGGAGCCGCCGCCGCTGCGAGCGGCGACCCGGAAGCCAGGCAAGCTGCCTGACTGTGGGCAGGCAGGGAAAACCGAAGTGGACGACCGGCAGAGGAAGTGGCAGCGCAACGCAGGCAGGGCTCCCATGTTGGTGAGGAGAGCCCCGCGTGCAGCCTCGATCGTCTGGAGCCTCGCGGGCTCCACGTCGAAGTCCCGGGTCCCACAGTGAGTGCCAGTGCCCAGCAGAGCCCGGTGAGTGGGGCAGATGCTTGTTGGTGCAAGAGATGGCACAAGGAGAAGCCCGGTGAACGGGGCTCTCGAGGCAACGGGAGTGCCAGTGTTGTTCTGCACAGCTGCGCCGCCGTTGCGGGCAGCTGCACCGAGGGGGCAATTTTGTGTGTCAGAGTCCCGGAGTGGGGCTCCAATTTGCACCTTGTCACTTCCCGTGAAGGGCTGAGCGGAGAGCATTTTGTTGTGCTCCCAAGGCACGTTTAGTGCCAGTGCCTGTATTGTCCTTCACAGCTGCACCACAGTTGCGGGCAGCTGCAACGTTTGGGGAATTTGGTGATAGGAGTCCCGGAGTGGGGCTCCAGAGGCACCATTGGTGCCGGTGCTCATTTTGTTCGCCACAGCTGCACCGCGAGAGAGAGCGGGCAGCTGCAACACGGGGGCCTTTTGTTCATGATAAGAAAGGAGTGAAATACACTCCCCGCCCCGGCGCATTGCGCACCTTGGCTATGCTGCTTTGGCAGCCAGAGGGCTCATTGAGAAGCCCTATCTTTGCACCCTGACTTTCTGGACCTAGGTCATTGGAGCCTCAGTGAAAGGCCAGTTGGCCTGGGGTCAGTTCAGTGTGTAGGCTAAGGTGCTGTGTGCACTTTTGCAGTGTTACAGTGGTGCACGGTTTATGCCTAATGTGAAACCTACTGCCTAATGTGTTTATACCTACTGTGATTGCCTATGGTATTTATGCATAAAGTGTTTATGCTTATGAGGTTCATGCATAATGTGTTTATGCTGATGATTATGCCCAAATACTAATGTGATAATGCTGGGGTCATTATTATACCAGTAGTTACTGGTTGTGTTTTACAATTGCTACTTGTGCTTTCTAAAGGTTCTGACAGTGGCCCGATTGGCCCTGTTATGTGTATATAATCCCCTGTGAATAATGCCCAGTGCCAGTTGGCACAGTGTATATTGTGTGATTATGTTTCTAATGTGTTTTGGATAATACAAAGGCTATTTTTATATAACCTTGTGTGGAGTTTCTTTTGTAGTGTGCCTAGTGTGTTGCTGCTGTGTGTGTGTGTTGCGCAAACGCTTTACACATTGCCTCTTGGATAAGCCTGACTGCTCGTGCCAAGCTACCAAGGGGGTGAGCAGGGGTTATCTTCATCGTGTAACTCCCTTGCCCTGACTAGAAGGGTGGTTTCTGCCTGGCTTAGGCGCAAGCCCTAGCCTACCAGAAATCCCATTTCTAACAAGGAGCATCATACCTGACACAATAATAGTACTGGACTGTTTGGCACAACTGCCCCTCATGACATCAAAGAGCCTGATGCATATGTGGAGTTTAGGCAGCCATGTCACTGCTCACAACAGTCCTTTGGCTGTGAATATGACTCAGATGGGATCCTTTCCAACAGATTAATAGACAAAGTACATCATCATACACATTTTGCAAAACTTACACCTTCAAGAACTCTTCTTGTGCATTGGACATGGGCCATCAGCTGGATCCAGATCTTCAGCCTCACAACAGAAATCTCATGTCTATTACACCAATTGTCAAACTCATGGCAGTACTTCATTGTGTGACCACAGGATCCTTCCAATACCCCATGGCCAGTATCTGGTGGAATGTCACAGCCACCTTTCAGTGGTGTGCTACAAGAAGTTCTTTCTTCAATGATAAGACACATCAAGAACTTCATCCTGTTTCCACTGCAGCAGGATTTAGTTAATGTGAAGGGGGACTTTTACGGTTTGGGTCACCTATCAAATCTGGTTGGAACAATTGATGGCACACATATTGCCTTAGTGCCACCACACGCCAGAGATCAGGTCTACCGGGATCGGAAACACTTTCATTCAATCAACGTGCATGATGTCTGCTTACGGGATTTGTACATCAAAAGCGTCTGTGCATGTTTCCCGGCTCTGCCCATGATTCCTTTGTACTATAGAGCAGCTCCATACCCCTGCAAATGTCTCAACTTGGACCTGAGAGGGCCTGGCTTGTTGGTCAACACAATCGTTCATCATATTGTCTGGGGAATTTCTAGTTGAATAATCTGAAATTCTGTTACATTTTTAGACACTTTTTTTGTCTTCCATCTAGGAGACTCAGCTTATCCCAACCGACCATGGCTGTTGGCACCGCTGAGGAAACCAACAATGCCAGGGGAAGTCCACATCAATGAGGCCCATGGAAGAACACGAAGGCCAGTGGAGCGGGCTTTTGGGCTCCTAAAAGCCAGATTTCTTTGTCTGGACAAAACTGGTGGAGCCCTCTTCTACTCACCTGATAAGGTGTGCCAAATCACCATGGCCTGCTGCATGCTCCACAATGTCATCCTGCAAAGGAACATCCCTTACATCGCAGATAATAGAGACCATGAAGAGCCACCAGGTGGGGATCCTGAAATGCCAAATGATGATAGTGATGAAGAGGAAGGATTTGACTTATGTCAAGATGTCATTCACAACTTCTCATGAGTGAAAGTATATCTGTCATGTTATCACTTTCACCATCACACCAACTATTCATGTGATAATGAAAAAAGTATGTGGTGGCAATTTATTGGGAAGGGCAAGTTCAGGGAAAATCATGTCAAAGGAGTTTGTTGATCAAAGTTTAGACACATTGACTACTGTGTTCAGTTAAATTGTTTAGCTCTGATTGTTTTGAAAACTGTGTCCTCCAAAAGTTGACTTTGTAATGTGTCTATTATGTTATGTTTGATTGGTAATTTTTTTGTTTTGATCTCTTTTAGGTTCCTTCACCATGTGACCTTCATTTGGACATTTTCAGAGTTGTGACATTTGCAGGTATATGGGGCTGTTTTCGAAGTACAAAAGGAACCTGGGCTGATCCTGAGAAAGACAGACATAGACTTTGGGTGTAAAAATCAGGTACCAAGGCAACTTGTACTGTGATTGAATGGAAGATTTGAAGATTACATTGGACTTGTTCACTGTTGTGTTTTGGCACTAAGGCAATATGTGTGCCATCATTAGCTCAAACCGCATGTGATAGTAGAGCCAAATTATGCTAATTGGCAAAATCCTCATTGTGTGTAAAGTATATGTAGCTGTTAATGTGTCTCATCATTGTAGGACAAACTTCTTGTGGCACACCACTGAAACGTGGTTTTGACATTCCACCAGATACTAGGACAGTGGATTGGAATGATCCTGTGTCTACAAGATGTAATACTGCCATGTTTTTGTCTATTGGTATTAATGATGTGGAATTCCTTATGTGAGCCAGAACATCTGGCTCCAGCTGTTGATATGAGTCAATGATACTTTGCTTATTCAATCTTTATGCTTTGGATATATCCCCTTCTGAAAACTGGCACTGTGTATTAGTGTCATGTATGGATTGTTTATGTTACTGAAAATTTTGTCAGACAATTTTTAGTCAAATAGAATAAACATAGTACTAGATGATTGAATGGTATATTTTTTTAGACTCGTGGTTGGGAACTTGAAAATAACATAACCTACTTGCAAATTATCGATTTTTACACAATAATGAGATTTTTTAAATTGAAATTCTATGATAGAAGAAAACACATGCATTGATAGAGTTGAAATATACAACACCAGTGTATGAGTTTTTGAGTTTATTGAACTAAATGTGTAGAAATTAAACAAGGTGAAAATGAAAAAGCAAACCAAAAAGTGAAGAAGTCAGTCATGGTAAATTAAACCATAGTTGGAGAGCCAAAATTGTTTGAAGTCCAATATCCAAAATACTATAGACATTAGAAAGGCAAATGTGTCTAGAAATAGTGCACAGAGTGAATGGTAGGCATACACAGGATGAAATTAGGGTCAGGGTTTCTTGCTGGTGGTGTCAGAGGTCTTGCCATCCTCACCTCCTAGTAATCTGGGGGACGTCCCCTCCTGCGGGTGTGTGGGAGTTCCACAGTTGCAGAGCCTTGGGTGGCTGCAGGTGTTTTTCCTGTGGCAGGGCCTCCCTTCCTGTGGTTATGGCAGATGTAGATGGACCAGATGTTGCTGGCAAAGCCCTGCACATATGGATAAATATGGGTAAACATGGGTAAATGTCAAGCAGCACCCGTGGCAGGCAGCCCATATTGGAGTTTTGACCCTCCATCTGATGATTGAGCTCCCTCTGCAACTGCTTCATTTCCTGGAGCTTGATGAATACCTGGCCCATCATGTCTTGGGACTGATGATAGGCTTCACAAAACAACAAAACCTGGTTATAGAGAACACATAACAATACTTGAAAAAAACTCTATTATGTATTACTCCTAGGTGGGACTATGCTTACTTGTTTAGTCATGCCCTCCCGTCTGTGTTCCTCGTTATTAAAAAGTCATCAACCACCCATACCAGGTCACACACCCATCAGCTAATGATGTCAAGGAAAAATTGTGAGGTGGGTCAGAAAGTGCCTCACGTAAGCACCATCCATGGAGCTACTGGTTGGTACTCACCAGTTTGCTCATTCTGTCATCATTGGCACTTTCTAGACAGAAGTAGAAATGTGACCTAACTCCTAAACTAATGTGAAAAAATAAAGAAGTGAAAGAGTGAGATGTAAATGATGATATCATCTGTCTACCATCTAAACCCCATAATGTGATAAAAGAGTAAATTAATCTCCCCATTAAAATCGAGTTGTGAACAACTATCTCACATATTTTTAAATTTAATTTAGTAGTATTCACACTCAGTTAAAAGAATCGCATGTTTAGACCATTTTAACTTGAATGGCCGGCATGTTTCATTGCCCTAAAATTTTCAGCAATTTCATCAGTGCACGGGTAGGCATCTCCACCTCAATGATGCACTGGACCAGGTGGTTGCCAGATGGACTACTACCAGCAACTCCCCTGGTGGGGACCCAAAGGTTAGCCACCCCCACGTAGCTCAATGCAGCCAAAGGCATATACCTCCAAACCGGAAATACGCGTTCCGAATCTCAACCCTTGGAGTTGCTGGTAGGAGAAACCATTTGGCGAATGGACATCAGGTGTGTTTTCCTAGCATCCATCCAATGGCCACGGTGATGGTGCATTGTTGAGCACCTACAGCGACAGACTCCCTCCATCAGGGAACCGCCACTAGGAGACTGCCAGCACAACTGTGAAATCTACATCTGCTTGGCGGGACCCCACCATCATGATGGGGACGGAGAACTATTCACCAGCATTGGAGCCGGCCACAGTGGCAGTGGCAGGAAACACACTGTTGACGCAGATGGTAAGTCAACCTGCATGTATCTAAATAAGGCGTGCAAAAAATGTCGCCTTGCGAAGTACTTGGGATTGCCATTGTGACAGGACAACAGTAAGACCGTCAAGATCTAAATCTGGCCCTTAGTGACTAACTCAGACATGTGATGTTTTTATATGTTCCAGCTATATCTGACCGAAACTTCAAGAATTAATACTTTTGATAGACCAAACCAAAAATTGTTTGCCAAAATAGAGCCATTCATAAGCTTTCAAATTCACCAACAATTCTTTTTTCAGATGACATTATACAAACTATATAGAAAGCAAAGTTGAAAACCTAGAAAACATTGATGCCAAATTGTTTTTAAAAATTGCTGTAAAGATGTGTGCCTGCTGACATTTCTTGACAAAGAACAAAGAAGTCTCTGTGTCTCTGAAAGGCTGTAAACCATGGACAAATAAAGACTTATGAACATGGCAATGTTACCTTCCACTAACTTCACAAATCATCCTTTTAAACTTTGCCAACTTTTTGACGTTAGGGAAGCTTTAAACAAATATTATTGGATATCAATCACATCAAATGTAGACTTTACAGGAGAATATGCCTGCAAAATCTCATGTTTGCATGAACGATTTCCAATAAAGTTGTGTACAGCATATTGATGTCATTGATGGATTCTTAAAAATGTAATTTAACAGCAATACTTCTTCCAAGCCAGTCATGAAAAGGTTTGCATGTTGTGTTCTAAAGCACATCCAGATAGCTTTTCACATTATTTTTCCAATGTGTTTGCATTCAATGAGATTTGGGACAGCTGGACTTGTTTTTTTTGTTATACAGCAATTAAATCCGGGAGGATTGGGGATAAAGCCCACCTATAGTTTTGTTCTGTTGTGTAGTTTTGGTTCTTCCGAAAAGAGTTTCTTTTGGTTGGACCTTATGAAATCTTCACTCTCACCAGGGAGCATGCCATTTAGGATTAACTTTAGAGTATTGCCTGAGTATTTTTGGAAACAGAGGCCTAGCTTGAAAGGGCTTCAGGGCCTGACCTTGCTGTGTCTGGGCTACCACTATCAAGATCATCCACCTCATTGTGGGTTTCTCTATAGAAGAGGTCTTGCTGTTATTATTTAGCCGCCCATGCTTTAATATCACCAATCTACCTATTCTCATCTTTGGCACCTCTAGCTTCTTTCTGATCTGTTGCCTCCTGGGTCTCATATAAGGCTTTTGTACAACTCCTGCAGACTTTATCGCTCTGCATACCTTGATGCATCAAAACGAACGCTTCTAGATGACTTTAACATTTCAGCAGAGGAACCAAACCGCACTGGGGTGAGTAACCTCCTTGACACGTGCTGCTGTTGTCTTGTTCAAATTGCATACATAGTAATTTACCATGCAGGACACAAACATATCTTCCTCTTCACCTTTCATGATTCCTTGCATGACCAGTTGGGGATGTTTCTTTCTTGGATTGATCAATCAGTACAGTAGTCTACCATGGCTTCCTTGGTAAAACCAACCCACCTTCCAACCTTCATTCTGCTTATCCTACACGCTGATCTAAAATGACCGATCCAAATCTCACTTGCCCATTGGTTGGTGCCCTCACCTTTGTGTTTACACTTTGTGTGCTTCCTCTAGTCTGTCTGATTGACTTGCCACCACTTTACACAGTGTGGTCCACTAAACAAGCATTGTCAAAGCCAATAGGTCTGCACCTATGAGAGCTTTTGGCTTTAGCAATGTTTTGTCATAGCGCTGGATGCATCATAGTCCATTTTTATTATTATTGTTAGCCATGTTGCATAGCAACCACACTGCTATACAGCATTTCTACAAGTCATTGCCGATGTCAGCAATACTCATGCTGTACAGCATAAACAAAAGGAATGACACAGCCAGTAGTCTCAAAGGCGAGATCTATTGGCTTTGCTAATGTTTGTTAGGTCCCAGCACAACACCCCTATGATTCTGAACCAATCGGTTAATCTCCTCATGCTCGAATAAGAAAAACATCCTATCATATAAAGAAAGCACTTGCACCCATGCTCATGTCTTAGTGAAAATACATTTGGAAGCGCATAACATCTGTTATCACAATAAACATCAGTTTTAAAGGAGAAAAGGGATCCTTTGAAGTGTGTGTGGCATAGTAAAACATAGCTACAAATGGCAAGTAGTTCAACAAAGATGACAGGGAATAAAATAAAATAAAAGTAGTACCTTAATCACAGCGTGATCAGTGGAAGGACAGAAATCAATCTGAAGCAATCAGTACTTGGTCCATGCTCAAGCCCAAAGAAGAGGAAGTGAAGCTAGCATGCACTGGGCAATTAGAAGGCAGCAAATAAGATTGACAATGAAGCCAATGAATGTTAAGCAATTGGTGGGCTTTGAGCCCATTTTTGTATACAATATCTCTCACAAGTGAGAGCGCATGCAGCGCATGCACAGTCGCGGGTGAGCCCTTAAATAGAGCATCCTTCACCGCTTCTGCTCTTGTGCACTCTGTTGTGGGGATGATCTTAAGAATCTTAAAACATTAAGAAGAACGTATATAATTGGTGGAAAACCTGATGTGCTCCTCTTAAAGGGATATATTTCACTGCCAGGTACAAATCAAAAGTTTGCTCTCAATAAGGTACACTCTCCCTTTTACCAGAAGAGGTTTAGATGCTCATCGAATTCCTCCAAGGTGAACAGTTAGAGTGCTTGCCAATCCTGTCTCCTGTTAAATTAATATTCCTAAACTTCCATATTTTCACGAGGATCTTTCACTCTTCTTTTTGTATGGTAGAAAAGATTCACTCTGCTTTTTCCCACATTAGCTTCCAGCTCCATAAAGCTACTTCATTACATATACTCGTCGCTGTTCCAAGGTATCTTTGACGTTCAAATTTAGGATTTTACCTTTTCAATGCAAATTAGATCAGGGTTATGTCTGGAATCATGCTGAATGAAAATTGCTGTGCTGGTGGCCAGCACTATTGCCACCACCAGCACAGTGGTATAAAATGTCTCCATAGCGGTGGCGGCCGGTAATGTGAGCGGGTGGGTGGATGGGCCATACATGCACACATAGGTACTCACACTCACCCATCTACATTAACACACTCAAACTCATGCTTTCATAAGCATGCACACATACATGCACCGTTTACAAGCCCATACACATGTGCACACTAATACACATACATTCAAATATACATGCATGCACGCACCAAACATTTTTAAAAAACTTACCGGGCCACGGCGGTGATCTTGGGTGGCAGGTGGGAAGCCTCTGACGTTCCTGGGCGGTTGTGAGGGTTGGGACTGCCGACCTTACGCCATCCAATGAGAGGATGTGGCAATCCCTTATTCGTCATAGAGTGGGATGTGGTCATTGAGAATTGCTGACCCCACCCCACTCTCTGAGGACGTGTCACTTATTGATCCTCGGCTCTGGGCACTTCAGGGCTTAAACCTGAAGAAGCCAGGTCCACGTCTATCTATGATGCGCCCCCTTGTCATGAGGGGAGGACCTCGAGGGACTTTGCCAGGGCTCAGGAGGTCATGCCAAAGGGCTTTGAAATACTCAGCCCTGCAAAGTTCAGCTCAGGCAGCTAGGTGCCAGTGCATTTAGTGCATGTATAGAGCCTAGCTTCCTTGCATGAGCAAATAGAGTGTCTGTCAGACTGACCTTTGCTCAGCCTGCCAGACGCTTTTCATGTCTGCAAAAGGTGGAGCGGGGTGGGGCCCCTCCGCTCTTAAGGAAAGACCTTGCCTGCCTCTTAAACATAATAATTGACTCATCTAACTGGAACCCACAATAGAGATGATTCAAGTTATGGGCAAAGTGGATAATTGGCCCCTAGGAAAATTGAACCTTTCTTCTTTCACATCTGTCTATTTTATTTCTCTATCTTAACCTCTCTCCCTCTTTGCCAAACTCTATCTCTATTTCTGTACCCCGTGTCATCTTAAGGATTTTTGGGGTCCCGGGTAAGACATATTTCAAGTGTTTTGTGTATGACCCTGTTAAAGTTCCTAACATATAATTTAGTATTGTTTAGCATCATGCGGGCTTGAGTTAGCTGGAAATTGGTAATAAAATTCATAGTGTGTTCCTTACAGGTGCCTCTAAAATATGTCTAGCCCTGACTCCCCAAATACTTAAGATGACACTGCTCCACTAATTAAATTTGACAACCTTACTGGCATCGCTAACCACAGACCTATATCTCTGCTTCCTTTTCATTTAAAGACTATTGAATTGCGTAGTGTTAGAAAACGCCTTCAGTTTATTTTGTAACAATTCCTGAAACCGTCTCAATTCGAGAAAAACTGCCTTTGAATGGAAATTCTGGTTAGGCCAGTGCCTCGGAAAGGCTGACTGGGGCTGCTGTCGAGTCCTGTGCATGCTGAGATTAACAGCCGCCATATGTAATTCAACCTCCATTCTCGATGCATTCTCCCCTAAGAACTCCACTCATGTAACAGCGCCGCGCTCTCCAGCGAGCCCCACTTAAGACAAAAGTCTCCTTAACAATGCCAAAACGGAATTGACATAAGATGCAGAAAAAATGCTCCATCAACAAGTGTCTGCATTGCTCTCTTTCTCCAACATTTTTGGTCACATTTTTCAGCTGCTTATTATTATTATTTTTTTATCTTTTCCCATCTGTTCAGGCTGCGCAGCGTACATGTGACGGTTGTACTGTCTATCCTGTGGGAACCCTCCAACTGCTCCGCCACGCGCCTTTCTGAGTCGACACATCCTTTCATTCCCGCCTGACTGCGCGAGCGCTGTCCCACTGGCCCCTAATCCATCCTAATGGGCTCGGAATCCTTTTTTTATTTTTCGAGTTGCATCTGTTTCTGTATAGATCTCGCTCCCTGGAAAATGCTTTCGCATTTAAATCCTGGCATTACAGGCTGAGTGTCGTGGCAAGCGTTACTGCCTAGTTGGAGGTGTACAATGTGGAGCAGCCAGCACCCAATCACTCCTCTGCTCCTCTCCCTCGAGGTGACGAAAAAATTGTAATTCATGCACACCTTCTGCTACCATCTGCAGGAAAAACACAATTCAGGGGAAAACACGAATATCAAGATCAAAAGGAATAAAAGAAGCTGGGTAAAAAGGAACCCTGTTGTCAGGGCTTTAAGTGGGAAAAAAAACGGGGGTGCTCTAAAAGGGGCGTGGCAAATCTCTTCGGGGGTGTGGCCTATCCGAGTAGGGGCGTGGTCTAAATCAAGATAACTAGCATTGTGTGCTTAAGAAAATCATGAAGTCGCATCCAGCAAAGGATAATAAAATAGGCAAAAAGGTATATTTATTAAGTATAAGCCATAAAAATACCAAACACTTTAAAAAACATGTAAAAATTATTTACATTACTTAGAAATCTATTGCAGGATTGCCCAAAACCCTTGAAGATATTCACTGTGTCTATTTTGCTGCGGTTTCTCGGCGGAGTCAGAGGTGTGGCAGAAAGAGCAAAATATCCCAATTTTTAGTATTTGTTTCCCATTTCACTAACCGGTTACAGCTCATTACCTTATTTAATTTAACCAATGGATACACATGTTTATTTAAGGTTTAATATGAGTTATTGACATTAAAATACATTCACAAAGTGGGATACGTTTCCAATCACAGAATGTCCCAAATATCCTTAAAAGTGGAATCGCAAGCCATTTGTCTCTCAGCCATGGAGTTTGTCATCAGCACTTCTCCCTTTTTCCACATGAGCAGTTCAAATATGGATGGCAAAATATCCTAGTTTGCAAATGTTTTCCACATAATTATGGCTCTGCCATATTTGCCACATAATACATCATCTGCTGCATAATCTGACGATTTTAACTAATAAATTGTTTATAGCTCCGTGCAGGTAACAGCGGTGGGGCCGGGTAAGGGGGGTTTCGAGGGATGATGCTGAAGGAAAATTAATTATTTAATTTTCCCTCGGCATCGTCCTTGAAATCCCCTTACCCGGCCCCTCTGACCCCTGCTGTTAGCTGCACGGACCGCGGCTGGTCAGCGCCTGGTGCGGTGGCACTGCCCTAATGCCACCCTGCTCAAGGGTCCTGTGACCTCAGTGACAGAGTCACTGTCACTCTATGGTGTGCTGCTTCATAGGCCTGCCTGCAAGACTGGAGGTGAACTTCAGAATGAATTGTGGCGGACAGGCCTTCAAGGTTAACCCACACATGCCACTGCTAGGGTCCACCTGCTGGTGCTAAGACACCAGGGCCTTTAAGGTCTGGGGGCCTTCTAAGGTCTAGCATGGGAATGTGCTCCCTCAGGGGAGTGGTCTGGTGGACTGGTCATGAGGCTGAACCTGGTTCCCCGGGTCCAAATTCAGCAGCTCTGACCATAGTGCCACATCCTCTCCCCACTGAACACTATACTGCCCCACTGAGAGAAACTTGCACTGCACTGACCCGCTATAAACACCTGGATGTGACTCAATTCAAATTACGCACTAGACAAGAGCAATATGCTGCCTAAAAAAAATTAACAACATCCTAGAAAAAGCAAACACTCATAGGGAATGCAACATTAAGTAAAGCATGTGAAATGTAAGCAGGAACAACATGGTTACCTTTCTCTTTTACACTCATTATTCAGAAATCAGTGAGCGCTTTTGCCTGAAAAGTTAAGGACACGATTACAGGCCCCGGAAGGGACCCGCTCAATGTCCATTACTTATATCCTTACAAAACGTCAGCAGTATGGGTTAAAAGACCTCATTCGTGAACACACAGCCGCTGTACACATTTTGTTTTCCAATTCACCCATCAAGCTGGTATTTCAGGATCTCCAGGAAAGGTGCACTTTCCCACCCAGGGAAAGCAATGTTGTTCAAAGAGAGACGAGAAAACAAAAGTAGCGCTTCACTGGCAAACACTGTAAAGTGGCGCTAATGTGTTTAGGTGTGAATAAATCAATCTGGCCCCTTGCAACCACTCTGTCTTGCTTTAGCTAGTTACTTTTCATATTTTGAATCTTTTAGTTCTCTCCACCCCGAGGCTGCACTTAGAAATTGAAAAAAGTCAGAAAAAGACGACGATTCCAGCAAAAGTGTTTTTCTTTTTGGATCCATTTCACAGGGGAGCAAATAAATGAAAGCAGGAAAGAGAAGGTAATACCTGTTTCTAAAAGTCTCGGTTTTCACCATCCCACGCTGGCACCACGACGACGTTGCTCCTGCGCTGGAAAAGAGAAGGGAAATCCTGAGAGAAAATGGCTCTCTTAAAGGGTTTCCCTTCCTCCAACAACGTTGACCTGGCATGACGTCATGCCGTCATGCCGTGACCTCCACTACTCAGTGAGGAAACTGAGCTCTCACTGCAGTCCAGAATTTTTTTTTTTAAAAGAAAGGACTACCTTTGCCAGCCGCGAAAATAGAGCCCGATAGAGACCCGTTTCGAGGGCCCCCAAAAAAACTGCCGGTGCTCAGACCCGGACAGACCCGGCCCACTTAAAGCCCTGCCTGTTGTCCTTTTCAGCAGTGCCTGCTTCTTATACGCTACCGGAAGTATTACAGAGGGCTCGAATATTGTTTGTAGAAATCGATAAAAGGTTTCCAGCCTGCTCGTGGTACACGTACCCTACTATTCTCCAGCTTTACACCCGCTCGTGCAGAATTATTGATACCCTACGTCATTTCCTCTTACTTCTGAGCCTCTCCATTTTATTGATTGAACCATGACCTCGGATTCTGTGGGTGCTCATCAGCTGAAATACACAGCTGAACGTTCACCGAGGGGTCTACAAAGCAATGTGCACAGTGCCTTTATCTTGCTCTTCCCATCGCCCCTTTAGCTATTTGAAGGGATAAACCCGATACCACTCTTCTATCGTATCCTATCTTCCTGCCCTTTATTAAAAACATTGTGACACTGTGTTAATTCCTGCTGCTACTATACAAGACCCAAGCACAGGGGAAAGGGTGGTGGCACGACTTTACATCTGCATGACAACAGTATATTGCATTGACTTCATTCTTCCATGAGGAGCTGCAATTTTCCTCTTTGGGTAGAAGAAGAAGGACGCTTACTGATAGACAAGAATGTTAAAAATATTTTCTTCACAAAGGTCCTTGCCCCAAGAACTAACGTGTTCGGCCATTACCTATACAAGGCACATTGGATTGCAAGATGTAGTCTCCTGCCTAGTCCTTGGCCCAGCTCCCATGCCCCTAGAACCTTCTGTGCTGAGCCTCACTGCCTAAAAACCCCATACCGTATGACCATTGGCATGTGCTGTGGGATCTAGGGGCAACATTCTGAGCCCAGGTCATGTGCCCCGTAGCACACTTTAGCTTGCCATAGTTTTTTTTTAGTTTTTTACAGCAGTCTCTGAGCAGAAGAACACATACTCTGCACTCATCTTCCGTGCCCCCAGAAACTGCTGCGTTTAGATTTTAGCTATGCACAACTGGCTGTAAACCAAGAAACAATAGGGCAATAAGTGATTCACCTTTGTTTATGTATTTCTTTTTTTAAATCTGTGGCTCTCAAATCTGATCTACAGGTCCAATATAGAGGCTGCCATGGTTCTGAGATCCGAGTATCCCGTGAAGAAAAAACACATGGGGGCTTATTTACAAGCCCCTTGCGCCACTTTTGCGTCATTTTTAACATGGGAAAAGTGACGCAAAAGTGGCATAAGAGGCTTGTAAATCTGCCCCATGATTGTTAACATTTTGTGGGTAAGACCCATTCTTCTGTGGTCCTTCAACATTATCACTGGAGCTGTGGAATAATGTCCTGGCACCCGTGTCTCCCCTAATTTTCTTTTCTGTGCACAGGTTCTGCTGCATTGTGTAGTGGCAACTGGAACACATTTTTTTGCCGTATCAGACCAATCATATTGCTCAGATTATTATGGAAGACTCAGCCAGGTATAACAAAACAGAGGCTGAATACTTCTCAATGTTTTTGCTTGAATTTTTCACAGATTCAAAATCCTTCGTAATTAATTAAGCCATAGTCAAATTAAAGTAAATATCTGACAGAGACTTCTAGCCACAGATTCCTTACCATAGAATTATCCTCAGGCGTCAGGCTGGCTCTGGAAATTTTCAAGCAGTACCCCTGCGCGCTGATAGGTGGCATCCTTCCGCTCCACATTGGCATTGTCTGGGCCAGAAGTGGCATACACGGTAACTATACAGGCACGCTGATGTCAGTTCTTTCCTTTCTGCTCCAGATAGTGCTGATTTGTGAAGAACTACCCCTTAGTCACTTTTTGACTGGCTTTCTTCAATGTTTTCATCCTTATTTGAAGAGGGAAATCTCAAATAATTGTATCCTTCTATACAATTTCAAAACAATTCAATGCATCATTTCAAGCTTCGGTTCCAAATATAAAAAGGGAGCAAAAAAACGATTTTTCAAAAATAACATCTATATTCATTTCCATCAATACTGCAGACATCAAACAACCCAGCCAACTGGTTTCGTCCTGTCAACGTCTTCATCAGGGTTAGCAATCGTGTGCCTAATGATCCAAAGCAGGCCAGTTCCTGTGGTTAGGAAACTAATCAGTCACTCCCTCGTGGCAATCAATGTATAGGTATGTGGCGGTCCGAATGAAGTCAGTCTCTTTGTGTTTGTGCACAAGCAATCTCTCCCCTGTGGGATCTGTCCAACAAAGTGATTGCGTTGTGTTCTGGCGTCCGTGCTGTGAAAAAGCTTCTCTTCCAGTACATGATGCAATCATTTTGTTGGACAGATCCCACAGGGGAGAGAATGTTTGTACATAGACATGCATTGAATTATCTTGAAATTGCATAGAAGGATACACTTATTTGATATTGAGTGTTCACTTTTTAAATAAAGTTGTGTCAAATTCTGACAGTTTCCGAGCAGTGGGACTGCAAGAGGTGGAGCACCACTGTCTATTGAAATTGGCACTGGTGCGGTTGTTCTAAGGCCAACTTCTCTTTTTTTATTTATGGTTCTTCAATGTTTTGTCGACTATTTTTTAAGAAAAAAATTCTTTCTCCTGGTGTGAAAGGAATGTCTCCCAAGAAACCGGCTGGTTTCAAACCATGTGGCATCTGTCACAGACAGATGTCTGTAACAGACCCCCACTTGGTCTGTCTGGTACCTCGAGAAAGACCAAAACTCAAAGCCCTGTGGGGATTGCTACATAATGTACCCAAAGGCACTCAGGGAGTGTTCCTTCCTTCAAGATGCTCGTCGCCCCACATCGGACAACCCTGCAATGATCAAGATCCCAGTCACGTTGAAGGTCACGGGATCCACACACGATGATCGTCGTCCTGATCAAAGTCATCATTGGGTAAGTCGCATAAATAGAAGAAGTCAAAGAAGTTGAAGAGGCCTTCGACTTCTCCACATCCGTCTAAATCTTTGGATGAGATGAAGGAATGTTGTCCCTTCAGACCCGCACCTCTTTGAAGCTCTAACTAGGGTCAGCTCCATGTTTCCCTGATTTTCCCGGAGCCGGAGCAACCCCCACGCAACTACATGAGTTCTATGAGGGTATGCACCTCATTTTTGGGCGGCCCGACCCCTCTGGAGTGCCTTTGGACCCCATGGTATCATGAGGGGGCCATACTGGGTTCCTGCTGACAGGTACGCCCTCAGCGCCAGTTGGGCACCATGGTTCTAGTGCTGGATCCAGAGAGGCACCACAAGAGAGATTGAGACCTTCTCCGGCACCTGCTTCTGTGCCAACCCACCCGGCAGCGTTGACGCCCATCGATGACACCATCCCCATCATGCTTGACTCCGACATTGAGCACAACTAGCATCACACGGCGTGGGTTCCAGCGCCGTCTGGAGCCATGCCTTCTAGGTCACCCAGGACCTTTTGTCTTTGATAGGTCTGGTACTGGGGATGAATGGGGAGGGGTATGTCGACCTTGCTGAATAACTCCACCCATTGTATAATACCAAGGATACCTGATATGAGAATCTGGTGGATGTCAGTGGGTTAGATGCCTCACCTGACACTAGCTTGGTCTCCCCTCCTACTGTGGCCATGGAAGAGGGGGCCTTTTTCACTATGGTGCCCTCAGTGGCAATCAAGACTAATGTCTTGACAGAGGTGCTTCAACTGGGGTCTGCCCCTCTGAAACCTTGCGCCCCTTTAATGAAGTCTCATTAATGTCCGCCTCAGGCCTGGTATAAGCCTTCACAGGGGTTCCTGTGCACATGACAATTGCCTGCCTCCTCTGCCCTGCTCCAGGGCCCTCAGTTTTCTCACCTAGCACCCCACTCCGGAAAGCTTGCTGGCCCAGGCCTTTATTTCCAGAATTAACCCTGGCACATTTCCTTCCACTCCACTGAATAGGAAATCCAAGAGGCTGGATACCTTTGGTAAGAGAATGTTCTTTTCTGCCAACCTACCACTGCTGTCGGTGAACAATGCATGCCTGTTGGGCCAATACTCCCACATGATCCGTGAATCGGTTGTGCAAGTGCTGCCAATGGTCTAGGAGGAAGCCTGAGCCATACTCTCTCTGGCTATTGCAGATGGGAGAGATGCAGTAAAGTTTTCCATTCGTTGTGGTCTGGACAAGACCGACTCACCGGGCAGAGCGATTTCCTCATTGGTGGCTCTTTGGTGCCATGCCTGGCAGAGGACTACTGGCATTTCCAGGGATGTCCAAGCATTGCTTGTGGACATGCCATTCAATGGCTTCTGTCTCTTTGTAGAGAAGGCAGACTCAGCGCTAGATCGGTTTAGGGACGCTCTATGGTCCCATGCCACTCCCAGTCTCCCTTCCACCCCTTTCATGGCCACAAAAAGGGTTTCCAAATATGTCAATACCACCCACCATGGCCAGTTAGCTTCCACACCTTACCCATGCCAGCCACGTATGACCGGTTGATGGAGGACCATCGTTCTTTACTCTGCCATGAAGTGTTGGCTCTCTTGGCCAAAGTAGCTATGGAGAGGACGCAGTCATCAGAAGTAGGTTGTGGTTGCTATTCCCGCTACTTTCTGGTGCCCAAGAAAGATAGAGGCTTTCATCCTATACTAAACGGGTGCCTTCTCAATCTCTTCCTCAAACAGGAGAAATTCAAAATGCTCAGCTTGCTCACGTTCTGTCTGCCCTAGACCCAGGAGACTGGATGATAGCGTTGGATTTGCATGATGCATATTTTCACATTCTCGTCCTGCCCACCCACAGACATTACCTGTGGTTCATGGTGGGTCGTAAGCCCTCTCAGTTTGCAGTGCTTACTTTTAGCCTTACCAACTCCCCTCAGGTGTTCACCAAGGTGATGAATGTGGTTGCCCCACACCTGCCGAGGTCTGGAGTTCCAGTCTTCCCCTACCTCAACGATTGGCTGTTAAAGGCGGGCTCACCCCAGGCAGTCGTATCCCACCTCCAGACTACGACAAACCTCCTGCACTCTCTGGGATTCACTATCAACATGCCAAAGTCACACCTGACTCCCTCACAGATGCTCCTTTACATCAAAGCTGTTCTGGAGATGGTGTAGTTTCAGACTTATTCTCCAAAACAGCAAGTGCAGGATATTCAGGCTATGATACCAATGATTCAGCCTTTATCCAGGATTTCAGTGAGACAGTTTCTGATGCTGTTGGGCCTCATAGCCTCCTGCATTCTGCTGGTAATACATGCTCATTGTCATATGTTGTCTCTTTGGTGCGACTTGAAGTTCCAAAGGGCGCAGCATCAGGGGAATCTCTCAGACATTTTCCAGATCTCAAAGGGACTTGCAAAAGACCTGCAGAGGTGGCTAATGAACCGCAATTGGGTCAGTGGTAGATCTCTCTTCCTTTCTCAACCAGAGCTGCAGATGTGTCACTCCTGGGCTGGGGTGGAGGTGGAGATCAGAGTCCGGACTCCACATAAACTTGTTGGAGCTTCAGGCAATTCACTTGGTGCTGAAGGCCTTTCTACCCTCCATCAAGGGTTGTGTGATACACCAACGCATGCCTCAACAACGCATGCCTGAACCACATGGTATCAACCATGACCACGTCTTTATCACGTATGCCTTTACCACGCAATTTCATGGTAAAGACATGATTGGTAAAGGGACATGTGTGGTAAATCACACCCCTGCCCCTCTGCCCTGAGCCCTAAAATGTGTCCCTCCTGCGGTGTATTCTACCTACCCCAGCCCTATAAACTACCCCAACCCCCTATCCAGAGCATTAAAATCCGACGCCCTACCCACAAATAAATACTCTGACCCCAGCCCAAGCCCTTAAAACAGCCCCCTAGCCCTGAAAACTGCCCCTTTCCCCTGCTCTGATCCCTAAAAACTGCCCCCTAGGCCTGAAAACTGCCCCTTTCCTGCCCCCTGCTCGCAGTGCTAAACCTCAGCCCACTAAAAACTACTCTGACCACACCCCCTCCCTGAGCCATAAAATCAGCCCCTCACCCCCTAAAACCTACCCCCACCTCCACCGTGCCCCAGCTGAACTGCCCCCTAGGTCTGAAAACTGCCCCTTTTCTGACTCCTGCCCTGAGCCCTAAAATTCAGCTCCGTGAAAACTACTCCAACCCCAGCCCCCTCCCTGAGCCCTAAAACCAGCCCCCACTCCCTAAAACCTTCCCCCACCTCCCCGGCCCCAGCCCAACTTATCCAGCCATGTCCCAGTCCATCCTTCCTGCTGCATGCCTTCCGGTTTCTCTCCAATCCGCTGAGACAACTAGAACGCTGACTGCCTTAATTAAGGCATGTTAAGGCATATGCATGGTTAAGGCAAGCATTGTTCAGCTTGAAGGGAAACGGCACGCATGCTTAAGGCTGCGTTGTTAACCTCTTCGATGCTCATGACGGAATGGTTCCGTCATGAGCATCGGTGCCCCTGTGCTCATGACGGAACCATTCCGTCATGAGGCCAGGGGCACGAAATCCCTCTGCTGCAGACAGCAGAGGGATTTCTATTTCACCCCTGTGACCTTGGGAGCTGGGGAAGAGCTTCCCCAGCTCCCGAGGCCCCCTCCCTGGGTTCTGTGTCATGAGGATCCGCGCGCACGTCGCGCTGTCCTCATTGCACAGAAACCGAAACTGAAATGAGCCTTTAGGCTCATTTCAGTTTCACTTTCTATGTGCTCAGGGGGCTATCTCAGCCCCCCGGGCACGTAGAAAGACGGGAGAGGTATCATTGGAAAGGGGAGAATCTCCCCTTTCCAATGGTACCCCTCCCCAGTGGATCCCTGCTTGGGGATCACCCCAGGAGGGCGATCCCCAAGCAGGGATCCACCCACTAGACACCAGGAAGGGGGAGCGGCCCCTTGGGCAAGGGCTTTTGGTGCCCCCAATTTTTTTGGTGCGATTTAGACTTTTGCCCCCTTTGGGGGGCAGATGGGGGCATTAGCCCCCAATCTGCCCCACCGGGGGGCAAAAAGCCCACTAGACGCCAGGGATTTTTTGGGGCAAATTTGAATTAGGGTGGGGGCTCCCAAAACAGGCATGCCCATGCCCCCACCCCCTCCCCCGCAAAAATAACAGCCTTCCTGCCCCCCTGGGGGGCAGATGGGGCCGTAGCCCCCAATCTGCCCCCCCGGGGGCAAAAAGCCCACTAGACGCCAGGGATTTTTTGGGCAAATTTTAATTAGGGTGGGGGCATTGGCATGCCCGTTTTGGGCAGCCCCCACCCTAATTAAATTTGCCTAAAGCTCCCTGGCGTCTAGTGAGCTTTGCCCCCTGGGGGCAGATGGGGGCATCAGCCCCCAATCTGACCCGCCGGGGGGCAAAAGCCCCTAGTCGCCAGGGATTTTTGGGGCAAATTTGAATTAGGGTGGGGGCTGCCCAAAATGGGCATGCCCATGCCCCCACCCTCTCCCGAAAAAATTACAGCCTTTCTGCCCCCTGGGGGCAGATGGGCCAGTAGCCCCCAATCTGCCCCACCGAGGGGCAAAAGCCCACTAGACGCCAGGGATTTTTTGGGGCAAATTTTAATTAGGGTGGGGGCATTGGCATGCCCGTTTTGGGCAGCCCCACCCTAATTAAAATTTGCCCAAAACTCCCTGGCGTCTAGTGGACTCCTGGGGGCAGATGGGGGCATTAGCCCCCAAACTGCCCCGCCGGAGGGAGCAAAAAGCCCACTAGACGCCAGGGATTTTTGGGGGCAAATTTGAATTAGGGTGGGGGCTGCCCAAAACGGGCATGCCCATGCCCCCATCCCCTCCCCGCAAAAATTACAGCCTTCCTGCCCCCCGTGGGGGCAAAAGCCCACTAGACGCCAGGGATATTTTTGGGCAAATTTTAATTAGGGTGGGGGCATTGGCATGCCCGTTTGGGCAGCCCCCACCCTAATTAAAATTTGCCCAAAAACTCCCTGGCATCTAGTGGGCTTTTGCCCCCTGGGGGGCAGATGGGGGCATTAGGTCCCAATCTGCCCCGCCGGGGAGGGGAAAAAGCCCACTAGACGCCAGGGAGTTTATTGGGGCAAATTTGAATTAGGGTGGGGGCTGCCCAAAACGGGCATGCCCATGCCCCCATCCCCTCCCCGCAAAAATTACAGCCTTCATGCCCCCCTGGAGGCAGATGGGGCAGTAGCCCCCAATCTGCCCCCCCCAGAGGGGCAAAAGCCCACTAGACGCCAACGATTACGCTGGCTTTTTTATGTGTGGGTGTGGGGGCTGGCCAGAATGGGCATACCAATGCCCCTACCCGCCCAAAAAATAGCCACAGTGTTTCTGCCCCCTTGGGGGCATATCGGAGCAACCCCACCCCCGATATCCCCCCAGGGCGGCAAAAAGCCGACTAGCAACGGATTTGTTTTTAGCAATATGCCTACCTGTGTATTTTGGGCCCTAGCGCAGCCGGCACATAGGGAAACCTAGCAAACCTATGCATTTTTGAAAACTAGACGCCCAGGGAATCCAGGATGGGGTGACTTGACTGGCTCTCACCAGGTTCTGTTACCCAGAATCCCTTGCAAACCTCAAAATGTGTATAAAAACACATTTTCCTCACATTTCTGTGGTGGAAAGTTCTGGAATCTGTGTGGATCCACAAAATTCCATTCACCCCGCATTCCCCAAAGTCTTCCGAGAAAAATGGTACCTCACTTGTGTGGGTGGGTCAAGTACCGCGACAGGCAAGGGCCCAAAACCTAGTGAGGCGACATCAAAATTTCCTATCACAGACCAACCTGGTTTTGCACGGGGTTACCTGGGTTTTGGCCCCGGGGTCGGCAGCCATCTAGGGAAACCTACAAAACCCACACATTTCTGAAAACTAGACACCCGAGGGATTCCAGGGAGGTATGGCTTGTGTGGATCCCCCAACGTTTTCTTACCCAGAATCCCCTGCAAACCTCAAATTTTGCCGAAAAATTCACTTTTTCACACATTTGTGTGGTGGAAAGTTCTGGAATCTGCGTGGATCCACAAATTTCCTCCCACCCAGCATTCCCCCAGATCTCCTGATAAAAATGGTACCTCACTTGCGTGGGTGGGTCAAGGACCCGCGACAGGCAAGGGCCCAAAAGCTATTGAGGCGACATCACAATTACCTATCACAAACCAACCTGGCTTTGCATGGGGGTCCCATGAGTTTTGGCCCGGGGCTCGGCAGCCATCTAGGGAAACCTACCTAACCCCCACATTTCTGGAAACTAGACACCCGGGGAGTCCAGCGAGGTATGGTTTGCGTGGGTCCCCCATCATTATCCTACCCAGAATCCCCTGCAAACCTCAAATTTTGCTGAAAAATTCACTTTTTTCTCACATTTCTGTGGTGGAAAGTTCTGGAATCTGCGTGGATCCACAAATTTCCTCCCACCCAGCGTTCCCCAGGTCTCCCGATAAAAATGGTACCTCACTTGTGTGGGTAGGCACAGTGGCTGCAACAGGAAATGGTCCAAATCGTACTCTGGAGACTTCAAAATTACCTATAGCAAAACTACCTGGTTTTGGGGGGGCACTTGAGATTTTGGCCCGGGCTCGGCGGCCATCTTGGGAAAGTACCAAACCCAAACATTTCTGAAAACTAGACACCCGGGGAGTCCAATGAGGTATGGCTTGCGTGGATCCCCCAACGTTTTCCTACCCAGAATGCCATGCAAACCTTAAATTTAGCTGAAAAAAACCACATTTTCCACATATTTTTGTGTGGAATCACTGTGCCGGCACAAATGTCCTACCACCCAGCGTTCCCCTTGTTCTCCCGAGTAAAATGATACCTCACTTGTGTGGGTGGGCCAAAGGCCTGTGGCTAGGAAGAGCCCAAAACATAGGGATTTATAGTATAGCACCGAGAATTCTAAGCGCTACATTTTGTTTAAAAATACGTTTTTAGCCAATTCTGCTTTGGACACCCACACAAGTGAGGTATCATTTTACTCGGGAGAACAAGGGGAACGCTGGGTGGTAGGACATTTGTGCCGGCACGCTGATTCCACACAAAAATATGTGGAAAATGTGGTTTTTTCAGCTAAATTTAAGGTTTGCATTGCATTCTGGGTAGGAAAACGTTGGGGGATCCAGGCAAGCCATACCTCATTGGACTCCCTCGGGTGTCTAGTTTTCAGAAATGTTTGGGTTTGGTACTTTCCCAAGATGGCCGCCGAGCCCGGGCCAAAAGCTCAGGTGCCCCCCAAAACCACGTAGTTTTGCTATAGGTAATTTTGAAGTCGCCAGAGTACGATTTGGGCCATTTCCTGTTGCAGCCACTGTGCCTACCCACACAAGTGAGGTACCATTTTTATCGGGAGACCTGGGGGAACGCTGGGTGGGAGAAATGTGTGGATCCACGCAGATTCCAGAACTTTCCACCACAGAAATGTGGGGAAAATGTGGTTTGTTTGACAATTTTTAGGTTTGCAAGGGATTCTGGGTAACAGAACCTGGTGGGAGGCAGTCAAGTCACCCCATCCTGGATTCCCCTGGGTGTCTAGTTTTCAAAAATGTATAGGTTTGCTAGGTTTCCCTAGGTGCCGGCAGAGCTAAGGTTCAAAAACTACAGCTAGGCACTTTGCCAAAAAAGGGTAATTTTTCACTGCGAAATTGAGGTGTGTCCACGTTGCGTTTTGCGCCGTTTCCTGTCGCGGGCACTAGGCCGACCCACACAAGTGAGGTACCATTTTTCTCGGAAGACTTTGGGGAACGCGGGCTATGTGGAAATTTGTGGATCCACGCAGATTCCAGAATTTTCCACCACAGAAATGTGGGGAAAATGTGGTTTTTTTGACAATATTTTTGGTTTGCAAGGGATTCTGGGTAACAGAACCTGGTGGGAGGCAGCCAAGTCACCCCATCCTGGATTCCCCTGGGTGTCTAGTTTTCAAAAATGCATAGGTTTTCTAGGTTTCCCTAGGTGCCGGCAGAGTTATGGTTCAAAAACTACAGCTAGGCACTTTGCCAAAAAGGGTCATTTTTCACTGCGAAATTGAGGTGTGTCCACGTTGCGTTTTGCGCCGTTTCCTGTCGCGGGCACTAGGCCGACCCACACAAGTGAGGTACCATTTTTCTCGGAAGACTTTGGGGAACGCGGGCTATGTGGAAATTTGTGGATCCACGCAGATTCCAGAATTTTCCACCACAGAAATGTGGGGAAAATGTGGTTTTTTGACAATATTTTTGGTTTGCAAGGGATTCTGGGTAACAGAACCTGGTGGGAGGCAGCCAAGTCACCCCATCCTGGATTCCCCTGGGTGTCTAGTTTTCAAAAATGCATAGGTTTTCTAGGTTTCCCTAGGTGCCGGCAGAGTTATGGTTCAAAAACTACAGCTAGGCACTTTGCCAAAAAAGGGTCATTTTTCACTGCGAAATTGAGGTGTGTCCAAGTTGCGTTTTGTGCCGTTTCCTGTCGCGGGCACTAGGCCGACCCACACAAGTGAGGTACCATTTTTCTCGGAAGACTTTGGGGAACGCGGGGTGGGTGGAAATTTGTGGATCCACGCAGATTCCAGAACTTTCCACCACAGAAATGTGGGGAAAATTTGTTTTTTTGACAATTGTTTAGGTTTGCAAGGAATTCTGGGTAACAGAACCTGGTGGGAGGCAGTCAAGTCACCCCATCCTGGATTCCCCTGGGTGTCTAGTTTTCAAAAATGTATAGGTTTGCTAGGTTTCCCTAGGTGCCGGCAGAGCTATGGTTCAAAAACTACAGCTAGGCACTTTGCCCAAAAAGGGTCATTTTTCACTGCGAAATTGAGGTGTGTCCACGTTGCGTTTTGTGCTGTTTCCTGTCGCGGGCACTAGGCCGACTCACACAAGTGAGGTACCATTTTTCTCGGAAGACTTTGGGGAACGTGGGGTGGGTGGAAATTTGTGGATCCACGCAGATTCCAGAACTTTCCACCACAGAAATGTGGGGAAAATGTGGTTTTTTGACAATTGTTTAGGTTTGCAAAGGATTCTGGGTAACAGAACCTGGTTGGAGGCAGTCAAGTCACCCCATCCTGGATTCCCCTGAGTGACTAGTATTCAAAAATGTATAGGTTTGCTAGGTTTCCCTAGGTGCCGGCAGAGCTATGGTTCAAAAACTACAGCTAGGCACTTTGCCAAAAAGGGTCATTTTTCACTGCGAAATTGAGGTGTGTCCACGTTGCGGTTTGCGCCGTTTCCTGTTGCGGGCACTAGGCCGACCCACACAAGTGAGGTATCATTTTTCTCGGAAGACTTTGGGGAACGCGGGGTGGGTGGAAATTAGTGGATCCATGCAGATTCCAGAACTTTTCACCACAGAAATGTGGGGAAAATGTGTTTTTTGGACAATTTTTAGGTTTGCAAGGGATTCTGGGTAACAGAACCTGGTGAGAGGCAGTCAAGTCACCCCATCCTGGATTCCCCTGGGTGTCTAGTTTTCAAAAATGTATAGGTTTGCTAGGTTTCCCTAGGTGCCGGCAGAGCTAGGGTTCAAAAACTACAGCTAGGCACTTTGTCAAAAAGGGTCATTTTTCACTGTGAAATTGGGGTGTGTCCACGTTGCGTTTTGCGCCGTTTCCTGTCGCGGGCACTAGGCCTACCCACACAAGTGAGGTACCATTTTTCTCAGAAGACTTTGGGGAACGTGGGGTGGGTGGAAATTTGTGGATCCACGCAGATTCCAGAACTTTCCACCACAGAAATGTGAGGAAAATGTGTTTTATTGGACAATTTTTTGGGTTTGCAAGGGATTCTGGGTAACAGAACCTGGTGGGAGCCAGTCAAGTCACCCCATCCTGGATTCCCCTGGGTGTCTAGTTTTCAAAAATGTATAGGTTTTCTAGGTTTCCCTAGGTGCCGGCAGAGTTATGGTTCAAAAACTACAGCTAGGCACTTTGCCAAAAAGGGTCATTTTTCACTGCGAAATTGAGGTGTGTCCAAGTTGCGTTTTGTGCCGTTTCCTGTCGTGGGCACTAGGCCGACCCACACAAGTGAGGTACCATTTTTCTCGGAAGACTTTGGGGACTGCGGGGTAGGTGGAAATTTGTGGATCCACGCAGATTCTAGAACTTTCCACCACAGAAATGTGGGGAAAATTTGTTTTTTTGACAATTTTTTAGGTTTGCAAGGGATTCTGGGTAACAGAACCTGGTGGGAGGCAGTCAAGTCACCCCATCCTGGATTCCCCTGGGTGTCTAGTTTTCAAAAATGTATAGGTTTGCTAGGTTTCCCTAGGTGCCGGCAGAGCTATGGTTCAAAAACTACAGCTAGGCACTTTGCCAAAAAGGGTCATTTTTCACTGCGAAATTGAGGTGTGTCCACGTTGCGTTTTGTGCCGTTTCCTGTCGCGGGCACTAGGCCGACTCACACAAGTGAGGTACCATTTTTCTCGGAAGACTTTGGGGAACGTGGGGTGGGTGGAAATTTGTGGATCCACGCAGATTCCAGAACTTTCCACCACAGAAATGTGGGGAAAATGTGGTTTTTTTGACAATTGTTTAGGTTTGCAAGGGATTCTGGGTAACAGAACGTGGTTGGAGGCAGTCAAGTCACCCCATCCTGGATTCCCCTGAGTGTCTAGTTTTCAAAAATGTATAGGTTTGCTAGGTTTCCCTAGGTGCCGGCAGAGCTATGGTTCAAAAACTACAGCTAGGCACTTTGCCAAAAAAGGGTCATTTTTCACTGCGAAATTGAGGTGTGTCCACGTTGCGGTTTGCGCCGTTTCCTGTTGCGGGCACTAGGCCGACCCACACAAGTGAGGTATCATTTTTCTCGGAAGACTTTGGGGAACGCGGGGTGGGTGGAAATTAGTGGATCCATGCAGATTCCAGAACTTTTCACCACAGAAATGTGGGGAAAATGTGGTTTTTGACAATTGTTTAGGTTTGCAAGGGATTCTGGGTAACAGAACCTGGTTGGAGGCAGTCAAGTCACCCCATCCTGGATTCCCCTGAGTGTCTAGTTTTCAAAAATGTATAGGTTTGCTAGGTTTCCCTAGGTGCCAGCAGAGCTATGGTTCAAAAACTACAGCTAGGCACTTTGCCAAAAAGGGTCATTTTTCACTGCGAAATTGAGGTGTGTCCACGTTGCGGTTTGCGCCGTTTCCTGTTGCGGGCACTAGGCCGACCCACACAAGTGAGGTATCATTTTTCTCGGAAGACTTTGGGGAACGCGGGGTGGGTGGAAATTAGTGGATCCATGCAGATTCCAGAACTTTTCACCACAGAAATGTGGGGAAAATGTGTTTTTGGACAATTTTTTAGGTTTGCAAGGGATTCTGGGTAACAGAACCTGGTGAGAGGCAGTCAAGTCACCCCATCCTGGATTCCCCTGGGTGTCTAGTTTTCAAAAATGTATAGGTTTGCTAGGTTTCCTTAGGTGCCGGCAGAGCTAGGGTTCAAAAACTACAGCTAGGCACTTTGTCAAAAAAGGGTCATTTTTCACTGTGAAATTGGGGTGTGTCCACGTTGTGTTTTGCGCCGTTTCCTGTCGCGGGCACTAGGCCTACCCACACAAGTGAGGTACCATTTTTCTCAGACGACTTTGGGGAACGTGGGGTGGGTGGAAATTTGTGGATCCACGCAGATTCCAGAACTTTCCACCATAGAAATGTGAGGAAAATGTGTTTTTTGGACAATGTTTTGGGTTTGCAAGGGATTCTGGGTAACAGAACCTGGTGGGAGCCAGTCAAGTCACCCCATCCTGGATTCCCCTGGGTGTCTAGTTTTCAAAAATGTATAGGTTTGCTAGGTTTCCCTAGGTGCCGGCAGAGCTAGGGTTCAAAAACTACAGCTAGGCACTTTGTCAAAAAAGGGTCATTTTTCACTGTGAAATTGGGGTGTGTCCACGTTGCGTTTTGCGCCGTTTCCTGTCGCGGGCACTATGCCTACCCACACAAGTGAGGTACCATTTTTATCGGGAGACCTGGGGAACGCTGGGTGGGAGGAAATGTGTGGATCCACGCAGATTCCAGAACTTTCCACCACAGAAATGTGGGGAAAATGTGGTTTGTTTGACAATTTTTAGGTTTGCAAGGGATTCTGGGTAACAGAACCTGGTGGGAGGCAGTCAAGTCACCCCATCCTGGATTCCCTGGGTGTCTAGTTTTCAAAAATGTATAGGTTTGCTAGGTTTCCCTAGGTGCCGGCAGAGCTAAGGTTCAAAAACTACAGCTAGGCACTTTGCCAAAAAGGGTAATTTTTCACTGCGAAATTGAGGTGTGTCCACGTTGCGTTTTGCGCCGTTTCCTGTCGCGGGCACTAGGCCGACCCACACAAGTGAGGTACCATTTTCTCGGAAGACTTTGGGGAACGCGGGCTATGTGGAAATTTGTGGATCCACGCAGATTCCAGAATTTTCCACCACAGAAATGTGGGGAAAATGTGGTTTTTTTGACAATATTTTTGGTTTGCAAGGGATTCTGGGTAACAGAACCTGGTGGGAGGCAGCCAAGTCACCCCATCCTGGATTCCCCTGGGTGTCTAGTTTTCAAAAATGCATAGGTTTTCTAGGTTTCCCTAGGTGCCGGCAGAGTTATGGTTCAAAAACTACAGCTAGGCACTTTGCCAAAAAAGGGTAATTTTTCACTGCGAAATTGAGGTGTGTCCACGTTGCGTTTTGCGCCGTTTCCTGTCGCGGGCACTAGGCCGACCCACACAAGTGAGGTACCATTTTTCTCGGAAGACTTTGGGGAACGCGGGCTATGTGGAAATTTGTGGATCCACGCAGATTCCAGAATTTTCCACCACAGAAATGTGGGGAAAATGTGGTTTTTTGACAATATTTTTGGTTTGCAAGGGATTCTGGGTAACAGAACCTGGTGGGAGGCAGCCAAGTCACCCCATCCTGGATTCCCCTGGGTGTCTAGTTTTCAAAAATGCATAGGTTTTCTAGGTTTCCCTAGGTGCCGGCAGAGTTATGGTTCAAAAACTACAGCTAGGCACTTTGCCAAAAAGGGTCATTTTTCACTGCGAAATTGAGGTGTGTCCAAGTTGCGTTTTGTGCCGTTTCCTGTCGCGGGCACTAGGCCGACCCACACAAGTGAGGTACCATTTTTCTCGGAAGACTTTGGGGAACGCGGGGTGGGTGGAAATTTGTGGATCCACGCAGATTCCAGAACTTTCCACCACAGAAATGTGGGGAAAATTTGTTTTTTTGACAATTGTTTAGGTTTGCAAGGGATTCTGGGTAACAGAACCTGGTGGGAGGCAGTCAAGTCACCCCATCCTGGATTCCCCTGGGTGTCTAGTTTTCAAAAATGTATAGGTTTGCTAGGTTTCCCTAGGTGCCGGCAGAGCTATGGTTCAAAAACTACAGCTAGGCACTTTGCCCAAAAGGGTCATTTTTCACTGCGAAATTGAGGTGTGTCCACGTTGCGTTTTGTGCTGTTTCCTGTCGCGGGCACTAGGCCGACTCACACAAGTGAGGTACCATTTTTCTCGGAAGACTTTGGAGAACGTGGGGTGGGTGGAAATTTGTGGATCCACGCAGATTCCAGAACTTTCCACCACAGAAATGTGGGGAAAATGTGGTTTTTTGACAATTGTTTAGGTTTGCAAGGGATTCTGGGTAACAGAACCTGGTTGGAGGCAGTCAAGTCACCCCATCCTGGATTCCCCTGAGTGACTAGTATTCAAAAATGTATAGGTTTGCTAGGTTTCCCTAGGTGCCGGCAGAGCTATGGTTCAAAAACTACAGCTAGGCACTTTGCCAAAAAGGGTCATTTTTCACTGCGAAATTGAGGTGTGTCCACGTTGCGGTTTGCGCCGTTTCCTGTTGCGGGCACTAGGCCGACCCACACAAGTGAGGTATCATTTTTCTCGGAAGACTTTGGGGAACGCGGGGTGGGTGGAAATTAGTGGATCCATGCAGATTCCAGAACTTTTCACCACAGAAATGTGGGGAAAATGTGTTTTTTGGACAATTTTTTAGGTTTGCAAGGGATTCTGGGTAACAGAACCTGGTGAGAGGCAGTCAAGTCACCCCATCCTGGATTCCCCTGGGTGTCTAGTTTTCAAAAATGTATAGGTTTGCTAGGTTTCCCTAGGTGCCGGCAGAGCTAGGGTTCAAAAACTACAGCTAGGCACTTTGTCAAAAAGGGTCATTTTTCACTGTGAAATTGGGGTGTGTCCACGTTGCGTTTTGCGCCGTTTCCTGTCGCGGGCACTAGGCCGACCCACACAAGTGAGGTACCATTTTTCTCAGAAGACTTTGGGGAACGTGGGGTGGGTGGAAATTTGTGGATCCACGCAGATTCCAGAACTTTCCACCACAGAAATGTGAGGAAAATGTGTTTTATTGGACAATTTTTGGGTTTGCAAGGGATTCTGGGTAACAGAACCTGGTGGGAGCCAGTCAAGTCACCCCATCCTGGATTCCCCTGGGTGTCTAGTTTTCAAAAATGTATAGGTTTTCTAGGTTTCCCTAGGTGCCGGCAGAGTTATGGTTCAAAAACTACAGCTAGGCACTTTGCCAAAAAGGGTCATTTTTCACTGCGAAATTGAGGTGTGTCCAAGTTGCGTTTTGTGCCGTTTCCTGTCGTGGGCACTAGGCCGACCCACACAAGTGAGGTACCATTTTTCTCGGAAGACTTTGGGGACTGCGGGGTAGGTGGAAATTTGTGGATCCACGCAGATTCTAGAACTTTCCACCACAGAAATGTGGGGAAAATTTGTTTTTTTGACAATTTTTTAGGTTTGCAAGGGATTCTGGGTAACAGAACCTGGTGGGAGGCAGTCAAGTCACCCCATCCTGGATTCCCCTGGGTGTCTAGTTTTCAAAAATGTATAGGTTTGCTAGGTTTCCCTAGGTGCCGGCAGAGCTATGGTTCAAAAACTACAGCTAGGCACTTTGCCAAAAAAGGGTCATTTTTCACTGCGAAATTGAGGTGTGTCCACGTTGCGTTTTGTGCCGTTTCCTGTCGCGGGCACTAGGCCGACTCACACAAGTGAGGTACCATTTTTCTCGGAAGACTTTGGGGAACGTGGGGTGGGTGGAAATTTGTGGATCCACGCAGATTCCAGAACTTTCCACCACAGAAATGTGGGGAAAATGTGGTTTTTTTGACAATTGTTTAGGTTTGCAAGGGATTCTGGGTAACAGAACGTGGTTGGAGGCAGTCAAGTCACCCCATCCTGGATTCCCCTGAGTGTCTAGTTTTCAAAAATGTATAGGTTTGCTAGGTTTCCCTAGGTGCCGGCAGAGCTATGGTTCAAAAACTACAGCTAGGCACTTTGCCAAAAAAGGGTCATTTTTCACTGCGAAATTGAGGTGTGTCCACGTTGCGGTTTGCGCCGTTTCCTGTTGCGGGCACTAGGCCGACCCACACAAGTGAGGTATCATTTTTCTCGGAAGACTTTGGGGAACGCGGGGTGGGTGGAAATTAGTGGATCCATGCAGATTCCAGAACTTTTCACCACAGAAATGTGGGGAAAATGTGGTTTTTTTGACAATTGTTTAGGTTTGCAAGGGATTCTGGGTAACAGAACCTGGTTGGAGGCAGTCAAGTCACCCCATCCTGGATTCCCCTGAGTGTCTAGTTTTCAAAAATGTATAGGTTTGCTAGGTTTCCCTAGGTGCCAGCAGAGCTATGGTTCAAAAACTACAGCTAGGCACTTTGCCAAAAAAGGGTCATTTTTCACTGCGAAATTGAGGTGTGTCCACGTTGCGGTTTGCGCCGTTTCCTGTTGCGGGCACTAGGCCGACCCACACAAGTGAGGTATCATTTTTCTCGGAAGACTTTGGGGAACGCGGGGTGGGTGGAAATTAGTGGATCCATGCAGATTCCAGAACTTTTCACCACAGAAATGTGGGGAAAATGTGTTTTTTGGACAATTTTTAGGTTTGCAAGGGATTCTGGGTAACAGAACCTGGTGAGAGGCAGTCAAGTCACCCCATCCTGGATTCCCCTGGGTGTCTAGTTTTCAAAAATGTATAGGTTTGCTAGGTTTCCTTAGGTGCCGGCAGAGCTAGGGTTCAAAAACTACAGCTAGGCACTTTGTCAAAAAAGGGTCATTTTTCACTGTGAAATTGGGGTGTGTCCACGTTGTGTTTTGCGCCGTTTCCTGTCGCGGGCACTAGGCCTACCCACACAAGTGAGGTACCATTTTTCTCAGACGACTTTGGGGAACGTGGGGTGGGTGGAAATTTGTGGATCCACGCAGATTCCAGAACTTTCCACCATAGAAATGTGAGGAAAATGTGTTTTTTTGGACAATGTTTTGGGTTTGCAAGGGATTCTGGGTAACAGAACCTGGTGGGAGCCAGTCAAGTCACCCCATCCTGGATTCCCCTGGGTGTCTAGTTTTCAAAAATGTATAGGTTTGCTAGGTTTCCCTAGGTGCCGGCAGAGCTAGGGTTCAAAAACTACAGCTAGGCACTTTGTCAAAAAAGGGTCATTTTTCACTGTGAAATTGGGGTGTGTCCACGTTGCGTTTTGCGCCATTTCCTGTCGCGGGCACTATGCCTACCCACACAAGTGAGGTACCATTTTTCTCGGAAGACTTTGGGGAACGCGGGGTGGGTGGAAATTCGTGGATCCACGCAAATTCAAGAACTTTCCACCACAGAATTGTGAGGAAAATGTGGTTTTTTGACAAAATTTTAGGTTTGCAAGGGATTCTGGGTAACAGAACCTGGTGTGAGGCAGTCAAGTCACCCCATCCTGGATTCCCCTGGGTGTCTAGTTTTCAAAAATGTATAGGTTTGCTAGGTTTCCTTAGGTGCCGGCAGAGCTAGGGTTCAAAAACTACAGCTAGGCACTTTGTCAAAAAAGGGTCATTTTTCACTGTGAAATTGGGGTGTGTCCACGTTGTGTTTTGCGCCGTTTCCTGTCGCGGGCACTAGGCCTACCCACACAAGTGAGGTACCATTTTTCTCAGACGACTTTGGGGAACGTGGGGTGGGTGGAAATTTGTGGATCCACGCAGATTCCAGAACTTTCCACCACAGAAATGTGAGGAAAATGTGTTTTTTTGGACAATTTTTTGGGTTTGCAAGGGATTCTGGGTAACAGAACCTGGTGGGAGCCAGTCAAGTCACCCCATCCTGGATTCCCCTGGGTGTCTAGTTTTCAAAAATGTATAGGTTTGCTAGGTTTCCCTAGGTGCCGGCAGAGCTAGGGTTCAAAAACTACAGCTAGGCACTTTGTCAAAAAAGGGTCATTTTTCACTGTGAAATTGGGGTGTGTCCACGTTGCGTTTTGCGCCGTTTCCTGTCGCGGGCACTATGCCTACCCACACAAGTGAGGTTCCATTTTTCTCGGAAGCCTTTGGGGAACGCGGGGTGGGTGGAAATTCGTGGATCCACGCAAATTCAAGAACTTTCCACCACAGAATTGTGAGGAAAATGTGTTTTTTTTGACAAAATTTTAGGTTTGCAAGGGATTCTGGGTAACAGAACCTGATGTGAGGCAGTCAAGTCACCCCATCCTGGATTCCCCTGGGTGTCTAGTTTTCAAAAATGTATAGGTTTGCTAGGTTTCCCTAGGTGCCGGCAGAGCTAGGGTTCAAAAACTACAGCTGGGCACTTTGCAAAAAAAGGGTAATTTTTCATTGTGAAAATGTGGTGTGTTCACGTTGGGTTTTGAGCCATTTCCTGTCGTGGGCACTATGCCTACCCACACAAGTGAGGTACCATTTTTATCGGGAGACTTGGGGTAATTCAGATTTGTAAAGCAACTGTTATTACCTATTGACTTTCGATGCATTCTGCCTTCCAAATGAAAGACATTGTGTAAAAAGAAGTCATTTTAAAAAATGACCGATAATTCTCATGCTAGTATGAGTATTCCCAATTTCGGAAATGTGCAAATATCTACTGTTTCTAAACTCTATATTTTGTTCCCATTTCAGAAATACATAGGTGTCTTTCATACCGATTTTTCCATGTATACATTTTCCCACAATAATTGCTATATACCCGGTACATAATAAAAAACCATTGCAAGACGCTGCTCAGTTATTGGCTCTGGGTTCGTCGGGTTCTTTGTGAACCTACAAGTCCTATATATCCCCACAACCAGTAAGGTCCAGCGGATGTAATGGTATATTGCTTTCAAAGAGCTGTCATAATTAGAAGAAGTTACAGGTGAAAACGTTGACACAAAAGGCTGTTTTTTTCAACTAATTTTCAATTTTTCCTATATTTAACTGTTAGTTTCTATAAAGAAACCTTGATGGATCTACACAAATGACCCCTTGCTAAATTCAGAGTTTTGTCTACTTTTCTAAAATGTATAGCTGTCTAGGATCCATTATTGCTTTCATACCCATTTCTACCATTAACTGGAAGTAGGTTGAAAGCACAAAAAATAGCAAAAATAAGCTATGTTCCAGAAAAATGCCAAAACTGTGTAAAAAATGTTGGTTTTCTGACAAAAGTCTGTCATTCCCTAAAAGCTGGGAAACTGGTGATTTCATCCCCACAAACCCTTTTTGATACCATTTGCAGGGAAAAACCCAGATGCTTTTATTTGCAGCCCTTTTTCGCATTTTTCCCCCAAAAAACAAAATTTAGCTGTATTTTGACTAATTTCTGGGACCCCTCCAGGGGAATCCACAAACCCTGGGTACCTTTACAATCCCCATGATGTTGGAAGAAAAGGACGCAAATTTGGCGTGGATACCTTATGTGGTCAAAAAGTTACAGGGGCCTAAGCGCGCACTACCCCAAATAGCCAAAAAAGGCTTAGCACAGGGGGGAAAAGGCCTAGCAGCGAAGGGGTTAAGGCTGTTTCCCTCCATCAACGGAAGGCTAGTGCAGGTGTCCACAGACAACACCACCACCATCTGGTACTGCAACAAGCAGGGCGGGGTGGAGTCGGGATCCCTTTTTCAAGAGGCGCTGCATCTCTGGACACGGCTGGAACACCAGGGCATTTCTCCGGTTGTTCAAAACCTAGCAGGATTTCTGAATGCTAGGGAGGATGAATTCAGCTGTCGATGCCTAGCGGATCATGAATGGTGTCTACATCCAGAGGTGGTGCCAAGCCTCTTTCAATAGTGGGTAAAGCCATCATTAGATCTATTCACCACTGCTGAGAATGCAAAATGTCAGCAGTTGTGCATGCCAGAGTTTCCAAGGACGGCTCTCGCTCTTAAATGTTTTTTGTCTCGATTGGAGCTCTGGCCTCCTGTACGCCTTTCTGCCAATATCATTCCTGCCCAGAGTTCTCAAAAAGATCAGAAATGACCGGGCCCAAGTCATTCTTGTGGCTCAGTACTGTGCATGGTGAGTCTGATATCCTGAGCTGTTGAGCATCAGCATTGGTCCTTCAGTCAAGCTGCCTCTTTGTTTGGATCTTCTGTTGCCGCAACAGGGGAGGTTCTGCACCCCAACCTTCACACTCTCTACCTTCATGCATGGATATTGAGTGGTGACAGTTGACAGCCTTCGACCTTCCTCCTGAAGTCTGTGATGTTACTCTAGCAGCCAGGCCTCCCTCCACCAAATTGGTATACGTTTGTCGATGGGTCAAATTTGTGGCATGGTGTGTATCGAAAAGCGCTGATACCATATCTGCTCCTCTTTCTAAGGTCCCATTATTTTTTCTTTCTTTGGCCCAGCAGAAACTACTGCATTTTTGCAGTTTGCAGACCAACCTTTCTTATTTAAGTCACCTTTTGTGTTTAGATTCCTCAAAGGTTTGCAACATATGCTCCCCCAGGCCATTCATCATGCCCCAGTGGAACTTAAACCTGGTCCTTACTTTCTGAGGTGTGCTCGTTTTGAGCCATTACACAACTGCACTCTTCTGTTATTAACCATCAAAACCAGCTTTCTGGTGGCCATTACTTTGGCCAGGAGGGTTAGTGAGTTGCCGGCCCTCTTGGAGCACCCGCCTTACACTACTTTTTATCCTGACAAACTGGTTCTCTGGACATGTGCTTTCTTCTTCTCAAAGGTAGTCACTTTTTTCCACTAGGGTTGGGCAGAAATCTGGGAGATTCTGAGAGTTCCGAGAGTGGGGAAACAGTGCATCATGCTGATTTTTAGTAACAGGAGCTTATTCCGTGTTTTAAAATCAGCACAAACAAAACCATGCCAGAGGGCGCTGCTTTTTGATGCTGCTCGAGTAGATTTTCTCGACAGACCACATTGAGAAAATCTCGCCGGGTGCCGTTCTAGCACCCAAAAATTGTGCTAGGGGATGCCATTATTCGCATGCGCTGGCCAGACTAACTTGAATCCAGTGGCAAAGTGAGCAAGGGACCCACGTCTGGGCATATCACTTTGCCACTTGATTCAAGCGAGCCTGGCAGATGAGGGTGTTACCCTGAAACCGGTACCAGGATGTTTGTTTCCGGTTCAGGGAAGACCTGGTTTGGCAGTTCCGACTGGACTGTTCTCATGAGGCACAGGGTCAAGACTGATTTGAATATAACTGGGTCTGAACTGGGGTGGCGAAGTAAGCTAAAGAATGATGATGCATTCAACCCAGATCTGTGACTGGGGGTGAGTGTCTGAAAAGTTTCAGTGCTCCATCCATCATCTCATTGTTTTTGCTTTGCTTGCCCTAAGTTGGCATGGTATGCCCAGATGTGGGTCCCTTGCTCACTTTGCCACTGGATTCAAGCTAGCCTTGCTAATGAGGGGTGTTACCCCAAAACTGGTCCTAGGATGCTTGTACCCAGTCCAGGGAAGACCGGGCTTGGCAATTCAGGCTGGACTGTTCCCATGAGGCCCAGGGTCAAGACTGATTTGCATATAGCTGGGTCTGAACTGGGGTGGTGAAGAGAGCTAAAGAACGATGATGGATTCAACCCAAATCTGTGATTGGGAGTGTAGGAAAGTAGGATCTGCTTTTATGGTCACCCCTACTTTTTGCCTGGTGCTATGCTGTTTTTGACTAGTCTGACTGGGATCCTGCTAATCAGGACCCCAGTTTCTGTGCTTTCTCCCCTAAATTGATATGGTAAGTACTTAGGTACATCCCAGGTTGGATAGTGGTGTAACCTTATCAGTCCCTAGTATATGGTACTGAGGCCCAGGGCTTAGGTACACCAGGGGTCCCCCATGGGCTGAAGCATGTATTATGCCACCCATGATGGACCACAGAAAACTGTTACTACAGGCCTGCCATTGCAGCCTGTGTAAGTTGGTGCTAGCACCACTTACAAAAGATATAGGTTTCCCTATATCTAAGGTCACTGCACTTAAAACCTATAAGTCACCTCTACAGCAGTCCTTTCAATCCTAGAGACAGGGGTCTCGGTTCTAAGTGTGAGGGTGCCCCTGCATGAGCAGGACACCCCTACAGCCTTCGGAGTCCATTCTCCCGGGCAGTAAGTGCATCAGCCATTACGATACAGAAAGTGGCCATGCATCATTACGCGATGACCATCTCTAAACTGGCTGTAATGAACCCTATCATGTTTGGTATCAAACATGTTGGAATCATACCCCCACACCGTAAATGGTGTGGGAGGTATGGTTCCATGCACTGAAAGCTCTTTTGGGAGGCCCTCAGTGCTCCCGGCACCGGTCTTCTAGACCCGGACAACACAACATGCCTGTTGCCGACCAGAGACACGATTCTGCCCTCCTGCTGCTGAGCCAAGCTCGAGCAGGGGAAGGCAGAACAATAGATATCCTGTCACAGGGAGGTGTGACCCCCTCCCAGGCAGTGTTTATTGTTTTGGGGCCGGGTGGGAGTGCTTGCCAGTGCCACTCAATCTGGATGGATGGCACATTTGGTGCCCTCCTTGCATAGTCCAGTTCAAACCAGCTCAGGGAGCCATTGGATCCCGCTCTGGCGCCAAACTGGACAAAGGACATGAGAGTATCCTCCCCACTGTCCGACCCCTCCCCTGGGAGGGAACCCTGAACCGTCCCAACCCTTTCCTTAGGTTACTTAAGGGCTTACCTGAGGGTGAGTCCCTAGATTCGTCATGGGACAAGATTCATTTCAAGACACCACGTCTTCTTTGACTGTCTGGGCACTCTGGACTTCACTGGACTTCGCTCTGGGCATCAAGGCTGCACCTGGGAAGACTCCTGCTGCTCCTGATCTCATCGCCCTGCTCGTCTGCTGCAACGTCCGTGCCTCTGCTCCATACAGGAACCTTCCAAGGCCTGTGGGCATCCAAGACACCTGAAGGAATCTCCCTTGAAGTGAAGGAGTCACTTCCCTGCATCTGCAGGCACCGCAACTAAGCTGACCGGTCTGCTGATCCTGGGCTCCCATGGACTCCGCAAGGCTCAGCAATACAGGTGGTAGTTCTTCACATTCCTTGAGGCCTGCCCTGTCCTCTCACCAAGTTTGAGGCCAGTATCCCTCGTCAGAGCTGCAGGAACCAAACCCCTGTGCACCTCATTGACTTACAGTTGCAAAGGCTTGTTGGCTTCCTTCCACCAAGATCTTCAGGCTTCTAGTAGCCCCTACCTCAAGCATCTCCTGTGACCAAGATCTTTGTCCTCACCATATCACTTGCATCGTGGGCCTGCATCATTGGTGAGCTGCTCGAGGTCCTCACGCGACTCCAGTGCCTCTGGCCTGTGGGTCCTCTGAGGGTCATCTTTGATTTCTGCAGTCTCCCCTGATTGCTCTGGGCCTGCCCTGACTCCCCTGCTTGTGGGGAGTCACCTGGACCTTGCTGGTCCCGAAATTGTACCTTCTTCACTTTCTACATTGGTTGCAGTTGTAAAGGCTTGTTGGTGCTTCCGACGGACACCAACTCCTCAACTCTCGACATCCAACGTGGGACAGCTTGTGCCCAGCTCCTGGTCTTCCACAGAGTCGCCTGGTCAGCACAGCTGCAGTTTCAAGGTCACCGTCAACTCTCCTGCAAAACCCGACTTCGGTGAGCATTCGTCTTCCTGGCCTCCTGGTCACTTCCAAATGGCATAGACTCTGTCCCTTCTGCTTGCAGGCACTTTTCTTACTGAATCCACCTTTGGGGTCCACCGGACACTTCCACCTTCTCCAGCAGTGGCATCTTCCTGAAGTCCTCCATTGAGTTCAATGGCGGTTTCCGACGCCACTTCACACCTATGCACCCGGCTTCCCTGGTGTAGGTATCCTGGTTCCTAGGTGGGGTGGCTCTCCAACCTTCTGTCTTCCACGGGGTTTCTTCAGGGTCCACTGGGTAGGCTCCTTCTTCTTTAAAATTGCAACTACGACTTACCCATTGACTTGTATTGAGCCAGCGGTTGTGTTCCCACTCTGCAGACGGCCTCCGTGGGGTTACTGGTTACTTAATTAGGGTGGTTCCTTGGGTCCCCGGCACTTCTACGTCTTCTGGGTATAGTCTTGACTTGAGTCGTGGTTCGCATACCACTATTTTAGTATATGGTTTGGTCTCCCCCGGTGACCACTGTGTATTTCGTGATACTTACCTGTGTCTATTGAAAAGTATTGTGTGTATTGTGTATATCTCCGGCTAGGAGATATCTGTATGTGTTAGTGAGTGTCTTATAATACATACAAATTTTTATAAATACACTGTGTGGTTCTTTTCACTTAATCTATACCTACAGGATTATGTTCTGGTAAAACAAGCTGCTTTACACTCCTTCTGGACTAAGCCAGAAGGCTACTCTCCACAGCTACCACATAGAGAGCTTTCTAAGGTTGTCTAAGACCACTAAAATCACCATAAGGGTTGTCTGGATTGGTGCAGGGTGCCCAATTACATAAGTGTGCATCATATACCAAGCCCGCTTCTCACGGGGGAATGTCTGAAAAGTTTCAGCGCTACATCCATCATCTCCTTGTGTTTGTTTTGTTTGCCCTAAGTTGGCAGGGTATGCCCAGACGTGGGTCCATTGCTCACTTTGCCACTGGATTCAAGCTAACCTGGCTGATGACTGGTGTTACCCCGAAACCGGTCCCAAGATGCTTGTTTGCGGTCCAGGAACAACTGGCTTGGCAGTTCTGGCTGGACTGTTCCCATGAGGCACAGGGCCAAGACTGATTTGCATGTAGCTGGGTCTGAACTGGGGTGGCAAAGTGAGCTAAAGAACGATGATGGATTCAACCCAAATCTGTGACTGGGGGTGAGTGTCTGAAAAGTTTCAGCACTCTGTCCATCATCTTGTGTTTTGCTTTGGTATTGAAAGCTGTGCAGCTTATCTGCAACACCTCACTCTTGACGTGTGTGCCACAATCCGTTGCTATGGAGGTGGGTAAGACAAATCTAGGTATCAACTCCCTCAACAGCAAATTGGCAACTGTATGGCTATCAGCTCTCAATACAATTCAGTTCAATTCCTTTATTTGGAATACGTATTGCATCTATAAAAGTGCAATACAATACATACCTTTCATAATGTTAAAAAGTTTTAAAATCAAACATACATAAAACATACAGAAGTTAAAATACACTCCCCAATCATAAATACATGAAATATGAAATCATACAGCAGACCTATACAGTAGTCATAGTGCAACGGGCTCTGATGTCTGCTTTCAAAAAGGCACCAAGGTGGATAGTTTTTTCCTCATCTACCAGGTGGATGAACAATTTTAGTTCATCTTTCAAAGTTCTAACTGCTCGTGTCTTTAAAAGAGGGACCAAAAGCTGCTTTGAATACTTAACCAAAAAATCACAAAAAACTTAAATGTAACATTGCGTGTCCTGAATTACCATCGCATGGACATGGCACAGAATCCAGGTTGACATTTTGGGAAGCAGAGAAGATATTTCACTGTGCCAGCCCTGTATCGAAATAAAAGGCTTTGTTTCCACCGTCCTCTTCCAAGCTATCGGCTCTCCTTGTGGGAAATGCCTCCACCCATTTGGAGAAAAGGCAGATAATTACTAAAATGTACTTCAATCCGTTATAGTGTGACATCTTAATAAAATCTGCCTGCAATTTCATAAATGGGCCTTCTGATTTGCCAATGTGATTCATGATAGCAATAGTTTTCTTACCCTGGTTGTTCAAATGGGAGACCATACAGCGACAACATACATCTTCAGCAATCTGTTAAATCTAGTATTTTCTTAATATTTTCGGAAAAGTCTAACCAAACTATCCCATACTGCATGAGCTTGATTATGCAAATATTTAAACAAGAGATATAACATTGCATTTGGCAAAATGTATTTCTGGTCAATATTAACATACGCATCCTTATCATTCTTTTTATAGCCCAATTTTACTCACTTTCGTTTTTCTTCTTCTGGAGCATCATCTTGCAAATCACTTAGTTCACTCAAAGAGGTTTGCATCGAATCCATAAAGAAACAATTCACATTCTTTTATTCCTGTACTACATCATTTTCAAATTCACCCCTTTCACTTTGCTGAACCATTGAATCTTCCTGTAGTGCACACTACTTTGCCATCAGGTCAGCATATCTATTTCCAAGAGTGACAATACCCTTTCCAAATTTACGAGCGGTACACTTGACCACCTCTACACAAATCCAATTAGTACACACCATTATTTATTAGTGCTCCTGAGGATGCCATGAATCCCCTTTGTGAACACAGTTGCCCATAGTCATGAACAACATCAAAACCATATTGGATATCTGTATAGATTGAAACACTCAGATTCTCAGATAGACAAGAAGCTCTAGTTAAGGCAACCAATTCTGCTACTTGTGCTGATGTCACATTTGGTAAGGGAGATGCATCCAGTGTGTCTGTAATAGAGCACACTGCATAGGCAACCTTCAATGCTCCATATTCGTCCCTTAAGCAGTAACTAGCAACAAAAAGTGTCAAATCAGCCACTTGCAAAGGAATTTCTTTAATGTCTGGTTTTGGTTTTACACATAACTCGGTCACCTCCAGGCAATCATGATCCAAATCTTCATCCAATTCAGCTTCCCTGTCCTCATCAGTTTTGACTGGAATTGGGAGCAGTGTTGCTAGATTCAAGACATTGCATCTCTGAATTGATTTGTTCTCTGCCACATGTATAGCCTGCTCATAACGAGTCAGTCTACTATTTGTCATATGCTGGGCCCTTGTTCTTGCTAAAAGAATGTCAACCGAATGTGGGACATAAACAATTAAATTATGACCCATTCAACCCGTTCACTTTGATCAATTGCCAAATAAACAGCTGCAATCGATTACAGACAAACTGGGAGACTTACAGCTACTGAATCCAATACAGCAGACAAAAAGGCACATTAACCTTCCTTGTTTCTGTACAAGGATCGAAAGTGCACAACCATCTTTCTCATGCGAGAAGAAGAAGAAAACCATATTGTAGTCAGGCATGCAGAGACACAATCTCTCTTTCAGCTTCTTTAATGCTTCAATGCATTCATTGCAAAATGGTACAGGAGCTTTAATATCGCTACATTTTATTCTCACTAAGGGCCTTGCAATCAGTGAAAGGTTTGGAATACACTGACAATAGTATCCAACAATTCCCAAAACATCTGAACCTCCCTCTTGGTGTTAGGCGTTTTTTTACAGTTGCAGAAATTTGTTCTTCTGACACTTCCGTTACTCCAAGATAAATTACATCTCTTTTACAGTTCTGCATTTTTGTCAGAGAATCTTTATGTGCATTTTCAGCCTAATTAGTTCAACAAGGCAATTGTATTCAATTTACAATTTTCCATTGTATTGGATGCAATCAATAAACCATCTATATATTGTCCTAGTACTGAGTTAGATGGCTATTTAGACTCTCTATACATTTCATTAGTATTTGTGGCATTCTGCACCAAGGGAGTTATTAGTTATCTTTTCAAAAATTGGAACACAAAAAGAAAATATACTGTGATTCCTCATAAAGAGGTATTGAGAAGAACACTTGGCATAAGTCAAAACAGTATACTATTCGGAGGGAATCTGGAAGAGAGTCACTGCAGTATTCGGTACCACAGGACAAATGAAACAACAATTTTATTAATCTTTTAAAGGTCTTGAACAATTCCCCATTTTCTATTTGGTTTCTTAATTCCCATCACTAGAGAAGTGCAAGGACTACCAAGCATATTTCGAAGGATTCCCTGTTCAATCATTTTTCAATCACTGTCTTCATTCCTTCTTCTGCCTCCCTTATCAACTTGTACTTCCTCACCCTTAGGAACATTGCATCTGGTTTTATCTTTATATTAACAGTTTTACTCCCTTGATCCATTCAATCATTTTGCCTATGTAATCCCACTCCTCTTCTCTGACAGTATATATTAAATCCAGAGGCAGGTCTTCTTTTGTCAACACTGTATATAACTCAACTTGTGAGCCTTGAGAGCTACGTTTAAAGACTGAGGGGCATATTAGTAAGACCCACATTAAAATTATCGCCGTTTTAGCGGCAGGAAACTGCCGCTAAAACGGCGATAATGGGCTTGCTAATATGCGTTATGGAATTCCAATAGAAGCCCAGGTTAGATGTCCTGCACATCTAACCTGGGCTGCTATTGGAATTCTATAACGCATATTAGCAAGCCCATTATCGCCGTTTTAGCGGCAGTTTCCTGCCGCTAAAACGGCGATAATTTAACGTGGGTCTTGCTAATATGCCCCTGAATCTTCATCTTAGGTTTCAACTGCAACACTCACTGAACTTGAATCACATTATATGAACTGGTGCTTATTCTCCAAGTAAACAATTTTAACTGGGACATCTGCTTATTGCTAATCCCTGCAACTTGGACTGCTCTTCCTGATAGGAGTAGGTTTGGGGCTTCCACAGAACGAACTGTAGAATGGGTAGATCCTGTATTGATAGGAACGAAACTGGGTGACCATTGACTTTTCCGTCAATATATGGGCCACTTTGATCTACCTCTAGAACTTCTCCTTAGTAAGCAATCCTCCTCCCACTTCAGGCACTGTCAGTGTGAACTGCTTTCTGCCAATTCATCATTTAGGATCAATGCATTTTGCCTATACCCTCCATTATATGGCATTTTATTTCTCAAGTTTTGCTTCGTCACTGGAGCTGCTGGCATGGGCATCCTAAATGATTTCTGATTTTGTATGTTCTGCTCTGAGTTTTGCATATTTGACATTCCACCATTTCTCTGTATTTGAGTGACTTGTTCTGAATTTACCCGTACCCTGCTCGGAGTTTGTCTACTCTCCCGCTTCCAGTCCCTGGGTCTTCCAAATAATGAGACGCTGTATTTTTTTCCAATATCTCTACATTCACATTCATGTCATCATTCCTAACACCTTGCACTCCTTGATTCATTTCACTCACTCCATTCTTTGAACCCATTCCCTCTCTCAAATTGCCTTGTCTGAGAAATCATCAGCTTCTCTTCAAGCTTCTTCTGCTTAGCTTCAAAATATTCACTACTATTTTTGACAACATTAGGATCTCATCAGTGCTCTTGATCTGCCAGCCCAATTTACTTTGCTGAATGTTATTACTAATTTCTTCTCTCAAACCATTCACAAACGCGGAAACGAAACCACTAGCACCCTCTTGTTGGGGTTTTCAACTCTGCTTTGCTTTTGTAAATGTGCATGAATCTCTCATAATATGAATGCACTGATTCCTTTGGCTCTTGTGTAGTTCTCAAAATCTTGCACCAATTCACATCTTTCTCAGGACTTTGCATCTTCAAATACTTGGTAATAGCCTTATAGTTGCCTGCTATCATTGCAGGTGGTGCATTATTTGGAACAACCCTGGCTGGCTCTTTTGTCAGCCACCTGATATTAAACTTACTCACTAACCACAAGTTTCCAGATAACACAATTTCAAACAATGTGTTTGTTAGATTTTGGGGTCTCTGGTTGGCAGAGGTAGGTACCTTTGTCCAAATAGGGACCCTTGAGTCTAGTCAGGGAAAGTAGGTACACTCCTGAATTAACCCCTGCTCACCCTCTTGGTAGCTTGGCACGAGCAGACAGGCTTAGTTCAGAGGCAGTGTGTAAAGCATTTGCGAACACATACAGTAATCAAGTGACAACACCACAAATGGACACCACACAGGTTGTATATTTATAAAAATAGGTATACTTTATATAGATTTATCACAAGACCATAAACGACAAAAATAATCCACAATACTGTCAAGAATGCCTAGTTCTGATCAAAAAGGCTTAATTCAAGGTTCTGTGCGAGTCGGTAGCCTCCTCCGGCTACGGCGATGTCAAGAACAAACATAGTCTAACAAATCCAGCTGACCGCGTCGAGACGGGCCAACACAGCGTAGACAGACTCGGTCACAGTACCTTTTACTTGAAGCGGCAGGCATGGGCGTGCGAGCCGGATGGCTGTATGTCGCGGTCGCGAACAAAATGGAAGCATTGCAGGACGCGTTGTCTCTCAATGCGGTGCAGGCAGCGGCTCGTTGACGTCGTTGAGATGGAGTCGGTGAGACCAGGGCCGTGCGTTGCAGGGCGAGATGGTGCTTCGATGCGGTGCTGGCAGGTTGCGGTGCAGCGACGGAGCCGGATTCGGGAGCTGGCGTCGATCAGTCCGGACAGCGGTGCGAGTCGGGCGGTGCGCCGCGAAGCATGCGAGCGGTGCCCAACTCCGGTGCGGTCACAGGACTCGAACTCAGCAGCAGTGACCGTGTCGGTCGGACCAGTTCGATTCGGTGTAGCGAGGCGTTACGACTCGAGGTGCGGTGCTCACAGGTTACGGTGCAGGCAACGGCTCGGTGACGGCGTCGAGACGGAGTCGGTGAGACCAAGGCCGTGCGTTGCAAGATGCGAGCGGTGCTCGATGCGGTGCCAACAGGACACCGAGCCGGTCGTTAGAGTCGGTCACAGCTCCCTACCTCTGTAGCTACTGAAACAGAGTTTCCAGCAGCAATTCACAAAGGCTGGTGAAGTCCACTGGTCCTGGGACTTCGTTACAGGGGGCAAGCTCTCTTCCAAGCCCTTGGAGATCCTTCACAAGTTGATGAAAGTAACAGCAAAGCAAAAGTTCCTTTCTCCTTTCTTTGGCAGTCAGGCAAACCACTGCAGGCCAATCCCCAAGCAGCACTTCAGGCTTAGGGATAGTCTCTCCTCAGTTTCTTCTTGGTTCCGCTCCTCAGCAAAGGTTTCTTCTTGTTCCCAAAAGTGATCTAAAGTTCCTGGGTTTGGGCCCCAGTACTTATACTCCTTTTCTCTTTGTTCTCTGAAGGCAGAGAGGCCTTTGCCTAGCTTAAACCAGTTCTGTGCAGCTTTGGAGCACTATGTGTACATGTCTCCTTCTTTTCCTTTCAGAATGTGGGGCAGGGTACTCAGACGCCCGGCAGGAGGTGGAGCCAGCATTGTGGAAGGCAGGCACAGCCCTATTCAGACCCAGATGCAACTCCTCCCTCCACTCTGGATGCAGATCTCTCTATTCAGCCCTGTGCTGCCTCACCCTGTCTCCTGTGGCCACCCCCAGCCCCTGTCACGCACAAACCAGACACACAATACACAAGCTGGCAGATGCAGGCTGGATAGTTAGGCAAGAAAAAACCCACTTTCTAAAAGTGGTATTTTCAAACACAGAATGTTAAAACCAACTTCACTAAAAGATGTATTTTATCATCTTGAGTTCAGGCATACTAAACTCGAATTTCTACCTAGTTCCCTGAGTCAGTTTAGGATTATAAGATGTTATAATCAAACTGCCCATTCTGGCCTATGGGGAACAGGTTGCCTTGCAATAGTGAAAAACGAAAATGGCTGTATTTCACTATTAGGACATGCCACACACACCAGGCATGTCCCACCTTATCCTTACAATGCACCCTGCCTGTAGACCTACCATATGGGTGTCTAATATGAAGAAAAGGGAAGGTTTGGGGACTGGTAGGTGGGTGCACTTACCAAGTCGACATGGCAGTCACAGACTGCACACAGGCTCTGCAATGGAAGGCCTGAGACACACTTTACAAGCTCCTTCTGTGGGTGGCACAACCAGTGCTGCAAGCCCACCAGCAGCATTTGATTTACAAGCCCTGGGCACACTCAGTGCACTGTACTAGGGTCTGACAGTAATTCAAATAAGCCAAACATGGAGTCACTAATTCACATCACAATTTACAATAGGGAGCACTTGCACTTTGGCACTGATTAGCAGTGGCAAAGTGCCCATGAGCATCTAGTCCAGCAAAAACATATCGACAACAGTGGAGGCATTATGAAAAAATGGAAGGGAGACCCACGCCAAGGATGCCAGGTCTAACACGTGTCCCCTCCAGCTGAAATGTGGGGAGAACTATCCTACCCCTAGGGAGTTCTCATCACTAAGGCGGAAAAATCTGGACAGACCATCAGCATTGGCGTGTTCTGTACCAGGGCGGTGTTCCACCGTAAAGTCCATCCCCTGTAGGGAGATGGACCACCTCAACAGCTTTGGATTCTCACCCCTCATCTGCATCAACCATCTGAGGGGCCTGTGGTCTGTCTGAACCCGGAAGTGAGTCCCAAACAGGTATGGTCTCAGCTTCTTCAGTGCCCAGACCACAGCAAATGCCTCACGCTCAATAGCACTCCATCTCTGTTCCCGGGGAAGTAACCTCCTACTGATGAAGGCTACAGGTTGGTCTAGGCCCTCCTCATTGATCTGTGATAGAACAGCCCCTACACCATGCTCTGAAGCGTCCGCCTGAACAATGAACTCATTGGAGAAGTTGGGTGCCTGGAGCACAGGCGCTGTGCACATGGCAGTCTTCAAGGTGTCAAAAGCTTTTTGACAGGCGTCAGTCCAAATAACTTTCCTGGGCTGCTTCTTGGAAGTCAGCTCTGTCATGGGGCAACAATGCTGCCATACCCCTTGACGAATCTCCTGTAATACCCGGTGAGTCCTAGGAAGGCTCTCACCTCTGTCTGGGTCTTGGGGGGCTCCCAAGCCAGAATGGTATCAATTTTCGGTTGGAGGGGTGCCACCTGGCCGCTCCCAACCTGGTGTCCCAAGTACACCACAGAACCCTGCCCAATCTGGCACTTACTTGCCTTGATTGTGAGGCCTGCCCTCCGCAGCGCCATCAACACTTCCCAGAGGTGGCGCAGATGTTCTTCCCAACTGGCACTGAACACGGCAATGTCATCCAGGTAGGCGGCACTGAAATCCTCCAGTCCAACCAACACCTGGTTGACCAACCTCTGAAAGGTGGCAGGAGCATTCTTCATCCCAAAGGGCATCACCCGGAAGTGGTAGTGCCCATCTGGTGTGGAGAATGCTGACCTCTCTTTTGCCCCATCAGTCAAGGCGATCTGCCAGTACCCAGACATTAAGTCAAACGTGCTGAGGTACCGCGCAGCCCCTAACCGATCTATGAGCTCATCAGCTTTGGGGATGGGGTGGGCGTCAGTCCTGGTGACGGAATTGAGTCCCCTGTAGTCCACACAGAACCGGAGTTCTGGTGTGGCACCAGGTGCGGCAGCCTTTGGAACCAAGACCACTGGGCTGGCCCAAGGGCTGTTAGAGGACTCAATCACCCCTAGCGCAAACATCTTGGAGACCTCCTCCTTGATGCAGGCTCTGACCCTGTCAGTCACCCTGTAAGCCTTGTGCTTCACAGGAAGACTGTCCCCAGTGTCCACATCATGGACGCACCAATGAGTGACACTGGGAACCAGGGAGAACAGGTCAGGGAACTGTCCCAACAGCTGACGACAGTCACCCTGCTGCTCAGGTGTGAGGGAGGTAGAGAGGTTTACTCCCTCCACTGATCCATCTTGCTCTTGGGCTGACAGGAGGTCAGGAAGAGGCTTGGTCTCCTCCTCCATCCCATCATCTGTAGCTAAGAGCATGCCCACTTGGGACCTCTCCAAGTGGGGCTTTAGGCGGTTCACATGCAGGACCCGCAAGGGGTTCCTGGGAGACTGCAAGTCCACCAAGTAGGTAACTGGACTCTTGCGCTCCACCACCGCGAAAGGGCCGGTCCACCTGTCCTGGAGCGCACAAGGCTCCACAGGGGCATTGACCCACACTTTCTGACCAGGCTGAAGCTCGACCAGAGTGGCATTCTGGTCGTACCACCGCTTCATCTCCTCCTGGCTGGCTTCCAGATTTGCCTCAGCAAGCTCTCTGAAACACCTAGTCTGGTTCCTGAAGGCCAGCATGTAACTGTATACATCCTGGGGAGGTTTCCTGGGAGATTGCTCCCAGCCTTCCTTGACCAAACTCAGAGGTCCTCGCACCGGGTGTCCATAGAGGAGCTCAAAGGGGCTGAACCCTAGTGACTTCTGTGGCACCTCCCGGTATGCAAACAACAGGCAAGGTTTGAGGACGTCCCATTTACGCCTCATGGGTTCTTCCAGACCCATAATCATGCCCTTGAGGGTCCGGTTGAATCTCTCAACCAGCCCATTTCCTTGAGGGTGGTAAGGGGTGGTGAACTTGTAAGTTACACCGCACTCCTGCCACAGGGACTTCATATACTTGGACATGAAGTTGGTACCTCTGTCAGACACCACCTCTTGAGGGAATCCCACACGTGAGAAAATTCCCATCAGTGCCCGTCCCACCACGGGGGCCGTCACTGTCCTCAGAGGGATGGCCTCAGGGTACTGGGTGGCATGGTACACCAAGACCAGGATAAACCTGTTGCCCATGGCTGTCTTGGGGTCCAGTGGCCCCACAATGTCAATAGCCACCCGTTCAAAGGGGGTGCTGACCACAGGGAATGGCTGGAGAGGAGCCTTCTGCTTCCTCCCACTCTTTCCACTTGCCTGGCAAGTCTGGCATGTCCTGCAGTGAGTGGCGGCACTCCTGCGCATCTGGGGCCAATAGAAATGGGTGACAAGCCTTTCAAAGGTCTTGTCCTGCCCCAGATGTCCTGCTAACGGTACATCATGAGCCAACCCCAGTAGGAAGGCTCTGAAGCGCTGGGGTACCACCAGCCCACGGGCTGACCCAGGCTCAGCAACCTTAGGCTCTGAATACAGGAGACCATTCTCCCAGTAAATCCAATGTGATCCAGACTGATCACCTGCTGCCTGGTCTGTGGCCTGTTGCCTCAGACCCACGAGAAGAAGGGCATGTGTTCTGCTCCTCGCAGAACTCTTCCCTGGAGGGTCCTCCTTCTTGCTGCCAATGGGTCAGCTCAGGTAGGTCCCCCAGTTCAGCTACCTGTTCCCCTGTAGGCTCCAGGGCATCCCCCTCAGGGTCTGCCATCTCCTGGACCGTGTGAACTTCGGAGGCCGGTTTCCCGTGCCCCATGCCTCCTCTCTCTCTGGCAGGCACCTGGGCCTCCCTCTCAGGCTCCAGGTCCTCTTGAACACCTTTAGCTGCCATTGACCGGGTGGTCACACATGCCCAATCAGGCAAGCCCAACATTTCAAAATGCGCACTCCGCTCCACCTTAGCCTAAGGTGAGCTCTCCAAATCGTTCCCTAACAAACAGTCAACAGGCATGGCTGGCCTCACAGCTACTTGAAGAGTACCCGAGACCCCCCCCTCAAAGGGAACCTGAGCCACCTTGCAGTGACTCTCTGTGTTGTCAGCGGCAACAACCGGATAGAATGCATCAGGGACAACCTGCTCTTTAGACACCAGGTGACACTTGACAGCTGTCAGACTGGCTCCTGTGTCTCTCAGAGCCTCCACCCTATGACCATTGATGGTCACCCACTGCCTGTATTTTTTAGTGTTATCAGGCAGCTGGGTCCTAGGGACCATCTCAGAGTCTCCTAATGAGACAAGGGAAAACACTGTGGGATCCCCCCCACCTTGGGCACCCCACTCCTCCCCCAGGGCTACACTAGCCAACTGCCGGGGGACTGCACCAGTGGGTGCTGGTTTTCCATGCAAAGGGCAACGAGGATCGTTTGCCTTGTGGCCAGGGGCACCACACTTGTAACACACCAGTGGTCCCTGGTGAACAGGGGGGCCTGTCAGGGCCACTGGCGGCTTCTCAGAGGGAGGCTGGGAACCTTTCCCTTGGTTCCCTTGGGGTCTACTTTGGGGCCCTTTATGGAATCCCTCTGTTTACCCTTGTCCCCCCCACTCTTCTGCTGGGGACCCTGCCTACCCTTGGCGGAGTCTCCCACGTGACCCTTGTGGACCCGGGTACTCACCCAGCGGTCCGCCTCCTCAGCAAGCTGCCTAGGGTTAGTCAGCTTACTATCAATCAGGTGCTGGCGTAGCTCAGGAAAACAATTACTGGACAAGTGCTCCCATGCAATCAAATCAAAGAGCGCCTGAAAATCAGTCGCTTTGCTACCCTTCACCCAACCATCCAATGCTCTGCAAAAAAAAGTCACGTATTCAACCCAGGTACTACCCTCAATCTTCTTACAGTTCCTGAACCTCTGCCTATAAAGCTCAGGGGTCAAACCATATCTAGACATTAATGCTTCCTTCATGTGGCTGTATGAATTGCAGACTTCAGAGGGCAAGTCCAACAAGGTATCCCGCCCTTCACTAAGGAACCGACCCCACAACCCCGCTCCCCAATCCTTCTCAGGGACCCGGTGGGAAGTCATGGCTACCTCATAGGCCCTAAACCATTGCCCAATATCATCATTCTTAAAAAATTCCTTCACCACATCTTTAAGAATATACACCCTAGGTTCAACAGGCATGGACGGTGTGCTGCCACCAGAGGGAGTAATCTCTAAGCTTTTGGCCTTCAATTCCAACTCCCTCAAAACCTTCTCATGATCAAACTGCATTTTATTTTCTTCTAGGGCTAATTTCCTAGTTTGCAATTCAAATTCTAACTGCCCATTCAGCTTGAGCTTGGTCAGCTCCATTTCGTGCATCCTACTCTTTTTCCTGTCCTCCAACTCTTCTGGAGACAGACCTCTGGCAGAAACACTGCTACCTACTGGGGAAGGTGGTCTTCCAGCCCCTAGACCCAATAGCCCCTCCAGCTGCCCTTCTGCATTCTCTGCTCCCTCCACAGGGGCACTCCTTGATTCGACCCAGGCCCTCAGCGCCTTTTGGAGGTCCTCCTTCCTGGAGAGCCCGGTCATGGACACTTTAAACTTTTTTCAGAAATGCTTGAGCTGCTTGAGGGTGTAGCATTCTAGCCTCTCCTCCTCCCAATCACACTCAACAGAGGCTACTGATGCTGGTTTCTCCATGGTGATTAAACTTGGCAGTTGCAAAAATAGAAAATCCCAGAAAAAATGCTATCAAAGAGTATGTGGTTGCGTTTTGGTCTGCACTCACTAGGTAGTGTTCACCAATTACTGTACATGAGTCACAAATGCAAGTCCAAAATCCAACCGCTGCCACCAATGTTAGATTTGGGGGTCTCTAGTTGGCAGAGGTAGGTACCTTTGTCCAAATAGGGACCCTTGAGTCTAGTCAGGGAAAGTAGGTACACTCCTGAATTAACCCCTGCTCACCCTCTTGGTAGCTTGGCACGAGCAGACAGGCTTAGTTCAGAGGCAGTGTGTAAAGCATTTGCGAACACATACAGTAATCAAGTGACAACACTACAAATGGACACCACACAGGTTGTATATTTATAAAAATAGGTATACTTTATATAGATTTATCACAAGACCATAAACGACAAAAATAATCCACAATACTGTCAAGAATGCCTAGTTCTGATCAAAAAGGCTTAATTCAAGGTTCTGTGCGAGTCGGTAGCCTCCTCCGGCTATGGCGATGTCAAGAACAAACAGAGTCTAACAAATCCAGCTGACCGCGTCGAGACGGGCCAACACAGCGTAGACAGACTCGGTCACAGTACCTTTTACTTGAAGTGGCAGGCACGGGCGTGCGAGCCGGATGGCTGTACGTCGCGGTCGCGATGCAAAAATGGAAGCGTTGCAGGACGCGTTCTCCCTCGATGCGGTGCAGGCAGCGGCTCGTTGACGTCGTTGAGACGGAGTCGGTGAGACCAGGGCCGTGCGTTGCAGGGCGAGACGGTGCTTCGATGCGGTGCTGGCAGGTTGCGGTGCGGCGACGGAGCCGGATTCGGGAGCTGGCATCGATCAGTCCGGACAGCGGTGCGAGTCGGGTGGTGAGTCGCGAAGCGTGCGAGCGGTGCCCAACTCCGGTGCGGTCACAGGACTCGAACTCAGCAGCAGTGACCGTGTCCGTCGGACCAGTTCGATTCGGTGTAGCGAGGCGTTGCAAGGTGCGGTGCTCACAGGTTACGGTGCATGCAACGGCTCGGTGACGGCGTCGAGACGGAGTCGGTGAGACCAAGGCCGTGCGTTGCAAGATGCGAGCGGTGCTCGATGCGGTGCCAACAGGACACCGAGCCGGTCGTTAGAGTCGGTCACAGCTCCCTACCTCTGTAGCTACTGAAACAGAGTTTCCAGCAGCAATTCACAAAGGCTGGTGAAGTCCACTGGTCCTGGGACTTTGTTACAGGGGGCAAGCTCTCTTCCAAGCCCTTGGAGATCCTTCACAAGTTGATGAAAGTAACAGCAAAGCAAAAGTTCCTTCCTCCTTTCTTTGGCAGTCAGGCAAACCACTGCAGGCCAATCCCCCAAGCAGCACTTCAGGCTTAGGGATAGTCTCTCCTTAGTTTCTTCTTGGTTCCGCTCCTCAGCAAAGGTTTCTTCTTGTTCCCAAAAGTGATCTAAAGTTCCTGGGTTTGGGCCCCAGTACTTATACTCCTTTTCTCTTTGTTCTCTGAAGGCAGAGAGGCCTTTGCCTAGCTTAAACCAGTTCTGTGCAGCTTTGGAGCACTCTGTGTACATGTCTCCTTCTTTTCCTTTCAGAATGTGGGGCAGGGTACTCAGACGCCCGGCAGGAGGTGGAGCCAGCATTGTGGAAGGCAGGCACAGCCCTATTCAGACCCAGATGCAACACCTCCCTCCACTCTGGATGCAGATCTCTCTATTCAGCCCTGTGCTGCCTCACCCTGTCTCCTGTGGCCACCCCCAGCCCCTGTCACGCACAAACCAGACACACAATACACAAGCTGGCAGAGGCAGGCTGGATAGTTAGGCAAGAAAATACCCACTTTCTAAAAGTGGTATTTTCAAACACAGAATGTTAAAACCAACTTCACTAAAAGATGTATTTTATCATCCTGAGTTCAGGCATACTAAACTCGAATTTCTACCTAGTTCCCTCAGTCAGTTTAGGATTATAAGATGTTATAATCAAACTGCCCATTCTGGCCTATGGGGAACAGGTAGCCTTGCAATAGTGAAAAACGAAAATGGCTGTAATTCACTATTAGGACATGCCACACACACCAGGCATGTCCCACCTTATCCTTACAATGCACCCTGCCCGTAGGCCTACCATATGGGTGTCTAATATGAAGAAAGGGAAGGTTTGGGGACTGGTAGGTGGGTGCACTTACCAAGTCGACATGGCAGTCACAGACTGCACACAGGCTCTGCAATGGCAGGCCTGAGACACACTTTACAAGCTACTTCTGTGGGTGGCACAACCAGTGCTGCAAGCCCACCAGCAGCATTTGATTTACAAGCCCTGGGCACACTCAGTGCACTGTACTAGGGTCTGACAGTAATTCAAATAAGCCAAACATGGAGTCACTAATTCACATCACAATTTACAATAGGGAGCACTTGCACTTTGGCACTGATTAGCAGTGGCAAAGTGCCCATGAGCATCTAGTCCAGCAAAAACATATCGACAACAGTGGAGGCATTATGAAAAAATGGAAGGGAGACCCACGCCAAGGATGCCAGGTCTAACAGTGTTCAAATCAGTCCATAACTTTGGAGAAATGCTTGTCAGCTTTTGAATTTCATCATACTATTTTTCTGGTTCTTCCCGAAGCTTTGGAAAGTTATGTGTAATCATACACAAATCAGCTTTAGACCACGGCACATGAATCAAATTCCCACCATGAGCCTCTCTCAAGTGAAACTCTAGTACTGAACCTGCTGCCATTTCAGAATCACTTGCAGCATTTCTCTGTTCTCCCTCAGTCCCTTTTATTTTATTTTTATTCACAATTCTTTTATGGTATATTTTTCTATATTTCATCAAATCACTCCTATCCTGTGTTTTCTCAATTCAATATTTAATATGGGCCCTTAAGGTAATCAAACTCATCTCTTTGATTTCATCATCTGTCGAACCCATTTTATTACATTGCTTTACATTTTTCATTTTGCTGATGTACACTTCCAATTTATCAGCTAACTCTTTCAATTTATCATGTGCTCCATTAACACATCTAGCAGCTTTCTTCATCAAGTTTCTATTTCCTCAGTATTGTATGTCAAGAGACTGTTCAAATCTACATTACTCTGTAACATTTCACCAAATTCAATCTTCAAAATTCCAACACTAATGGCTTTAGCTGATAATTTAGTCGTTACAGGAGTAACCTGAGCCTGCTTTCTGTCTGTAGCTCTCCACTCGTGCTAGGTTCTGCTGATGGAATTGTTGCTTCCTTAACTGCACTCATTTCAACTCCATTAGGAGTTTACCCCACAACACCAGCTACACTGGCACCACTGTCGACCCCTAGAACAAGTTGACCTATTCCTAGAGGTCTGTCTGTGTATGGTGGCTGTCTGGAATTCAAAACCTTGCATATGAATTTCACATCCTCATCTTTCTCTGCCTGTTAATTCTTCTGTTTTGCTTTACATTAAATTTTCCTCTTTACTTCCTCCTCTGAAATAATAGCAGGGAAAACTTTTAGACATTCTATCATATCTTCCTGCCAATGTTTTTCTTTGTGATCTAGTTTACACTTGAGCCAGTGTCTAAATAAACTCTTTACTTCTTTAGAAGTTTTCTTTCTCTGTAGCCATAGGATGCCATTTATTTACCACCTCAAATTGTGTAGGCCTGGGCATCTGCTTCATATTATACATGGTTTGTCTCAAGAAATTGAATTTCTTAACAAAGGTATCCTCCAATAGAAAGTGTAAAGCCTCATCATGAGCTGTATATTTATTCCATTCAGAGATCCAGGTGCACGTGTAATACCCAATCTCTTTCATCATTTCATAAGCTGATGTTCCGTCTGTCAATAATTTCTGACCCTTTCTATGCACATCTGTAGTTTTAGATTTTGGGTCTGATTTAGATCTTGGTGGACAGGTTACTCCATCACAACGGTGACGGATATCCCGTCCGCCAAAATATAGATCCCAATATATATTCTGGGAATTATATTTCTGCAGATGGGAAATCCGTCATCGTTGTAGTGGAGTAACCTGTCTACCAAGTTCTAAATCAGACCCTTTGTCAGTGAACTTTCTATTGTTAAATTTGCAAAACAGATTCTCCTAAGCCTAAAATTCTCCTCAAAACCACAGCAAATTAGCAAACAACAACCAATAGCAGCATGGTTCTCTCAAAGGTGAGCCTATCACAGTGTAGCTTAGTCAGTAACTCATCAATTAGAGCACTGCCTTGTGGTGACGTTTCATCAATCCTAGTGCTGCTCCTGACTAGACAACCAATCAAAGCACGACTCATCTGTGAACAGGGAGAAAATTACAAAAGCTCCTTTAAATCTCCAAAACTAGTCTGTTTGCCCTAGAAAGATAAGAACAATCAAAATAAAGATTTGGAATCAATAGTTCTACAATGCACATGACAATGACAACACTTCCTTACAAGTAGACTCCCAACCTGCAGTCTCCACCTGATTAGAGCACCTGCTCCAGTGCACTCAAGGGCAGGTTATACCGATCCAAATTAATACACATAACCTGGAAAAGGAAATGTATTAGTTCAGAATCCGTTTCAATGTGTAAGTGGCACAATGCTCTACACACCACTATGACAAACAAGTAATTGACGTATCTCAAGATCTTGGATTTTGTCTAATCGGATAACCACCTCAATTCAATAATCTAAACACTTAATAAACATTAATCAATGGTACAAAATACAGTTTACAATATGAGTAGTACATCAGCACAACCTTGATTAATCCACCAATCAAACCCACAATCATCATCACATACCCAAACAACTCAACACAAAAACAGAAATCCATTTACAAAATCTCATACAATGCACATGCTCAACTCAATTTCTCTGGCTGTTCATTCTTAAAATCCAGTCTCGCTCAGAAAGTGCAGCCAAACAACCTAGTCACTTTGAGGGAGAGTTATGCATCGGAAGAGCTTGCAAAATTCCAAAACTATTTTCTCCTTAGATTTTGATAAGAAGGCTCAATATTTCAGGAAAATATTCAGGGGACCCTTAAAGGGGAGATGACCCAACGCTAACTATCTTCTGCTTCCAAAACTTGTGGGCATCAAACCCCAATAATCAAGTGAACTCCAATATTTTCAAACACCCCAGGTTTTACCTTGGCAGCTCAGCACCTTCACTCCTGTTGATCTATTGGCTAGAAACACCCACTGCTTTCCTTAATTCCATCCAATTAGAAGAGCATACCAAATATGATCAAATGAGTGGGACCACTCAATAATTGAGTTCTAGTTCAGAATTATTATATGAAATCAGAAAATATAGTAAGAAATATCAAAAAGACTCAGTTACGCAATACAAAATCAGCATTAGAAATATTAATCCTGGAGGCAGCTATTCTCTACGTTTATGTGTAACTGTTAGTAGTAACCCATTTCTGAAGGTAAGTCTCCCCTTGCTCCCTCAGCAACATTAGTCTGGAGATGTGGAGATACAATAAAAAACAGTTTCTAGACAAACACCTAAATAAAATATTGCCTTCAGCAGGCCTACATTGGAACTTCCAGCAAAACTCCTTCAAAACGATACATAAGGAACACAAAGAAAGTTTCATTCACAATACATGCTTTTTAACTGGTTGAATGATTGATGTCACACCTGCCATGGACATGGAAGCTGTGAGGAGAGAAAGTTTGCTGCTGGCCTCTGATTGGGAGGGAGTATGAGCAGGGTTAGGGTAAATGAGAAAACAGAAAACTTCACCCATTTCTAATAAAATGCTATCTCATTAGAAAAAATGACATGGCAAAATTACATTTAAACACACTTCTGAACTATCTTTATCTGTCATTTTGATCAATATCACCAGTACACCTATTATGACTATATGCAATTTAAAAATTAGAGATTCGGCCAAATAACTTGTCACCAAATTTACACATTTAAAAAAGTATACACTATTATATGTAATGCAAGCTTTAGAATCATTTATGACATTCTAATTGCATCTATTACATCAAGTTCAAGGTTAAGAGCACTTCGTTTGGTGTACTATTGTTTGTATTACTGCATTGCAAATTGCAAAGCTAACCCTAATTGGTTATTTTCATTGGTGTTTTGGTTTTCATTCGTAGCCATATGTGTGTGTTACATCAATTTAATTTTTTTAAGTGAAGTGCAGATTTTTTTTTAACATACATTAAGACGTTATAGTCAATTCTAACCATAACTTCTGTTTAACTGTAGCTTTTTCAGTGAATCTATGTATATTTCTTTGTATAAAAAGCAGTTCAGGATTCCTGCATTACAGATCTTACTTGTGCAGTTCCAGGTCACAGAAGAACTGTTCCTGAGTACATATTTTCACAACTGGTCAAGGACGCTGTGGCACTCCAGGTAGCATGTATTTCATTTTGTGTATTTCACAGCATAAGAAGTATTTAAAACACTGTAATCAAGACCACTTTCATTGAAACGATGGGTGAATTTTACATCCTTTTTTTGCTGTGCAGTGGCATAAGGAAACCTTGGAGGGTCCCCTGCAAGGGACGATGAGGGGGCAAGCTGACAAGCTGAGAGGGCCCTCCTTTATGCATCAAAGACTGTCCCCCACACCAAAGGGGCTGTGGGGTGTCTGTTACGCCCCTGTAGCTGTGAAACAAAGAGAAGGAAACAAAGTTTACCTGAAAATGTGCTTAGACCTACATATATATATATATATTTTTTCACTGAAAAAAACAAAGATTAAAGTGATGTTATAGTTTGGTATGGTAGTAATATATTGCTTTATATTAAAAAATAACCTTAGAAATCCACTGACAAAACAAAGGTTAAAGTGAGGTTATAATTAGGTGAAAGTGTCATTTTAAAAATTCCATTTTAAACCAAAAAAGGCTCTAAAATTTGCCATTTGTAGCTATCTGAAGTAACTATAACTCATGCTGTAAAGTAGCTATAACTCTTACTCCCACCATACACTGTGCTGCATGGTTGTCAAAAATGATGTCATTTCAGATGTCATTAGGGATATTATCAATGCAGTCATTGAACATGTCATGAGTTATGTAATATGTGAGGGTATAAGTAGTGAATGGTGAGGGCGTGGTTTTGGTGGAAATTTGTCCTGTAGTTTTTGAGATATCTGTTTTAAAACAAATTTGCCAGGGTGGCTTCAAAGAGTTACTCAGTTATATATCTTCACCATGAATTTGCTTACTATTAATGGGTATGGACTGTTAAATCATCTGAAGCTAATACATTTGAAACATGAACAAGTGCAAGTGTAAAAAAGAACAATGTTTAACTTAGTCCAGTGGAGGAACCATAGATTGTTTTTTTTCTTTTAGAGTTTTATATAGCGCGAACTAGACCTGAGACATCGGGTATCAGAGCGCTTTACATGAGCACCAGTTTCGTTACAGAAGGACACATTCATTTTTGGTAGGCACGGGGAGATTAAGTGATTTGCCCAGATTCACAGGATGTTGAGCGTCGTTGCCGAGACTCAAACCTAGTTCTCCAGCTTCAAGGTCGACCGCTCTAGCCGTAAGGCTACATCCTCTCCCCAATTATTCTCCGATAATGACAGCAACTGAAAATGTTTCTTGTGGTGGCCATTACAAGATGACAGGCACTCAAGAAGTGAGGGTGGAATATTAGGGTAAAGAGAGCATGACATGACCCTGACATGGATGCAGGAGTTTAAGGGTCCTAAAAAAGCATATCTTGCTCACAAATTATTATTTTTTTTTCTTCTCACAGCATTTGTAGACCTGCAAACAGATTTCATGTGCAGACATTTTGTATGTGATTTCCAGATCGGTATCTGCAATTCTACTAGCTTGCTGCCTGACCCACATATTTTTTTTAAAAATCAAAGAATTTCTGCAGTCACTGATGAACCACTAGTTTGACTGTGTATGGAATTTGCAAAATGGGTCTATTGTTATTAAGTTCTATGGGGTTTTCTGAGTCTGGATGTTATGTAGGCCATTTTAGGTGAAGGTGGGACCGTAGTTTTTCAGTGAAAATTTGAAAGAAGGTTATGATGTCACAACAGTGGAAAAGAACCATGAAATCCTGGTAGAAGGACAATGGGCAGTGTCTACGGGGGAGCCAAGTATCTTGCTGGTAAAGAATAGGGGTGGGCGTAACTGGCAAAATTCTCTGTAGGGTAATTACTAGTAATTAGTACTGCAAAATTACTCATAATTATATGGAATTACTTGAGAAGTGTAATCCACCATTTACCGCTATTTTCTTAGTAAAAAATGCACACTTGCTTTCAAAATGTGGCCGGGGATGCATTTTGGGCTATGAAAATAGCAATAAATGCCATAGGACATGAACAGCAGTAGCTATCAGCCGCTTGCTCTCTCTTAGATCATTGTTCTTGTCCTCCTGCAGTAGGATTTTTGCCCTAAATTACTCTTAACTTCTTAAGCTGTCGTAATAACGCAGTTTCGGTAATTTTGCATCACAGGAATAATGCAAATTATTACGACTACTCTGTCTCTGATTAAAATTTCGCCCAGGCCTAGTAACGAACAACCCTATAGATGCAATGAGGATTTTGGATATGTATATATAGTGTTGCTGCAGACACCAAGCCATATGTACGACGAAGTGGCAGAGCGTGTTGTTAGCCTCCTGGGCTTAACGACACGCTCCGCCACTTCGGAAACGCAAGGCTGCACCATATTTACAAGAATGTGGTGCAGCCTTGCGTTTCCCCCTGCGATGGCGCTAAATTTAACAACTTAGCGCCAACGCAGGCACCCTTGCACCAGAGTGCAAGGGTGTCTGTGTGCAGGGGAGGATTGGTTATGTGTAGGAAGGTGTCCCTTCCTGCACATAAACAATCCTAAAATGGCATTTTGTAACTTTCATGTGTGCTGCTTCATGCAGCACACATGAAAGTTACAAAATGGCATTTTCTAAAAAGGTTTGTTTATGTACAGAATGGGACACCTTCCTGTACATAAACAAACCATGGCATTTCGCTTTTTCCATGTGTGCTGCACAAGGCAGCACACATGGAAAAAGCAAAAACAAGGAGAAATAATGCATTTCTCCTCGTTTCGCCACCTTAAGACCAGGGTTTCCTGGTCTTAATTTTGGCGCACAAAAAGTGACGTTCCCGTGGCGATAGGGGCTTGTACATATGCCCCAGAGTTTTAAACTTAGCTCTGAAGTTCGGTGGTCAGAAAAAATAATCTCTGGAAAACGCAAGCAAAGTTTCACAAATGCACGGAGGCGAAGTGTATCTCACCAGACAATCTGTAGGTGATAATTTCTTACCACAGGATGTTTTGTGGGTGGGTATTCTGTGCCCGAAAACTGTGGCTAGATTTGCCTCACACATAAACTATGTTGCTTCACGTCATATAAAGTGCATCGCATTGTATTGTTTTTTTCAACATTCCACCCTTTCTAAATTGCATCCTCTCTGCAGGGCTTTCCTAGTCCATGGAAAAATGTTCAGTAAATTGGGCGCCTAAGCGTATTGCGCCTAACCTTCCAGCAGCCTTAATCCGGCCCTGACTATACCCTACTCGTGTTTGTTCTCTACTTCGAAAATGTTGATGCCAGGACCTGGAGTGAGCAGTTAACGTAATTGGGGGTACCGGGGACACTCTGGGGCAGATTTACAAGCCCCTTGCGCCACTTTTGCGTCACTTTTCCCATGTTAAAAATGACGCAAAATTGGCGCAAGGGGCTTGTAAATCTGCCCCGAAGAGCGCAACAGCGGTCTCGTGCAACATGCTGCAGTCATCAGCTTCCAGGAGCACGCGATGACAACGGTCACAAGGATGAGGCTGGCAGAGCCGACTGGGTTAACTAGCTGGGATGGGGAGATGCGCCCCTGCGTCCCTCCTAGCTGAGCTGCTGTCATTAATAGAATAGCTGCCCTGGGCTGATCTCAGCCTTTGCCCCCTGGGCCGCAGTGTGGATTCAGCAAGCAGACATAAACAGTATCTGGAACTACAGTCCCTGTCATCCCTGTTTGTATAAACCCCACGGAGGGATCCTGACAGGGTTGGAGGGCGCGAGGCTCTCTGAGTAGCGCTAATAGTACTGCGGGATTCCGAAAGGACGCGCTGTCACAGGTATGCGGCATAAAGTGCTGCAATTAATTTACGTATAATGCAGAGATTTCACGTCCTCCTGATATGCAACATTTCAGCTGCGCTTGCCAAGTATTCACTCGTTTAAGACATTCTGAATGTAGCTAAATTGCCTCATATGGAACCAAGAGCACGATTCCAGTGTGCAACAGCGAAAAAAAGCAGAGCTTCATTGCTCTCGGGAACTTAAGAGGACCAACCATGTGAACATTGTCGGGGAGGAGAGGAGCCTGGATATCACAGCGTTCCATCGCAGAGGCACAGATGGAGTTATTGTTCTTCCATCTTAGTATGCCCTTGTGTGGGAACAACTGACAGCTGTGAATCAAGAATAAAGCCTCCACCATGAGGGCTTGCCTGACCAGACGCAAAACCTGAATGGCAGATGTGTGCGGGTAACTTCCAAAAATGTAATGCATTTCTTAAGCAAAGCCTCCAACATCTTCAATAGACTGAGGGGGATATGTACAGGGAAGTGGCAGAGCATGTCGTTAGCCTCCTTGGCTTAACGACATGCTCCGCCACTTCTGAAACGCAAGGCTGCACCATATTTACAAGAATGTGGTGCAGCCATGCGTTTCCCCCTGCGATGGCGCTAAATTTATCAACTTAGCGCCAACGCAGGCACCCTTGCATCAGAGTGCAAGGGTGTCTGCGTGCAGGGGAGGATTGTTTATGTGTAGGAAGGTGCCCCTTCCTGCACATAAACAATCCTGAAATGCCATTCTGTCACTTTCATGTATGCTGCTTCATGCAGCACACATGAAAGTGACAAAATTGCATTTTTTTAAAGGTTTGTTTATGCACAGGAAGGGACACCTTCCTGTACATAAACAAACCATGGCATTTTGCGTTTTCCTTGTGTGCTGCACAAGGCAGCACACATGGAAAAAGCAAAAACGAGGAGAAATAATGCATTTCTCCTCGTTTCGCCAATTTAAGACCAGGATTTTTCTGGTCTTAATTTTGGCGCTGCCTCCTATGTACGCCACCCTTGTACATAGGGGACAGAGTCAAATACAATGGGTGTTGTGGTGGAACGCCCACCACAACACCCACTGCACGCCCCTTTCACGCTAACCATAGCGTGACAGGGGGCCTTATGTACAAGGCAGCGTTAAGCCACGTTAAGTGGCTTAACGCTGCCTTGTACATAAGGTGCAGCCCCTATCGCCACCACAACGTCGTAAAAAGTGACGTTGTGGTGGCGATAGGGGCTTGTACATATGCCCCTGAGTTTTGGCCATTGGTGTTGCATGCTGTGGATATCCCAATAACAAGGCTGAAGTTGGTTGATACACTTGGAATTATATATATTTCAAGTGCTGGGATGAGAATCTCTGTGCCCTACATTGTGTGCAGTCGTGTCCTCTGCCCTGCATGACCAAATTACTAGCATCTGTTATACTTGGTTTTGGATTTTGGCCCTGGCCTCATATTAATCCACTGTGTTTGGAAAGGCCTAGGCCTGCCCTTTACTTAACATGGATTGTTGACTTTTCGTAAACCTAGAGGTGTATACCAGGCGACCCCCTCATAGTGATAGCACGACGACTATCCCTGTGACAGGTTTTTGCATGTGTAGCACGGGTGTGAAAGCATATTATTTTTGTAGTGATTAGAGTCTGGCTAGTCCTTTTTAGGTCTCGTCTGGCGTTGCAGCGCATGCGCTGCTCGCTCTGCGAGGGCTTCTTGTAATCAATACACTTTCAGAAGTGGTGTCTCGACTCCGCCCGTTATTTTGATTGGTTTGCGTCACTTGTTATGGTAAACTGTGTCTTTTTATTGTAACTGAGGCTTTTTTCTCCCTCCTGGTTACCGCCTTGTCCTCTTTTAGCCCCGCCCACCTGGACTTGATCTTTTACTGGCGGCGTGAGATGGTCTGTTTTATAATTACTCTCTCTGCACTTTTTTGTTTACCATTACTGGCATGTGGGATGTGCGTTTAGCATTGTGTTACGTTTGCCGCTCTGTATTTTTTTTTTTTTTTTTTATAACTTTAAAATTGAGCGCGGTGCCCGCTTCAGGGTCAATGCGCTCGTTTATTTTAGAGAGAGAAGGCCTGGGTGACGGCACTTTTTTAACACGTACGCAAGCTGTGGCCGGGTCTTGCCTCCGGAGAGCGTCTGGGAAGGTCCGTCCGTCCGTCTCGCTCTGCTCTTCTCGCCTGTAGCTGCTGCGAGGCAGGTGCTGCCAATAGTCTGGCCTGAACTCTGCCACCGCTTGGATTGTGCCATGGCCACCTGCAGTTTCCGGGCCTCGCAACGCTTCTGTCTGCTGCTGCTGCTGGTGAGTCACTGGCGGACTACGGGTCCCTGCAGAGAGTAGTGAGCTGCCCAGGGAGCATTGCAAGCGTGGGCTAGTATCTTCACTGGTCCTCCAAGCTCTGGCCTACCCGGCGTAACCACAGGATTAGCGGCGCGTGGCTTCGACTCTGAAAACTGTAAAGTAAAATGCATTACGGCGTAAAACTTACGTTAGGTTTTGTAATTGAAGGCCGATTGTCGCAAGCAGCTTGTGTGTGCTTTATCCTGTTAAGTGTTTGATTTTATTTGTTTAGGTTTTTAATATATAGCGGATCTAGCGCAGAGAAGCAATGGTGCAGTTTAGGCGGAGCAATTTTATTGCAGCAGGAGCATCACTAATGTGAGGTGCTGCCCATAGAACGGTGTTTTGTGTGTGGTCTAGATGAAACCAAAGTGTGATAAGGAGAGGCTGACGCATAATTAGTGGAGAACTAGCCAGGTGCTTTACACATTAATTTCATATTTAATTTACCGATATCCATGCCATGGGACACAGTGAGAAAAGTGGTTTGCTCAGAACTACTCGTTAATTTGGAAAAGTCCGGAACGGCGAATTGGAATTCCGGATCACTTTGTTCATATAAATGATTTATATGCTAGACGAGGATTTGTCCCTTTCTGAAAATGCCGGACTGCCTCGGGACATCTTGTGATATGTGATAATGGTGCTTCCCAGGCGTCGGTCTCCATTCATATCAAGGTGGGGTCTTGAGACTGTTGCAGTGTGTGAGCCCTGCGAAAGACTCTAGCGCTCTGCGTCTACTCACATATTTGTTGCATTGTAGCGCTAAACTGGAAACATTTTGATGAAGGAGCATTGTAACTTTAGACTTCCACTACGTAAGAAGTCACTGATTTACTTTCAGAAGTGGAGTTTAGGCTCCGCCCGTTAATTCGATTGGTTTGCGTTATTGTTTATGTTAAACGGTGTCCTTCAGCGCGCATGCGCAAGCAATGGTGCAGTTTAAACGGAGCAATTTTCTTGCAGCAGGACCATCTCTAATGTGAGGTGCTGCCCATAGAACGGTGTTTTGTGTGTGGTCTAGATGAAACCATAGTGTGATGAGGAACTAAAGGTAGGCTTTTTTTTCCTCGCCAAATTTGCTGTATTTATTATAGTATTCTATCTAGCTGCAGTTTGGGGCACGCAGAGGTTGTGCTTTTCAGTTGCGAATGTGCGCTTACTGTTGTGGGCTTTTTGCATCACACTGCTCTTATCCTTCTCACTCTCCTACCATCTCCCTCACACTGCTCTTCTACTCCTCTCTACTTCCTTAAGCCTAATGCTGCTCTAATCACTTTCCTTCCTTCTGCCTCACACTACTCTTCTCCTCCTCACTCTCCTTTCACTGTCTTCCTTCTCCCTCATATGCTCTCCTCACTCCCCTTTCTTTGGCCTCATGCTACTCTCCTCCTCACTTTCCTTCATTGTCCCTCATGCTGTTCTTCTCCTCCTCACTCTCCTTCCAAAATCTTAAACACTGCTCTTCTACTCCTAATGTTATGCTTTAAACTGCTACACAGCTAACAATTACAATCCAAACAACATAATTCCACAACATATCACATACATACACCCAATAACACGTAGCTAAAATACAATACCATTAGCAAAGCCAATCGCTCTAACTTAAACAAATGCGCGACCTATTGCATTTCCAATGCTTGTTTATCTCTGTTATGTGAATAAGAGCCTACTGGCCCATTAACCCAAAGTTCTGTTGCTCATGGTAAACCTGGATTCATGGCACCAAAATCCTGTGCGCTTGACATTTGCATGTATGCTGGACAAGTTGGTATGCAGTACATGAGTGCCTTAGTGAACCAGAGCGCCACAATTTTGGAAGCCCCTGGCCTGTTCATGTGCACAAGATGAAGGCAAGGTCACTTTCCCAGAAAGTGGAAGTGTGTTGCTGACATTCGTGACTGGCGGAAATGAAAACACCAAATGGGGCAGCGAAAAGATCAGCTTCACTTTAGAAATTTGATTAGGTCCTTTCTGATACAGAGGGATGTTGATTGGTCTTTCTGAGACAGCCATTTGATGGGTGGCAGAGGTGAATTGCGGGACTGTAGTATCTGTTGTCAGTGTGTAAACATTCCTTGGAAGAGGAGCAGCTCTTTGTCCTTCTTCCTGATCCATATCAGATGTGCCTGTTAACACCCAAAGACTGCTTACACCCCTTTGCCCTCCTGTTGTAAGTGTTCCAGCCTTGAGACAACACTGCTGTGAGGAGCTTCACTCAAGACCACGGGTGGTAGGCAGCCTAAGAAGGTCACTTGAAAAGGGAACCCACCATAACTGGTTCTGCAAGGGCAAATTGGAAATTCATATCCCCTGTTTGCCATCTCTGTATAAAAGTGTGAGCTGTTAAACCACTTGTTTCAGTTCCACAGTCTTTCCATCCAATGAGAGGTAACACTGCAGAGTACTGAGAGGACCTCTGTCAACCAAGGGCTGGTGTCTGCCTGACAGCAAATTTCCCAGAAATGAGGACCACCGCCTGCAGTACCAGAAATGTTGACTTGTCCTGGGAACCAAGAATTACTGCTTGAGTGAGAGAAGAGTGCACCAACCCTGCATGAGGAGCTCACTGTTGGAAGCAACTGTAGTTATGTACCCTAGTGGTGGGATCTGTCCAACAGATACTTGTAACTTGCATGATCAATACAATTAGAGGCGCTGCATAAACTGTACAGTTTAATTGCAGGAGCTGCAGCACTGTTGAAGTGTGCTGTACTGTCTCCTTGTGTTATCCTCTTAGGCATCACCAAGGCACTGGAGTTGAGTGCACCCAAATGGCCAGTCCAACTGAATGCTCGCTCCATGATTAAGGACAAAACTGAAGTTGCCTTGACTATCCAATCACTCAATTTAGACTGTCTCTTTATCACCGAGACATGGGCTGGGGTCTGCTCAGGCCCCTACCTGGTCGATACACTATAATCAGACTGGACCGCTTGGACAGAAGAGGAGGTGGCCTAACCTTGGTGGCTAGGGACTCCCTTAGATGCACACTTAGCACTGTGGAAGTGGCTCTGTGCTCTTTACTGGAAGCTGCCTCTTTCAAGATCAAACTATCCTAGAACTTCTGCTATTCAGGCCTTCTAGTCTATCGTCCCCCGGGCCCAAGAGCCAAGTTTATGGAGAAATGGTGTAAAACCTTTGAACCATTTGCTGCCACAGCCCACTTTACGACCCTAGGGGATTTCAATTATCACCTTGAGAACCATCTAGACAAAGACACCGTCCACCTCATAGATCTTATGTCGTCCATGGGATTTATGCAGCGGGTTCACTCCCCCACCCACTCAGCTGGCCATACCCTGGATGGCATTTTTAGCAATCACGACGACCTGGTGGTTGAGGCAGTTCAACCCCTCAGCTGGGTGGCTGATCGAATTCACAATCTCCCCTCCTCCTATCACCAGAAGGTACGAGAGATCCCCCTCTGGACACCGTCGCTGCAGGAAATTGAACAAGGTCACTGCCACTAGTTGGGAGGCTGCCTTGGCTTCGATCCCTACCGGGAAGCACAACAATCCCCCATATACTGCAGAGGGTTTCTGGTATTGGATTAACAGGGCCCTAGATATAGTTGCCCCTTTCCAAAACTGTATTACCAAAAGGGCGAAACCTTCCGCCCCATGGTTCTCGGTCGAACTTATGGCCATGAGGTGTGAATGCCGCAGACAAGAACGCAAATGGCGCACCAGGCCCTGCCCCCAGGAGAAAGCCAAGCAGTGTGTTCTGTTACGGAACTACAAAGATGCTATCTTTCAGGCGAAATCCCGATTTCTAACTGAAAAGATTTTGACAGAGGACAATTCATCCAGTATGCTCTTTAAGGTTATTAAGGAAATTCTGGAACCACCCCAGCAACAACCGATGACTGCCTCCCAAGATTTCTGTGATAAGGTAGCGATCTACTTTCAGGAAAAAGTCCTGCAGATCTTCTGTGAGTTTGCTCCTGATACTGACAATGTGTCTGTTGGTGAGGAAACCAAGGTGGACAATGATGAATCAAACAAGATGAAACCCCTACAGGTCATCAGGGAGAACGTTTTGTCTACTTTCCCCCCTATCTCTACTCAACTTACCAAAGATTAAATCCGGAGCGCCCTCCAATCCGTGCATGCCCTCCACACTGAAACTTGCGCCAGACCTGGCAGCCAATTTCCTATGCGAGGTATTCAATGGAATACTCTCGTCTGGCTGCTACCCAGCTATCTGGAAGGAAGCTATTGTCCGCCCGCTCCTAAGGAAACCCAATGCCGATCCCTTGGAGTTAAAGAATTTTCACCCTATTTCCCTTCTCCCCGCCCCGGCAAAAATCCTGCAAAAATTCATAAATACTGAACTTATGAAGTTTATTGACTCACAGGGAATTTTAGACCACTCACAGAATGGATTCCGCGTCGGTCACAGCACCGAATCTGCCCTTATTGCAGCCACTGACTGCATTCGGTTGTAGCTAGACCAAGGGGACTCAGCGGTGCTGATTCTGCTCGATTTATTGGCAGCATTCGACACTGTCTCCCCAGTGCGCATGGTCCAACATCTGCAAGAAGTGGGGGTCACGGAAAAGCCCTGCAGCTTCTTCATTCCTTTTTAACAGATAGACTGCACACAGTTAGTTGCGGAGGTTTCAGAACAAAAGCTTTCTCTCTTCCATGCGGGGTCCCTCAGGGCTCTTCACTCAGCCCTACCCTTTTTAATTTATATGTGACCCCTCTGGCCGAACTGGTGAGATCCTATGGATTTCAGGTGCTCTCCTATGCGAACGACACCCCGATTATCGTTTCTATCACCAAAGACCTACATTCAGTTGCAGAGAAGTTCAACACTTGCATGTCCAACATTATTCGTTGGATGAAGGGCAATTCCCTTAAGATCAACACAGACAAGACAGAGGTATTTGTTTTTGGACCTCAGAACTCCATCTGGTCGAATGTGTGGTGGCCTCCTGAATGCGGACCCCTTTCAACCCCGGTAAAAACAGCTAAAAATCTGGGGGTCATCTTCGATGAGGGCCTGACTTTTGACGCCTAAGTCAACCGCACAGTTGGTACATGTTTTTATATTTTAAGAACTCTCAGAAAGGCGCTCCCACTCATTCCTTCTGAACTACATCGGCCAACTATCGTTGCACTTATTTGCCTCTCGTCTTGATTACTGCAACGCCCTCTACCTCAATATCTCCACTGCATCACTGAATAAGCTCCAGGTGGTACAGAATGCAGCAGCAAGACTGATTCTTAAAATTCCTAAACATCAGTCTGCTAGAGATGGGATCCGTACCCTACATTAGCTCCCCATTAAGGCGCGCATCTCATTTAAGGTCTTAAGCACAGTATACAAGGCTATGCATAGCAAAGGCTCGTCCCAACTCAAATCTTTGTTCCAATGGTATATTCCAGGGAGGACCTTGAGATCATCCACACAGAACAAACTAGTCTCGCCCAGATTCCGCAGATCCAGATGGGGCGGCCGCTCCTTCTCTGTCGCCGCCGCCAAACTCTGGAACTCTCTCCCCTTGGCCACCGTCAACGCAAGCTCTCTCCCTGCTTTCAAGAAACTCCTGAAAACCTGGCTGTTCCCCTCTTAATCTGCTGTTGCGCTCTTTCCCCTGTTTTTGTCTGCCTAGCGCCTTGACACCTTCGGGTATAGTGCGCTTTAAAAAAAAAAAACAGAAGCAACACCAGGATCAACACCTGCGTTTGGCACCCACAATGTGCCTGTGCCTTGATGTCATGACCGCAGCACTACCAACCCTGTCCCTTGTGGGACTGAGCACTCTGAAAATGTAAAAACTGTATCAGAAAGGTGTATGCCTAGGTTGCCACAGAGTGTAGAGAATCTGGCACTTCCCAAGAGGTGCCCAGGAGGAATCTATACTGTGAGGTAGAGAATCACCTCATAGCAGTATGTGCCCAAGATTGCGTCTGGCAGCCGAGGCACCAAATGTCTCATTGGCAAAAAGTATGCCTTTGACAAAAGAGCACCACACCTTGAGAAGACGACTGCCAACTGTCTCCACTTGGATGGGCCCCAGTGCAACTAATCAAAATTTACTGAAACTATGGGACTGGGCTTGGTTTAATCCCTGAGGCCCACCTATGCCTACAGAACACTGAATCCCAGAGGAGGGGTAATAGAAGTAGCCCCTGGTCTTCTGCGATGTTCAAGAAATGCACTGTATGGCTGGCAACCACTCACTGAAACCGGGACTGTTTCATGTAATGCATTCAGACGCCACTAACTGCTGGTGAACCCACCACCTGCAAGAAGGATCAATGCATCCCGGGAGCAGCACTAGTAAGAACGAGTGAGAGACTAAAAGGACAGAGCTCCCTAAGTGACTGTTAAGAGAGGTGGAAGGAGAGTGCTGCAACTCCAAACTAGAGACTACACCTCAAAAACCTGAGGACCCAGAGATTGAGCCTGGGGAGGAGGGGGTGGGTACAGTGTCCAGATGGGTGAGTACCCACTTTGAAATGCATAATATTCACATCCATCAATTAGGTATTCCAAGGTGATTGTAGTGTGTAGTAGTTTGCTATCACTGTCAAAAAGTACTTGTCTTTTATAAATAGAAGCACTATCTGGACATTTAACTTGTGCTGCTGGAAGTGGTGCTGACCACGAGTAACCCAGCACAAAACTCCATTAGAAGCCTGGGACTGCTTGCCATCACTACCACTGAGATTATAGTGCTGAAAGGTTTGTGCTTGTCCCAGTGTGCAGAGCCATATCTGTTGGAAGATCTCCTTAGATGAAGAGTCACACAAATAAGAGGTCGTAGGCAGTAATCCTTGGTGAACTTCTGGTTTAATCATGTACAAGGACTGTTCAGTCCAGAGGCAGGTAGAGAATGCCACAAGCATTACAACAACCGCATCATCCCCGCTCCCACCACATTTCAAACCATAACAAGAATGTGCACACGAGGAAGACACAAGCCCGGCAACACTGCCACGTTCCCGTCCACCTCGCGATGCACAGCAAGATAACACGAGCAGGAAAGCAAGCGTGAACCCAACACACCTTCCCCCCTTGGAAAAAACCCCCAAAAAACAGTGCAATAAAACAATGTAAAACGTAAGTCAGCTCATAACATAGTCTTGGAATTTCGCAGGAAGACGGCAAGATCTTACACACCTGGGAACAGGACCAGAATTGCACCTCAAATGAGAGTCTTGGCACACAGAATCCCTTTGTTCCCTGATGTCCAAGAAAACATTACTTCCAGAAGGTTGTATGATGGAACAACTACCACTTGAACAACTACAGTCTAAACAACTACTTCTTAACCACTACTTAGTCTAAACCACTAAAGTTTTAACAACAACTATTTTTTACAACTACTATGCCTTTACCATGATTGCCTTCACCCCATTAATGTATCTATTTTACAGGTAAGTATAAACCCATATTTATTTTTATATATATATATATATATATCTATATATATATATATATATATATATATATATATATATATAGATATGTGCAATGGGTTTGTATGTACCTGTAAAACACTTAAATTTCGTGGTAAAGGCATGCATGCTAAAGACATATGCTTTGTAAAATTAATATTGGTACATATTAACACTATATATATATATATATATATATATATATATATATATATATATATATATATATATATATATATATATATCCACATGAAAATCCAAGAGTGTCCAGTCACACCGGCACTACACAAGGACACAGACTCCACAGCAGTTGAAGTGGCAAGGTGTTTATTAATTAACCATCATTGTCCAAAGACGCGTTTCGGCCGCCAGACATGCGGCCTTGTTCACATGTTCATATATATACACACACAACCCTATACTCACTATTAATGTTATAAAATCCCTTTCCACCCAAAAAACCTACACCCACCCCAAACCTTAAAAATTTCATTTCCACCCAAAAACCTATACCCACCATAAAGCCTATGAATTCCCTTTCCACCCAAAAACCCACACCCACCTTAAACCCTAAAAATACCCTTGCAATCCCAAAACCCATACCAACCCTACAATTACCCTTGCAATCCCAAAAACCCACACCCACCCTAAAATTACCCTTGCCACCCAAAAACCATACCCACCCTTAACCCTAAAAATAAACTTGCCACCCAAAAACCCATATCCACCCTAAAATTACCCTTGCCACCCAAAAACCGATACCCACCCAAAATCCTAAAATTACCCTTTCCACCTAAAAACCCACACCCACCCTAAACCCAAAAAATACCCTTGCCACCCAAAAACCCATACCCACCCTAAAGCCTAAAATTACCCTTGCCACCCAAAACCCATGCCCACCCAAAACTTAAAAAGTACCTTTGCCACCCAAAACCCATACCCACCATAAATCCTAAAATTACCCTTGCCACCCAAAAACCATACCCACCCTAAACCCTAAAAATGCCCTTGCCACCCAAAACCCACACCCACCATAAACCCTTAAAAATACACTTGCAACCATATATATATATATATATATATATATTACACGTAATACTTACCTTTTAATACTTACCAAAATACTTACATTTTAAAGTATTTTTTTTTACTTTGTTTAAAAAAGAAACATCCACTCTTACGGCCATCCACCATTTTATCAATAGTAATACATCTGTTGTATACAATCCAAGAGTGCCATCTACTGGCCAGAGGTAGTTGTAAATGCATTAGTGGTTAAAAGACTCGTGATTCAGGTTCAGTCGTTGTTAAGGAGTCGTGCTTCAGGCCCTTCGTTGTCAATGAGTCGTTGTAAAGACCGTTTACCCTTCCAGAATCATCCAAACAAGACTTTTCTCCTTTGTACAATGAAACTCGATTTAAGTTCCATACACTACCACCATCCACTCTAACAGCATTCCTGTAGACGTTAATGACCTTCTTAGGTGATGACCAAACAGGATAACCCTTGCCGATCCCACCTTTCTTTTTGATACGTACAAGGTCACCAATAGCTAAAGTCTGTTTACTGACAAAACCTTGTTTCTTCCTCATCTCTTGTCTCATTTTGTCTTTATGTCTCAAAAAAGATAATTTATGGAGAGGGACCCCTTGTAACAGACCAGGGGAATAGGGTACTACCGGCAGGTAGAAGAAAAATTCCCTGGTACACAATTAGATTTTATACCCGGTTTCTAAATTCCCAGCAACAGAGATAAAACCCATGTGTTAGAACATATACAAAACTAAATATGACCAAACCAGATGTAAAGTATATATTAAAAATGTATTTTATTAAAACTCAGCAATCATTAGAATTAAAAACCACACAGAAATATCTGTGTATCACACTTGAAAAACAAATTCATATATCATGAACACATGTGTTTCGCATACATTTAAAAGAAACCTTGTTTCACTAAAAACAATAATTACAAAAACATTCACCCCTGCTTTCAGTGCTAAAAAGAAGAAGCCTATGCCTCAATTGAATGTACCAACAACACACAATTAACAGAGAGACAAATACAGACAGTGAATTTTGTCGTTAAGTGACACATCCGGGTTCAACGAGTTAGAAGCTAGTCCTAAGTACAATCTTATCGTTTTATATCTATAGGATAAGCTATTCCCACGGATTGTGATGAATGCAGCGTCAACGCGTTTCGATGGTTCAGTTTAATATCCCATCTTTATCAAGACCAACTATACATCTCTCTTTTTTTAGGCACTGATTGGTTGCCATAAATTTCAATCCTTATTTCATGTCATTGGAGCCTTAGTCCATTTGATTACATAGGCATATTCTTGTCCCTTGCTTCGAGGGGGCTCATAAACACAACGGTTGGATTCTGCTGGTTAATTACTTGGCCAACCCCGTTTTTCTCACCGATACTCCACGTAAACATAATTTTTTTTCTAAATGTTCAAAGGACTTGAATCTGTCCAAATCCTTCATCGTATTCTCCAACTTTCATTAATTTCAAAATTGCGTTTGTCCAGAAATAGACGTCCGCTATTCTAAGGTCCTTAAATCCGGATCGTAAAAAGCAATTTGCTTGCCGCTGTTCAGCCCCTCGTGTTCTGTATTTAAAATAGATTTCGCCTAAAAACAGTTGTCTCTCGCTTTCCCGTCGCAAAATTGCGTATAAGAGACTCCCGTGTAGCGGTGATTCGACCTCACGTCCTCAAAACGCCAACAGTTTCTTTTAAATGTATGCGAAACACATGTGTTCATGATATATGAATTTACTTTTAAATCATTTTGTCTTTATACATCTCAACTCTGTGTTGAACCTTTTCGTAGTCCACTTCTGAAAAATCACAGCTGTTACCTAGATTCTTTTTCAACCACCAAGGAACTAACCTCGTGCTGGGTTTGCGCCCTCTCAAAAGCTCAAAAGGACTAACTAAAGTCACAGAATTAGGAGATGTCCTATAAGCTAACAACATGGATTGCAAGGCATTACGCCAATTCAAACAACCCTTCACAGACAATTGAATAGCATCTTTTACAACGCAATTAAATCTCTCAACTTGACCATTGGCTTCCAGATGGAAAACAGCAATCCTTCTGTGTGTGATACCACATGTCTCAAAGAAAAGTTCCATCTCCTTGCTGATAAATTGGGGTCCATTATCTGTCACAATTTCTTGAGGAATGCCTGCCCTATAAAAGACCTCATCCAGAAACTCTATAACCTTTTCAGAAGTAACATCCTTCACCATTTTCACCTCCGGCCACTTGGAATAGTAGTCAATTAAACCAATACCAAAAGCTTTTTGTTTGGGTAAGGCAGCAAATGGTCCAATAATATGTAAGCCAAGCTTACGCCAGGGAGCTACAGGGAACTCCACGGGGTGAGGTTCAGGATGTAGAACTGAAGTTGACTTATCGCTGGAGGGACACTTGGCACACATCCTCACAATATGTTCAACTAATGAGTCAACACCTGGCCACCAAAAGCTCTATCTGACGCGTCTCCTTGTGAATGAAATACCTAAATGGCCTTCGTGGGCTATGCTCACAATAATGTTCCTCATCTTGTGAGGAGGAATGAATTTATCACCCCTTAAAATAATGTCATTTTCAATAGCAAGTTCATCCTTCACCGTAAAATAGCTCATCATGTCACCAGAAAGCTTCCTTTCCTCTGGCCAACCTTGTAAGATAAATTCTTTGACTTTACCTAATTTCACATCATTCTTCAATTCATTTTGCCAAACATTCTCTTGTACACAGGTTTGGTCACCACACACCAAATTGACATCGTGAAAAGCGAACGCAACTTCACAATCCTCTTCCTCGATATCCCCCAGATCAGTAAAAGGTGGAGGAAATCTGGACATGCAATCGGCATGTACATTTACTTTCCCTTGGACATATTCCAGCTGGTATTGGAAACTTTGCAGCCTAGATGCCAGTCTTGCAAGTCTAGCAGACATAGTGCGTCCACCACCAGGTGCCATCATGTAAACTGCCATCATGTAAAGGGGTTTATGGTCAGTTTTAATAGTGAACCTAGAGCCCCATAGAAAGGTTCTGAAATGTTCAGCACCCCAAACACAAGCTAGAAGTTCCCTCTCTATGACAGAGTAGTGTTTCTCTGCATCCCTCAAAGCTCTGGAAGCATATGCCACAATCCACTCTTTACCATTGTCCCTCTGGATTAACACACCACCCAAACCAGAGTTACTGGCATCAACCATAACAATGCATCTTTTCCCGCTAACAAACGGTTTTAAACAAGGGGCATTCACCACAAAAGTCTTCAGATTATTGAAAGCAACAGACATTTCTTCAGTCCATACAAACCTTGCATTTTTTTTTAGTAAACACCTAAATGGATCCACTTTGGATGCATAATTCGGAATAAATTTGGCATAAAATTCAGTGAGGCCCAGAAAAGCTACAAGTTGTTCCTTAGAAGTGATAATAGTAGCATTGGTAATGTCGTCCACATGGTTACGTTTGGGTTTGATCCCCAAACCACTGATGGAGTGTCCTAAATATTCCTCTTCCTTGGCTTTAAATTTACATTTGTCTAAACGAAGAGTAAGACCTTTGTTTGACAGTGCAGAGAAAACTTGTTTTAAGTTTAGATCATGTTCTTCGGCATTTTTACCATACACAAGTATGTCGTCTTGAAAAGCTATTGCGCCAGATAACCCTTCAAGAGACTCTTTCATTAATCTTTGAAAAACTGATGCCGCACTGGCAAGACCGAAAGGCATGCGACAATACCTAAAAAGGCCTTCAGGAGTAATGAATGCAGTTAAATTCTTTGATTCCTCATCCAAAACTACCTGGTGGTAAGCACTGGCTAGGTCGATGCAGGAAAATACTTGTGCACCAGCTAAAGTGGACACCATCTCGTGTAAATTAGGTAAGGGGTGGGCATCCACCCAAATGGCATTGTTCAAACTGTATAAATCAACACATAGCCTAAGTTCCCCTGAAGGTTTAACCGAAATCACCACCGGAGAAACCCATGGTGACGACTCGATAGGTTCTATCATATTTTTATCACATAAGTCCTTCAACATGTCCTTGAGTTTACTTCTATAAGAAAGAGGTACATTTCTTACTTTATGGCGAATTGGAACAGCATCATCACGCAGTTTAATACAATGCTTGAACCCTTGGTACTCACCCAATTTTCCACTGAAAACCATAGGATTTTTTTTTTTTTTAACTCAGAAAAAAGTTTGGGGTCGCAACACTCGTGTGCCTTGGGAGGTCCTACTACATAAACAGGAGGGTTGCCTCTGCGATCAAGTTTAATTCCCATTTGTGCTTGGTGTGGCCATCCTAAAAGGGACTGTCCTTATCTTGCTACATATACTTTACCAAATGTGTGACGTCCCAAAAATTCTAAATTGGCCCAGAAGTACCCAACTAAGTCAATTTTGTGTCCAGTATAGCCTCCTGGAGTAACATCAGGAGCAATCAATTCCCTGTTAGGCCACTTAATCTTTAAAATATCTTGGGAAATAATTGTGTACCATGCATATGAGTCTACTAGAAACTGCAAACTCACTCCTTCTATGGCAATTTTACAGGAAGGGAATTTGCTGATGCCTTCATCCCCGCACATGTTAATAACAGTATTGATGTCATGTTCATGAGTGTCAGAATTGCTGTCACACTCGTCAAAACACTGTATCATGTTAACTTTCTTGAGCAAAGACCTACAAACTTTACTAAAATGACCTTTCTTACCGCATTTTGAACATGTTCTATCAACAGCAGGACAACACTTTGAGTTAGCTAGGTGCCCACTGCTACCACATCTATAACAAAATAGAACATTCTTTCTACTTTCCATTTTTGTCCCTTTGTACTTCCCTTCAAACTTTTGGACATGCTCAACTCTTTGCATAAAGTTCTTCTTTGGTTTATTGGAATTTTTAGAAACGCTAAAAACTTCATTTTTCTCATTACCCCTCATTTCCTTAACAAATTTCTACGAATGTTCAAAAGACTTGGCTGTATCAATGGCAGCATTTAAAGACATATCAGATGTAGTCCACAATCTTTCCTGCACTTTTTTGTTATTTGTCCTCATTAAAATCTGGTCTCTAAGTACTTGTTCATAAGAAATGTGTTCAAAGTCACATGTTACAGCTAGAGATCTTAAAGCTGACTCAAAGTCTTCAATAGATTCCTCAGGTTGTTGTTTCCTAGAATAGAATATAAACCTCTCCATAACAACATTTTTCTTTTTCCCATACCTCAAATTAAGTTGCATCGAAGCGTAATTATAAACATCAATATTGCCAGGATTAACTAAAGGAGGCAGGTTTTTAAATTCTTTTAGCCCAATTCCCCCTAAACAGTGCTTCAAAAGTGCTAACTTGCATTCAGGCTCACATTCTTCTCCTTCAAGCACCTCAACATATGCTAAGAAAACAGGTTTCCATACCTCCCAATCCATTGAAGGTTCACCAGGAGTCGCTAGGAACGAAGGAGGAGGAACAATGCCAGACATTGCTAAAATGAGTGAGGAGGAACAGCAGTAATAAGTGCAATTGTTGTAAGAAACAGGACAGAAAAAAATAATAATAAATAAATGACTTCACTAGTTGTCCAAATAAAATTGGTAGGGTAACCCTGGGTAAGCCCAAGACAGAATGTCTGCTCGCTGCAAGATGAAAGTGGTAGGTAAAAGGAGAGTTCACAATAAGTCTCTGTGAGTAGCTGTTCCAATGGAGATGTTCAATCAGTAGCGAACGATGTAAAATAAGAAAGAGAATAAATAAAAAAAACAAGGTGATAATGTAATATTATTACCGCTATATTTGAAAGTTCCAGAGAAGTGTGCATATCACTGAAAGTAAAATATGCACAAATGAAGCCGGCTCCATGAGTGAAACAGATAATGCGCGCTGTGTAGAGATTAAATATGGCCGCCGAGGGAGGTCACAATTCGTGACCCCGCGCCATGACATAAGTATGTGATCCAGCGCTGAGACGTCAAAAGAGCTCAAATCCTTCTTGACAATCCAGTGGGCATGCGCGTGGAGTTAGCATGACGATCCAGTAGACATGCGCGTGGAATAGGCACATAGCAAAACACGCTATGGCAGAAGTGAAGATTCCACGCTTGCCGGTAAGAAATGGCAGTTGTAAAATTCAAGCAAAGAAACTTTTCCAGTAAATGTCCGCTGCACAATAGTAACTCCAGCAGACAGTAGCAAGGTCCAGAAAGAGCTGTATGCAGTGACAGCCAACACTGCTGTAGGTGCAGAAACGCAAAGTAGTCACAGGATACCGCCAAGAAACCGATTCAGGAATAATCCACAGAAAATGAGATAAACATAGTCCACCATGTAGTAAACAGGCTCTGAGAAGTGGTAGATCAACCAAGATGCGTCACTTCAATCACAAGATCTCACTCTTGATAAGGGAGATACCCAATGTAAATATAAAGGAAAACAAATAGTCCTTGAGAAGATAACGCAGTTCAGTGCCCGCTCGTCGCCAGTGTTGGAAGATCTCCTTAGATGAAGAGTCACACAAATAAGAGGTCGCAGGCAGTAATCATTGGTGAACTTCTGGTTTAATCATGTACAAGGACTGTTCAGTCCAGAGGCAGGTAGAGAATGCCGCAAGCGTTACAACAACCGCATCATCCCCGCTCCCACCACATTTCAAACCATAACAAGAATGGGCACACGAAGACACGAGCCCGGCAACACTGCCACGCTCGCGTCCACCTCACGAATCACAGCAAGATAACACAAGCAGGAAAGCAAGCGTGAACCCAACAATATCAGGACAGAACAGTGGGCAGTAGAGGCAAACAACTTGCTCAATACCACCAAGAAACCATGACCTTCTCCTGTTACCGCAAGACAAAGATTATCCCCGTCCCTTTAAGACATGTACGGAAGGAGGATCTTAGAATGTTGGGCATGGACTGGACTGAAAGAGTTGCAAAAAATGAAAAAAAAACTAAGAAGTTATTGTGGCGAAATCTTCCAGTGGCAGAGAACAAAGAGCTGGGGCAACGCAAGTGTCGGATGTCAGGTGTGAGTAGTTCATGCAGTCCTAGTTTTTGTATTCTTTTTTGCAAACACTTTATTCAACTATAGTCATACAAAATTATATGCAAATACTTATGACATTTTGAAATATATAATACCACACAATGATATCAAATATATAGCAAGGCATGTTTTCATCACATAATCAACATACACTGTACATTCAAACAATATAATGGATTTAGGGTCTTGGAAAGACTCTATGTAGATATGGCTGTCTGCATGGATCTTCCTAGCATGTTATAACAGAAAGCATATATGATACCCTTTATTGAAGGCAATAAACCCAAAAGATGAGAGGAGAAGGATAGAGAAAGGTAGGAGGGGACAGGTGTCCATGAATGTATGTCAAAGGCTAGGTCCCATTTTCACAAAAGGCCGATCTTTTGAGAGGCATGGTGAGTTTCTTGGAAGTGACTGCATTAGCATGATTTAACAACATTTGAATGTAATAGTGTTTGTGGAGTAGGGTCGATAGATGGGGGCACCGGAAGCTGGCACCCTTCCCAATTGGGTAAATGTTTCCCCTCCGGCGAAGGTGCAAGATGCGGTTGCTCCAGGCAGCCAGCCATGGGTGCCCACAAGGCAGAACGAGACTCCTTGGGTCCAGTCACGATATTCTCGACAACAGAGTAACTTGTAGCGTGGGTCTTAGGAGAGGGAGTGAAACAAGAGGTATGCAGTTACGAAGGAGGGGATCTGGAAGGTCAATGGGTGCGGAGATTCCAGGTAGGAAAAGGAAGGTAGGAAGGGGATAGCTCCAATAAGGAGCAAGGGCCCTCACACAACCCGAGAGGTGTCATGTTTCATCATAGGGCAGCTCCTCGTTGGGCCGGTGCTGCAATGCCCAACGGGCCCTGCAGGGGGGCTCTTTGCTGGAGGTCTTCTATGTTGTTTGCCGACATGCCCTAGAAGATGGGGTGTTGGAGCGGATGTGTAATGAGTAGAGTGGGAGTGAAAGTGAGTCTAAAAATAGCTATGAGTGTCCGAAGATACTTTATTCGCTGGATACTGATGCTATGATTAAAACTGACTAGGAGAGTCGTGGCTGGCGAGGAGAATTAAACCTGAGCAGCTCAAAGTGTGTGGGGTGACAAGTGAAAGTGGTCAATACGTCGACATGTTTCATGCCTTGATTCTCCAAAAGGATGAGCGACATTTCATCAGGACCGAGGGGGAGAAGACCTCATCTACTCTAAAGTAGGTGGGGCGGTCAAGAGGGTGTCCTAGGAGGTACCGTCCCTGTGATATGGATTCGTGTTTAATCCAGAGAACAAGGAAGGTGTGGGTGTGGGTAATGGCTTCCTTCTGGCAAAAAACCTGGAGGGAAAAAAGAGAGATACACAAAAAGGGTAAGGAAACACTGTATCACAATGGGGAGGATCCTGTGACGCAACACACTGATGTGGGAAAGGTAATTGCAATGATAAAACCATCATGTGTGACACAGTGTTAAAGGTGACCGGCCGACCTGTGGATAAGAATAAAAACATGCATGGTACATACCGGTTAATCGTGTACATCCTGAGACAGGTACATGTTGTTGTCATGTACTAGGGTATATATGGGATCAAAAATTAAAATCCGGTTTTTGTAAAGCGCGAACTACTCACCCTTACAGGTCTCAAGGCGCTGGGGGCCGTCGTGGAAATTAAGTGAGCTATTGCCCAGAGTCACATGGTGCTGGGCTGATCTGCTGCCGGAGCCTGGGATCGAACCGTGAGCCCTATGCTCCGAAGTCAGCTGCCCTGGCCGCTGCACCACACCTCTCCACTCAGCCTATGGGGGACGGTAGAGCCCTACCGCCACAACAGTGTCCCCTGGCCAATCTGTCTGAAAGGAGGGGTAGTGGTGAAGGGGGGTACGGGGAGAAGGGACCGGACTCACCTAAAAGGGAATGTTGGTTATCCCCAGCCTGGATGTCCGAATCTCCCGCAACACTGGCGAGGGTGAACCACCTATAGTATGGAGGAAGTGGTAGTGAGTAGGGGTGTAGTATCAAAAAGAGGAGTACAAGCCATGTTGTGGACTGGAAGGTGGGCCGGGCAGAGTGAGTGCTGCTGTGCTCAGTCCCCTAGTCAATGACTGTGGGGGAGGCCACGCGGGCCATGGTGGTGTGTAGGTAGACTGCACCAAGGAAGGAGTGTGTGGATCGAAAAAGAGAGAAAGCCGGGGTATTTAAGTGTTGCAAGTATCAAAAAAACCAATGTCCCACCACGGAGTGACTACACATATGGGGGTCGAGGAGCAGGGTAGAGGATCGATGTCTAGATGACTGCATGTCTTATTGCAGTTTCGTGGTTCATAGTGGTAGGTCGCTGCATATAGAAATAAGGGGGTAGCCGTTCGGAAATGGAAGAGTGCCGGGGTATTAGCGCACCGTGAGTGGTGGAGGTGCGGCAATGAAGGCTGGTAGGGAGGGTAATGGTTATGGCCGGCGGCTGGCTGTAACGGTGCAACTACACACCGGCAGTCGAAGTCACACTCGGAAGGTCACTGCCAAGTAGGCTGTGAGGGGAAGGAGGAAGCTCTGGTTGCCAGTGTTCGGCCACCACTTGATACCCTGTGACTGGACGCTGTCTAAAGACATCCAGGGGGCGATGGGGGAGCGGTGGAGTTTGTAAGTGCTCTGGAGGGTGTGGTGGGGTGACGTGTCCCGTGGGGAAGTCGCACGGTTGGAAGAGGGCGACAGAGTGGAGGAAACCTGCCTGTAGACTATGGAGGGGAGTGGGGGCACGCAAGAGCAGATGGAGCATGCTGGAGGAGCTCAAGTCGTGTAACCAGGGGAGCTCTAGTGCCAGCTGTAGCAGAGAGGAGCCTCCACTAAACAAAACCTGATGAGGTGATGAAGGAGCCCGCCATCTCGGCACTGCATGGCTGGTTTGGGGGGGTAAGGCAGGGAAGTGAGGAAATGCCCAATCTGTGGTTTCGAGGCAAGGAAGGTCGCCCCCGGGAATCGCGTTTACTCACCGGGGTATCGGGGTTCCTGCTCGAGAGACCTACCCACATCCTGATGCCTGGGGAGATGACAGGACGGACAGTGGGCGGTCTTAAGTAACGCCGGAAGCTTGGAAGCGTGTACAGGAAATGGAAATAGACACATGAGATGGCAAAGAAAGGGCATCATATTGGAAGAAGGGAGAGGAAGAGGCGAAGTGGCTGCCATCTTGGAGTGGAGCCGGGCTATGGAACCACCAAATAGAATCATGAAAGTATCGTTCTAGGGGGATCATGCTAGGTCAAATATGGGTGGAGGCCAAGGGGTGGGGGGCCACCACAAAGCGCTTCGAGTTAGGACCGGGGAAGGAGCCTGCTGAGGGAAGCTGGGGCAATGAGGGGCACCGGTGGGACACAGGGCTGGGGAGTCTACACACAAGTGTGGAGGGCTATGTTTACGTGAAAGTTAGGGGAAGTGAGGGCTGGCGTGGCGCTATATCAGACCACTGTTGTATCAAATGGAGGGTGAGCAGGGGGTGTCAGGCTGTAGGGTGTCGAATTTCACAGATAATCAGTGGCCCACCTCGGACCATGGCTTGTCATCGTTCAGTCCTGTAGTGTGTTTAGAGAAGCGGAAAACCCAGCTTTGTTCTTTGTTAAAAAGAGCGGGTTGGCTGATATTGGTAAAGGACTCTAGTATTGTCCATTGTATCTCGTCATTTGTGTGATGCATCTCAATGTAGTGGGAGAGCATTTTGGATCTGGATATACCGAACCTGATGTTACTACGGTGTGCTGAGATTCTAGTCTTAGCAGCCCTGGTCGTCATACCAACATATTTTTTCCGACAAGGGCATTTGATAAGGTAGACACAGTTGTGGGTATTACAGTTGGTGTGGTACTTTTGGGTTCAAGTGAAGTCAGGACTCAGTGTGACTTCCTTGGAAGGACGGTTGAAGGGGCACATGCTACACGACCCCTAGTGTGTATACTCCGAGGAGAGGGAGCCAGCGACCTTGGACTGAGGCTGCGATGTCAGGCACTGTCGTCCTCCCGATCTAGAGGTCAGAGACAGTCTAGGCTGCCAGCTTGGGTCCCACAGACTCTGAAAACTTCCCCCAACAGCCCTCGGACACCACATGCTACGGAGTGCGAGCTAGCACAGGTTTCCCCTTATAAGCTCGGGTCCCTTGGACTCAACAAACTTCCCCCCCACTCCTCATACTCCTCGCGCTATGGCAACCACAGGTTCGCCACTGATCATTATGATCACTAACGCTGCTGCTGCCGGACACAGGCTTGATTACTTGACACACGTGGCGATTGAAGTACTCTAGTTAACCATACTGGAGCCCTAACTTTTTCATGAGACCTAATTCCTTGACATTGGAGATGTAATACGTTCTGCTTGGACTCAGGAAATAGTGATACTTTTTACAGGCTAAAGGCACTCTAGCTAACTACACTGGAGGCCTAACCACATCATAAGATGCATTTTCTTGAAATTGGAGATTAAGTGTGTTACGCTTGGGCTCGTTTAAGCGTGATACTCTTTTCAAGCTATAGGCCTCAGTTGTGGAAGCTACGACCACTAACAGGGACGCTCTATAGCAATACACTTGGGTGGATTCTACTGACTGAGACGAGATTCTGCCTTTCTTACCTTTGACCTGAAGAAGCCCTTTGTAGGGTGAAACGCGTTGGCTGTTTTCTACGTGTATATAAAGAGACTTTTGGAGAATAAAGACTTGTAACAAAAACAACGTCTGCAGAATGAACTCTGCTTCACGCGAACTGTAACCTTTGACTTTTTGGGTATTGCCTCTCATCTGCGTTTCAATCAGCCTCTAGTTTATGGATGTGTTATCAGGAATGCACAGATGTAGCTGTCCCCCCAGCACCCATATGTGGATTGTAGACAGGCTGACAGGCACACACAGCCATGAGCACAGAAATGCCCACTTTTCCAAAGGGGTATTTCCACATTAGTAATGTTAAATCCACACGCACCACCGGAGAGGATTTGCCATTACCAACTCATCGATACCAAACACCATACTGCCACTCTTCTGCACGTAGGAAATACAGCTAAATAGTCTTCCCACAAATCCCTCATGACAATCCAATGCGAGAAGTAGGCTCTACCGTACCGATCACACCATCTGTTGCCATTCACTACCAGTGCATGCAGCGCACAGACGCACATACCCTACCTCTTCCTGACACCACGCCCTGTCCCTTGGGAGTTCTCCCATATAGTAAGAGACATGCAGAACCTTGGCAAGTAGCTTTTTAAATGCCAAGCCGAATAACAGTAACCTGCACACACATGCCACATCACGGCAAATCTGTGGCACATTTGAAGAGTTACTTTCATGGGTGGCACAACCAGTGCTGCAGGACCACAGAAGAGCATTTGAGTTACATGCTCTAGGTATATGTCTTACCCTTAGACAAGGGACTTACAGCTAACTCAAATCAGCCAATCATGTATACACCAATCATCAGTATGTATATGACAAGCACAGTGCTTTGGCACTGAATGGCAGTGTCAAGAGCTCTCAAAGTCCTAAGGCTAGCACCTAGATCAGTAGAAAACCGGGAGGGACAAAAAGCAAAATGTTGAGTGAAAGCACCCTAGAAAGGGCCATTTCCTTGCAGACCTTTATTAGAATCTGTCTTGATAAAAAGGGAGCAAATGACCCTAATATTATATGTGAACCAGCATTGATTGTACTGTGAGTTCTTTGCTTCCTTGTTTGGATGTAGTGCCTTTCTTACCCACCTATCTCATTCGGGGGGTTCGGAATCACTAATATCAATGGGTACAGTGCACCATAAGGTGCAACGTTAGCACACTTCTGGATTTAAGTGGATCTCGGAGAGGTCTGGAAAGTAGGTGGCAGGATGAGTAATGAAGTGTGTAACCACTGTTTATCATCAAGTGAGTTTAGAGGAAAGGTGTGTCTATCTTTGGCACAGTTAACAGTGTTGCATAAGTGAAATAGTTTCATACTTCACCAGTGTTATGATTTTCTTCCAGGGGCAATCTAGATTTGTCTCTGGATTGCACTAGGAAGTCCGATGCAGGCCCTCTCAGTCTGATTGCTGCTTCCTTGTGGATCTCTTTTGCTTGCTGCTGTATTTGGAGTTTGTTTTCTTGTGTGGTTTGCTACCAATGTCTTTCTGTGAGGGTGGATCCAGTGCATGGCCTACTTCCATCGCGGGATCATCTAATGAGTTCAGAAAATCTTCCAGGTCTCCAGAGTCTGTATATTCTGCTGTCTTCCCATCAATTGTAATGATCAGTATTGCAGGATCAAGCAATCTGTATTTAATGTTCTAGTGCTTTAACCTAGGCCTGAGGAAGAGAATATTTTCCTTTGTTTGCCTCAAATGAGTAATCAGCTGCTACATGTACTGGTCAACCCTCGAGGAAGAACAGACCATTTTTCCTTTTTTCTCCTTGCAGAGTCATCCTGGTCTGTTGATGTTGCAGGAAACCTACAATAATCAGCCATGGACTGTCTTTATTTTGTGATTTGACCCAGTTTGCTCTCTGGAATTATATAGTCTGTCGACTAGTTCCAGGATGACTGGGGGTGAGTGTCTGAAAAGTTTCAGCGCTCCGTCCATCATCTCCTTTTGTTTGCTTTGTTCACCCTAAGTTGGCAGGGTATGCCCAGACGTGGGTCCCTTGCTCACTTTGCCACTGGATTCAAGCTAGCCTGGCTGATGAGGGCTGTTAGCCCGAAACCGGTCCCAGGATGCTTGTTTGCGGTTCAGGGAAGACCTGGCTTGGCAGTTCGGGCTGGACTGTTCCCATGAGGCACAGGGTCAAGACTGATTTGCATATAGCTGGGTCTGAACTGAGGTGGCGAAGTGCGATAAAGAATGATGATGGATGCAACCCAGATCTGTGACTGGGGGTGAGTGTCTGAAAAGATTCAGCGCTCCGTCCATCATCTCCTTTTGTTTGCTATGTTCGCCCTAAGTTGGCAGGGTATGCCCAGACGTGGGTCCCTTGCTCACTTTGCCACTGGATTCAAGCTAGCCTGGCTGAGGAGGGCTGTTAGCCCAAAACCGGTCCCAGGATGCTTGTTTCCGGTTCAGGGAAGACCTGGCTTGGTAGTTCGGGCTGGACTGTTCCCATGAGGCACAGGGTCAAGACTGATTTGCATATAGCTGGGTCTGAAGTTACTGAGGTGGCGAAGTGAGCTAAAGAATGATGATGGATTCAACCCAGATCTGTGACTGGGGGTGAGTGTCTGAAAAGTTTCAGCGCTCCGCCCATCATCTCCTTTTGTTTGCTTTGTTTGCCCTAAGTTGGCAGGGTATGCCCAGACGTGGGTCCCTTGCTCACTTTGCCACTGGATTCAAGCTAGCCTGGCTGATGAGGGCTGTTAGCCCGAAACCGGTCCCAGGATGCTTGTTTGCGGTTCAGGGAAGACCTGGCTTGGCAGTTCGGGCTGGACTGTTCCCATGAGGCACAGGGTCAAGACTGATTTGCATATAGCTGGGTCAGAACTGAGGTGGCGAAGTGAGATAAAGAATGATGATGGATTCAACCCAGATCTGTGACTGGGGGTGAGTGTCTGAAAAGATTCAGCGCTCCGTCCATCTTCTCCTTTTGTTTGCTTTGTTCGCCCTAAGTTGGCAGACGTGGGTCCCTTGCTCACTTTGCCACTGGATTCAAGCTAGCCTGGCTGTGTAGTGTCGCTCCTATTTCCCTAATAGGCTCTGCGCATTGGAATAATATATCCTATAGGTTTGACATAGGACTAAGGTCAGTTTGTCCCTATCGAGTATATTAAACTTAATTACTTGTGCCAGCTAGCTCAGAGGCCACTAGAAACTCCTTGACAACAAGAAGGGAGTAGTTTCTGGCCGCCGCAAAACATGACCACTGTGTTTCCCTTTAGAATCAGAATGTGTCCCAGAGTCGTGGAAACAATAGATAACTATTTCACTCAGCTCAGTCGTGCATGCTTAGTTTTCTCCAAATTACACAGAAAGAAATAGACGGGCGTTTCAATAAAAGATTTATTGAACAGTCTTGTTTCTGGTGTAAGTAAAATGAGCTGTTATGATCATAAGACAGTATGCAAGATAAATAATGTACAGTGTGAGCAGTAGAAATAAATAATACTGCGAGAGCATTATCTTTTAGTACATATGCATTTACATAAATAACACAGACTAAAAATGCGAGTACTCATACGATGCGTTTCTAATCTAGTTCTACCCCAATGTACCTAACCTAAACTAGGTATAGGGAGAGGTATGAAGTAGGTGTAGTATTCCTTACTATGGTATACTAAGAGTATGTTAAGCCTAGTATGCCTAGTATGCCAAGACTCCCTCTAGGTTCTAGTCTGCTCCATACCTGAAGAATGAGAGAGGTAGGAATCTCTTTGCCAGACTCGAACTCCAACACCCCGCAAGGGAAGTCAGATCACTGGAAGCTGGACTCTCTGCGTGCAGGGATGACAGCGTCTTCTCAGTGCGTCAGGCCGGGAAACGGGCTCCTCTGAAGTCGAGGTCTCCTCTGATTTACAGGGGCTAGGGAAGGTATATTTATACCTGAGAATTACCTCAGAATGTTAGCATTGACGTGAGTCGGACAGCGGAAGACGTCATGAATGAACCCCTAAGGAATAATGGTTCATGCATAATATATGAGTCCTTGAAGAAATCAATAGTCCTGGACTAGGGAAACTCCCGCAGCCTAAGGGTCTGTTCTTCAAGAACTCGTTGTGACGTTAGGGTGGACGGATGTCAGAGACCATGCCTGTATTTGGAGTGCACGGTTTAATGCCTAAATAAGGGCTGGGATTTTATACCTATATAAGGGCAGGGCGAATTGTGCCTATATAAGGACATGATACTGGAAAGCCCGTTTATGGACACCCTAAGAGGAATACAACACCCACTCCACTTTCGTGTGTACGATAATACTAAAATGCTAAACATTTAAAATGCTAAACATTAAATGGAGTACTGCATATTTAAAAAAATATATTTCTTAAAAGCATTTAAAAAACATAATAAAAAATGCAAAAGGTACTGTACATTTGAAGCATTGCTTTTCATTTCAGGCATATATTTAAAATAAAATGCAATATGAATGAAAAAAGCAGTAATATTTACATGTGACAAAAAAATGATCGATAAGTTTCTTAAAAATCAAAGTCATTTCATGTCATGAAAATTAATGAACTGTTTTAGACACACAAGATGACTAAGTGTCCGTGGAAGTATCTTGAAGTCTGTATTATAAGGCTAGTTCTACTTTAAGCAGATTGAAGTGCCCTTTTCGTTCGAAAAATGGGGAAAAGTTCAATTTTGGTAGAGTTCCAAGTTGTTTTGAAAAATGAAGGCCAAATTGTTACTGCATCTCTGGAACACTGTATGCTGAATCAGAGTCAGTTTACGGGTCTGGTGTAAACATGAGATCATCTACTTCTATAGACAAAACATCGTCCACTGTAGTTGGTGTCAGTTGGAACACCTCGTGTAGCAGATTAATTGCACAGAGATGTGAAGCTTCGCTTCCAGCATAGGGTGCCGCAGCAAAGTTCGCGTCCGTTGTTACCTGTGTGCCTGTAGATCTTTCTCGTACCTCAGCAGCAGCCGGAAGCATCTGTGAGATCTCAATGAATGCTGACAGCAGGATTGGTAGCCTCTGGGGACAACACAGAGCATGGGCCGTTATCGGGACCAGCAGAGTATCGACATCCTTTGGCGTAGCTGATGGAAATGTTAGACAGGTGTCCAACACGCATTCTTCACCGCATAGCAGGCATCGTAGAACAGGTAAGATGCAATCTTGCCAGATTGGTCTGAATGACAGGAACCAAGTTGTATTAAGGTCCCGTAGACGAGTCATGCCCAATAGCTGTATTATTCGCTCACAGCACTTTCGTTCAAGGAGAACTTTCTCCATTTCGCTCGGAGTGATGTCTGCGAATAGGCTGGCCATAGCGCAATAGCAGGAAGAGAAATAGAATTCCGGCAACAAGTGCTAGAATTAATGGTATGCCACCAAACACCGAATGTGCAAAGTTCGGGATGATTCCGAGTATTGCCTGGAAAGGTGCTAATAGACCGGTACAGATGCTCTTAAATACATGTATAATTCCACTTGTATCAGACATGTTGAAGATACGTGTTATCATTTCAACGAAATGTATAGGGCAGTTTGTACGTATTAAAGTCTGTATCTCAGCCGAAGTCCTTGCTACTTCTAGATCATAGGTTTCTTTGGTCGAGGTCAAAGGCACTGTTTGCTGTAAAAGCATGGCTTTCATTCTGCTCAAAGTATCAAATCTTATAAAAGAGACGTTCAGCGAAGGCCATAGAGGCGACTCCCTGACTGTGTCTATTGGGGCAAACAATACTTGCATACAGCAAGTGACCCTGGAGTTGACCGTTGCTAGATATGGGATGCCTGGCAACATGCCGCAGCAACTCTGATCATTCAACATGAGGTAACTCCCATTAGAAAGTTGTCCAAACGTTGGATTAATCACAGCAGCTGGTGTACCCTGCTGATGGCAAGACAAATTTGCCACAGAACCATTACAAGCCCTGTGTAAAGAAATGTCCTGGCATATAAGTGAACCGCTCAATGCACGTTTACAGCGTGTACCGCTTAAAAACACTTCACGATCCCCACTCCAACATCTATATGTATACGGTAAATCCCAAGATGTCCTAATGTATTCCTTACCTAACCTTTCATATTTGCCTGCTTGCATTTGTCTGAGGCAATACTGAAACTGAAAAGTACTCACAGGTAATGTTATTTTGCCATGAATAAGCCATTCTGTAGCTGGTTTTTCTGCCACTGTGAATGGTAATTTTTCCAGTTTTTCAATGCTCAGCACTGTATACTTTGCTCCTCTTTGTGCCAGTTCGATCTGTTTATCAGTTAGATTGTATTCTGCAAACAGAGCCGAAGTGTTGATGAAACACCAAGGCACATAGCCCGCTCGCAAAGATTGCAGCGTCCAGCTTAATAACATAATAGAACGTAATTGAGACTGGCCTTGCTGTAACATCGCCAAATCTTGTTCTAGTATGTCGATAGCAGAGGATACAATGCCATCCAATAAATAAATTCTGGAGGACAAAGTTGTTAACCCATTGTCGACAATAGAGAGTGTTTTCTCTAAATTAATACGATCAAGTTCACGTATTCTTTCTGCAGCCTCGATCTGTGATACTTTCCATGCTTCATTATAGGCAGCATAAATGCCGGCATATATGAAACGTTTTTGACGCGGTTGTCTTGGTCCAAGCAAGAATTCCCTAAGGTCTGCGTCCTGTTTAAGTAAGGTTAAGTGTTGTTTCACATCCTGTAGTGTAGACTTATGCAGCCAATCGAGGCATAATTTTCCTACACTGTATGTTGTTACTACCCCCGGATGTTGTCTTTGAACGTATCTTGGGTCTGGCCTATGAATAGTAAAGCCCTGAGTTTTATTCAGGAATCTTTCCTGATAGTTATTCGTGTCTGTGGGCCAGATCAACCATTTTTTCCAATCAGGATTAGATCTGTTGAGTTGTAGTATATTGTCAACTGTCACCACTGCCTGTGTATTATTATCTCTGGCAGGTGTTGGTACAGAAGGTGTGTTCATTTCTTTGATCTTGGCTAATCCAAGACAAGATGTTTGTTGGATGGTTTCATTCAAAAACATTATTTGTTCAGGGATGATACAGGCTCTAAATAAAGCTTCTATCCCCTGCACTTGCCATTCTTTAGTACCCCACACAGTTTTTGTGTCAATTGTGCCTTTCCAAAAGTCGAAACCCTGTCTAGACAGTTGGGCATTCAATAATTCAGAGTAAATCTGTTTTGTATTTGTTAACATAATTTTCAGCCCTGTCTTGTTTACATTTTTATAGTAAAACATTTCTGGATCAGATGTATTGTAACCTGAAAAATATGGAAACTTGTTGGCAAATGTTTTTGAACTACCGTGTGGTGGTGTAGGACAATGCTCCCATTGGTTAAACATAAACACATTTCTTGGATATGCAGATTTATGCAAATAATGATGACCATAGTGGTTATAACAATACAGTTGTTCATAGTCTGATGAACCCTCTAAATATTCATGTTTAGAAAATGTAGCAGATTTTTCTAGGTCAAACATTATGTAATTCACAGTCTCAAAGTCCCAATCATCTGAATAGGTACTGGACGTAATTAGATCACTTAGTGAAATTTTAAACAAATGTGGAATGTTCAATTGTTCCGTCGGACCGAAGATTTCAAAATCTGTTTTGTCCCACACTATACCATCCTGTATAGGAACAGCTGTGATGTTCACTGATGACAAGTCTCTTGCTTCACGATGGGAAGATTTATGAGGTTTCAAAAGTACGTTCACGCCTTTTCCTTCAGTATTCACATGGATGTATCTGCCACTTATAAGCACGCTCACAGTTGTTACCAAAGCTAGCCAGAGCAGGAAAACAAAAAGTCCAGATGTAATCCAGAGTTCAATCCATGGAGAAACCAAATAAGTCTTTTTCAGAAAGTGAAGAAAGTCTTGTACTTGCTGCTTGAATTTCAATGATGCTGGCGTCGTTTCAGGTTCACTCGGATCTTCTGAGAACGTATCAAAGTTAATGAAATAGCCAGAAGCAGTTCTATCCATTGTTGGAATTGCATCAGGATTTGTAGAAATCACTGGAACCAGTTCATCACTTGCCACATTGGTGTAGACAGGTGTTTTTGGACAAACTGTTACTTGGTTGTCAAGAGGGGTGAGTTCCATAGCGTTGTTGCTTAGTCCTCCATCTGTTACAGCTGAATTCTCGATTGTTATCAGTCTTTCAGTCTGAACCTCTTGGATAGTAGCGAGAGGAGTGCATCTGCTACTAGGTCGGAGTCCACGAGGCCTACTATTTAGTATTGGCCACATACTGTGGTTTGATCAGGTCGATGGACACAAATCTTTTCTCCTTTCTTCCAGCAAGGGGCGGCAGAAGTACTGTTCTTGTTCCTTGAACTGCTAGGACAGGTACTGGTTGTCTGTAAGAAGGTCCAAATTCCTTCTTGTCCGCAATCTTTTCTCTGACTAGATCCCCAACTTTTGGAATCCAGACAGGCCTTGCTGGGACCGCCGATTTTTCCCCAGTGGTGGTTGGCTGTAGGAATACGTTGCTTTGTTTCGTTCTTAATTTATTGAGTTCCTGTAAAACAGCCAAACGATCTTTGATATCAAACGGTTTATTTTCCACCACTGTGCCTACGTGTTCAAGGTCTGGTACCCACATTCTTGTCCCAAATAGGACCTCATATGGAGTGACCCCCTAGAGAACTTCTTGGCAGATTATTCAAAGAGCGTTGAACCCCACTAAGGTGTTTGACCCACCCATCACCCGAACCTAATACCCTAGCTGTTATAGACTGCTTTATGTCCCGGTTTTTCCTTTCCACAACCGAATTTCCCTCAGGATGGAATGGAGAGGAGTACCGCAATGCAACGCCCAGACTGGCCATGGCTTCTTTGTAAGCCCGAGAGCTAAACGCAGGACCCTGGTCAGAATGTAGCGTGCCTATTGCGTATGTGCCGATAAAGACTCGCAAATCTTTTATAACAGTTCGAGCGTCAGCTGAGCACTGAGGCCATAACCATAGGAACCTAGAGCATGAATCCACTGCAACCATGATATATTTATAGTTACCGTCCCTTTGCAAGGGACCGCAGTGGTCCAGGTAAACACAAGCTAATGGTTTGTCTGAAATTAACAGGGGTGTCTGCGCAGGACGTTTTACTGTTGAGACTTTCATCTGTTGGCAAATATCACATTCTAAAACATAGTTTTTAGTTTGTTTCCGAATGCCAGGCCACCAATATCTTTGCTTGAGTAAAGATACTGTCGCTGAAACACCTGCATGGGCAGAAGCTATCCCTTCGTGTGCTGCTAGGATTAGTCCTAATCTGCGTTCCTTGTTTGGAATTACCCTATCCCCCACTCCAGGGATTCGAGCAAAAGGAACGTTGTTCGCATCAATTACATAAGAGTACTTGAGTGGAAACATTTTTGGTAACGCTGCACTGCTGCCTTTGCTTGATGCATTGACAGCCAACATTATCTCACCATCTATTTTTGTTTTTGAACGAGTGATCGCAGCTACGGAAGCCGTCTGAACAGCCCCCTTTGCGGCTTCGTCAGCCAATGAATTCCCTGCAACGTGAACGCCATCACGTTGATGACTCAGTGTGTGGATCACGTGAGCCTTTGGTAGTTCGTTTTTCAACTGAACTACTTGTTCCCAAAGCATTTTGTGCTTTATTGTGCCACCTTTCGCATCTTTGAAACCATTTTCAAGCCAGTTTTGTATATAGTCATTATACGACTGAACACAGTAAAGGAATCGCACACTATTAGTGTGGGGAATTCTCGATCTGTACTTTCAAGTGCCAGTTTGAATGCTTGTAGTTCAGCTCGCTGAGCTGTACAATCTCCTAGAGACTGAGTTTTTGTGACCATAGGTCTGAAGATGCCATTTCGCATGCGACCTTTAACGATTGCACACGCTGCACTGTAAGCTTGCTTACTCCCTGTTGCGGGTTGTGCGGATCCGTCAGTGTAAATTATGAATTCGTACTGATCGAGAGGCAGAATTTCAGTAGGCAGAGGACATTCTTGTTCATATTGCAGGAATGCTTGTGTTTTTAAATCAGGATCAAAAACATATTCAACATCTGTTGCAGCAAGAGAATTAACCCATTGTATCCATCTTGGATGTAATGCTTTAGCATTTGGAATGCTTGCTTTTGTGACCGCTTCTAAAGCCGGTACTGGGGTTACGACAATAATGCGTTTCCCTTGGGCTAAGGCTCTTTCTTTTGCTACAGCGGTTTGAACTGCTGTTAGAATTTTTTCAGTTGAACTGAAGCGCATTTCCGCTTGTGTGTACAAATGGGATTTGTATGCGATTGGTATTTTCTCACCCTCATTGAAGGTTAAGTAGGTGAATCCACATTGACCCGAAATTATTCGGATCACCAAATTGCATTGACTTACGCGTGTTTGTAAGTGATTTGTTGCTAACATGTTAGCCTGGAGTGAACGCAAGATTTCTGTGTGTTCCTGTGTCCAGTTTCTGATCGAAAAATCAGGTTTGATTAATGCGTAGAGAGGTTTAACTCTTTCTGCGTAATTTAGAATGTATGTTCTTCCAAAATTTAGGAAACCCAGGATGGATTGTAAGTTTTTTAGCGTTTTTGGAGGTTGGAGCAGCGCACACTTTTCTAAAAAGTTAGCTGCCAAGCTCTTGCCTTCACTTGAAAGTTCATATCCTAGAAATAGGACATTGAGATGGGCAATTCTGGACTTTTTAAAGTTGAACTTGTAGCCCTCAGAGGCGAAACCCAGTATAATGGTGCTCACCCTGTTCAAGTGTTTTTCCTGGTCATCGTCTGTCAGATATATGTCATCGACATAGGACAATGCCTCATTGTCATAAATTTGTAGTAACTCCGTTACCCTCGCTGAGAATAAACCTGGGCTGTTCTTGAGCCCTTGTGGGAGTCGACAAAAGTGACGCTGGGTCCCCATTATGGAGAATGCTGTTAAGTACCTGCTTTCAGGTGCTATGTTTTGACAAAAGAAACCATTCGAGATGTCTAATGTTGTTTTATATTTTTTACGCACAATGTTATTCATTAATGCTGTGCTATGTGCATTTTGCACTGCAAAAGTTTTTGAACAAGTGTTTAAGTGTCTGTAATCCAAAACTAGACGAAATGTATTGTCTGGTTTGGAGACAGGAAACAAAGGATTGTTCATTGAGGAGGTGCATGTTTCAATCACCCCTTGATATTCAAGTTGATCTAAGATCTCCCTGACCTGTTTTTTAGCTTCTTGCTTTATTGGATACTGCCGTTGTGCAGTTGGTTCATGTTTCAGATGTATTTTATGGTGAGGTGAGTCCTCATCCCATCCTACATGATTTTTATATAATGCTGGGGTCTGGGTCACTGCCCATTTCCTGGCATATGTATATCTTAGATGCATTGGTATATGGTTGGAGAAGGCAGGCATAATTATGTCCTCGCCATGTGGGCACTCCCTGACAAATTGTGGTGGCCAGTCCTTTTCTGCTAGAAGTATGTCATAGCCCCTTGATAGTCTTTCCCAAAAAAGTGCTTTCACCTGTCTAGGTTTGTCTCCCTCCATCCGGAGTGTTATTTCATATAACTTTTGTGGAGTACTAACCCTGGTGTCTACAGTCTCAACCGTGATGTACTCATTCAAGTCCACTATTTCCAGAAGTTCCTTCAGGTTCTGGCGAGCTATTGTGACTTCTGCTGCACTGTCCAGCATTGTCTGAGCCCATTCTCCGTTCTTGAGTTGTGTTCTCAGTATTCTCGGCATGTCTGATCTTTAGACCTGCTACTCTCTTTTTGGAGAATTGAGGTTTTGCTTTAGTTTTTGGAGCGTGTTTGTCGTCTTTCGATTTCACGCGTTCTTCTCTATGTTCTGATCGTCCTCTTCTTTCCAAAGTCTGTGATGAGATCTGAAAGGGACGAGAGGAACGTGTATCAGTATCTTGATACCTGTCAGGTTTTCTCAAATTATCCCTATTCCTGAGGTTATACCTCCTTTCAGAGGGCTCCTTTTGAGGAGACCTACCTCGGGATTGAGAATGTTTCTCGTTTGAATTTTGTTTATTAGTATCCCACTTCTTTTTAGAAGATGTAGGAGTTTGTTTAATTGAGTCCTTCTCAGGACTTTCAGATAGCTTCGGTTTAACTGGTCTTCCACCCAAACTATCTCTGCCTAATTCTGCATATGACTGTTCTATAATTCTGGGTAGCTCTGTTTGATGTTCTGTAACATCAAATTCCCTTAATTTTTGGCGGATCGCCACTGCTGCTGCCTCCCCTTTAATATTAGATAATATTATTGTTGAGACCTGGTCGAAATTTTTCAGTAATTTCATACCTAAATTTAGAGCAGGCTCTGCCCCGTATTCATTTTTAATTTGTTTCAGGACATCAGGTATTACCACAATTGACGGAATGCCATGTGTTTTAGTATAGATGGCAGCAAAGACTGAGCCCCAAGTGGTGCAGTATTCCAGTTGTGGTGTGATCCCCATTGGTAAACTGATTGTCAGTATTCTGTGTTTCTCATATGGGCTAGTATTTGGAAATACTGCTTCGATTTGAGTAATTTTTTGAGCTATCCAGAAAGGAATTTGCTCACGTTTTGTGGGCATTTTACCCATGACTGCGTATAGAGTCTGTGGTGTAATTTTTAGTGTATTCCCCTGTTGGGGAGTTGGATTTGGAAGTGTTAATGGTTGCTGGACTGTAAATGTCCGCATGACAAATTGGACCAATTGTCTGTAGATTTTTATTAATTCTTGTATTTGAACAAGTAAGTCCTCATCTGACATTATATCCAGTTCAGGATGAGGTGTGTAGCCGGCTAGAATCGGCCATGTTGCTCCTGGTCTACCTAGTGGACCGAGCCTGGTAATGTTTCTGTGATGTTTTAGGGCGCCTTTAAACCAGAGCTGATGCTCCTGGTATGTTAATGGAATTTCTATATCCTCGAAAGGAATGTATTCCTCTGGTGGTTCATCTTCTTTGTAGAAGTGAAACATGTGTGTTACTGGATTGGATTCAGGAAATATTACCCAAGAATAGAATACCTCTGTCTGAAAAGATTCGTGTGCCTCTATCACGAAAACTGCTCTACCTCCTCTTGGTGGTAGGCCATGTTTTATGAGTTTTAGAGTGATGGCTCTTCTTAAGTTTGGAGTGATGTCTATAACACCCTCCTCGGTTTCATTTAAACCGGTAATGTTAAAAGCTGCTGCTTGGGCTGGATCAGCCGCAGCTACACCGTTTCCGGCGTCTTCATTCATTTTGCTTTTTGAAAAATGTAGAACAAGTTTCAAGGAAACAAATATAAGGTGCACAATATTTTGGAACACTGTATCCTTCAACGTTGAGCAAACCAAACAGCTAATATATAGGGTACTGCCCTATGTAGCCGTGGCGGATACTTAACCCTGCCCACTCCAGACGTCTTTTGGAGTATATGGGTAGGGGTCTCTTGAGAGAAAAAGCACGGCTGAGTTACTCAGTATCTAACGTTGAATTACCGCCTTACCAAACCGTTGGGCGCCATGTAGTGTAGCTCCTATTTCCCAAATAGGCTCTGCGCATTGGAATAATATATCCTATAGGTTTGACATAGGACTAAGGTCAGTATGTCCCTATCGAGTATATTAAACTTAATTACTTGTGCCAGCTAGCTCAGAGGCCACTAGAAACTCCTTGACAACAAGAAGGAGTAGTTTCTGGCAGCCGCAAAACATGACCACTGTGTTTCCCTTTAGAATCAGAACGTGTCCCAGAGTCGTGGAAACAATAGATAACTATTTCACTCAGCTCAGTCGTGCATGCTTAGTTTTCTCCAAATTACACAGAAAGAAATAGACGGGCGTTTCAATAAAAGATTTATTGAACAGTCTTGTTTCTGGTGTAAGTAAAATGTGCTGTTACGATCATAAGACAGTATGCGAGATAAATAATGTACAGTGTGAGCAGTAGAAATAAATAATACTGCGAGAGCATTATCTTTTAGTACATATGCATTTACATAAATAACACAGACTAAAAATGCGAGTACTCATACGATGCGTTTCTAATCTAGTTCTACCCCAATGTACCTAACCTAAACTAGGTATAGGGAGAGGTATGAAGTAGGTGTAGTATTCCTTACTATGGTATACTAAGAGTATGTTAAGCCTAGTATGCCTAGTATGCCAAGAGTCCCTCGGTTCTAGTCTGCTCCATACCTGAAGAATGAGAGAGGTAGGAATCTCTTTGCCAGACTCGAACTCCAACACCCCGCAAGGGAAGTCAGATCACTGGAAGCTGGACTCTCTGCGTGCAGGGATGACAGCGTCTTCTCAGTGCGTCAGGCCAGGAAACGGGCTCCTCTGAAGTCGAGGTCTCTTCTGATTTACAGGGGCTAGGGAAGGTATATTTATACCTGAGAATCACCTCAGAATGTTAGCATTGACGTGAGTCGGACAGGGGAAGACGTCATGAATGAACCCCTAAGGAATAATGGTTCATGCATAATATATGAGTCCTTGAAGAAATCAATAGTCCTGGACTAGGGAAACTGCCGCAGCCTAAGGGTCTGTTCTTCAAGAACTCGTTGTGACGTTAGGGTGGATGGATGTCAGAGACCATGCCTGTATTTGGAGTGCACGGTTTAATGCCTAAATAAGGGCTGGGATTTTATGCCTATATAAGGGCAGGGCGAATTGTGCCTATAAAAGGACATGATACTGGAAAGCCCGTTTATGGACACCCTAAGAGGAATACAACAGCTGAGGAGGGCTGTTAGCCCGAAACCGGTCCCAGGATGCTTGTTTCCGGATCAGGGAAGACGTGGCTTGGCAGTTCGGGCTGGACTGTTCCCATAAGGCACAGGGTCAAGACTGATTTGCATATAGCTGGGTCTGAACTGAGGTGGCGAAGTGAGCTAAAGAATGATGATGGATTCAACCCAGATCTGTGACTGGGGGTGAGTGTCTGAAAAGTTTCAGCGCTCCATCTATCATCTTCTTTTGTTTGCTTTGTTCACCCTAAGTTGGCAGGGTATGCCCAGACGTGGGTCCCTTGCTCACTTTGCCACTGGATTCAAGCTAGCCTGGCTGATGAGGGCTGTTAGCCTGAAACCGGTCCCAGGATGCTTGTTTCCGGTTCAGGGAAGACCTGGCTTGGCAGTTCGGGCTGGACTGTTCCCATGAGGAACAGGGTCAAGACTGATTTGCATATAGCTGGGTCTGAATGGAGGTGGCGAAGTGAGCTAAAGAATGATGATGGATTTAACCCAGATCTGTGACTGGGGGTGAGTGTCTGAAAAGTTTCAGCGCTCCGTTCATCATCTCCTTTTGTTTGCTTTGTTCGCCCCTAATTTGGCAGGGTATGCCCAGACGTGGGTCCCTTGCTCACTTTGCCACTGGATTCAAGCTAGCCTGGCTGATGAGGGCTGTTAGCCCGAAACCGGTCACAGGATGCTTGTTTTCGGTTCAGGGAAGACCTGGCTTGGCAGTTCGGGCTGGACTGTTCCCATGAGGCACAGGGTCAAGACTGATTTGCATATAGCTGGGTCTGAACTGAGGTGGCGAAGTGAGCTAAAGAATGATGATGGATTCAACCCAGATCTGTGACTGGGGGTGAGTGTCTGAAAAGTTTCAGCGCTCCATCTATCATCTTCTTTTGTTTGCTTTGTTCACCCTAAGTTGGCAGGGTATGCCCAGACGTGGGTCCCTTGCTCACTTTGCCACTGGATTCAAGCTAGCCTGGCTGATGAGGGCTGTTAGCCCGAAACCGGTCCCAGGATGCTTGTTTCCGGTTCAGGGAAGACCTGGCTTGGCAGTTCGGGCTGGACTGTTCCCATGAGGAACAGGGTCAAGACTGATTTGCATATAGCTGGGTCTGAATGGAGGTGGCGAAGTGAGCTAAAGAATGATGATGGATTTAACCCAGATCTGTGACTGGGGGTGAGTGTCTGAAAAGTTTCAGCGCTCCGTTCATCATCTCCTTTTGTTTGCTTTGTTCGCCCTAATTTGGCAGGGTATGCCCAGACGTGGGTCCCTTGCTCACTTTGCCACTGGATTCAAGCTAGCCTGGCTGATGAGGGCTGTTAGCCCGAAACCGGTCACAGGATGCTTGTTTTCGGTTCAGGGAAGACCTGGCTTGGCAGTTCGGGCTGGACTGTTCCCATGAGGCACAGGGTCAAGACTGATTTGCATATAGCTGGGTCTGAACTGAGGTGGCGAAGTGAGCTAAAGAATGATGATGGATTCAACCCAGATCTGTGACTGGGGGTGAGTGTCTGAAACGTTTCAGCGCTCCGTCCATCATCTCCTTTTGTTTGCTTTGTTCTACCCTCGAGGAAGAACAGACCATTTTTCCTTTTTTCTCCTTGCAGAGTCATCCTGGTCTGTTGATGTCGCAGGAAACCTACAATAATCAGCCATGGACTGTCTTTATTTTGTGATTTGACCCAGTTTGCTCTCTGGAATTCTATAGACTGTGGACTGGTTCCAGGATGAAGTCCACCATGTTTTCATTTTACATTTATCTAGGGAATTAGAGCTCCATATAGACAATTGTTATCTCGTCTAGAGCAGTCTTCTCAGTTGGATATTTTATGTTTGATATAGTTAGGGTCAGTACCCCATTCTGGCTGGCTATTTTGTTGTTCCTCTAGAACTTCAATGTGTTTTTCAACAATGCCAATGTGGCCAAGGAATAAGGAAAGGTCAGATTAAAGTGGCTTTACTTCCAAAGAGACATCGGAGACTGTTGTGTCCAATATATCTATAGAAATCCCTATTGAGTTTATTTTCTCCATGATGGAATACAGAGAAACCTCTGCCATTTTGGGTGTCAATGGTTTCTAATCTGCTTTATTTCCTGTCAGTGCTTCTGAAAAGATCAGATGGTGCAGAGGTGTCTGGAAAGACCTGAAGGTAGACTTTTAGATTGTAACGACCATCTGATGTCTGCTGCCTTTAACACTGGGGACGTGACCAGTCAACTGAAATGGAATGGTCTGTTAGACTTGGTGCTTATTGATAGATTGCACATCAGCTTGTTGTGACCTTGATTGTGCAGACTGCCTACGACAGATTGTCATCTTGATTGTGCAGACACATTAATAGCACAACAGTTTCTGGCTGACTGTGACACTGTATTGGTGGAAATTTCTATGTTGTGTTATGAGTTTGATTTTATATTATTGGAGCAGACTCCATCTTTCTCAGTAATATCTCAGTCACTGTCTGCCTTGCACTACTTCATGTCTTGGTTTCTCCAGATTTGCTGGCTACCAAAGGTGCTCTGCAGTAGTCCTTGTAACAGTGGGGCCACAGCTCTCAATATATATAATAATATGCTATGCCACTGTGTTGTCGGGCTCCGCCTATCCCAGGGTCCCAGTTCTGTGTTTGGGGTTGATAATGTCTCCTAATTGGATAGTGTAGTAGGCCTTCCCGATAAACCCAACTTAGCCCCCACCAGCTGCACAAGATTCTCAAAGTCCAACCCCTTGTTGGGTCTTAGGAAGTATAATGTAGTGTTGCGGGAATTTCACAGTTTAGCGTTCAGCCACTCGGGGGATAATAATGCCACTTTAATGGTTGGCATTGCAGGGTATCAGTGCTCACTCCTGACACAACCCGTTAGCTCCCTGAGGTTTTCACAGCACCATTGCTCTTCCAGACCCACTGCTGAGCCACCTCACCTTTACTATTTCAAAAGGTCTTTAAGAGGGTTTTGGTAAAGTAGGTGTTGGACATGACTTCTGTAGGGGAAATTACCCCAAAACTTTTCGCCTTTCCCTCCTAGTATTTGCCGACTCTCTCTGCATAACCTTAGGAATCTGGGCATCTTCCCCTGTACTGCGGTGAGAAGGTGCATGCACCGGCCTTGCCCGTATTTGGCTGGGGATGTGTACCCAATGGGTTTAGGTGCTGTACCTCAGCGTGCCCTGTAAAAAGGTACACCACATACCCAGGGCAGGTACGACACTGGCTAGATCAGAGAATCGACAGTCATTGTAGATCACTCTTTACACACTTTTAGTTATCATGAAACATTAGCTGCTGTGATAGCCAGTGGCCTAGTGAATACAGAAGAAATACTAAAGACAAGGGCGTAAAACAGGCCCCCTGCGGCCCAAGAGTTCCCCAAGCCTTCGGGTCCCTCAAACCTTCAGGGGGCCCATTCAGTACAAGGCCAATCAATATCTATGAGCTATAGGAGGCTCAGAAGTCCCTCTTCACGTTCTGCAGGGGTGCACTATCATTTTGCAGTCTGCAGATGGTAAAGGTCCCATTCCAAGCATTTCTGTTATTCTGATGAGGCTGGTAACAGGAACTACATCGCAATTACGTCTCGCACAGATGCCCAAAGCAGCTGAATAGTCCAGAGAAAACTCTGGAGGAAATGTGCCCATATGTTTACGTCATGTGCGGCTGGTGGTAAACAGTAAGGGCTCGATTACAAGTCTGCCGGTCCACGGATCGACGGACTCGTAGGGGCGCGGTAATGGTGGTCTTCCGACCATCCTATTACAATTAGGGTGGTCGGACTGCCATAGCCCCACTACAGCCGCCAGGGAACCGCCGTTTCCTGCTGGTGATGCGGCGGTGTAGAGGCAGCAATATGCTTGGCTGGACCGCGGCGGTCCCACCAAGCATATTACAAGTTTCCTCTCCACCATGGCCCCCTGTTGCCTCTTGGCCATGGGGTGCACGCAGGGAGGCACATGTGCCCCCCTGTGTGCATGCATCCCTGTTCCTGCAAGGCATGACAGTGCAGGAACTGTTTTTGGTGTTCCCATTGTAGTGCCCATTTTCTGAGACACCGCCGTGAGAACATAAAAAAAATCTCACCAGACGCGAGAAACACTTGTAATCTGGTGGGCAGCCCGACCGGGGGTTTGGCGGTGCAGCGGCGGGGTAGACCCGGCGCCCCAATGCCAAACTCGTAATCAGGCCCTATGTGAGCTGTCCCTTCTACTGTCACCCTGCAGGCAACGTAGGCATCCACCCTTGCCGCAGGAAGATAGTTGTTTTCGTTCTCCTTTTTTGGATGGAAAAACAAAAAGTGGATGCAGAAAGAAGGTATGCGTGACACATAAATTTATAACGAATAGTAGGCATCAGTTTAAGTAGTGAATTGTGATTTTTTAGACTGCAGTATGTGATAGCTTACACAGTTGCTACAATTCCAGATAAATATGCATTTTAATACGCTCAACAAAGGCTTTTTGAATGGAGACACCCGCCAGTCTGATAAAAAACATATTACCTCTGTAATTCTTCAAGGGAAATTTTTAACTCTCATGTACTGCTGTTTTTAAAATCTACAAACTTCTGACAAACTGAGCCAGTTGTGTGTTAAAAATCACCACCACACAAATCTCTTTACACACCTCCCACGTCCCTTTGAATCTGCCTTCATAAAATCTGTCATATATTTTAATAAAAAAAGAGAGGACAAAAAGCACCAGAAATGAGCCAGGTTGCCTGCACCAAGAATAATATTTAAAACTATTTCGCATAATCCTTGTGAAAGTGGCCTGATTCCTTAGCGCCCCATACTTGTCGACACACCATTTCTTACCACCAAGAACATAGGGGGATATTAGCAAGGGCCTTATCGCCGCTTTAGCAGCACTTTTTGCCGCTAAAGCGGCAATATTTCTATCGCCCTATTAGCAAGCTGTCGCTAACAGCTGTTAGCGACAGCTTTATGGTGAAAGCGACCGTTTTGGTGCCGCTTTGCATGTCAGCGATATATATCGCTAATGACATGCAAAGTAGGCGTTCCTAACTAAAAGCGACTGCAAACAGTCGCAAACACAACTTCCCCTATTACCAATGCCCGCGAAGCGATAAAAAATTTGCGCTAACCGCGATTATCGCTGGAATTTAACACCTGCTAAAAACCTGACTTAACCATTATAGTCAATGGGAGGTGGATTGTAAGGTTAAGTCCTCACCTGCCTATTAGCGAGCTTTTCATTAGCACAGTGAATTTATCGCTGGATTTCTCGCGCTATTGCTGGGTTTCACCGCTATCGCTGGATTTTTTATCGCCTTGGAGATAAGCGTTGATAATAACGCGTTATCTCCGCGATGAAATCCAGCGATAGCCGGCGATAAAAAAACTGCGCTAAGCGCGCTTTGCGATAATTATCGCAATTTCTTGGTAATATCCCCCATAAAGTTTTGGCCCATCATGACAAGAAACCCTGGCTTACAGTTGATTACTCCAATTTAAAGTGCTATGCAAGTGGCACACATATCCGAGGAAGGGCGGTGTGTGTTGATGTTTTTAAACTATCTGAGCGCCGGGTATGTTTCTGTGGTAACACTGTTTATAGCTGATTTAATTTGCAAAGTAGACATTAAAGCCCCGTTTTCTGACTCCCATATAAACACAGCCAAGTGGAAAGTTTGACATCTGATTGGCTTCAGGAGAGGTTCTCTCAGTAGTGGCGAAAAGCCAGCGAGTGGCTTATGTTCAGCGTGTTACCTTCAGCCAAAGTACCCTAGCTGCCATGGACTAGGCCCAAGCCATCAGCGGCCTGCACAGCGCCGGCTCTAGTAACAAGCTTCGAGGCCTCATATATTTCATGAAAGCGCATTGCCCCCTCTCCAATTTTCTGGGCAGGAAGACCGAGAACTCAGCTCAGGGGCCCAGCCAATACTTAATTTGAGCCGCATGTTGGAGTCCACCGGTACTTACTTTTGGGGACCAGTACTTAATGTTCTGCATCAGATATTTACCAAGAGAATAGAGGGGAAACACACACGAGTCTGGAAAGGCAGGGAAGAGAAACACCGAAAACGGTCACAAAGTGAGAAGGCAGGAACGAACAAGGATGAGATAAGGGCGCAGGGAGTGTCTGTGGTGGCTTAAAGAGCTGTGAGGTGGATTCTGAATATGAAGCCTTGGTATACAGCACACCCACATTTAATTGCACCACCCGTGGGCTTCTGAGCAGAGCTTGGGGTACTGGCACCCTTTCTTTTACAAATCAGGCACTGAGCCCAGAACTCAATCGCCAAGGCCCCATAAGGATGAAAGAGGCATTGGGTGGAGGCACACTTATTCATTTACAAATTAAGCACCGGAGAGAGTGCTATAAGAAGGAGGGAAAGGTTAGAGGGGACGAGTTAGAAAGAGCACAAAATCCACTCCGGTACCTCATTGCGAGTGATCTGACTCGTTCATCAGGGACCTTGTTAGGCAAGACATCAGCAGCTTTGCAAACAGCTAACACTGTTCCTGTGAGCTACGACACACATATCCTTGTTGCTCCCACGGGAGGCCAGGTTTGGATTCCATAGCTGTTCAGCATACTAGAGAACAGACAGCAGATGTGCCTGTGTGTGTGTTTACACCCACCACACTCATTTGTGCCATGCCAGTGAAAGTGAATGTGTCTCAATAAAACTTATTTGACACTCTTCTACTAATAAACATACTTTTACCTATTTATTATTGCAGTGCAAATGTCATATTTCATGTAATTACAACAGTATAGTTCAACTACTCAAGGACACTACTTTTTTGTCTCATAGATTACATGTTGCAAGAACTTTTCAAAGGAAGACACTCTGCTAATACAACACCTTTGCAATGGGATTTTATCTCACTGCACGGAGTTAACCCCTTGTGTCCTGGTTCTGTCTGTATGCTTTTATTTATAACTAGTACGCAGGACCGCCCACAGCATCAGTGGTGTAACACAGGCCCCCACAGCCCTTGCAGTGCTAGCGGCCCCGAGCTCTGGGGGGATGGGGGGGCTCAGCACAGTACCCAGCCCTGAGAGCTCCTGAATGAGTCCGGAGGGGGCTCAGCACAGTACCCAGCCCTGAGAGCTCCTGAATGAGTCCGGAGGGGGGGCCTTTCTGTACTTTGCAGGGGGGGATCAAGTTTCGTTACGCCACAGCATAAATCGTCTATGTAGGCAGGGCACAAGTCCTAAAAAAAGAAGTGGGGGGACTAACCTAGTTAATCAGTATGCAAGTGGCATCGCGGCGCGTGACATCGCGGCGCGTGACATCACAGGAACTGGCATCACAAGAAGTGATATCAGATCTTAAGCCCTCACATATATGTTTAGCAGGTGTATCATGAGTACATTTGAGCACTTTTCGAGTATACTTGCAAACCCTCCTGATTAGGCAGAAGATTCACACTTTTGTACGCTACATATAAAGCAATGTTACCTTTTGTCAGTGTTAAGCTTTCTCTAGCCATAGTGCTTTAAAAGAAATAGTGATATTTAAATTATTACAACGCCTCCTCAAGGGTAATAAGCGTATACAAATTCTATTTATTTTGTGCAAATGCTGGGAAAGATCAACACATCTGACATTCTTACAGTGCATGAATATCTCCTAAACAGAGCCTGAACAAAGTGAAAAGCTGCCTCTCCTAAGTATGTGTGAAGTGCTAACAAGGTGCGAGCCTTTGTTTCCCCTCTGCTGCATTTGCATCAGGTGTGAGGCTCCTGACTGCTGCCAGTCAGGAAACTCCAACAAAAGGAGGCCTGATGACCCCTCCGATTCAGCCTTTGTTATAGGCCCAGCAGGAGTCAGAACTAAGAAAGCCCCGTCCCCGCCTGCACGTTGTTGTGATCGAAAGCAGATAACAACGTGCAGGCGCTGCTGAATGTGTCCCGGTGTTTGGAAATTACACCGGGACGAATTCAGCATCTTTTTCAGTGGGGCCCAACTTCTTGGCAGGGTGGACGGCGTCCACCCTGTGAAAGAAGTGGGGGGACGCCGTCCACCCGCGTGGACCCCCGACTCGTGCCCTGTATGTAGGTCTACAGAATGTAAATGCTATATATTACTTCTGTTGAGGCAGGTGAAGTTTGTAATGACCCACTGTAAGGTTCCCCTCTTATAATTCACCAGCCACGCTCAACAATGGCAATAAATAGCATATATCGCTACACACAAACATAAACACACACATATTATAAAAGAGTTACTGTTAGAGTCTGTAGTTGTGGTTGGAATGATTAAGGAAAAGTGTATTTTGACTGGTAACAACTTTGCCCCTTTCAACGAATCTTCGTGCTACTTTACTAAAAAGTATGCACGCGTGTATTTTGATCCTGTACAATTTTTGGAGATGATCAAGGGGGGAAATGTACTATGTGGGGTCCCAGAATTTACAGTTTAATGTATATCTCATAGAAACTTCTGATCCTTACCATAAGAGAAAAAAAAACTGGACGATATCACACCGAACCTATATCAGAAAATAGTGTTTCGCTTGTCAGTTTATGGCACTGATATAAAATCTGTTCAGTGGACTTAGAGAAAATTTTTTCGTATCTGTATAGGTGGGTTTTTGGTGCAGTTTATGAAAGTTTAAATCTGAACTTGGAATGTGATTGGATGAGAGGTTTAATCGTGTCTGCCGTTCCAGTCCTTGAACCGGCTCTTCTTGGGCCCTATCATGAAGATCTGAGTTGGCACACACAAGAGTCTGTTTTTTGCTTTTGAGGAGTCTAATTTTCATCCATGACTTGGAATTTTTCTGAGTTAAAGAATTAAATCTGAACATCACAAGTGGGGAGCAGAGAGAGGTAATTCATTTGCACAGTGAGCCCTGGGAGCAAGGGTGCTGTGGCACAGAGCATGGCTAAAGGAGTGGGTGTTCTCGGAGGGAGATATCCTGATAAGCAGGAGAGCAGCTAGAAACATTTTCAGGGCACATTCCAATCCTGGGTTCGATTTGAGATTTACTGCTGCCAAAGTTAGGAATAAATATGTATCCCAGGGTGGTGCTATTTACAGAAAACACCCGAAAGTTGGTGAGGATGCAGCAAATACTTTTTCCGTAGCTAAAACTGCTTTTATGGTGGTTATAAAGGAAAGTTTGAAAAGTGCAAATGCTCTGTTGCAATGTACTTATGTATACATAAATGTATACCGATGACATTTAAGCACACGAAAATGACTTTTGTAGGAAGGAAGATTGAATTCCAGTACTCTTCTAGAGAACTGTGCCCATCCCACTTTTCGGGGAGTACTGCTGAAATCCACTGTGATTTCTGAAAGATTGAGCAAATTATTCCAAACGTTGGAGCAAACCAATGAATACGTTTGCCACTTTTTGAGAATTGTCCTCCATGTGCCAAGCGTCTGTTTGGCATGGTTGTTGGTCATGGCTAGTAGGCACCTGAAGCAAAGCCATTGGACAACTTAACTGTCATTCTCAGTAGATAATGATAGAGGTTCAGGCTCTGGGGCAAGGTGAAACTGGATGCCACTCTGAGCGCAGCCACAGTCTATGTCCAGCATGTACTGGGGTCGGGGGTGCTGTAAAATATTGACATTTGTTGAAGTTTTGAAATAGAAAATCCTACATAAAATGGCTAAAAAAGATTTTATTAATGGAAGTTATGGTTGTCTACCAAATCACTTATTAATCATGTACTTAAGTATGTTAAACATCCTCTGAAAAACTTCATCTATGATCCAAAACTGAAAAAACACTGAAAGTTCTCAATCATGGTTAACTACATAGACATATTGCCATGATATCATTTTCATGACATCAAAAACCAACCAAAATGACATAATAATTAACAACACTGCTGAATAGGGGCATGGAAGTTCCGAATAAAGCAACGTACATGCTCACAAATTTATTTTTAAACTTTGCACAATTTGCAAAGTGTGAACATGTCACATTTTAAAGAAAGGGGCAATTTTAACAGCCCTTAGCTGCAATAGTAAACCATTCATGCGGCAGTAAAATGTCTTTCAGGGCAACGGGTAGGCTGCCTCTTCTTGGCAGCAGTCCTCATCTACTGTTCAAAGGATTCAGCCTTGGACAAAGTCCTGCCTCTATGCTGTCCCCCCAGGCAGCATAGAGGCAGTACCACCCCCTCTCCATATCATCCTAGCTGTCTCCTTCTGTAAAACCCTCTGACCCCCAGAGGGCCAACTGCCCCATCACAGCACATCTTACCTGTGTGGAGTTTTCTGATGAAGCATCTCTCTCTCACCTCTGGAAATTGTGGCCTGCATAGGTAGGACGTGGATAACTCAAGCCTTTAGAAAAGAAGGGTTTAGTCAAGAAACTTCAACCGGCTTTGCCAAAGCAACATTTCCTTACTTCAGTTGACTTCACTGGCAATGAGGAAACCTTTGTCTGCCCCCTACTGTTGGCATTACAAGTGGCAACTTCAAGCGGTAGCAATTTTTCATATTTACTGACACAAAAATGCAACCTTATTTCTATATAAAATGTCTGTGTGGACATCTATACGTTGACAGTGTTGCTGCAGTCATACAACTATATTTAATGTTATTGCTGTTTTAGCTTTAGGACCTAAAAGAAATTCAGCTGTGCACAGTGCTCACTGCAACAGATGTATATAAAGAGAATGTTTGCTAGGATATCTACTACTTTGAAATTGCATTGTAGCAGCTTGCTCTTTGCAAATTCTCTCACAGGGCACATAAATGCCAATATTAGTGCTCGAGGTCTACAAAGCAGTAATGTCTGAAATTATTTATTACTTTCAGCAGACCTGCAGCAGCATATCCTTGCTCTGAGAGACGTCTGCTTGTCAAAAGTGGCATTACTTTCTTTCAGTCTCCATGACATCCAGAGGATATTTGCTTAGGTATGAATCAAGATGCAGCTTTTCTCCTAAAAAATCTTTTAATGTGGAGAACTCTGCATATAGGTGTCCACGTTAAAATTAGGACTCGCGTCATTTTAAGTTGATTTGAGAAAAAACAGATCTCTAACATCCATCCAGTTTAATAACTGCCAGGGAAAGTGTTAAAACATACACGCAATACAATAAAACACCTATTTTCAGGTAACACCAGCCCATTACAAGTAAATATTACCACTTTGCACTGACAAGCTGTGCAAGGCCATATACATAGGACATGCAAGAATAAAAATAAACTTTTCGCAGAGCAATAATCAGGGAGTCAAAAACCTTTGCTTGCATTATAATGTATACAACACTTAATATACCCCTAGTCGGCACAAACCATGCTTTCTGTGATGGCATCATTTCTGACGTTTGTGATGTGTTCATGTGAACTGGGGTGCTACTGATGCATGGCTAACCATAAATGTTGAATTTAAGGGGATTCAGGGAGGATAGGAGGGCACTGCCTACCATACCAGCACACGTATTCTCTCAGGTGCTTTATGGTAAGTGCAATGCATGCCAACAGTTAATTTAGTTTATTCACAAGATATAGATGTGTTTGCCATTGTTGGCACTGCCAGTGATGAGAATCTCTCGCAAAGTGTGTCGATTAATGCCCTTCATCAACACAGAGGAACACACCAGATTGGGGGTGCTTGGAAATAATGCTCAAATATTTTTTTTAATTAGGTACCAATCCTAGAATGCAGGTGAGTTCACCGAGGCTCATTAGCCAGTAATTCCAAGGAGGAGCCAATCAAAGTAGGGATGTTAGCACACTGCCTGCCACACCAAAACACATTTTCTGCAAGATGCATTATGGTAATTGCAGTGCATGATAGCAGTCGCTTTAGTTTACTCACAGGTAGTTACGTGTTCGCCATTGTTGGGACTGTTAGGTATCTTTGAACACATTTCTGGAGCATTTTCCTTCAACTGATGCATTTTATTGGTTTTTAGGATTAGATCGTAATCATGACATCTCAGTTTCAGGAAAATACTGAAATATACATTATCATTTACAAGCAGAGTATCTCTTCCTTCTCCTTATTATAGGTAAGCTCACAAGTCTGTGCATGAAGAACTTTTTCTGTACTTTACTAGAATGTCATTCTCAGATCATATGTGCCAAGCATTACACTACGGACTGTGAAGTTGGGCTTGTACAACGTTCAGAATACTCAGATTTCTTTCTTCTTGAAATTATTCAGTTCCCATCCTAGAACCTGGTAAGGCCCTAATGTGGGAATCAAATATCAGTGGTTACCACTTAGACTTTTCAAACATGGTACATTAAAACACATATAATACAGTGTGCTGCCTTTTACAGAACATTGTATTAGAATATTGTGCTTTTAAACTGATGGTAAATACTGATAATATATGTACCTCCTTTTCTTTTAAAAAGGAGGAAATTCCATGCCCTCTTTAAATAAAAATAAAATAAAATATGTGTGTTTGTGTGTGTGTCTGTGTGGTGTTTCTCCGCCTATGGATTAAAAACTTGCAAATCTACACTTCCTGGGAGTGCCATGACTTACTTAAATTAAAGGAAAACTGTTCTTTTGAATTTACACAGCGTTTAGCATAGCACTGCATCTTGACCCCACCAGTAATCGGGAGCCTGTAGGCAGTACGCTGCTTCCTCTGAGTCAATATACACACACAATATAATATATTATATATGTACATATATGTATGTATATTTAATATATATTATATATACAAATATATATTTATATATATATATATATATCTATATATCTATTATCTACTGGCGGTCGCCAGTAGATAGTTATAGTTAGGACCTATTTTCCATAGGAAATCCGCAACATTCTATTTGAAATAACTCTTGCGTCGGTTGACGAATCATCGTGAAATTTTCAAACTTTATGGCCCGCTCCGGTCCGCTCCTACCCTGAAAGTTTCAAGGTGATTCGTCAAGCGGGGGCCGAGAAAAAAGGGGGGTCCCAAAACGTGTTTTCCCCATTCATTTTCCCATAGGAAACTTTAGCCACGGCTACAGCCCGAACTGCTGAACGGAATTACACCAAATTTGGCAAAGAGGTAGTTCTTGGTTCAGAAAGAACCCTTTTTGTTAAATGGTGTAAATCCGTTCAGTAGTTCCTGTGAAAATCAAAACGAAAATCACATATATATCTATGGCCGCATCGGATTCGCGCACCCTCCCGATCACGAGCTGCATGCTAATTGGCTGTCAACACTCCAAATCAGGAAGTGTTGGCAGCCATTTTGTCCCTCGGTAGAGGGACAGAAACAAGTGCGCAAAGCGCAAAAAGGGGGCAGGGTAGGAACACCCTGACCCCCTAGTTCTGCTCAGGGGGTCCCACAAGGACCCCTGGGCAGAAAAAGCATTTTTTTTTTTTTAAATTGGCGGGATGCGCTTAGGGTGCGCGGATCCTCCGTAAAAAAAATCGAAGCGCGGTCTTCCCGCGCTTTGATGCTATTTTGCCCCCGGGTGGGCCAAGTCCCGGGGGCATGCGGGGGGGGTGGGTTTATATTTAATTTTGGGGGGCCTCGAAGGCACTGCTGATGACGTCACATATTACATCACTCATGACATGGTCAGTGACATCACTGATGACATCACTGAAGAATGTGCTAGTATTTGTATGAGTAAGTGAGTTGGTGTGTGTATAACTGTATAGGTGAGTAAATGGGCGTGTGCTTAATTTTTGGCATGACTGACTAGGTGTGTGAGTACCTCTATGGATGAGTGGCGGTGTGTGAGTGTTTATATAGGTGTATGAGTGCATATAATAGTCCTGTACTGAGTGACTATAAGTATGAGTGACTGTACGGGTGAGTGAGTAGATGTGTGTGTGTAGACCTAAAATCAGTGAGTGTGTATATAGTAATTGGTGTTGGAGTGTCTATGGTTTTGACAATGGCAGTCTGTAATTTACAGTGGGTGTATCAAAAGTTATATTAGGGTGTGAAAAGATGCATCAAATTATCACATGGATGATGTCATCAGTGATGTCATCAGTGATGTCATTTGAGATGTCATCAGTGATGTCATCAGTGATGTCACTGACCATGTCATGAGTGATGTAATATGTGACGTCATCGGCAGTGCATTGTGGGGCGCGAGTTATAGTTACCTGAACTAACTATAACGGGGGAATTTCACGGGTTTTGTACGAGTGCAATGTCCAACTAACTATAACTGTCCCTAAAACCTATGGTTTTTTCAGTGAATATATATATATATATATATATATATATATATATATATGTATTTATGAGAAATCCTTGTGTAAACATGAATACACAAAAGAAAAGCCGTCACTCCAGGGATCCTTAATCACCGCTTCAATTTATTATGATGGCTGATGTGTTTCGACCTTCCGGTCTTTGTCAAAGCCTCAATCAACAGTGCATGGTGGCAAAATTCGTTTAAAAACAGTGCAAATCAGCTGCAGCACATAAACATAGAAGAAATACTTTTGAAAATAAATGCATAGTTCCTTGGGAAAAAATGAAATTTTTAAATGCAGACCTCTGTAATATATAAAAGATCTCAAATAGACATGTTCCCAAATTGTGAATAAAATTATATCAAAGTTGGCAACCAATGTAGCAAGTTTTTTAATATGGCTAATATCATAGCCGGTAATTTACCTTGCAATTTTCCCTATTCAAAAAATGTACATAATTTATGATAGCACACCCACAATGACTTAAATGGTAATCGGAGTATTCCAAAGCTCATTATATACTACTGAGATAAAGAACTGAATTTCAGCTCAAATATACTGAAATGCCATTAATCATCTAATTACAATTGACCATGCCAAGTGGCTATGGCTATGAGATATGAATATAGGGGATGACTGTATAGACTGTATAGAGTATATATAGCTCTTTTCAGTGCTGCGTGAATGTGAATGCAAGCGGCCATTTCAACTTCTCAATCCATTATTGATTCCACCAACCTATAACAATGAATCGCCAGCAGTCAGGCACCTGATAGGTGAACATTGGAATTTTGTGAGGTCAGACAAGGTAATTGGACACCTAGTGAGTCCCCATCTGCAGATCACTTACAGGAAGAGCAGTTCAGTTAAGGATATTCTGGTACACAGTTATCCTCAAAACCATCAGAACAATGCAGCGCGTTTGCAGAAACGTGGAGAAAGGGGGCAGGACCTCCGGCGAGATCCCCGGCATTTAAAAAAAAATATATATATTTTCTTTTTTTAAGGAAGTGGGGCTGCATAGCCCCCCTTCCCTGGGATGATTTCGGCCCTGGGACCCCATATCCCAGGGCCACTCCTTTATGAAATGGGGAGGGGGCCAGGAGGACCCCCTCCCAGGCTTAATACAGCCCCAGGGACCCCATCCCCCAGGGCCCGGCCTTTATTTAAAAAAAATGTATATTATTATTTAAGGGCGGGATGCGTGCCCCCCTCCCGGGCTGATTTCGGCCCCGGGGATCCCATCCCCCGGGGCCAGGACACTCTAATCTTTTGGGGACCGTGTGGGGATTCTGAAGGCCCCATGGTCCCTGCCGGCTCCCCGCTTCCTGCGGGAGCCAGTATTGGTTTTGGACAGAGGGAGCTGTATCTGTCCAAAAGTAATTTTGCTCTGCTTTGGGCAAGCAAGAGCATTTTTTCAGCTCTCGCTTGCTAGAAGTGGAGAAGCGTTTTCTATGTCTTGGTGGGAGCAAGCCATAGCAAACTAAAAAGTCCCAGCGGTGGGCACCCCGGGACATTGCTGTAGGTGGCCCTGGGGGGTGGCAATCACCAGGGCCATCTAGGGCACCAGGAGGGGGCTGCATGACCCCCCCTCCATTACAGGATATGTATTGTAATGTAAATATAATTTATAAAGCGCAACTCATGCCCGGGGGGCGTCTTGGCGCTAAATACAGGATACAGCCTGGGGAGGTGGTTGTCTCCAGGGCTGCAGGGTGGACCGAGCCCCCTGCATTAATATTACATTTAGCCCAGGGCCCAGGGGAGGTGGCAGTCCCTGGGGCTGTGGGGGGCTGTGTGGGACCCCACATTATTAAAACATTTGCCCTGTGGAGGTGGTGGTCCCCGGGACACGGGGGTTGCTGTGAGGGCAACCCTGCATCAATTATGATACATGACCCGGGAGGTGGTAGTCCCTGGGGCTTTAAAGATCATAGGAGGGGGTCCTAGTGTGCCCCCTCCTACATATTTGGACATGCCCTCAGGACCTGGCCCACCAGGCTGCCGATTAGAAACAAAGCGCAGGAGATCACGCTTTGTTTTAGAAAAAGAATTGCGGGATTTGCAGATCCAGCGCAAATCCCAATTAATTGTTTTTTTTAAAAAGATGCTTTTTTTGCCCTGCAGGGTCTCTGTGGGACCCCCAAGAGGCCTAGGGGGTCATGGTGTTTTCACCCTTCCCCCTTTTCTCTTTTTGATATGTTTTTGCTTTGACTCGGTTCAAGCAAAGCACAAGATAGCTGACAACACTGCCTGGTTTGAAGTGTTGGCAGCCAATCAGATCCCAGCACGAGATCCTTAGGGGTAGCGGATCCTCCGAGTCCCTATATATCTGAATTTGAATTTTGGTTAATTTCTCAAAAACTACTAAACAGATTTACACCAAATAACAAAGAAACACATCCCTGAACCAACATCTGCCTTCCTGCCTAATTTGGTGTAATTCCGTTCAGCAGTTCTGGCTGTAGCAATGTCTAAATGTCCTCTGGGAATTAACATTGGGAAAACGTTCTATTACGCACCCTGTGGTTATCTGCCCCAGCTTAACGGATCACCCGCAAAATTTCTAGATACCAGTTGAAGTGGGCGTCGTATCAGTTTTGAAAATTTTGTGAAGGTCCATCAAATGGCGTCAAAGTAATTGGCAAATGAAAAAACACTCTTCCTATGGAAACTAGATCCTAACTATAACTACCTACTGGCGGCCGCCTCCCTAATACTCTGCTCAAAACAAATCATCTCACAATTGCTACAATTTTCAATTTAAACACCCCATGATAGTTCAAATTCATTTTGTCACAAAGTCAAAAAGCAGAACATTTTACTCATCAACCAACGGTAATTAATAAATAATACCAGGCACCTCTATCGGTACAAACTGTACTACCTCCTGCACTTACATATGCCTTTACAATCTATTTTCTATCATCTCCCAACCAGACAAGTGTTCTATCTAACAACACCTTTTAGTAATGCAGATAGTATTGCAAGACACTGAACTGCCCTGACACAAGATACACAAGCACTCACATTCAAATATATGCCCTCTGTTAAAGAGTCCCATTGACCAAAACCTTTCTACGCTCAGATTGAGTTGCCAAAACATGATCTATCAAAGCCTGGAATTCTTTTCTCCCAAATGAGTTTTGCTTCACACCACAAGTGAGATACACTTTTATCCACCTGTCTGTCACCACCTCTTATATCTCTCAAGACCGAATCAATCACATAATAATGGAGCCCCTTATCGTTACTGTGAAGCTTCTCCTCAAAATGTTGAGCTACTGGATAACTACTGTTACTGTGCTTGACTGCTCTCACATGCTGGAGAATTCTCTGATGGGCGTGCAAAATCATACTTCCCATGTAGGACAGTTTACAGGGATATGTCATGACATACAAAGCATATTCTGTCCTGTAGTGAAAGATCCTTTGATTTTCCTAGGTATAATTTCAATTGATAAAAAAATCATTTTTTCTCGATGTCATATTGAAACGCTTTGCATTTATTAGTAGGAGAACTGTTTTTTATAAATTAAAATTTATGTCATGCCCCACAAACCCTGCCCACTTCAACCTCTGATTGTGAAGCGAGTAGTGAGAATGCCGCCAGCAACTGCATGCATATTTTTTTGCACAGTGCTTTATGCGGAGTAACAACAGCCAGTGATGTCATCAGCTCTGCCTAAAATACATCGGGAAGCAGTGCAAATCCATTGTCCGGCATGCTTACAGTTATTCTAAGAAAAAGGTGTACACTACACATGCGTATGCAGCAGCGGCGGCTCACACAGGTAAATGCTGTGGGGCAGTGTGGTCTGGCGAGGGAGGGGCACGGTGGGAGGTAGTGGAATCGGACATACGACGGGAATGTGAAAACGAACTAAACAAATAAATAAAACCACTTACCTTACGCTCGCGGCATCGCCGATTTCGGCGATGTGGTGAGCGCAAGGTAAAGTGTTTTATTTATTTATTTAGTTAGTTTTCACATTCCCGTCATATGTTAGATTGCACTACCCCCACCCCAGCCCGCCCCACAGCATTTACCTGTGCGAGCCGCCGCTGGTATGCAGTACACTTTCAAAGCCCCCTCACCTTTCATTGGAAGTCATGTTGCCTTCGATGTACTCCTCTTTGCGTCCGAGGAGGAGATGGAGGGACAGGGTTCCAACATGTTCCCAGAGACCCCCTTTTCAAAAGAACAATGCAGCCTTATGAGGGGGGCATGTGATATGCCCAGGGCTGCATATAAATCCTCAAAGTTCCAAAAGACAAGAATCCAGAAGGGCCTTGTGCTGCCACGGGTCACACAGACTTCTCTGCTGGGCTACGCTCGCCTTGTCTTTCAGGGCTCGCTGCTACAAGAGGGGGTGAGGTGGAGGATGATGACCAAGGGGAGAGGGTGCTGGGACACCTTGCTTTCTTCTCAGTCACGGGGCCCTGGTGCTGACCTGCTGGTTGCCCATGCATGATTGCAGATGGTTTAAGCATGGCTAGCAATGGATTTGCGCTGCTACCTGCCCATTTTAGGCAGAGCTGACTTCACTGGCTGTGCAAAAGGAGTGGGTGCCAGTAAACTCCGCTGCAGTGGGCAGAGTTTTTGCGAAAGTGCTAAAACTTGGCCAACTCCACCCGCGAAACGGAGTTTACTGCACATCTCTAATATTTTCTGGGAATCCTGATCTATTCCATACTCTTTCAACTTGATTTGCATAGGGTCAAGCTGTAGGCATATTTTTTTGCAGGAGGACCAGTAACCTTGGTAACATAGACACAAATTTAGCTTAGGGTCAGTTTATTGATCCATTCTTTGCAAGCTGCCTTCCTCCAATGCCCTCACTGAGGTGCTTTTGCTGACAAGAGACCCAGAGCACCACTTTGTACAGTTGGTTCAAGGCAGCCTTACTCTCTATTGGTTTCTATTGGCTGTAAGAAGAATTTTTAGTACAGAGACAGGTTGTAGGCACACTCTCTCTCTCTCTTTTTTCCTTTCTAGTTGGACCAGAAACTTCGACAACCTACACATGTAGCCTGGGGACAGTTTGTAGGTTCATGGTTTGCAGCATACCTTAAGCTAATGCCCTCACTGAGGTATGTTTGCTGGCAGAAGACCCACAGCACCACTTTGTACTGTTGGTTCAAGGCAACTTCTCTCTTATTTGGTTTCTATTGGCTGTACCATGAATATTTTGTACAGGGACATGTGGTAGGCATACTCTCTCTCTTTTTTCCTTTCTAGGTGGATCAGGAACTTCGACAACTGTCAACTACACATGTGTATCCTAGGGACAGTTTGTAGGTTCATGGTTTGCAGCTTGCCTTGAGCTAATGCCCTCACTGAATAGTCTGGATACAACCCCCTTATATAGCCCCAACTTACATAAATATTTAGGAATAGTCAAGTTTAGACTATCTAGGGGAATGGACCTAAATGACTACTGATGCTGGGTTTGAGACATAGGTAGTGCCCAAAATGTGGGTGTAGGAGACCAATCTTCTCTTGTATCTTTGCATATTTCCTTTAGACTGTCCTCTGTAAGGTGAAGAATTTATGCTATTAGGTCCCATGCACAGTCGGGTAATGTGCGGATGCAAAATATATTTAAAGAAGTCTGTCCTATTATGACTCAGTTAATGGACCATGTACACCCCTTTCATATTTGACTCTCAAGGCAGTAAAAGTGAGCAATCAAAAGTATCTCAATAAAGATATTTGTGGAGCTGAGACTCAATGCTCACATTTAAGCAACAGGCACAGTTGTTGACTGTCCAGCCCAGTGCTTGTTTTTGAAAGAAGGAAGTACTCCAATCTCACAGGAAAACACTCTTCCACACATTACTTGTAGGGTCAGCAACAATGTTCTACAATCTCACCTACAGGCTCTAGTCATCTATTGTGATCAATCCCATTTCTCAGTATACCCCATTGTCTTTGGTGGGCTAACAATATATAACTTTTTATAGATTATGATTAGACACACATGAGAGTTCACTAAGCAATCACCTTGTGGGCTATTAAGCAAATCAGGTTGTTCATTTCTTGTGCAAAAGCATTCATGCTGGCAAATGTTTATTTCCTAATAGCAGGCTTATCTTTATGAGTTCAAGATACAATTTCCCAGTCTTTTATCTCACGACATGTATTACCTGTTGTTCATTGATGTGACTTAGTGAGGCATTGGATAGTGTGCTCATTGAGATTGCTCCATCTATGACTTCATTAATGGGAGACTGGATGGTGACCTCGTTTATCACTATGGTTACTGGCATCAAGGAGCCTGGCCTACTTGGTTAGTAGTTGTGACCTTTGGGCCGTTTTACTAGGCAATTGTAGAGTTGATACTTAAACGGGTTTCGACCACTTGATATGATGATTTAGTACCAGCACATTCGCAACTTCTTCATGCATCACAGGGAGGAGATGGACCCCGTTTTGTAAACTTGGGAGGTCATATGGTCAAAAAGTAGTTCGAGCTAAATACAGCTTTATCTGCAGTAATCAGCACTTGAGTTGTTTTTCTGAATCATTGAGAAACAAACATGAGTGCCATTAAGAAGGACATACTAGTATTGTATTGTTTTGTCGTCCAGGAAACACAGGCCTTACTCCAGGACATACATGTTGCAACATGGGCTTCTCAGGCTCCCTATAGAGACGTAGGCTGCCATTTTGCATTTTTGCTAGGCGATGGTACAATTGGCATTGGAGAGGGGTCAGACTTCAGTGTCTGCTGCCTGTGGGCCCATGTACTATATTTTGTCTGAGTGAAAACCTGTTTTTCTGGCCTTGCAATTGGGGGCGGGGGAATTTTTTTGGTGAAGCGTTTTGGGACTCCCGGATTTCTTGCAGTAAACAAAACCCCATTAATGTTGATCATTGCCTGGTACAATTTCATCCCAGAGAGTCTCACAGACATCTTCTTGAGATAATTATTCTGCTCCTCCATTCTCACAAAATTATCATCACCTACACTCTCCTCCCCACTGATGGACTCCTGAACCTCCCCAGAATCCATCTCAATGTCACTGTTGTAGCATCCTCCCCAACCCGGGTACTTGGAGCTTACAAAACACGGCTTTATTCTTCTGCGTGTAACTGCAAACTCAACATTCTAAATCAGCCTTCATTGCATTCTGCTCTAACACTTGCATCACAACTCTACGGAGTCCATCAGAAGCCAAAAGGGTTCCGTCATTGTTAACCCGGAAGACACTACATTTCCCCATCTGTTAAATGAAAATTAAATGTTTTTACAATATATAGGGAGATGAAGTGTCTTCCGGGTTAACAATGACGGAACCCTTTTGGCTCCTGATGGACTCCGTAGAGTTGTTATGTAAGTGTTAGAGTGGAATGCAATAAAGGCTGATTTAGAATGTGGAGTTTGCAGTTGCACGCCGAAGAATAACGAAGTGTTTTACTAAGCTCTGTGTACCCCGGTATGTGTATATATATATATTATCTACTGGTGGTCGCCAGTAGATAGTTATAGTTAGGACCTATTTTCCATAGGAAATCCGCAACATTCTATTTGAAATAACGTTGGCGCCGGTTGACGAATCTTCGCGAAAGCTTCCAACTTGTTGGGGCGCTCTGGTCTGCTCCTATCCTGAAAGTCTCGGGTGATTCGTCAGCCGGGGCCGAGAAAAAGGGGGTCCCAAAACGCGTTTTCCCCATTCATTTTTCCATAGGAACCTTTAGTCGCAGCTACAGCCCGAACTGCTGAACTGAATTACACCAAATTTGGCAAAGAGGTAGCCCTTGGTTCAGTGTCATGCCTTTTGCTTAAATGGTGTAAATCCGTTCAGTAGTTCCTGAGAAAATCAAAAGTAAAGTCACATATATATCTATGGCCGAGTAGGGTCCGCGTACCCTCCCGATCACGAGCTGCATGCTGACTGGCTGTCAACACTCCAAATCAGAAGTGTTGGCAGTCATTTTGTCCCTCGGTAGAACCGAGGGACAGAAACAAGTGCGCAAAGCGCAAAAAGGGGCAGGGTAGAAACACCCTGACCTCCTAGGTCTGCTCAGTGGGTCCCACAAGGACCCCTGGGCAGAAAAAGCATTTTTTTTTAAATCGGCAGGATGCGCTCAGGGTGCGTGGATCCCGCCGAGAAAAAAAAGAAACAAGTGCGCAAAACGCACAAAGGGGGCAGGGTAGAAACACCCTGACCCCTAGGTCTGCTCAGGGGTCCCACAAGGACCCCCTGGGCAGAAAAAGCATTTTTAAGAAAAAAATCGGCGGGATGCGCTTAGGGTGCGGGAATCCCACCCAAAAAAAAAAAATCAAAGCGCGGTCTCCCGCGCTTCGATGCTATTTTGCCCCCGGGTGGGCCAAGTCCCCGGGTGGGCATGCGGGGGTGGGTTTATATTTAATTTTGGGGGCCTCGAGGCCCCAAGCCCGGGGACCGCCACCCCCGGGGCTTTAAAAATAATGGTGCGGAGGGCTCTTGGCCCTCCCGCAGCCCCGGGACCGCCACCCCCGGGGCTTCTTTTTATTTTTAAAAAATTACCTGTGTGGGGGCTCGAGCTCCCCACATGCCCCGGGACTGCCACCTCCCTGGGGCACTAAAAATTTCAATATGGGGGTCCATTACGGACCCCCAGAGCCCCGGGGACCACCACCTCCCCGGGCTTTGTCGATGGAGGGAGGGGGCCGCGCGGCCCCCTCCTGGAGCCTGTAATGGCCCTGGGGACCGCCACCCCCAGGGCCGGCTCCTGCAGTGTCCCGGGTGCCTACCCCGGGACACTGTAGTTTGCTATGGCAGGGCGGAGCCTCGCGGCTCCCGTCCTGTCATAGCAAACTGCTTTGGATATGGTAGCGAGAGCAGGAAACCTGCTCTCGCTCCAATATCCAAAGCAAATTGCTTTTCACATGGGGAGCTGCATGTTAGCAGCTCCCCATGTGGAAAGCTAATGCCGGCTCCCGCAGTAGGCGGGGAGCCGGCAGGGTCCGTGGGGGAGCTGGGGTCCCCCACAGACCCCAAAGGATAGGGCCAGCCCCAGGGGATGGGGTCCCGGGGCAAGTAGTGGCTCGGGAGGGGGCCACGTGCCCCCTCCCCAAAAATATATATATATTTTTTTAAAATTAAAAATAAAGGCCTGCCCCGGGGATGGGGTCCCCGGGCAAAAGGAGGCCTGAGGAGGGGGCCACGCAGCCCCCTCCATAAAAATTTATTTAAAAGTGTGGCCATGCCCCGGGGGATGGGGTCCCCGGGGCTGGATTCGCCACGGGAGGGGGCCACGCGGCCCCTTCCCGTTTAATTTAAAAAAAAAAAAGAAAAGGGGTAAGGCCCTGGGGGATGGGGTCCCCAGGGCCCAAAAATAGGAAAGGAAGGGGGCCACACAGCCCCCTTCGGAAAAAAAAAAGATCGGGTTACAGGCCCCGCCTCTTCCTTTACCACTCTGCAAACGCGCCCCTGGCGCGTTTGCAGATGGGAACAATTCCCCTTAACTTCTGGGGGTCCCTGGGGCCAACTAGCCCACCAGGAACCTCCAGTATGCGCCAGGGGCTGTGTTGCAGAGAGGTGTACAGAGGCCACGCCCCTTTACACCTCTCTGCAACGCAGCTCTGTGGCGCTTTGGAGGTACATGGTGGGCTACTTGGACTCCAGGGACCCTCAGGATTCAAGGGGACTTAATCCCCAACTTAAAACGCACCACGGGCGCGTTTGCACAGTGGTGAAGGGAGGGGCGGGGCTTCAGGTGACATGTGTGCAAACAGGTCCCGTGGCGTGTTTTAAGATGGGGAATTAAATCGTCTTCAATCCTGAGGGTCCCTGGGGCCAACTAGCTCACCAGGTACCTCCAGTAAGCGCCACGGAGCTGCGTTGCAGAGTGTTGTAAAAGGGGCGTGGCCTCTGAACACCTCTCTGCAATGCAGCTCTCTGGCGCATACTGGAGGTACCTGGTGGGCTAGTTGGCCCCTAGGGACCCTCGGGATTGAGGAGGAATTAATTCTCCAACTTAAAACGCGCCACAGGGCGTTTTGCAGACATGTATCCTCAGGCCCCACCCCTTTATTCACCATTGTGCAAATATTCCTCTAAAATCAGCCAAACTACTAATTCCGATTTACTCACCTGTTATCAGGAGAGACCTCAGTGCTGCATCTTTGAACCCAGTACTGATCCTGAAAAGTAATTTTAACCGTACGTACCAGTAACTTGAATTTCCTTCCATAGGATATCATTGCCTGCTTTTTGCTGAAAAAGTTTCTAAGTGTCGATTTTTGAAACTTACAAATATTCCTCTAAAATCAGCAGAACTACGAATTCCGATTTACTCACCTGTTATCAGGAGAGACCTCAGTGCTGCATCTTTGCGCCCAGTACCAATCCTGAAAAGTAATTCTAACCGTACTTACCAGTAACTTGAATTTCCTTCCATAGGCTAACATTGACCGGTTTCACTTGGAAATTCTTCTAAGTGTGGAATTTTGGAACTTTATAATATTCCTTAAAATCAGCCGAACTACGAATTCCAATTTACTCACCTGTTATCAGGAGAGAACCCAGTGCTGCATCTTTTAGCCCAGCACTGACCCTGAAAAGTAATTCTAACCGTACTTACCAGTAACTTGTATTTCCTTCCATAGGCTAACATTGACTGGTTTCACTTGGAAATTCTTCTAAGTGTGGAGTTTTTGAACTTTATAATATTTCTCTAAAATCAGCTGAACTATGAATTCCGATTTACTCACCTGTTATCAGGAGAGAACCCAGTGCTGCATCTTTAGTCCAGCACTGACCCTGAAAAGTAATTCTAACCGTACTTACCAGTAACTTGAATTTCCTTCCATAGGAATCCATTGTCTGGTTTTCAGCAGAAAAGTTTGTGTCGATTTTCAAAACTACAAATATTCCTTAAAAATCGCCTGTGTGACTTAAACGCATTCTTTCAACTGTTTACAGGAGATGCACCAGTGCTGGATCCAGGATCCACCACTGAGTAAGAAAAAGTAACGATAACACTACTTACCTGCTAAGTGAATTTCCTCCCATAGGATAACATTGGTGATTCTATGTGAAAAAGTTTCTAAGTGTCAACTTTTAAAATACAATATTATTCCTTAAAAATCACTACTGTAACCAAAACGCTTTTACTCAACTGTTTACAGGAGATGTCCCAGGACTAAATCTAGGATCCAGTCCTGTGGTTAGAAAAGTAATCCATAAAGTAACTAATTGCATTTAACTAGAAATTCACATTGAGCTCAATGTTGCATGTGTTTGAAATTGTGTTGCCCATTGCAACAACTGTAACTACTGTACTTAAAAGTCTATTGCCTATTTGCAAAGTATTTAAACTAAAGTAATTCATTCTGAGAAAGTATATTTTGTAATGTAATGTATAATGTAATTACAATGTAATTTAAAAAATAAAATATCTAAAAATAAATAGTTTAAAAAATGTAGTAAATCAGTATCAAAAAAATAAATATAACAATTAATACATTTAAAAATTGTCATTTACAAAACCTTTGAAATTCACTGAAAAAACCATAGGTTTCAGACATGTTATAGTTAGGAATTAGCATTTAAAAAAACTTTGAAATTCACTGAAAAAACCATAGGTTTCAGGCACGTTATAGTTAGAAATTAGCATTTAAAAACCTTACAAATTCACTGAAAAAACCATAGGTTTTAGGGACAGTTATAGTTAGTTGGACATTGCACTCGTACAAAACCCGTGAAATTCCCCGTTATAGTTAGTTCAGGTAACTATAACTCGCGCCCCGCAATGCACTGCTGATGACGTCACATATTACATCACTCATGACATGGTCAGTGACATCACTGATGACATCACTGATGACATCTCAAATGACATCACTGATGACATCATCCAGTGACTGTGTGTTTCTGTAAAGTTTAAATATGTTTAATATATATAGGGAAATATATATATATATATATATATTTAAAATTCTTCAATCAATCTTTTTGGCGCTTTAATTGTTCAACCTGATCTTGTAATTGAAAACTGGGAACTGTCACCCTCAATGTCCAGGATCTGTGTTGAAGGTGGCGATGCAACAGCAGTCACTGGTGCTTCAGAATCAGTCTCTCCTTTTGCATGTAGATCTGATGAATGAGGTGTTAAACGTCGAAAGTGAGAAAAGTCTCTGGTTATAGACTTCGCAGGGTGCTGGGCAGTCACCTTCTGCCCCTTTGTAGACACCACTTGAAAAGGTTCTGCATCAAATGGAGCATCACATTTTCTTTTCCGCATCTGGCGGGCGAGCACTCAATCTCCAATCTTAAAGACGATGTTCTTCACATGTCATCTTTTGTCAGCATAGACTTTCGTCTTTTGTTTATGAACCAAGCCCTTCTCACGAGTTGGCTCTCATCTTTCTTTCTCTGATTGAGCCAGTGAGGTATCGTTGTTGTCATTGCTCTCCCGAACATCAGTGTTGTAGGACTTTAACCTGTGGTTGAGAGAGGTGATGAACGATAAGCTCTTAAGATAGAATTTAATACAGTTTTTAAATCAAGCTTTTCAAGAGTAGCACATTGCACTGCTTTCTTTAGCGTACCCATTAAGCGCTCAACAAGTCAGTTGGCCTGTGGCAATAGGGGTGTGCTATTCTGATGCTTTATATTCAGATGCTCTAAAAAATCTTTGAACTCACGACTGTTAAACGGTGGTCCATTGTCAGATTTCAATATGGCTGGGACACCCCATGTCACAAAGATGCCATCCAGTCTCTCAATGACTCGGTCTTGAGTGGTGGGAGAGATACTCAATTAAAATAAATCGTGAGTATTCATCCACAATCTCCATCAGGTGATGCCCATTGTCAAGTGGACTGAAAAAGTCAATGGCTACTCTCTCCTAAGAATGCTTTGGAAGTTCTGACATGTTTAAGGTGAGTTGGTTAACCTTAGTGGAAAGGCAGTTGCACAGATGGCAGGCCTTTAATTCCTTTTGAACCCAATCATCAAGATACAGAAACTGGAATCATTCTCTGTTGCAGACTCTCCGGAATCAGGATTCTCGACCCTTGCAATATAACTCCTCCTGAGTTATGGACAGTTCATCTTTGACATTTTTGTATTTTTGATATTCACCATTACTGGTGAGAGGTCGATGGTATTGGTTACATGACTAATGTGTGATTATATCTTTCAACTTTAGCATATCACTATCATGGCTTGTGACTCTGATAGTCTGGAGCTAACGAAGTGGCAGCTGGTGTGTCTGATTTTACAATGAAATTGATATAAGTTTTAGTAATCTTGAATGGAGTACCATGACCTTGAATAGGCAATCTGGAAAAGTAGTCAGCAGGGTTCTGATACGTACCTGGACGATGCACAATGTTATAATTGTACTCTTGTAGTCATAGTCCCTATTGTGCAATGCAAGGAGGTATCTTAGCGCTTGGATTTCCAAGTATGGTTAGTAAAGCTTGAAAATCAGTGACCAGCGTAAAAGTCTTTCTGTACAGGAATACATGTAAATGTTCACAAGCCCATACTATGGTTAAACTTTCATTTTCGGGTTATGAATAAGCAAGTTCTGTTTGGGACAAACTCCTACTTGCATATGCCACAATATGCTTTTGAGCACTGGGATGTCCGGTGCACTGTGCAAGGATAGCTACTAACCCGACTGGGCTAGCATCAACAACAACCTCCTTATGAAACATCGGATTGAAATAAGCCATTTCAGTAGCATTCTCAATAGCTTGTTTGATTTTCTTAAAACTTTTATCATATTCATGTGACCAATGAAATGAAACATTCTTTTTCGTCAACTCTCTCAATGGAGCACCTACATTGACCAAGGGGCACATGCATCAAGCCCGCATTTTGCGTTTCCCAAATAGCGAATTTGTGAATCGCAAAGTTCTATGCATGCAGGAATTGCAAAATAAATCGCGATTCCTTAACATTACCTAATAGCGATTCGGAAAATGCGAATCGCTATTAGGTAATCTGACTCCATTCATTCCCATAGGAATGAATGGTATTGCAATCGCTAATTGCGATGACCAAATTGGTAATCTCAAATCGCGAATGCAAATCCAAGGGTACCCAGGGGACTAAGGCCCCCCTGAAGCACCCCACAAAAAAAGGTAAGTGTGCACATGTAAAGCGCACACATGCCCATGCGCTACATGGCACTTTGAAAAATGCATTTTTGTGCATTTTTTAAAGCATGCACATATTACCATCAACTTGAAGTTGATGGTAATTAGCATTTCCTAAATGCACAGTTCGCATTTAGGAAAGGTTACATGCATCAGCATTAGGGAATCGCAAATTGCGATTCCCTAAATGCATTCGCAATTTAGGTAATTGCAAAAAATTGCGATTACCTAAATTGTGAATGCCAAAACCTACATGCATAGGAAAAGGCCTTTTTCCATTTGCAAACGGGCCAATTCTGCGAAACGGCCCATTTGCAAACGGGAAAAGGCTTGATGCATGTGCCCCCAAGTCTCATATATATGGAACAGTAGCTGGCCAATGGAAAGAAATGAACGCACCATTGAAACATCTTGTGGGGGATCAGCATGTGACAGCACTTGTACTTTAGCAAGATTGGGTGCCATACCCCCATCAGAAAAGATATGGACAAAGAATTTGAACTTTGTCTTGTGAAATTGCAGGTACATTACAACCTTTTCTGCATGTGATGGTCTGTGTCAATACATAATGCTACATTTTGGTGTGTCATCAGCTGCAGAACCTTTTCAAGGCGTCATTCAACGTATCATACGGCCTTTCATGAATGCTTTGAATTATAGTAATGACATTCGTTTTTTGAGCTACTCAAGAACAACATGTATATTGTTTAATTGTGGATGCAGGTTTGACTTTGAATGCAGATAAATGTGAATTTTCTTCCGGTTCCAACTGATGATAGCCTTTATTCAACTCAAGGCAAGAGAAGACTTTGGCACCATTTCATTGCGTTATCATGTCAGCAATGTGTGGATCTGGATGTCATTCTCGCTCAATTGCCTTGTTTGCGACACTTGTAACAAATGATCCAAGAGAGTGCAATAACAGCCTTGAAACACTAAAACAAGTTTAATTAGATGTCAAAGGCCAAAAAGCATAACCCCCTCCAACACATTTACCAATTATGATGTAAGTACTTATCATGACGATTCCAATCAATACTGCTTGACTTGTAACAAATGATCTAACAATAATGGATCAATGACTACGAAACACTAGACCAGTGACTTTAGAGGTCTAAGGTCAAACTGCATGACCCTGCGCCACAAATTAAACCAAGAAAAAAGCAAGTATTCATTATGATGCTTCTAATGACGCAACACTTGTATCAAATGATCTAACCATAATGGAAAATCACCTTGAAACACACCTTGAAACACTTACAAAAAAGTGTGATTAGAGGTCAAAGGTCAAACTTATTACCTCTTTACCAATTTGAACAAAAAAAGTGCTTTTCATGTCAAGTCCAACAATACAACACTTGCAAAAAAGTGGTCCAAAGGTAACAGAATAAAAGCTAAAACATTTGAAAAAGTTATTTTGAGGTCAAAGGTCATGTTTTTTAACATCTCACTCAATTGACTAGTTGACTTGTAGGTATAGATAATGACCATTCCAATGATACCTTACTTTGCAAAAGCAATTTTGCTGTTACAAAGATACATCCTTTGCACACTTCCAGGAGCTACCATTTAGGGTCAATGGTCAAGAACTGTGACCTTCAAGAGACTATGCATGAAATCATACATCACTTATTAACAAAATATGCATCACTATTGTACATAAAAGTCTGAAAATACATTTTGAGATGTTGAACATATTTCCAGTAACAAGATTGAGATGATTATATGAAAGACATCAACAAACAAAATAGCATGTCGGCCATTTTGTAGCACATTAAGTGCTTTCAAAAGCAGCAAAAATGTGTATTTTCATATCTTTACTCCAGTACTCTTTAAAACATGATTTCTTTCTACTGTGAAACAATTCTGCTAGACTTATAACTTTAGATTCTGTTAACAATTAAAACACATGAAAAATGTATTTGCCTTATATCTAATGTCATAGTATGACAAATAGCCATAAAAACACAAAAACAAAAAGAAGATCAAAATCTGCCTTATTACCTGGAGAGCAAGCAGAATGATAAATATTTCTATGCGTCTACTCTTAGAAAACACTATTTTTTTATTGTCCTACTAACACAGTCATATACACTTATCATTTTCATAGTGACCTGTCGGCCATCTTGAATTGTGTCATGTGACTTCAGGGTGTTTTATAAATGTATGTTTTATATATAAATTGATAGAACAGGAAGCACTGAAAACAAAAATATATAGTTTACCAATATTATATTCACTATTAGACAAACTACAGCACGTGGAATCAAAACACTCCAACAGTCATTAAATGGCTGGGCACTGAGTGATTATCAATGGTCACTAATACGGTTAAGGTTACATTCATGTGATGGAGAGACAAAGGGATCAGGTGGGAGGTAGTTAGCATGTACATCTCTCAGCCAAGGTGAAACGAGAGAAAAAAAACTTCAAATTACCTCATCATCACTTATTTTCCATAAAGAGCTGAGAAAGCAAAGTTCTGACGAGGCAGTTTTCTCCACGGCGCTCATATATCATCTGAGAAAGACTTCCCCTTACTATCTCTGCAGCTGACGTTTTAGCTTTCTCTCTCTCCCTTGTTGTCTGTCCCAAATGCCTGCTTTATGAACAAGCCCGCTCACCTTGGCAAGCTGGCGTCCTTTCCTCGCAGGCCCGAGCCTCATTAGCACAGCCTGCTTGGAAGCGGCGAAGCTCTGACTTGGTCACAATGCATATCTCGCATGCACCTGCAGTCCTCATACTCAAAATAGAATGGAATTTCCTCTAAATGCAAACTCTGGGGTGTGGGGAAGGCATGATTATACATCTGACTGATAAAACACTTCCTCAAATCCGACTGTGCATATGATAAAGAAACGCAGCAGCTGATATTGAGCATTATATTGAGCATTGGTTTAGGGAGTGAGCTTTGTAATTTCAAGTACTTTGAGGAAAAACAGTCACTTTCCATGTCAGCTACTTATCCGGAAGGCGGTAACACCATCACACTATTATACTGCACATAAGAAGGCCATCACTTTGCTTATAGGTCTGCATGCACGCCATTTCTATTGCCATCTTTTGTTGGTTCTGATATCTAGGAAACTGGCAACTTCAGATGTTGGGTGACTTCTGAGGGAAAGTCTCACTCTCCTCCTCGCTCTACCACCGCACGCCATGGTTAAAGTCTAGTCATTATTTGGGACAAGTGCGATTCAAAAGATGTGCTGTGTCAGGTACTACAAGTTAAAGTGGTCCTGCAGACAATAAGGACTCAACCCTCAGGGCGCTTGATGGTTCATTTTAGCCACGAGATTGTGAAATCTCATACTCTTTTCAATAGGTGTATGAGTCAGTTAGTCTGTGCTTATGCTCCTGTCTGTTGGATTCAGCCCATGGGGAGAGCTATACAAAGTGCAATGTCTTTATATAAATTTGTATTTATTTTCCTACCTCTCAACTAGAGGTGAGTGAGCCAACAAATTAACAGGGAGAGCTGAGTCGGAGCTGAGCCAAGAGTCTGGCTCGATCGTAGAGCCTGTGCACCTGAAAATATTTGCTACGTAATTCGTACAACAAACATCAAGTAAAATATGATAAAGTCTCTTCAAAATTTAAAAAAAAGTATATTTCCTTAACATGTGGAAGCTTTGACATTAATATATCACATTATAGCACTACACCGTACTTATTAAAAGTGAACGTTTTTAAACATTAACCATTAAAGAACTAAGAGACAAGAGAAATGTCATGTAAACCCTGTCCTGCCCAGATTATTATAGAGCACCATTATGGTTCTATTAAATTACACACAATTGGTTTTTGTACAACTGACATTCAGTACTCATATATTTGTGACATGGCTTGAAGGGCGAGGAAGACGGCTCAAGGGAGGCACTTCTAAGATAAAAGCTCTGGGCCCACTTCACAAAGGTAAACTAAAATGAAAGTCTAACTTTACGACTTTTGGTATTCACAAAGGGCCCCTCTGTGATCAGTTGTGTGGCCAGGCAAATACCAAAGTCTCGATCTGCCATCAGACAGCACTGCACCCTTAAAACTAAACAAGTAGGTACATCCGACACTGCTTACGCTGCATTTGGTCATTGCATGCCTGCATTATGGCTGTAACTGGCTTCTACTGCCATACGCTCAGCATGCTTCAGTGCCCAATAAATCAAAATGGCGGATTCGTAATGGTCATACAAATACTGGAACAAACACAGGTACTTCTCTGGCACAGCTAGGGGCTACTCATCACTATGAATACGAATAGCTCATACCCACATATGCACCCAGCACCTCCTATTGTCAGCACAGTGCCTAAAGTGGCCGCTCTGAGATCGACTATATAACAGAACAAGTTCAAGGGCCAACATCTACTATCGGGCAGTGCCGTGCCTTCAGGATAAACACATGAGGATTCTAATTGCCAGACTCTGCTTTCGCTGCTATTGTTTATTGTATAACAAAATGAATTATTAACATCGCATAGTAACTTTGACCATTGAACGCGCTGCATGCTTCAGCACTCCACAGATCAAAATGGTGACCCCATACCTTCTCACGCGCCACATGCTTCAATGTTCAAAAAGTTAAGATGGCGGCTCTATAATTGTTGCGCAAGTCCTCAAATAATCCACTCATCTACTGATCTACAGTTTATGTGCTTCTCCTATAAAAAATATCTGGCATTGCACAATCACCAGCAAAGTCACTACCTTGCAGCAGCTAAGGGCAACTTATTGTTGTTTTTATACATTGCTCATATCCGCATCTATAACCAACAACTCTCACTGACATCAGGTAAATTACACAATTTACTCTAGCCAAAAATGCCCCCTTGATCAATCATATAAGTCACTGTACCGTCATAAGGGGAGAGGGTGTGGCACAGGGGTCAGAGCGGCCGGCTCGGGAGCTGAGGATCCGAGTTTGAGACTCCATGCCAGCTCAACATGCTGTGATTCTGAGCAAATCACTTAATCTCCCCGTGCCTCTGGACAGCACCTGGATACCCTCAACGGTAATAAGCCACACTATATAAATCCACATATATATATATATATATATATATATATTTTCACTGAAAAACTACAGGTTTCATTGACGTTATAGTTAGTCTGACATTTGACTCGTACAAAATCAGAGAAATTCAGTAGTTATAGTTGGCTGAGCTAACTATAACTCACGCCCACAATGCACTGCTGATGACGTCACATATTACATCACTCATGACATGGTCAGTGACATCACTGATGACATCAATGATGACATCAATGATGACATCTCAAATGACATCATCCACTTAATCTCTGATGCACCTACTCACACCCTAATATAATCTTTCATACACCCACTCTAAAATACAGACTACCATTCTCGAAACCATAGACACACCAATACCAGTTAGTACATACCCACTCACTGATTCCTAGGTCTACACACACATCCAGTCACTCACCCATACAGTCACTCATACATGCAGTCACTCATCAATACAGCCACTATTATATGCACTGATACACCCATACAGACACTCACACACCGCCACTCAAAAGAGTACTACGCTAACAAAATTCAGGAAGCAAACCAAGACCAAAAACCCATCTTCTTAGTTGTAAAGTCCATCACTAACCCGAAAGCACTACAGAAAGAGATTCCACCCTCCCAAGAATTATGTGATCAAATTTCAGCCTTCTTTGAAGACAAAATTCAAAAAATTCAAAAGGATTTTAGAACCTCCCCTGTTCTAGATGCCGCCCAGAAGCATGATTTCGTTACCACTGCCTTCTCCTTACGAACTTTCGAACCAGTATCAATAGAACAAACTCGTGATGCTATCATAGCATGCAAATCAGGTTCCCCCTTAGACTCCTGCCCTCCTATAATTCTCCACAAAATCATAGATATAGTTAACCCAATCATAAACCACATAGTTAACTCCTCACTAAGTTCAGGCACAGTGCCTGACGAATGGAAGTTAGCATTAGTAAAACCTCTGCAAAAGAAGCAAAACTTGACCCTTCGGTGCTCTCAAATCTCCGGCCTATATCTTTACTCCCACTATTGGGCAAAATTACAGAAACGTTAGTTCACAAAGAACTTACTAAATTCATTGAGGCCGCTAACATCCTTCACCCCCAACAATCTGGTTTTCGCCCAAAGCATTCCACAGAATCCGCGCTCCTAGAATTAACAGACACTTTAAAAATGTTAGCTGACAAAGGAAGAAAGGCGGTCCTGATCTTACTCGATCTGTCGGCCGCCTTCGATACCATCTCACACTCCATCCTTATGCAAAGGCTGGAATCCTGCGGCATCTCAGGCACCGTGCTTGAATGGATAAAGTCTTTCCTCACTAATCGTAGACAAGTAGTGACCCTGGGATCTTTTCTTTCTGTTGAACGGTACATCACAACAGGAGTACCACAGGGTTCGTCGCTGAGCCTGTTATTGTTCAACATTTATATGACCCCACTTATCTCTTTGGTATCATCTTTTGGGATTGAAGTTACTTCTTACGCAGATGACACCCAAATGATTCTTTCGCTAGACAATAATTCCACTAACGCCGAACTCAATTTTAAACATTGCCTATCCGAGGTCATCCAGTGGATGAAGGATAATCACCTCAGATGTAATACTGACAAAACAGAGATTTTGCCAGTAGGAAAAGATGTCCCATTCCAGCCGCATGAGTGGTGGCCAGAGGGGACGACACCCCCACCTGACATGGTGAAGGTAGCTAAAAATTTAGGAGTGCATTTTGATACTGCTCTATCCTTTCATCCACATGTAACGGCAGTAGCAGGGACCTGCTTCAGCCTTATTAAATCTCAGAAAAAATTCTTTGATTTGATACCACTCTCGGCCAGGAAATCAGTGACAGTGGCCTTAATCCTCTCACGCTTGGATTACTGTAACAGCCTCCTGGCAGGAACAAAAAAATCAACCTTGAAAAGACTTCAAATAGTCCAACACGCGGCAGCGCACCTAGTGCTAAAGCTGCCTTGTGGTCCTCGGCATCGGCAGCTTTGAAAGCTCTTCATTGGCTCCCACTCCACAAAAGAATACTCTTTAAAATCCTCTTAATCACTTTCAGAGCCTCGCTCAAACTAGGACCCAAGTATCTCTCGGAGAGATTCACTCCCTATATTACATCAAGAACCCTCAGGTCCTCATCAGCTAACCTCCTCAAACCACCTATCTTTAGGTGCAAAACTAAAGGGGGAAAGACAGTGGCTGTTCTGGGAACCAAGGCATGGAACAAGTTGCCAACCCATCTGAGACTGCAAAAATGAAACCCAATTCAGGAAATTGTTGAAAACATGGATATTCAGCTCCACAGACGAACTATGCCTTTCCCTCATCTAGTCTCCCGGGGAATCACCTCTCACCTCTAACCAGCGCCAAGATGCTCCTTTCGGAGTGGCAGCTAGCGCTTTATAAAAAATGTCATTACATTACTCACCCATAGTTACTCACACACCTAGTCAGTCACCCAAAGAGTGAATCACAATGCCATTTACTCACCTATACAGTTATACACACACCACCTCACTTAATAATACAGATGCTAACACATACTTACTCTCTTATACAATCACTGACACAAGCACACACTCATCCATACATCCACTCTCACTCTCACAATCACTCACTCTCACATACAGTCACTTATATACTCCAACACTCACATATACTGCCATTCACATATGCAGTTACTCACACATATACCACTGAGACATCCATTCACTCACCAACACAGCCATATAAACACTCACTCACCTATACAGCACCTCGCAGACGCACTCATGAACCCATACACCCAGTGAATCACCCACTCACACATCCATGCAGGTAGTCACACAACACACAGACACTCAGGCACACATACAGGTACTCAGACAACCAATCAATAACCTATATAGACACTCATGTACCTATTCACCAACCCATGCAGCCACTTACACACCAACTGACAGACTGATACAGACATTCACACAGATTTGACACTCACACAGATTAGTCACTCACCCATACATTCACCCAGACACGTATAATCACTCACTTATACAGTCAGTCACACACTGACTGAATCATCATATAAATATATATATATCACATTCTTAAACATATCACATTCTTAAACTTTTCAGAAACACTCAGTCACTGAGTTGATGTCATCAGTGATGTCATTTGAGATGTCATCAGTGATGTCATCACCGAGATGTCACTGACCATGTCATGAGTGATGTAATATGTGACGTCATCAGCAGTGCATTGTGGGGGCGTGAGTTATAGTTAGCTCAGCTAAATAGAACGGCTGAATTTCTCTGGTTTTGTATGAGTGAAATGTCAGACTAACTATAACGTCCCTGAAACCTGTGGTTTTTTCAGTGAATTTTATATATATGCTTTCAATCTCCTCTCAATCTTACAAGGAAGGAATAAGCACTCAGGGCCCGATTCACAAAAGTAATCTGAGACAAAATCCTAACTTTACGACTTTCGGTATTCACAAAGGGCATTTAGTAGTAGTAAAGTTAGGATTTTGTCTTAAGTTTGTCTTAAGTTTTGGTCTTAAGACAGAATCCTAACTTAAGTTTAACTTAAGTTTAACTTAGGATTTTGTCTTAAGTTTGTCTTAGGTTTTGGTCTTAAGACAAAATCTAACTTATGTTTAACTTAAGTTTAATTTAAGACCAAAACTTAAGACAAACTTAAGACAAAAATCCTAACTTTACTACTATTAAATGCCTTTTGTGAATACCGAAAGTCGTAAAGTTAGGATTTTGTCTCAGATTACTTTTGTGAATCGGGCCCTCACTTTGTAGTTTGGAAGTATTTAATCTGGAAAAGACGCGATCCACGCGTTTTGGCTCCTCCGAACCTTGATAACGATACAAGACGTCATTGTAGCTTCCTTATTTAAATGTACAGATGCCTCTAGTTGCCAACATTAACAAAGGACTACATATTACATTAATCCAAAAAGCTGGTGCCCATATTGGCCTGGTCACGATGCGAAAATTCAGGAATTCATACAATAAAGAAAAGAAAACAAGTGTTAATATGCACACAATGTAATTTCAGCATATCTTGCCCCGTGACCGCCGTACCTGTATGTTCGTCAACGTGACTTGTTCATAATAAACGTACTTACGATTGCAAACATCAACATAAAAAATGGACTACACATTACTTTAAAGTGAAAGCCTATCAGCCATATTGATCTGGGCACTTTGCGTATTATATTGGTTCTTACACAAAAGAAAAGAAAAAAAAGGGGGTGTTAATATACACACACTATCCCTAAATAAAGTTCTAGCGATTATAGTTCCAGTCCATTCACAGCTCATTTGAGATGTCATGAGTGATGTCATGAGTGATGTCACTGACCATGTAATGAATGATGGAATGTCTGAGGTCATAAGCAGTGCTTTGCGGGGGCGTAAGTTATAGTTAGCTCAGGTAACTATACCTGCCGAATTTCACTGGTTTTGTACGAGTGAAATCTGAGTCTAACTATAACTTCCCTGGAATATTTGTTTTTTTCAGCAAATGTCGAGGTTTTTTTTAAACGTTAATTAAGATGCCTATCACAATGGATGGTGGGGGGTTGAAATCAGGGCCTGGCCTAGCATTGTGCTGCCCCCACCTAAGCTTGCTGCTCCTGCCTCCCCTCCTCCGCGTTGCCGTCCATTGTCCAAGTCCATGCCCCATCTCCCTCATTATAGCCCTGTGTGGCCGTTGTTCTGCCACTGGACTTTCCGCCTTCTCTGAACAGTTCCTCCCTATCCTCTGTTGTCTGAATCCATGCACTAGCCTCCTCCCTCCTGCCATTTCCCAATTCTATGCCCCATCATTGACCTCCTGCTTAGCCTCTGTGCTTAGCTTGGTGCCCCTACTCTCCTTTCCCCTGCTCTCCGATGTCTGTGTGCATGCCCCTGCTCCATCCTTTTTGCCCACCATGTTCCATGGACCTGCCCCTCCTATCTACTCTGAGTGTTCTGTTGAGCTGCCACTCCCCTCCCACCTGCCTAGCATTGTCAGATGACTGTAACCTGTCCCTGCCACCTCCACCCTGCCTGTCCACGTTCCATGCCCCCATCCCCTTCCTTCTGTCCTCCATGGTCCATTTTACTGCCACACCCTTCTGTCCCTCCCTGGTCTGTTGTGCTGCAACTACTCCTCCTGCCAGCCCCGCGTGGTCTGTTGTGAGGCCCCTTCCCCTGAACTCTCTTGTCTGTGCCCAGCTCCTACCCCTCCCTTCTATCCTCCATGGTCCTTTGTGCATGCCCCTGCCCCCTCCTTCTTGCCCATCATGGCCATTGTGCTGCCACTAACCCTCCCGCTTGCCATGCATGGTCTTCTGTGCTGTCACGGCCCCTCCCACCTTCCCTTTGTGGTCAGCTAGCTGCCCCTGACACCCTCCCACCTTCCCTCGATGGTCTGTGTGTATGCCATTATAGTCTCACTGTTGCCCTCCATGGTGTGTTGTGCTTCTAGTGCCGATCCTGCCTGACCTCCATGGTCAGCTTGCAGCTCCTGCCCTGCCTCCTTGCCCCCTGTTTTCCATGTGCAGACGCCTATTCCCTCCCTCCTGGCTTGTCTGTTCCATTGTAATGCCCCTGATCCCTCCCTCCTGCCCTTTATGGTCCGTTATGCTGCAGCTTTCTCTCCTGTCTGTCCATTATGGTCAGCTAGCTGCCATTGCCTTTTTCCCCTCTGTTCTCTGTTGTCCATGTGCATGGTCCTGTCCCCTCCCTATTGCTTTCCATGGATTGTTGTGCTGCACTGCTGTTCCGCAAGCCCTGTGTGGTGTAATGTGCTGCTGCAAACCCTGATGCCTGCCCTGTAAGGTCAGTTTGGTGCACCTGTCCATGTCCCTCCAGTCCTCTGTTATCCGAGTCCATGTCCCTACCCCAATTCCTCCTGCCTTCCATGATCCAATGTACCATACTTGCTAACATTTTGAACTTGGTAAGAGGGAGATTTTGAAAAAAACTGGGGAATTGATTTTCCCCATTGACTTACATTGAAAAAGAAGAGATTGTAGACAGGAGACAGATAAAATAAAGCCCATTTGGGCTTAAAAACATTAGCCGTTTCCTGGCTGAATCGGGTCTGTTGGCATGTATGGTTGTACTACCACTGCCTCTTCCTTCTGCCCACAATGGTCTATTATATTGCCACAGCCTCTCTTGCCTGTCCTGCATTGTTGGTTTGTTGCCCCTGCCCCCCTGCCCACCTGCCCACTGCCCTACATAGTCTGTTCTGCTGCCACTGCCCTTCCTGCCTGCCCAGTGTAGTCAAATTGTTGCCTTTGAACCCTCCTACCTTCCTTCAATTTTCCGAGTCCGTGCCCCTGACCTCTGCCTCTCAACAGTATCCTAATGAACAACTAGATTGCTAATATCCTATATTTATTACAAAAGTATGGCACGCCTGACGTCATCTTGATGTAATCAAAACGGTAATACCTAAAGCATTTCGTTTAGAAATTATAGAAATGAGAGGGTCTTATTTGCATCGAAATTATAATTAGTGCTCTAAAAAACTAAAATGAGGACATATTTTCCGAGTTCTCAAATAGCGACAAAGCCCTCTTAAATTATTTGATATCTTAATGTTTTTTCATCCAGTTGACCACTTGATTAAATGTTGCACTTAGGGGAGAGGATGTGGTGTTACTTTCAGAGCTGCAGACTTTGCAACTGGGGAGCCAGGTTGGAGTTTCTGCTTCAGCTCGACATTCTGTGATTCTGTGATTCTGGTCAAATCACTTAATCTTCCCATGCCTACAACCAAAATGAATTTGTCCTTGTGTGATGTAACCAATGCTCATGTAAAGCACTCAAATACCTGACCAGTCTGCACAATATAAAACTGCAAAAATAAAAATAAAAAGTGTTTTCCACACTTCTGTCATTGGGCTATACGTGGGCTACATCTGGCTGATATTTGTGCTACATTTGGGCTCTTTTTTCTCTGGTGGCCATCTTGGGAGACTTCAATTCAATTCAATAAACTTTATTCGATCTGATTTAGAAACATAGATCTTAAAAGTGTACATAAAAACAGTAAATCCTCTTTCTTAATACAATACAATGAAAATTAATTAAAACCAGTACGTAAAAACGGGTGTTACAAAGCCCGGCTCAGAGCAACTTCAGTTTAACAGAATAGTAAATTTCAATGTTTCGCAAGATCAATCTCAAGTACTTCATGCAAAATACGCAATAAGGGGTCCAAGTAAGATGCAACGCTCCAATACCTGACCATCTGCACTATAAAAAACTGCAAAAAACTAAAAATAAAAAGTGTTTTGCACAGTCAGTGGGCTATACGTGGGATACATCTGGGTGATATTTGTGCTACATTTGGGCTCTTTTACTGCAGTCTCCTCAGTAGGAAATGCTTTCAGTTTTTTACTTTGATTCCATCAAGAAGGCATTCAGATGTGTCACGCATTTGCCATAAATTCAGAATGTTAGCACTCTAGTTGCTCATTAGATCACTCTAGTAAAGTTACTGCTCACCAGGGAGTTAACTGGAAGTCTGCTGCTGGTATTCAAAGTGCATGTTTCAGTCTGCATGTCAGAATTTTTGTTATGAAATAGAAGAGGATTTGAGAAGTCACTCAAAATGTGCCCTAATTTTTCTTTCTGCAGCACTACTCATAATTTCTGTGGCACAATGAACCTCCTCATTTTGTTCCTTTTTAAATTAAATGTTTTAAGTGTTACCAGTTTATTCCAATCAAGATGGCTTCAGGTGTGCCATACTTTTGTCAGAAGTAAGACTGTTAGCGCTCTAGTTGTTCTTTAAAACGCTCTGGGAAGCTGCAGTAGAACACAAAGGAACAGTGTTGCCAGAATGGGCTATTTCTCACACAAATGGGTGACATTTTTCCCATTTGTGCGTGGAAAACCCATACCTGGCGGGGGGCTACCTTTTGGGTGGGTATAAGCCCACTGTGCGCAAAAATACTGGCTGTGGCAGCGCCGACCACGAGGAGTCAGTGTGGCGTGCGCTTGCCTGCCTATCACAGTGGCGCATTGTTTTGTTGCCGTGGGCGTTTGGCAAGGTCCTCCAGAAGAATCCAGATTGGCGAATGAGCGTGCAGCGTGCTGAGATTGGTGAGGTATGATTGGAGGAGGAGGACGGAGACCCCGACCAGCCCAGCCTGTGCGCACAGTGCGCGTGACACGTGACTAACTTGTCCAATGTCCGTATATGCCTGCCCCTTGCCTTATAGCCTTAGCCTATGTGTGCACACGGCACGCCCACCCCAACCCCCACTGCCCCCCACACACCACACACACACGTGAGGCGGGCCGCAGCAGCACACGTGTATTTTGTAAGTGCAAGCGCACCTGGTCTTGCACATGCGCAGCGCTGCGCACCCACCCTAGCCTAATAGACTCAAGCAGTGTGGCTCAATGGTTAGAGCGGCAGACCCTGATGCAGAGATCTGGCCCGGGACCAGGGTTCAATTCCCGCCTCGGCGGGTCTTGGGCTCAATTTCCTCGGACCTGATAATTCTCGCCTCGGTGCCTATTCTAATCATGGGTCCCACTCTGCAACTCTGGGCAATAGCTTGCTTAATCTCCACAACGGCCCCAACAGCGCTGGGATGCCTGGCTTCACCCTGGGGGTGCCCAAGAGTGGACATTTCACAGGGAAAAGCCAGGAAGGGTTCCACAGCGGTATGCGTACAGCGCCTGGACACCCCTTTGGGGGTATGGGTGCGCTTTACAAGTACAAATTTCATTTCATTTCATTTCATTTCATTTCAAGCAACAGGTATGTGGGTCCCCAGGGCCGTCAATCTTGGATCGCGCGAAAGCGCTACCAATGACGGCCCTGGGAATCATTCCTGGCCATCCCCCGCACAGTGCTTTTTAATGCCCACGTGCTCGACGCTCTCTCTTTCGGAATCGGCAGGGCCAGTGGCAGTGCAGACGGTGGACCGGACTCATTGGACGCGTGGGACTGTGTCGTCCCGGCCCGCTCTGGTGATTTGATTGCTGTGAGCCTGCGACACACACAGTCCTCCTCCTGGCTGTCCTGCTTTACTCCACATAGTTCTGTACGGTCCTGCTGAGGTCCAGCCGGAGTCCACTGTGTGTGGAGCCTCAGACAGAGTAGTCACGCTCACCTGACCCCACCTACGCAGAGTCGGGCTTGGAGACGGCGTGCACTGGGCCACCGGCGCCTGGCCTGGCCTGCGTGCTGCTGTGGCCCCTCGGGCGCATCCCGGCTCCATCCTTCCCTGGCCAGGCTGGATTTGAGTCACTAGCTGCCTGCCTTTGAGAAGTGAGACGTCAGGACGGTTCTGACCAAGAGACCGGGCGGGGCCCTGCAGTGAAGTGACAAGTGGGTCCACAAGTGAAGTGTGACGTGTCTTGTGCGGAGGACGTCGACGAGGTAGGATGAGGTCGAGGATCTTCAAAGAATGTAAAGCGCAGCGCGCAGGCAGAAGAGCAGGGTCGTCGCCATTAGCGTAGCACAAGGTGAGGCTTGATTAGGGTGGAGGCAATGGCACAGATAGGGACTGGCCTGGGAGAAAGTTCACCAGGGCATCAGGGACACCAAGCAGCAGGTGGTGCAAGTCCCATCCCAATCAGGGAGTGCACAGAAGGCCAGCTACAAATGTGAAAGTAGCTTGGGCAGGCAGGCCAAGCACAAACTCACTGCAGTGGTCGTAGCGATAGGGGCAGCTAAAAGTTGTGTGTTCCCCACGCCGTCAGGCCCAGTGCACCACAAGCCAGAGAAGTCATGTCGGAACGGATTGCCTCCAGACCGCACAATGTACCGTCGGGACCAGATTGTGCATAAATGAGTGAGTCCCTTAGTGTGTGTGATGGGGCAAGGACAGGCGACCCGGCGAGGCCACTTTTTCAGAACAAGATTAAAGCAAAATTTGTTAAATCTCATAATGCACATGGTAGTACATCTGTTATGCTTAATTGGTTGCAAAGTCTGCGTTTTCTAACATTTTATGGTGTTAAGGCATCTGCAGAGGTGCCCAGTAAATATCAGGGAATAATAATTGGTGAGAACTCTGGAGGTTAAAGTATTTGTTGGAGAGATCTCGGTTTTGTGTAGTCCCAGATCTGAATCAAAGTAGTTTAGAAGGTTAATGTGTCTTTTGCAAAGCACCTCATTAATATGCAGATGACAGATTTTTTTTTATGTAGCTAGGTTAGTGGGCTACTGCTTTGAACACAGATCCTTTTGTTACTTGCAGTTCATAATTAGTAAGCCTTTTAATATTGCACAGTGAGCTATGTAGGATATGTGACTGCTAAATCTTTTAACCCTCACTGAGTCATGCAACACATCTTGTACAATGATTTACACACTTGCATGATTTATTGTCAATGTGTATGGTATGTAAAGCACTCTGACACCCTGCATTACGTTGAGTAGCGCTATAAAAGAAATACAATTGCGTTATTTAAATTCTGTGTAAATATTATATTTAAATTCTGTGTAAATACTTGGACAGACCAACACATCTGACATTCTTACATTTCATGCTCTTACATAAAGGGACTGAAAAAAGTCAAGCATGCCTCTCTTAAGTACCTGTGCCTCTCTTAAGTACCTGTGAAGAGATAAGCTGTGTACTTTTGTTTCCCTCCGTTGCATTTACATTTAAGTGTGAGGTTCCAGGCCACTCGATCAAACGGAGGCCTGATGGCCCCTTAACTTGGCCTTTATCTATAAATGAAAAACTGGTACTAGACAAAACATGGATCCCTCCAGCAAATACATTATCCTCCATAGTTTTCTTACCAGGGGCATGCATATGTGCAAGGAAAAAGACCACTCTGAAAGTTAAACAAGAAGTTTTTTGTTTTTTTTACAAGTGTAATATGCATTTTGAATCAATACATCATGCATAAAGCGAAGACATATGAGATGCATGGAATTCTAAAGGGGTGATGCTGAATGGACTAACTCTGACCTGTTCTGTTGGGTGCATGTTCCCAGCGTGCTAAGCATTCAAATGTTGTACTAAAGGAATGTGGTTTGGGCAACAAATGGTGTAGGATTCATTGTGTGTTTTTTATTGTTTCAATAAAAAGTGCATTTCAATCCATTAGATAGGGCTGTTGATTACAGTTGGTTAATGATGTAGCAAATGTTAACTTTGCATTGTGGGAATGACATTTTATTGGGATTAACAGTACTTGTAGTGTAAAATGCAAAGGGGAAAGCTTGTCTGCTTGTCTGCTTGTCACAAACTTGAGACCGACATGGAAAGTTGAGTAAGTATGAGGGGTATTCCATTAGGATGTATTCATTTTTGCTGTGATCAATAAGCTGTCCTTGTTTATTATAAACAGATTGAAAGCTAGAGCGCTACCTCTTAATACTCCCTGAATAGGAGGGAGTCTTCACCCTTTGGCCCACCCTTTATTTCAAAACAGGATAAATCCCACTCAGACTCAATTGTCAGCCCTAGAAAAAAATGACTTGCCCCAGCTCAGTCAACAATACTTAATGTCTCCTTTGATTCTACTGGTGTTGTACCCCAAAATAATGAAATGACACCCTTGGACATGCCCAATGTAGTGGTATGCTACCAGGAGCGGGATGTGCAGGTAAGTGCAGTGGGGAAGGGTGGTGGTGGTGGGGATTTGATAGACAACCCAGAGGATCTGTCGAATCCCCCACCCACCCCCTCTTACCTGCAAGGGCTGCTACAGTATCCATTGCAAGTAGGCATTTCTAGATAGTATTTTGTTATTGCTTAGTACATGATTGGCAGTGAGCTAGGGACAATGATTGCATTTTGTCTCTTGCAATTTCAGGTAGTCGTCCGGACTCATCCTGACATATAGTTTATCATTGACCTGCTCGCAGCTGACTTGGCAGTTTAATTATTGCAAGATGGGCAAGTGGGCACAATATAAAAAAATATACAGAAAAGAGTGGGAGTTGGATCCTGAACTAAAAAGATGGATTGCCCCAGTTAAAACAGATAATAGCAAAGCAGCATGCAAGTACTGCCATATAGACATCCATGCCCATTATAATGATTTGAAGCAACATGCAGCAACCACGAAACACCGCTCACACTGTGATGCAGTGTGCACATCTATGGCATCCTTTGTACAGCCTATCCCTTCGATATCTAACGACCAGAAAAGAAGAGAAATCAGGTTTGCCATACAAACTGCTTGTTGTACATCCATTAATAATATAGATGGGTATGGTGAAATTTTGAAAGATGAATTCCCTGCCTTCCGAATGCAACGCACCAAATGTACAGCACTAATTAATTCTGTGTTGGGCCCATATTTCAAAAGAGGAATTGCTGAAAGATATTGGAACATCACCATTTTCTTTATTGATTGATGGATCAATTGACATTGAAGTGAAAAAACTGCTGTGCATTTCCATAAAATATTTCAGCATAAAGCTTAACAAATTTGTAAGCACCTTCCTTGCCATGGTAGAATTAGATGAGGCCTGTTCCAAAGATATAGCAAATGCAGTCCTAAACTTGCTTGAAACTTGTAACCTCAAGATTAAAATTTAATTGGCATAGGCACAGATGGGGCAAGCGTCATGTGGGAAGCACCACTCAACATTCACCTTGTTGCGAAATAAGCAACCTTTCTTGCAACTTGTGCGCTGTATTTGCCACTCCCTTGACATCATTGCTAAGAAAGCAATAAGGAGGATTCCTAGCAATATTGAATTTATGATCAGAGAAACTTACAACTGGTTTTCCCACTCACCAAAACGCCAGGCTGACTATAAGGATTTGTAACTCACATTGGACGGAGGCATGCCCTTGAAATTAATTTCGCCTTGCGAAACACGGTGGCTAGTGATGGCAGATTGTGTAGAGCGTTTATTAGAAAAATATGATGCCATTGGAAGTACTGAAGTCACAGTGGAGAAGTGTATCCTCATGCTCATTTCCTGACACTTCACACATAATATCCTTTGGGATGGAAGTGTATTGCTGCTGGCAACCATTGTTTTTACGTGCTTGCAATGGGTGTTAAAAAATGTAGACTCTCACGATATCCAGTGCTCATGTGGAACGAGTATTTTCCAAAATGATGCTGCTGAAAAATGATAGGGTCATATTCTCAAGGAGCTATCGCCGAGTTATCGGCACTTTATCGCAGCCAAATCCGCGATAAATTTATCTCCCCATTCCGAAGCTGGTGCTAACAGCCCATAACACCAGTTTACCTGCGATAGCAGTCGCAAAAAACATCGCCACAGTTGACCCCGGCAACTAACGCCAATGATATGCAGAGTAGGCGTTCCCGTGCAAAAAGCCGCGACAACACCACTCCACAACATTCTCAACGACCAGCCAGATCGGCAATAAGATCACAAAACATGCGCTAAGGTGCGTTAGCAGCAGGAAACTAACACCTGATCCTACCTGGTGTAAAGTCGGACGACAACCGGCACCAGACAAGGGAGCACAGCCCATAGCCACCCATGAAGAACAACAGATGCCCTGGAGCAACCGATCATACAGCCCGGAGCCCCAATAGGTCAACAACACCTACCGCCACCACCCCCAGGACCCCACCCCCTGACCCCCCGCCCGGGGCCCTACCCCGGGCACCCCCCACACCCACCTCCCCCCTTTGGACAAAGATATTGCACATCAACTGCATGAAACCATGAACCAAACAAATCACCTGAAGTCGCACAATCACAACACCCAACATACATGTGTGGTCAGAAAAAGGGAAATCATACATCCATATCATAATATCCAAACAATACGTTTATTACAAAATACAAAATAAACCAAGAAAAACAAATCTGAAGAGGCATTGCGGGTCATCTCAGGACATTCTGTAAGTCACAGCCTGCAAAACAGAAATCTGGATCAGAAGGTGTGCCATGCGCCCATCAAAATACAGAGAGAGAGAGCGAAAGAGAGAGGGAGAGAGAGGGAGAGAGGGAGAGAGGGAGAGCGAGGGAGAGAGGGAGAGAGAAGGAGAGGGAGAGAGAAAGAGAGAGGGAGAGAGGGAGAGAGAGGGAGTGAGGGAGAGAGAGGGAGAGAGAAAGAGAGGGTGAGAGAGTGCCGACCCTGCGGACCTAGGCCTCACTGCTCACCTGCTACCACTGGTGTGTCTCCAACCGCGTGCCGGTATTCACAGCAGTCCCCCAGGTCCCTCATCTGAAACAGTTTCCAGAGACATGAATGGCAGAGTCCATACAGTTGAACACGCCATCATCGCTTGCCCGCCCCTGCGCGCACAGGCTGCTGCACCCCAGCCCCTCCCGTCGCCCAGCGGTGATTGCCTGCCCCTGCGCAACCAGGCCTCACTGCTCACCTTTTGCCACCGGCGTGTCTCCAAGAGGGCCTACCACGTTCCGGAGGGATCTCCAAGCCCGGTGCCCGCGACCATGGCACCCTCCACAACATGCTGCCCCGCACCGCGGGCCACCAGGTCACACACATGATTCTGGGTCTTGATTTCGCAATGGCAGAGACCACATCAGTGCACACCGCATCATCGCAGGCTGCACACCCGCTCAGCGCTTGAGGTGCCACTAACTCTGTGAACCGCGAGGCAACGCCACGTGGCGGGAGGCCCGCCCTGCCCGCTGGCTCAGGCCTACACTGTGGTCCAGCAGGGCTCACACTAATCCTTGCCAGTCCAGACCGCGAGGACGGCGCATCATCGCAGGCTGCACACCCGCTCAGCACTTCAGGTGCCCCTATCTCACTGCATCGCAAGACACCGTCCCGTGGCGGTGTGCCTGTGCCTGCCGCAGTATATCCGGTGCCACCAAGTCTGTGCACCTTTAGCCATGGACCCTTAATGATTGAGTCCCGTGGTGCGGACGCCATCATGTCACCCCCGGCACTGGGCAATGTGAGGTGGCAGGGCCCTAGGCCCTCATGCATACATGAGAACTACAAGGAGACACCCAGTCAGAGAGAGTGGAAATGGCGTCCAGCACGTGCGCAAGGCCCTTTTTATTGGCAGGGTCACATGTCCTGTGATGCCTGTGCTGGATGGGTGTGGTGTGGATGTACACCAGCCGTGAGGGAGTGGCTGTGGCATGCTGACAACTAGACCTGTGAGCTGCAGATCCCAACAGTGAAGACCTGGGACATGTAGCGTTGTCGTCCCCCCCTGTGTGCATAATTGGAGTGGGCTGTCCTGGCGTATGCCAGTCCAGCATAAGGGTGTGAACAATGACCCCGGGGCTCTGGACGTGGTTCCGTTCTGGCCTGGACAAGGAAGTGACTTATGGATGTGTCTCTGTTGTAGTGTCGGCGCCACCCGGACCGCAATCGGCAATGTGTCACCCTGTGACATAAGTCCCACAACATGGGCAACATGGACGTAAGGGGGAATCACTGACCCTACATTCATCCATACTTCCACACTTGAAAGATCATAGACATGACACATCTGTGTGAATATGAATGTTTATTACACATTCAAGGGAGTATTGCAGCTGGAGCAGTACAGGGCCATGTCAACCCCACTTCACATTGTCGGCCCTTGGAGGGCCAGCCAGAGTCCTTCAGGGAATGACAGGTACATCAGGAGAGGAGGACTTCAGTCCGCAGTCTGATAGCTGTGTCATTGGTGACCAAACAGAATATGGCTGTCCATGTCGAGGTCCAAGGTGAGTGTCGCAGAGTGCATCAGGGGACAGTGGAAGGTGATGATGCAGAGGGCAGAACCAAGCAGAAACAGGCCACATGGCGGAGATGAATACTACTGTGTCCTTCTGACCACGAAGGCAGATTCATCCGCATCTTCTTCTTCTGCTGTTGCATGTGCCTCACATGTGGGTGGTGGTGTTCTGTCTCCAGCACTGCGTGGCACTGACACATCAGGAGCCGGAGATGTGGATGGGGTGGTAGCAGCAGCATGCATCAGCGACAGGCCTTGTGGCAGCAATGCCATGAGGAGGGTCTTTAGGGCATTGAGGGACCCAGCTACCTCTCGCTGGTGTGCAGCCGTGGCAGCCGCTCTTTCCGCCTGCGCCTGCGCCCGCTCCATGTTCTCCATGATCCTCCGCATGTGTCCCAACTTCCGGGCGAGATCGCTGGAGGCACTCTGACTAGACAGTCGTTCTTGTTGCAGAGTCAGGACTCTAGCGATGTCAGCCATGGTCCGTTGGAGAGCATGGAGCGGACTGTGGGTGTCCGTTAGGGACTGTGAGTGGTCCCTGATGGGACTTAGACACCCACGTATGGCGTCTAGTTTGGCTGCCATGCGGTTGAACCCCACCTGCACCTGTTCAGCCAGCTTCTCCTGGCACCACAACACACGGCGTTGGAAGGCCATGTGTTGGTCGTGGGGTTCCTGGGAGGCAGCCGTGGTGGAGGGTGCTGCCTGCTGTGTGTACTGTGCAGGGGGTGGGTTCTCCTCATGGCAGCTAGGCTGCCCTGATCCTGGAAGAGGGCTGCGGAGGCTGTCCACGAGCTGTTGGAGGGCATCGGAGTCGAAGGTGTGGTGGTCCTCTTCGTCATCAGAGAAGAGGGGTTCGGACTGCTCTGCAGGAGGTGTTGGATTTCCCCCTGCAATGTGAAGGGGAGATGCAGTTTAACATCGTGTTCACATGTATGTTGAGGCATTGTACATGTTTACATTCAGACTGCATGACAGTGTACATTGTGACTGTTTGGGGGAGCTGTCTATTTGATGCTGGACAGTGGACATTCCGACTACATCATGGATGTGTGTTTGTACTTGTACATTGTCAACTCACATTTCCCTGCAGTGCCAAATGTGATTGGCCAGTTTCTACGCACATGTGGCACCAGTTGTGTCCTCTGTTCTGTTGTGGACGTGATGCGGTTTGTACCACATCGTTGTCAATGTTGATGTGCTCTGCATGTAATGTGTGTGTGCCGCATTTTGGGGGAGTCGCCCCTGCAGCTCTGATTTAGCTGCCCTTATCCCTTACATGCGGTGTGCCTCTGGGTTCTGTGCTTATGCAGTGCTGAGATGTTGCATACCTGTGTGCATTGGTCTCTTGGTGGGAGTTGTGGGTCTGGGGCATGGTTTGTCCGCAGATGTGCTATGCTTAATTGTGCATGTGTGCCATTGTGCCCATCTCCCCCCGTCCCCCCAGTCCCTGGTGGTTACTCACCCTGTTGCTGCTGTGTCCAGTCATGTTGAGCAGTGTCCGGTCCCCCAACTCCTGCCACAGTCACCCCACTGATGACTGTGGACACCATTTCCTCCATCTCGTCCAGCTCCTCTTGTGGCGCTGGACTCCCACCTACAGTCTGCATTGCTGCCTTCCGGTTGTTTGCGAGTTTCAGCTTGGTTTTGTGCTTCACATCATTCCAGCACCTCTTGACCTCGTCCATTGTCCTCTTCAGCACTCTGACTGCATTCACCTTGTCCACGATGGTCTGCCATATTCCATTTTTAGTTGCCAGTGACCCAGTGGAGGTGACGAACAGTGGTTGATGGTGTTCTATCACCTCCGTTATCAGGATCCTGTTTTCCTGCGGACTGAACCACTTCTTCCTACTCTTCTTGTCCTTGCCCTTCCCTGACCCGAGGTCCCTGGCTGTTCCTCCGCGGGGCTTGTGGGGTTCTGGTTGTCCTCTGTACTTGCTCCGGATGCCTCCATTGTGCTTCGCTGTTGTTTGGCTTTTGTTGGTATGTTTTTTTTCTACTTTTATAGTGCATTTTCCCGCATGACGCGTGAAAATTGCAGGCCTGTGGCGGGTTTTCGTATATTTTTGTTTCGCAATTGGCGTCATCGCTACTATTTTCGCATTGGGGTTTCGCGTTTTTGCGGCATCGCGTTGTTTTTAACGCGTTCATTTGACACGTTATCTTGTGACTATCGCATGGTACCGGCGTGTTGTGAATACCACGTTAACACAGAGTTGTTTTCCCGCGATAGACTGCGATGTGAAGGGTTGCATTAAGCTACACTTGCGGTGGTTATCACACGTTCTTGAGAATATGCCCCGATAGACTGCTATTGGCATGTATTAGTTTTAGGATTACCGCAGTTATGCCAGTACAGATGGAGAGGTGATCGTTTGTGTCTTGCAGGTGAGACAAACCTGCTTTACTTAACTTTATATTTCACATGAGGGTGTGGATCATAGACTAACTTTCATTAAGAAACTGGAAGAAAGTAACCACACCTCTCCTAAGGGTGACATTGTGAAAATGTTGTTCATGAAAGTATTGGCCTGTGAAATATCCATCTGGACTTCCAGAATCACTGGGCATGCTAAACGAAATTCCTAAGGGTTGAAGTTGAAAGTCTTCATGCTCATTTGCTGGGAGATGCCAAACCTGGTTTACTTCTGAATGGAAGTCTATAACTACACTGATGCTGCAGGCAACCATTGTTTTCACAAGTTTTCTGTCATGTATCCAGTGCTATTGTCCTGTATTAACTGTAGAGTAGCCACAGTTATGGCAGTAAGAGATTTAGAGATTGAAACCTACATTTCGAAGAAAGGATGCAACAAGAATTTGGAAAATCTGGATAGTCTTTATTGATTGATGGCTCAGCGGATGTGGTGGTTACAAAACTCCTATGCATGTACCTAAACTACTAGAGCCAAAAGCAAGACCCGCTAGTAAGCAACTGCCATGGTTTGATGGAATTAAAGCAGGCCTGTACAAAAAATGTAGCAAATGCAGTACTTCGCTATCTTGCAACTTGTAAGTCGCAAACCCTTCATTGCCACAATGAGTCATTAAGTTTCCTCTTATCAGCCTTGTCTATTTACAGGTACATGCCTTAATATGTATGCTGGAGGTGCTTCCTGTCTGCAGGTGAAAGGGTATGACCTTCTTGATTGAGACTTATGAGTGCCGAACACGCATGCGTATGTGTATTAGAGCAACATGAGGTCTTAAAATTGCAATTTCACATTGCTTGACGTCCTTACTATAACACTGCTATGCATCAGGAATGCTCCACGCAATTTATCAAGATCAGCCACATCTATTTTCCCCCTACTTTGATGGAGAAGTTGCCATTGTCATGTATTAGCTCTAGGATTACCACAGTTATGGCAGATTGAGATGATAGTTTGTCTCTTGCAGTTTCAGGTAGTCCCCTGCCCTCTCATCAAGACGCAGTTCATCATTGAGCAGCCTATCCCAGCAGCCTAACATTTTCAGTTTAAAGAGTGCAACATGGGCAAGTGAGTTCAATATATAAAAAGCAGTGGTAGTGGTTTCTGAATTCAAAGGATGGATTGCCCAATAAAATGAGATAATACCGAGGTAGCATGCAAGTACTGCCCTATAGAACTGCATGCCCATTATAATGATTTGAAGCAACCTGCGGCAAACTTTGAGTGTAAGTGATTGACTGAACCATTCGGAGCTTCACTTTACCAGCTGTCTACTTTACAGGTGCATGGTGTAAGAGGACTGATGCGCACTTGCTAGATGATAGCGACGTCAAGCCAAAAGCTGCCAAACTTGAAATACAAAAAAAGAAGTGATTTAATGAGCAATTCATAGTTTCCCTGTGCCGGCCATGTTAACAGGGAGATGCCTCACCCCTTGAAACGACCGTATGGAGGCAAAGGATGTGCCTTGTGACCTTGCTTACTGTCTTCTACTGGAAGAAACCCAACTGGCTCCTGCTGAGGGCTTTAATGTGTCCAGCCAAAAGCTGCCAAACTTGAAATACAAAAATGAAGTGATTTAATGAGCAATTCGTAGTTTCCCTGTGCCGGCCATGTTAACAGGGACTTGCCTCACCCCTTGATACGAGCGTATGGAGGCAAAGGATGTGCCTTTTGATCTTGCTTACTGTCTTCTACTGGAAGAAACCCAACTGGCTCCTGCCGAGGACTTTAATGTGTCAAGCCAAAAGCTGCCAAACTTGAAATACAAAAAAAAAGTGATTTGATGAGCAATTCGTAGTTTCCCTGTGCCGGCCATGTTAACAGGGACTTGCCTCACCCCTTGAAACGACCGTATAGAGGCAAAGGATGTGCCTTTTGACCTTGTTTACTTTCTTCTACTGGAAGAAACCCAACTGGCTCCTGCTGAAGGCTTTAATGTGAGCAGGTGTGTCAGAGGACTGATGCGCACTTGCTAGATGAAAGCGACGTCCAGCCAAAAACTGCCAAACTTGAAATACAAAAAAAGTGTTTTAATGAGCAATTCGTAATTTCCCTGTGCTGGCCATGTGTACAGGGACTTGCCTTAACCCTTGAAACGAGCTTATGGGGGCATAGGATGTGCCTATTGACTTTGCTTGCTGTCTTGAAATGGAAGAAACCCAACTGGCTCCTGCTAAGGGCTTTAATGTGAGCAGGTGTGTCAGAGGACTGATGCGCACTTGCTAGCTGAAAGCGATGTCCAGCCAAAAGCTGCCACACCTGAAATCCAACAACCAGAAGATTGACAAAATTGCTGCTCATCATGAGAAGTGAGTGACCATTTTTCAATGTATATTTTTATTGTGTAATGTTGTGAATAATTAAGGCACTGAGTTCTACAGACTTTCTTAAAATACAGTTTAGAGGGAGCAGTAATTTGCATATAACACTATTGCTGCCTTTCTTAATCTCTTTGTTTTCTACTATTGTAATATGAGCAGTGCCTGTTTCACGTTAGAAAGTCACAGTGAGGACTGGTCTTAAAAATGAGTAGCATTAAGACAGGTGCCCAGTTAACTCCCTCCCACTACCTGTATATTGAATATAATGTATATTTGTCCTTAAAATGGTTTCTGATGACTATTTCTGCATAATTTGAGACTTGCTACTTTGGGCTGGTTTTTGGGCTGAGACTGGTCTGTGTTGGGCTGAATTTGGGCTAATACTTGAGCGGCTTTGGGCTTGGGATGGGTCTCAAAATCTGGCAACACTGCAAAGGAATCAACTGACAGTCTCTCTCTGCCCTTGTTCGATGTGCATGTTTTACTAAGAATGTCTGACTTCATTCTCACATGACTGAGAAAGATAATGTGAATTTACAGAAAATATGCTCTCATTTCAGCTTCAGGAGCACCTTCCAACCCTCTATGGGAAAAGCATGAGAAAATAGTTTTCTCTCAAACATGATTCATGATATCCCAGTAGAAGGTTTTTTCACAGGGTAAAATCACCTTTATAACACACCACAATTCCTAAAATTAGTATGGTACTATCAACAAATGATTTATAATGTAACTAAAGTCTGTTATCACCCTTTATACGTTCTCCTTTTGGTGGCCCTCAAAACCTTCCATTCACTACAATGCATTTTAATGGGGTGCTATCATGTATATTGGTCCCAAGATGGCTGCCAACATTTCTTGGATGAAGTGCTGACAGCCAATCAGAACCCACGATGAGATGTGTGGTTAGGCTCCGCCCAGATATGGATATTTATTTTTCCTTTAATATTTCAAAAACTACTAAACGGATTTACACCATTTAAAGCAAAGAGTGCACTCTGGACCAGGAGCTACCTTTCTGCCAAATTTGGTGTAATTCTGTTCAGCAGTTCGGGCTGTAGCCGCGACAAAAAGTTTCCTATGGAAATTAACATGGAGAAAACATGTTTTGAGACCCCCATTTTTTCTCGGCCCCCGCTTGACGAATCACCCCGAAACTTTCAAGACATGAGCTGACCGGAGCACCCCATTAGTTTTGAGAATTTCGCGAATATTGGCAAAAGAAAAAATGCTTTTCCTATGGAAACAAGGTCTTAACTATAACTAGCTACTGGCAACCGCCAGTAGGTAATATATATATATATATATATATATATATATATATATATATATATATATATATATATATATATATATATATATATATATATATATATATATATATATATATATATATATATATATATATATATATATATATATATTAAGTCCAATTGCCCTTGAGCTTAGGAGAGCACTCGGCATGCACAAGCACAGCAAATGCACTTTGGCAAGCCCACTGTGGGCGTGAAATTAATTTAAATAATGGCAATAAAAAGAGCACTTCCCACAACTTTCCATGATGTCTGCCTATGATTAAGATGCTGATGCATCGAAACGCGTAAGGCATGGAAAACTGTTTTGTGCACGACGAGAAAAATGGAATTGGTAACCAGATGGTAGGCACCCAGCTGAGTGCTCTCCTAAGCTCAAGGGCAATTGGACAATGATATATATCCCTTTGGGGTGTGGGGTGCGGGGGGTGGGGTGGTGTTTCGGAGGAGGCGCACCTCATCTCCACAAACCACACGCATGCGGGAGACACCCTTTCTCTGGTTGGCGCTTGCCCCGTGCTTAATGAGTTTACCACTTTTCGACCGTGCCGTTCAATTTACGAACTATTGAACATAAATTCTGTCATTTGCGGCACAGCCATCAAGAACATTCTTTTAGATTTCTGCTGTGGTCTCTCTCGACAGTATTCCAGCCTCGCTATTCTGACCACGTACATATCTACAAACTGCGGCAGCAGGAACCTCCAACAGTAGGAGGGGGAACTAAAGCCTTCATTTTTTTAACAGGTGTGTGTACACATCTTTAACCACGACTCCTAGAGAGCCAACCTTTTGGTATATATATCTTCTAGCATGGATATAGAATCAGAACGCTGTGCAGCAGCACAGACACTACTTGCACGAGCGCCTGGGAAAGTGACTACCATTAAGATCACACAACAACAGGATACTTCACTTAATACAAAACTCAAACGTCTAGAAAAACTGAAAAAATCAGAGACTGCCAAGTGGTGGGAAGCAATCTCATTACAAGATTATGTCGACAAACAAATGGTGCCTCGTGGTCTTCGAATTTATATCATGCCCTCATACGAATCACCCAATCCTCGTATGCTGCAGGACTGGGCAGAAAATTCTGCTAACAGTTCCAGAAATATGCTGAATATACTTATCAAGTATGCATGGGAGGACAGGGAAGCCATACTGATGGAGCTCGCAGCCCTGGAAAATGAACTTAGCAACAGTGGTGAACAAGAACACATCAAAAAATTCAAGGAAGACCTCAAACCCAAACTACAACAACATGAGGAAGACATAAAGAATCGTAAACAAAGGAAGCTCCACAGGGACTGCGTGGACTACGAGAGTGGCCGCATTCTAACGTATAGCCACAAATATGACTATTTACATGAGGATTTACCATCACCCATGAAAGAAAACAGCACCCCACAAGCCGGTCCTGAACAATCAACAGCCGAGACTAGCGGATCAGACACTGACATCTCCATAACTACTGCCAGCTCAGCCTCTGAAAGAGAAGTCCCCCTAAAACGGGTAATTTTTTAGACGAATTTCGGGTCCTAAGAAAGGGCCGACAAACATCGAGAACAACACCGCCACCGACCCAAGGAAGAGGGAGAGCACAACGGGGCAGAGGACGAGGAAGAGGAAGAGGCAGGGGAGGAGCAAACAAAGGAGAAAACGAAGAAAGCAGAAAGAACATAAACGGCAACATCAAGGAGTCCATAGGAAACAAATCGAGAGGCTCAAGAAGCAAGCAATAATGGATCCTGACATGGTAAACAAAACCATTGTTAATCTCACTAATCATCATCTCTCGTTCCTTGAAAAGAAAACCCTATGCCTAGGCCTCACTTTCTGCCCCACTGAAATTTTTAACTATTCAGATACACGCATCGACCTGTATAAGTTTGTCAGAAAGATCAAATTAAAGAAATGGCATTTACTCTATAAACCTGGGGCCGACAAAAATCTCGGCACCAATCCTATCACTGGCCCTTTTTCTAACTTGACAATTGAAGATGCTGAAACCCTCCATGACATGTATGATCTTTCCATGGGGCCTGACTCCTCTGTGGTCCCGACGAGCGAGCCATGGGAGCTCGATATTCCTACGGATTAAGCAGCTTCCACAAAATTCAAACCACGGTCCATCTTCTATCCCAATTTACCCCACGATAACATCTATACTTTTCACGAAGTTGTTACAAAATCACTTTTAAAATTAAAATATCAGAGTTGCAAAAATATCCCCTTCAATCTATCTGCTAAACAAAAAGAAATATTAAGATCTCTTTCGGATGATACTAATATCATTATCCGACCTGCAGACAAGGGAGGTAACATTGTACTCTGGGGCAAGGAAATGTACATTAATGAAGCATCAAGACAACTGAACGACCATAGATTCTACACCAAGATTAATGCAGACATATACAATGCAAGCATTTTTGAAACCTGGAACAAACTACAAGAATGGGAACAGAAAGGTCTCATCACCTGGGAAGAATTGTGTTTTCTTAAACGTGATTATCCTAAGCTGTCAATTTTGTATCGATTACCTAAGATACATAAGAACTCCAGCGTACCACCTGGTAGACCGATGGTTTCTTCCATTGGTAGTGTATTAGAGAATGTGTCGAAGTATGTTGATCATTTTCTTCGGGAGTATGTTATTTCCCTCCCGTCGTATGTAAGAGATACAAAAGATTTTCTCTCTAAACTCGAAGGTATCGTGTGGGACAATAATGACCTAATGATAACACTTGACGTCAACTCACTTTACACCATAATTGACCACTCACAAGGCATTGCAGCATGCCGCCAATACCTAAAAAATAGACCCATGGGATACTTAGAACACACTGAAATGATCCTAGAGATGATGTACCTGTGCCTCACCAACAACATCTTTATGTTTAATGGTACCATCTACAAGCAGACGCTTGGCACAGCCATGGGCACATGCTTTGCCCCAAGCTTTGCCAACCTATTCCTGGGCAAATGGGAGGAAGACATACGGGCTAACAGTGCTCTCAACATTGACTTTTGCAAAGTTAAGATCTGGCTACGCTACATTGACGATCTTTTCGTAATCTGGACAGGTACGGAAGACAAAGCTACCAGATTTATAAATAGACTAAATGTTAACAACTACAACATAAATCTAACTACCAACATGAGCAGGAATCAAATTGAGTTCCTTGACCTGTTGATAACAGTACAGCAGTGCACTTTACATACCAGTCTTTTTAGGAAGGCTACCGCAGGTAATACTCTCCTTCACGCTCTCAGCAGTCACCCGGATACTCTCAAATGGAGTATCCCTTACGGTGAACTGCTGAAAGCGAGAAGAAATTGTAGTACTGAATCATCTTTCATTAAGGAACAAGACATCATGATCAACAGATTTCTTGACAGAGGCTACCCCATATGGGTACTTAAGCAAGCACTCAAAAGGGTCAACAAAATTGATCGAGCACACACATTGATGACACCTACTGACGACATTGTGGAAAACGAAACCTCTAAACCCGAAGAGAGCACAGTCATCATGACATTTAATGGGAATTCCAAGCAAATACAAAAAATCCTAGTGGATAAGTGGGATATTCTCACCAGTGATCCTATTATTGGCCACACCTTACACCACAGACCTAGTATCACATACAGGAAGGGTCGTAGCCTTAGGGACATCCTTGCACGTAATGGCGACACCCAAGTACCATCTCGAGGTGAACACAACCTCAAAGGATTTTATCCTTGTGGGCATTGTAAGGCCTGCCGTAACAGCTACATGGTACAAGAATTGGAGATACCAGGACAGAACAAATTCAAGAATATCAACCAATTCTTAACATGTAGTACCCCTTTCATTGTGTACGTATTGGAATGCCCATGTAAGTTGAGGTACGTGGGTAGTACTACTTTTATGGCTAAAAAGAGTGCTTGAGCACATGCGTGCCATAAACAAAAAGATAATCACTACCCTATAGCCAGGCATTTTCAAGAATTCCATCTCTCTAACAGTTCCTTTGAGTTACTTCATTATTGAACAGGTACATACCGGCCCTAGAGGCAGCAATAGAGTTCTAAAACTGCGTAAACGAGAATCCAAATGGATATTAGAACTCGAGACTAAGTACCCGAAGGGACACAATCTGGATGAGGAATTAAATACACATTTACAAGAGGAATGATATCTGTGTTTTTCTGTTTTCTGATTCTGTTTCATGCTATACAGTTATGATAACTTTTAATTGTCCATGTTACTATGAGTATTGTGTTACAATAGTAATTCAGGTTATTTTTAACATCACTCTTTTTTGTTTTTTCTTTGCACAGGAGGAAAGGAAGGGACTCACCGCCGGCGGACTGTCTCATCCGACTCGGGCTCCCTACCCTTTTCTTCCCCGTCTCCTGGGTCCACTCTACATAAAGTTAAGATCTCTTGTATATAATTGTTTTCTCTAATTCTATTTTTCACCTCACTCTGTTCTTTTTTAGGAGGCTTACGTTTAGCTAGCTTTCGGGGGTCTTAATAACAGTGCCCAATTTGTCTTAACCTCTGCAGTGGGTTTTTCAATTTTCTGTTCTAGAGTATTTACCCACTTGTGGAAAGTATAATTGTGATATGCGGATTATCCGCTTGGTCTATACCACTGAGGATGGCAATTGTCTTACGTGTATATTCTAGTTCTGGTCGGTGAGAATTTAGCCACATTATTGTCTCTTCTATTGCAATACCACCATACAAGGAACGCCACTATGGCGAAGTGTATATTCCATGTGCACTGCAGGAGTGTTATTGACATGTTGACATTGGGCACTGCCAATATCTGGTGTGGCATTACCAGCATGGTGACTACATACTTCATTTGCCTACAGTATGCTTTATGAACTTTGTTTGTCATAGACATTGGCACTAATACTGTTGCGATCTATCGTACTACCACTATGGTAATTATACTGTTATTATGTACGTATAATGATTTTCATTAATTGCATCTAATCTTACAAGTGTACTACACAGGTCATGCATTTATCGAGCATATGTATATGTTATGTATATCTTTATTTGCCTTCTTAAAATGGCCGCCGCAATTGCTCTTTGTCTCCACAGCACTTTATGTGGAGTCCGTCATTGATTTTGTTTAGCGTCTATGTAATGCCTCCACACGTATTTGCTCACTGTGTGAACAAGACAGCTCGTCTGTCGAAACGCGTTACCAAATAAACGTATTTGGTTTACTTCCCAAGTGTGCGTCCTATCTTTCGAAATCGTAAGGGCATTAATTTCGCCGGGAGGCTTCACCGGCACGGCGCACCACCTGCCAACGGGCCTGAACTCCAGTAAAACGAAACTCTTGTGTGGACATATATATATATATATATATATATATATATATATATATATATATATATATATATATATATATATATATATATATATATATATATATATATATGTACTGTATTGGGGTGGCATCAGCCAAGGTCTGTGCAGCCGGCGCTTCCAGTTAGAAGTGCTAGCTGTCACTTTTGACCACTGAAATCAACACACATGGGGTTGTAAAAGCTGCTTGATGAGCTCTATGGTGAGCTTGATGAACTATATGATCTATCGCCCTACTGTTCTAATTGCCTACAACAAGCGATTTGATTTTCAAATGAAGTGGTATCTGCATGCTGTTCTCTGAATCCAAGTTTAACTGATGCAACATTTGTGATTTCAATTTCAATAATATAACCATATTGAAGTTAAGCACAAGTAAGAGTTCTCCCATTCCTTGTAATTGTACTGGTGGACGAGCACTTTACTTGGGGAGGATATCAACAGTCACACAAACTGTCGACCACTTATCAGTTGTGTGCTTAATTACCAGTTACGGCACGGAAGTCACTTGTTACATCACATTACCACTCTCCGAGAAGCACAAGTAACACCATGCTGTGGCTCTTAGAAGTGATTGCCGAGCCTAAAGTTATTCTGTTTCCTAAGCAAGCTCAACACCAGACGTGTGTGCTTAAACCTCACTAATTCCTTATACATATACATCAATGTCAATATGTGTAAGGCGCTATTAAAAGAGTAAACTTCACTAAAGCACTCTGGTAGCCATTAAAGACTCTAAATGTTGCTAGTTTATCCCCTCATCTGTGCTTGACTAAGATAACTTGGTGGTAGTTTCCTCCAACATTAGCCAGCATACAAAGGCTTACAAGTATAGTGTGAGTGACCTTGATCTTATTCAATATTAAAGCAAGGAAAATCATATCCAGGCCTATAAGTCAGACTGGCTCATTACTCAAATCATATCAGATCAATAAGTAGCGTTCAAACATCTCCATTTATCATGGCAGAAAAAATAAATAAGAAGAACCTGAAAAGGGTCAAAAATAAGAATGCCATAAACTCCACAATGGAAATGATTCTGAAAAAACTAGCTTATGTGCATGACCTGGCTAAATCCACTAAAGTCAACACAGATGTGATGCAGACTGATATCTGCGCCATCAGACAGGACATCATACAAATTATTGCCAGGATTAATGACGCTGAAAGTAGAATCAGCAATCTGGAAGACTCTGAAAACAAGACGCAAAAATCTTTTCCAACCCTCAACAATATATCCCGCTCTCTAACGAAAGATCTTGCGGAGCTCAAAGACAGGAATAGACGTGGAAATCTCTGCATCTTTAGAATACCAGAAGGAGAAGGAGACCAAGCAGGATACTGCATCCTCTTTTTGGAGAAATGGTTTACACAAAACATGGATATTATCTATGACAAATGTCTATATTTTGATCCAGCACACAGAGTAGCAATGAAAAAGAACACCAATTAAACATATCAACGCTCTATCGATGGTAAAATATCTCTGGTACTAGCATGTTGAACAAATTCTCTCTTTAATGAGGAAACATAATCACATACAATGGAAGGGCAACAAGGCTTTCATCTCAATAAACTACTCTAAGTCTCCAGTTGAATCTAGAAAGGGCTTCCTGGCTCTAAGACCAATACTAAAAGCGATGAACTGTCAGTTCTCATTTGCTGGTCCCGCCACGTAACGAGTAACTATAGAAGGCACTTCACACATATTCAATGACCATTCCGCACTAAAAAAAATTCTGGATGAAAAGGATGAAATCGACATTGACACTTCATCAAACAAGGCTTCAACTTTGAGATATAAATGTTAACTGTTCACTTGACTCAAGTAGAATTCCTATTGCTGTACATTTTCCTGTCATGTAACTTTGATGATTCTATCCACTTTAGATACTTTCAGGCAAATTGATATCAATGATCATCTTTACAGGTAAGATATGAGACATTCTCAATAGTCAAGGTATGAGATACTTCTTTTACTTAACTCACAATCATATAAATGATATCACCAAGACTTTGATGATAAATCCATCTGCTACATTAACCCGCGTGTTCAGCAATGAAGTTTTACATAGGATCTAGGTGTAAGTTCTTGGGTTACACTACATAAGAATATGATGTTTATGAAAATCTGTTACTTGCACAAATTTTCACCTTAATCACGTTCTCAGTTGCTAACCTGCATTTGATGTTCATCTTTTGATAATGGTTACGATGTTGGTCAAACTGTTTAATAGGCCGCATGAGTAAGAGTTCTAGATTGCATACTTCACTTGAGGTCGACGATTGCTTTCTCTCATTGAAGTACTGTATGTACTATCTGCTATGCAATCTCTTTGTTCCGTTTCCCTGGAAGAGCGGTTCTTCCTCCTATCAACATCCCTGATGTTCACTTGAGGGGGATATACTAAATGGGATTTTTGGGATAATGCTTCCTTTCTTTATATGCCTTTCCTTTTTTTTATCTCTTAATTATCTTTTATGCATTTTATTTGCCAATAATACTGAATATGTTTCCAAACTCATACACCCTTCTCAGGTAGAATTTCTGAAAAACAGATTATCCAGTGAAAATAGACGTATATTTTGTCATATCTTAGAAAAGAAAAGATACTAAAAACCCCAACAGTTGCAATCACTCTCGATGCAGAAAAAGCATTCAACAAAGTTGATTGTAACTACTTAAAGCTGGGCCTAGAGAAGTTCAACCTTAGTGAGTACTTTATCCGAATGATAATGTCATTGTACTACAACCCCATAGCTATAGTAAAAGCCAAAGGCTTTATGTCAAAAGAATTTCCCCTAGTGCAAGGGACAACACAAGGCTGTCCTTTATCACCTCCTTTCTTTCTTCTGGCCCTGGATCCCTTTCTATACCACCTCAGTGAAAATAGAGGTATATCTGGAGTCTCATTTAGTAACCAAACAATAAAATTAGCTGCATATGCAGATGACATCTTAATCACCTCCGAAGATGCCCCCACCTGAATCACCTGAATCAATACACTCATGACATCAATACAAGGATTCACCGACATTTCAGGGTATTCCCTAAATAGGAATGCATTACTAGAGAGACTCCTTAACAAAATAGGTGATAAAAGTATCCTAGGGGAATCAGGGCTTGCATGGCAGCCAGCATGCATCAAATACCTGGGAGTGGAGTTCTCTAGTGACCTCATCACAACATTAAAATTTAATGAAGAGTCATTATTGAAGAAGATCAATACTCTTCTAGATGGGTGATTGCTGAAATTCCTTTCACGGTGGGGTAGGGCTGAAACCCTTAAGATGATGATGTCCCCTCTAGTTAATTATCTAGCCAGAATGCTCCCCATGTCCCTCTCAAAATATTTTTTAACCAAAATATACAATATTTTCAATACGTTTTTATGGCAAGGTAAAAAACCTAGGATATCCTTTAAAAAACTTAGACTTATGAAAATTCACAGTGGAATAGGCCTGCCTGACTTCAGAAAATACCAGACGGTGTTCCTGTTTAAACAAGGTACCAATTGGTTCATTGATGATGCAGAGCACACACCTGTATGGGTAAACTTAGATGAATCAATACTAAACAACATAATCATTAGTGCCTACATAGCAATGGATAATCTCAACCTGCTCCACTCCAGATACATAATGGATAACACCAAGAGAGCCATCCTTAGAGTGGACTACCTCTCAAAAACAAAGGTAGATAACTCTAAACCCAATATTACGATTGATGGGCAGACAATATTATGGTCCAACTGGTCGGAAAAAGGTATAAATCTGGTCAAAGCATTTTTGACAATGAACTCCCTCTTCTCTTCTCCACAATACAATCCCACTACAAACTAGATAACTTGGACTTTTATAAATGTTTTAAACTAAGCCTGCAGATATTGAAAAGCCCTTAATTTAAAAATAACCTGTCACTCCCACACCTCATCAATACTCTACACAAACCAGGACACATAGGGGCCGATTCCGATCTCGGCCGGTAGGGCTCTGAATCGGATTCGGCATAACCGGATCCGATTCGGAGCCCTATTTCCCGACCGATTCGTACGCGCGTCCGGACGAGCGAGTACAATGCGAAATCGCCGACCGACCCATTCAGGCAGCCCAACCGCTCCGACCGACTCGTTCCCGGGTCTAACCGCACCGACCGACTCGCTCGGACACGACTCGCACCATGCAATGGAGACGTTCCCGGCCGGGTAAGTACGATGCGCGCCGCGAGCAGTCCGACCGACACGCGCCGTCCGGCTCGAAAGAGCAGTCGGAGCCGTACTTCCGGGGTCCATGTCGGACCCCTCTGTACGCGTAGCCGCGCGAGTCGCACACAGGGGGACCCATGGGTCCCCCTACCTGTGCGTGTACGGCGCGAGTCGCTTCACCGCGTACCCACTGTAGGGGGTGCCCTTGTTCGCCTCGCACCCATTGAGGCAATGGGAGCCCGCGTACGCCGCTTGTACGACTGGCTCCCATTGACTTCAATGGGAGTCCGACCGACTCGGAGTACGATAGCATACGGACGCATCGTACTCGCTCGGTCGGGCTGCACGGGTCCGATTCGGTCGGAAATCTCTCCGGGTCCGGCTCGGTCGGAGAGATTTCCGGCCCGAATCGGAATCGGCCCCATAGTATCCAAAGAGTATAAGCTTCTCTTGCACAAATCACATAGATCTAAAACTCGCAATGAGCAAAAATGAGAAGCATACTTCTCAAAAAGCTGTATAACATTTGACTAGGACCGTATTTATAAATCTACTTTCTCAAAAAGGATCTCCCTATCATCTCTAAAATGTATATATATATATATATATATGAATACGATTCCTCCAAGGTTACCTCCCAACAATTTTCAGGGTTTTTCAACGAAGGATCACTGCACCACAACCGGCAAATAGTTTCAGTGTTGCTTTATTTAAACCAAAGTGCAAACATGAACGGTAGAGGACGGTCTATGCGTTTCGGCTCCCAGCCTTCTACTGGACCATAGAGTCCTGGAGCCCAGAATGTCTCATTTAAAGTGCAAGTGCAATTAAAAACAGTAAAAAGTGAAGACAAACTAGACATAAAAACAATCTTATTTTTGTACGAATAATTTTTTTGTTTTGATCATTTCATTAATTTTAAAGCGAGGCATTTTTATATATGTCATTTGTTTCTTTCTTAAAGTGCCAACAAAACAGTTTCTAAAAGGTGCAATGATATTATTTTTCTAAAGTGCAAAGAGCATATGTTAAGAGCATGTGTAAAATACAAATGGGATCATCAATCATTTCTCTCTTTTTCTCTCATCATTGCCCTATTTCAGATTTTTCCAATATGTCTCAAGAGTAATAGTATTTCAAAACGTATGTTTCAATTAAAATATCCACACATTGTTGTTATGTTACAGGACCAATTTGGATAGTTTATAGGCTAATGGTCGTGAAGTACTCCAGTAGCTTACCCAACAACATGGTCATTTTGTGTTTTGAGTATACCCTTCTTAAAATAAAGTGACTAGTGCATTATCTCAGAATCAATTTAGGAAATTCCGTGGGCAAATAGTTGTAAAGTACACTAATAGCCCTCCTAGTCAAATATATAAGTATATGTATATGGGTTGTAAAGTACATTTGTTCAAATAGATTGTACCATGAGGGTATATGTTCACATCTCAAAGTTCACAATTTCACAGTTGATTGGTCCTGAATCTAAAAATGTAAAATCTTAATAAAACATACATAAAAATAGAAATAATTTTTTAGTAACTTCTTCAATTAATACATCTAGAGAGAGCAATGTATCTTCATTTTGTGATCCCGTAATTTCCAAACTATAACTCCAGCAGACAATCTTGATTCCTTTTGAAGGTGTTTCAAAGTTCTCATATTCATAAATGAACATGCAGTTCAGCATCCGAGTTATGTCCCCACGGGTACTCTGTGCCAATGGCTAGGATTAGTCTAGACTCAGTTCTACGTAAATTGAGGGTTCGATTCCCCACCTCTTTCTCTTTGTTTTACAATCTTGATTCCTGAGTATTTCAATTGTTGACTGTCTCCGGAATGGAATTCCTGAAAATGTTTAGCCATTGGGTAACTTAAATCTTTGTTTTTGATTGCTCTCAGATGTTGTAAAATTCTTAGTTTTAACTTATTGATGGTACTACCAACGTACAATTTTCTACATGGGCATTCTAACAAATATACAACAAACTTTGATTCGCAGGTGATATGTTCTTGTATTTTCTCAATTTGGCCATTTTGGAGCAAATATGTAGTTTTATTTTGCCCATGATCACAAGCTCGGCACTTGGAACATTTCCAGAATCCTGGATTATTTAACCATGATGGTACAGTTTCTTTTTTTGATTCCAGATGACTCTGTGTAAGTATGTCTCCCAACGAGGCAGTCTTCCTATAGGTGATCCTGGGTTGGGGAGACAAGATCCTTTTGACTGTTTCATCTAACAACAAAATGTTCCAGTGCTTATTGATAACATTTTTTAGTTCTTTATTTTGATTATTAAAATCAATGATGAGTCGGGTGGTTTCTTCTTTTTCCTTTTTCCTACAACTCTCCAATTTTTCTTTATTTGTTTGCAAAAGACCTGATCTGCATAGAGCTGTGACCCTATTTCTTGCAGTCGTGATCACCTCGAGGGGATATCCTCGTGCTTCAAAGCGCTCACTCATTTCATTTAGTTGTTCACAAAGGTCAGATATTTCAGAGCAGTTTCTTTTAGTTCGCAACATTTCCCCGTAGGGAATGCTCCATTTTAAGTTTTTTGGATGCCCACTATTCGCATGCAAGATGCTGTTACTGGAGGTGGGCTTTCTGTGCATTTTGGTGCATATTTTCTGGCCTTTAATGAACACTTCCACATCTAAGAAGACAATTGTGGTCGAACTTATTGTGGATGTAAAACTTAAGTTGTATCTGTTTGTATTAAGGGAATTTATGAAGTCCTGTAAGTTGGTCTGACTCCCTTCATAAATAATAAACAGGTCATCAATGAATCTTGACCAAAATATGATGTTCCCAGATTTTGTGTTAGTCTGTGCTTCTGTTTCCCATACAGCCATTAGGAGATTCGCATATGTCGGCGCAAAGGACGTCCCCATAGCTGTTCCTTGCTTTTGTAAAAACACATCACCTTTGAATAGAAATGCATTATGGGTCAAGCAGTATGTAAGCATTTCTAATAACATCTCTGTGTGTTTGAGATGATCCACAGATCTTTTTTGTAGAAAATGTTTCACCGCTGCCGTCCCATCAGAATGGAGAATGGAGGTGTAAAGAGATGAAACATCAATAGAAGCCATGAAGTAGCTATCTTTCCATGGGATCTCCTTGATCTTGTTCAGGAGATCTGTTGTGTCCTCAGATAAGATGGAAGTGCTGTTACATAATTCATTAGGAAAATGTCGATAAACCGTGATGTTGATTCTAATAAAGAGCCAATGGAACTCACTATCGGTCTTCCCGGTGGGTTCTGTAAGGACTTATGTACTTTTGGAAGAAAGTAAATAGTTGCCATGATCGGATGATTGGTTTTTAAATATAAAAATTCCTCCAAGTCAATAAGATTTCTGTCTTTCCATGTTAGTAATTTCTGGTGGTATTCCTCCGTCCAAGTTATTAATGGATTTGTTCGTAATTTTTCATAGTGGTCTCTGTTGTCCAATTGTCTGTAAGCCTCTTTTATGTAGTTTGCGCGATTTTGAACAACAATGTTGCCACCTTTATCTGAGGCTTTTATGATTATGTTGGTATCCTCTCTCAGATCTTGCAATGCCTTATGTTCTTCCATTGTCAGGTTTCATAATTTGTTGTTCCTTCTCTTCTTTTTTTTGATGTTCTTCACGCAATTAGTTGACATTTTATTGATTTCTTCCACCATAATTTCATTGAATAAATCAATTTTATTTCCTGGTGGAAGCTGTGGGCAAAAGGTTGATCGTGTTTTCAGGCCACTGTTACCACCTCTGTTTGTTTCAATTCCCAACCTTTGACAGAATTCCTTGTCCGTGGTGTAGTCAGAATGATGTTGTTCTGATGTTATTTCTGGATTAGTCTGTAAAGATGCCATAATTCTCAGAGTGGGAATGTCATTCAGAGTGAGAGGCGATTTCTCCTGATACGGAGCCTTTTCTTGTTTATTTGCATTTGTTTTTTCTTCAAAATATTTTTTCAATTTGATTTTCCTGCAAAATTTGTATAGATCAATACGCAGGTTCGGGGGATTCAAATCTTTATTGGGGCAAAATGTTAATTCTTTATTCAGCAATGATGTTTGTGCTTTGCTCAATATTTTATCAGAGATGTTGATTATTATGTTGTTATTGCAGAGGTTTTTCTTTAATCTGGCTTTGCTCTTCCTCTTCCTTTCTTTGGTTTTGCCCCCTCTTCTTTGTTTTCGGTTTGAGGCTTTAATTGTCCCCTTCCCCACGTCGATCCTCGTCCTCTTCCTCTTTGTCACGTTATCATCTGCATCAGACGCAACTCTCCGGAAAAATCCAGGTTGGATGTGCTGGCCTCTTCATCCGCAGAGCTTAAATCAGAGCTGTCTATCGTTCCAGCCGATTCCGACCCTGCGCACTTGTCCATTACTACACGATTTCTATACATGTCATACTTCCTTGCGAAGGTGTAAATCCGGCCATTTGAATAATCCAATCTGTCTCGATTAAATTTATTAGCTTTACGCTTTTCTATGTCTGCTTCATGTTTATCGATTCTCTTTTCCATAGTTTCAATCAGTTCTTTATTTTCGTCATTCATGGTGTATTGGTTTATTTCATTTTCCAATTTTTTGATAATGGTAGTTAGTTGTTCTAACTTTCTCTCAGCATGTGTGATCAGGGTATTCATTAACCTAAAGGAACAATCATTTGTGTCTGCTTGCCATTGTTTAATTAGGTCCGCATCCAGGTCATTTAAGGTTGGCATAATCAAAATACGTAACTCCCTAGGGATTCGTTTAAATTCGATATACTTTTCTAGAGTTTTTTTTCCCACCATTTATTGACTTCCAGGATGCGATTTTGTTGCAATTCCCTAATAACACATGATATTGTTCTTCTTTTGCCTTCTCCAATGGCCTCTCGAGTTTTAGTACTGGTTGATACTGCTGTGTCATCATTTAGAAGTTCACTTGCCCTTTGTGCTCTATTTTTGCCTCTTTCAGCCATGATCAATGTCTGTGATAGATTGTTATTGTGAAATTCTGTCCGTTCCTATTTGTTTGCTTTTTCCTGGTTGCAAGTAGAATAATGCCGGTGTTACTTGACTGATAGGTCGTTTCAGTCAATTCCAAGAGAATGTTCAAGCTCTTCGGCAAGGGATAATGATCGTAGTTCGCTTTATATATATTTATAGCTTCTCCTGCTAATCCCTATGCGTTACGTGGACTGATTGTAAATAAATGCGGGTTATGTGGGCGCTTTCATTTGCGGGCATTAAATATTCTCATTCCCGCTCTTGCCCCGTATTATTAGCCAAGCACAGTGAAAGAAGCAACGGTTTTCGGATGCTGGTTTTCGGCAGTGGCCGTGACTCCAAAGCCGCTTCCGCGGTGTCCCGACTCACAGTTCACTCACCTCCTCCCGCACCCTACTCACCCGCAATCTTCAACTGGCTTCCCCGGCTCCGAATCTCTGACGCGGCTCCACGTTGTTGTGAACAGAAGTATCGGCGGTTTTCAAAATCACTCACCGTTCTCCATCGGCTACAAGTTTCCGCCGCTCCACTTCATTTCTTGGGTGCTCGTGATGTGCAGCGTAGCCACTGCATACAAATGAATACGATTCCTCCAAGGTTACCTCCCGACAATTTTCAGGGTTTTTCAACGAAGGATCACTGCACCACAACCGGCAAATAGTTTCAGTGTTGCTTTATTTAAACCAAAGTGCAAACATGAACGGTAGAGGACGGTCTACGCGTTTCGGCTCCCAGCCTTCTACTGGACCATAGAGTCCTGGAGCCCAGAATGTCTCATTTAAAGTGCAAGTGCAATTAAAAACAGTAAAAAGTGAAGACAAACTAGACATAAAAACAATCTTATTTTTTGTACGAATAATTTTTTTGTTTTGATCATTTCATTAATTTTAAAGCGAGGCATTTTGATATATTTCATTTGTTTCTTTCTTAAAGTGCCAACAAAACAGTTTCTAAAAGGTGCAAGGATATTATTTTTCTAAAGTGCAAAGAGCATACGTTAAGAGCATGTGCAAAATACAAATGGGATCATCAATCATTTCTCTCTTTTTCTCTCATCATTGCCCTATTTCAGATTTTTCCAATATGTCTCAAGAGTAATAGTATTTCAAAACGTATGTTTCAATTAAAATATCCACACATTGTTGTTATGTTACAGGACCAATTTGGATAGTTTATAGGCTAATGGTCGTGAAGTACTCTAGTAGCTTACCCAACAACATGGTCATTTTGTGTTTTGAGTATACCCTTCTTAAAATAAAGTGACTAGTGCATTATCTCAGAATCAATTTAGGAAATTCCGTGGGCAAATATATATATATATGATTATCCATAGAAACTTCTGGACTCCAGAAAAGCTCCATAAGCTTAATCTCATATGAGACTCTACATTCTGGAACTGTAACCAACATACGGTCGACCTAGCACATATGCTCGTTGATTGCGACATCCTCCATACCTACTGGCATGCTATCTATGCATTCATACAAAAACGTCTCATATTTTACTCCAACACGTGAGTTTTCTTATATTCTTCAGGGACCTTTAGATCCCCATATAAAAGATAAAGCAGATAGAGACCTACTGGAGCTAATGCTAACCCTCGTCTGCAAACCCATCCTTAATAACTGGAAGAACTTTGGCATAGTCTAATTTCACATGTGGTGAGAATGGATCACATTCCTTAGCAGTGCAGATGATGTTTCCTTACTCTGCTTCCCTTGGCGCCCACCTTACAGACCTATATGGAAATCTCTAGATGTCTCTACTAGTCACTTTGACCCTCCATAAACTTACGCTTTCGGCACCCGACGGATTTGTTTTTCATCCAAGTAAACCCTCCAATAATGCTCTCTTGAACATGTACCACACTAACTAAATCAATATTGCACTCTGCTCTTGAACTACATCTGTTCCTTATGCAACACTTCCTTAAATATCAGTACTGGTATTGGCTGTTTATTCGGTTGTGCATACATAATTATGTAGATGCTTCTGAAACGACATTAGGGTATCTTATGTATTGTTCGCTTACTTAATTGCTCCCCATAATGTCTGAATATGATATTCTATGCCTACTATATATGATAACTGCTATAGATGCAATAATTGCTCTCACTATTTGCACACCCTATTCCCCACTTCTTGTCTTGTGTACCCACTCCTAGTGTGTTTTATGAGAGACGTACCTAGAAGTGATATCCAAACAACAAACACTATCTTTACTTGTATTTGTTTTTCCGAACTTTATATTTGTTCATACTATTTTTGAAAAATGCAATCAAAATTACTTGAAATCAAAAAAGAACTCATATATTTGTAAGTGCTTTCATACATGATAATGAAGAAAAAAAGGTTTTGGTGAGATAAAATGTTTGCCTAGGACCACAAAATTTAAGCGGAGAAGCTGCAGTTTATCTTGGTTTTCCGGTTTCACTGTGTGCTGTGTAAATGGGTATCCATATGCCTTTTCTTATATTAAGGCATTGTTTTTACCTGTTTCCATTTTCTGCAGTTTTTATATAGCGTGAACATGGGGCACGTTACATGAGCACCAGTTAAAGTTACACAAGGTCACATTTACTGTTTATAGGCATGGGGAGGTTAAGGGTCTGATTTAGATCTTGGAGGATGGGTTACTCCATCACAACTGTGATAGTTATCCTGTTGTCCGAAATATATATCCCATTATATCCTATAGGCTTTACATTTCAGCTGATGGGACATCCGTCTCCGTTGTGACTAAGTAACTCGTCCGCCAAGAT